>CM053745.1:45236979-45305090 GCA_028658305.1 Pachyuromys duprasi | reverse complement strand
TTTGCTCAGTTAAACCTCCTGTTTTGCTTGGTTAATTTTCCTGTTTTGCTTGGATATGTTTACTTGGAAACCTATATAAGTGGTTTACTCTGTAATAAAGATGGCACCTTGATCAGAATACTGTCTTGGCGTCACTTCTTCGTGTTCTCTGTCTCTTTTAATTCCCAGCCCCTTGTGCAGGCGGTTACTATTGGTAGTCACGGGTGACTACAAAAATACAGAGAACAAATGGTGGCATATTTACAGAAACTTGAGATCGGTGATACTTAGAATAAACAGCACAATGCAATGCCCAGATTGAAACAAGATAGTGGGTAGAGAAATCAGCATTCAAATTGTATACATTCCACAAGAACATTACCAACAATTTAGATAAGTTTACAGACATTTTATATTGTCATATCACACATGATGATCTTTGGTCAGTAAAGGCCAGCATATACATGGTCTGTCTAAAAAGATTGCATCACTTAGGGAAGTCACAGTCATCTGAGTCCATGTACATTATTAAAATTTTTTCCATACAATATATTTTGATCATATCTTTTTCCCTCCCCCAAGTAAGTACATTTTATGATGTTTTCCAATGAGGAAATCATCTTTCTTACAATGCAATTTTCAAAACTATTTCTGTTATAAAGCAATGTACGTTTCTATAAAATCTGTTATATGTAAACCTATCTTTCTCATACAGGAATTGCTGCATTTAATTTGGATTTTATTGTAGAATTTTGTATGTATACTTGTACATGAAATTAGCTTGTAATTTTTTTCTTTTTTTTCAATTGTTTTTTAGGGTTGATTTTGGCTATGATAATGAATGAGAGAGAGAGAGAAAAAAAGGGATGTGTTTCTCTCCAACTGCAGAGCATCAAAATGTCTTTTGATGGCATTAAAGGTAATTCCCTGAGATTACAGGATCCTGTGACCTGACCCCTCACTAGTTAATATATTAAGAGCTTGCAATTTAAGTTACACTTCTGGGAGTCTGTACCATTAACCTTATACTGTGCCTTTGCTGGTTGAATGGTCAACTAATTTCCAGTTAACATTTGTATCTGGCAGGACTCTCTTGAGGAACAGAACCAACAGGATATATATCAGAAAAGGGGGTGCATTAGAACAGCCTACCCAATGGGAGCCAGGTAGCCTAACAAAGGTCACCTGCATGCCTGGGTATTGGAGAACCTGGTTAGCTGATCAGACCATGAAGCTAGACCCCTCAGCAGCTCCGATCTGGATCTGGCAGTGCAGGCTTGGGAGACTCCTGGAGAGTATGTGGCCTTCAGTTCTCATTGGAAGGCCCAAGAACCTGGAGTCTGATGACAGTAGAGGGATGAGGGGGAAGGGAGGAGGCAGAGGAGGAGGCACAGAAAGAAAGAGGAAGAACAGCTTCTGGAAATTTACATCTCTTGTTTTCAGAGTTATTTGAAGCCTCTATCTGTCTTCTCTAGCATTTGTACATGTCGTGGTTTGAATGAGAACTGTTCCTCCTTGTGCTGATCATTTGAACACTTGGTCCACAGACAGTGGTGCTATTTGGGGATGTTTTGTTGGTAAAACCTTGCTAGAGAAAGTACGTATCTGGGGGGTGGGCTTTGAGATGAAACGCCTCATGGCGCTTCCAGTTTGCTCTCTGTTTCCGGCATGAATCTGAAGATGCGAGCTCTCAGCTTCCTGCTCCTGCTGCCATACTTGCTTGTAACACTTCCCTATCAAGATGGACTCGTAAACCTCTAGAACAATAATCCCAAATAAACTTCCTTCCTTCTAAGTTGCATTGGTCATGATGTTTCATCGTAACATTAAATAACTAAGACAGTAGTACACAGAGTGGGCTGGCCGGATTGTTTTTTTGGGAGAATGAGGAAGACTTTGAAACTGTGGACTAGGGAAGGGGTTGAACTCTGTAAGCAGAGCTTAACAAGCCAAATTAAAAAGTAAGAGACTGATTTCTTTGGTAGAAAGAATTACAAGGGAGCATCAAATCTGTGGCACAGTTATTTTTGGCATCCCTTATACAGATGTACAATGAAAAAGACCAAGTTAGAGAGAACCAAATACAAGATGTACAGTTTGAGGAGCAAAGGAGCACAGGAAACTTAATGTTGCAACAAAGGCTTGTGTGGAAAGGGTCAAGGAGATTAGTATCCTTTGTTTTTCTTTTTTAAAACAGGGGCTCTCTGTGTAGCCTGTAGGCTGTCCTGGAACTTGCTCTGTAGACCAGGCTGCCCTGGAACTCAGAGATCTGCCTGCCTATGTCTCCTGAGTTCTAGGATTAAAGGCAGGAGCTACCAGGCCTGGGTAAAATTAGCACCTTTATCTAAGGAGAGACCTCTGGAATAAGGGGAAGGGAACCCCAGGGCAAGATACCAACCCAGTTATCCTTTCTCTTTGTGAAAGAGAGTCCTAGGTGGTTTTCTGTTCCTAGAAAGCAACTGAATAAAAGTTCTAATCGGATCCAAGAGGTTCAGGGTCCATCCCAAGCTGCTGGAAAACTCCATAGTGCCACCCACACAGTGCTGGCTTTGGAAGCATGAAGGATGCCAGCATGAAGGATGCCAGCGTGAAAGGGGTACTTCCTCTGTGGTTTCAGAGAGTGGGCTGAGACTAGTGTGTGCCGGGAGTGTCTCAGTGTGAAGGCACTAGGAACCTATTTTGTACAGCTGTGAAGGTGAAGCCTGAGTTGCAGTGGAGTCTCCACGAGGTTGGAGATGCCATGTCCATGGGATATCTGACAAGGAGGGCTGCATACAGGGACTGAAATCATCCTAAGGGAGGTATTTGTTTCAGGAAGTAAGGCTGGAGGGACAGAGATACCTAAGCCCTTTGACATAGGACATGGTGACTTTGGTGCTTTCCCATCTGGTTTGTTTGGTACAGTATTTCTTACTATGTCTTCACTCCTTTTCAGATAGGAATATATATTGCGCCATTATATGTTGGAAGCAATACCTTCCTTTTGATTTTATGAAGGATTACAAATAAGAGATTGTCTTGAGTCTCAAAAGAGACTCTGGGCTTTTTAGACAATGTTAAGACTGTGAAAGACTATGGGGACTTATGAAGTTAGGCCAAACATGTTTTTGCATTATGATATGGCCTCATGCCAAGGAGGCCAGGGAGTGGAATGTGATGGTTTGATGAGAAATGCTCCCCGTAGTCTTGGTCATTTGAACAATGAATAAGGGGAGGCTTAAGTTGGGCAGCTTGGTGGCAGAAGTATGTAACTGGGGGTGGTCTTTGAGATTGAAAGACTTATATCACTTCCAGTTTATCCTCTCTGCTTGTGTGTGTAGTTCAAGATGGGAGCTCTCAGCTTCTCCCTGCCATGATGGACTCTTGTCCTTCTGGAACTGTAAGCCCAAATAAAACCCTTCTAAGTTGCCTTGGTCATGGTGTTTTATCAGAAAAGTTACTAATATGATAGGATAATCGGACAGACTCTATGTAGATGGAAATAAATCAAACTTAATTGGTGACTCAAGAATTCAGTTATACTATATATTCTGTGTCACTTTCCTCTCCTTTACTGAAGCCTGTCTTCCTTTCTTCCTTCCTTCATGTCTGAAGCTTCATGGCAGAATGTTCCAGAAAGAAATGGAAGGATGGGGAAAAAGAAATGAGGCTGTCCCTTTATTGTTAAGTCCTAGTAGGTGTAGCCATGGCAGCAGCTTACACAATCCAGAGTTGCACTCTTCCACATTTCCTTCTCCTTATCTTCCTCTTCTCCCTCTTCCTCCTCCTCTTTTTCATCCTTTCTTCCTCCTTCTCCTCCTGTCCTCCTTCTTCCTGTCTCCTTCCCTCTCCTCCTTGTGACAGCAAGTTGGACTGGCTTGTCCTTGCACTCCACCCAGGGCTGCATGATGAAATAAGTTGCAGCTCCTTTGCCATGCAAGACAAATGGTTTGTTCCAGAGGCTGTTTCTAGTCTTCAGCCTATACCTTCCCTTCTTGCTTCTTATCCATGGCAGGGATGGGAAAATGCATATTTCTGGGCGTATCCTGGGGAAAGTAGCAGGCCTTCTGCTTTAGGGGTCTACAGCCCCCCTTTCATTAGTCTACCCATGAGAGACAGATCAAAGAGTGCCTCTCAGCAGACTCACAAAACTTAAATCCCTCTTACGTTTTGTCTTTCCATCTTCCAAGTTTGGAAATTTTTCCTTTACTATCCAGAGCAAGAAAAAAAAAAATTTTTTTTTTCTTGGCCTTTGCCAGCTTCTGGCTTTCGAAGCATGAACGCTAAGAATGAGCTCTTTTGGTCCCTCCACTCTGCTGTGCCATCCTTTCCCTGAAGTAAGAACATAGAATGACCCAGCTGCTGGGGTTGGGGCAAGGTCATAGAGAACAGGGAATCCCTGCTAGTATTTCAAAACCCCAGCCAATCACCAAGGCTTTTGCTATCCCCAGTTAGACTGCCACCATCCATTTAGGAAGGCATTCTTTTATTTTCTAAGCTTTATAATTATCTAGTGGATCTATTTGTTAACCGGAAATTATCTAATTAAGAATTTGGCATATTACCTCTGTCATAGTAAAACTCTTTGGTTTTTTTAAGTTCTAATTAGCTACTTATTCAACTCTTTCACTCATTCAATGCTTATTAGCTACCCAGTAATTATCAGCTACTGTTCTACTGTGGGAGAGAAATGTGAGACAAATCAAACCCTTCTTTCAGGCTAGTCTTTTTGTGGGACTAAGAATCATACAGATAACTAGTAGGCAGACATGGAAAGAAGGCCTAAGGTAAATAAATGTGTGGTCACATTTAGAATGGGTTACCTTTCAGTACTCCCCTCCCCACCCAGTCCCCTTGTCCCCTAAGTAGGAATTGTTCATCAGAACTTTCACGTCTTTTGCCAGGCTCCTCTCATGGGAGCCAATCAAACTTTGTCTTTGTTCACATTACCAGTCTTCCAGCAACATCTCAAAGGCTAACTTGGAGGGAGAATCTTGATTATCTGGGCAGATTTGGCTGCCAGCTCTGGTTCCCCACCCTGCATGGGGAGTCTCTTTGTGTGCTGTGCTGTGTATGTGTTTTCATTTTCAATACAATTTGGCTGGTTGCTCTGAGACCTTGTCTTTCTTGCCTTTTAAAATCTTAAAGTCAGCAGAGAAAATGACTTCATTCCTGGACCCCACAAATGACACCATTCCTGATGGCGTCGCTTCATTTCAGGAACACAGAGAGCCACTTGGTAATTATGAAGAATGTAGTCAGATTATACATATATTATGATATATTAGTGGGATGTGCAGAAAAGGGAGCAAAGGGAAGCAGCTAGCAGCTGTGGGAGGTCAAGCATAATTTCAGAAGATGGGTTTTTGTACTGGATCTTGAAGAATGAAGGGAGTTCAAATAAGGACGGAAGACTTTGTGTGGTAACAGAAAGAGAAGGCAGTTGGAGAGGAAGAGACTAGTGAAGGTTCATAAAGGCATGGACATGAAATTATTTATCTTTATTATTTTAATCTTTTTGTTTTATATGATGTGTGTGTGTCCATATATGCATGCCACAGAACATGTTTAGAGGTCACAAGACAACCTTGGTGTTAGTCTCTGTCTTCTACTTTGTTTGAAATTGCCTCTTTGTTGTTTGCCTGGCTGGTCAATGAGCTTCTGGAAACACACACTCTTATTGTGCCTGGCTTTATGGGGATTCAAAAGTGCCAGATCTCCAACCTTGGACCTTTATTTTAGGCAGGAAATAAAAGTGCATGTGTATGTAGACACCAAATGTGTTTGTGTGTGTGCACATGTGTGTAAGAGGAAGAGATGAGGAAGGAGAGGGAGGCCCTTGTGTTTGGGAGGAAGAAGTCAGGGTAAAAGGCCACACCACAGCTTCAAACCTTTCTAATCTTATACCATTGCATTAATTCAAAGCTTTGTGTTTCTCACATGTCATTTATTTAAGGGTTTGAGTGCCCTTGACAGTTTTTTTAGTCCTACTGGCACAATTTAATTTGGGATAGTAGATGATCACTTCTGGGTATTATAGGTACAGATTTCTGTAATTCCCCAGAAAAGAGACTTCAGCCAGGTCTCTGGAAATGCTGTCTATGTACATATTCTTTGAGCCTTCACTTGGAGGAGTAGCTGGGGTTCAGAGTGGAAGGAGGGGGGAGGTCTGCCTCAGCGTATAGTAAACACTACACACATGTTCTACGAAATAAGTCTTCTATGTTATAGCTGCATGTTGTCTTCAAAATTCAAGTGATGATTACAAAATTGAGTGCTTTTTACATGTGAATGATTGTGTAAGTTCTGGAGGTGAAAGAGTAATTGCAAGACGCTAATAGTTTACCCTTTAGTTCATGTAACTACTGAGTTAACTCCATCAGCATTTATAAAACAAATTATAATAAGTATGTACTAGTGAATATGCATTTTATTTGACAGGCTAGAGTAGGTTAATAAGGAAACAAATACACCTATAATCTCAATAGCTTAATAGGACAAAAGTTTATTATATGTGTGAGGAGTCTATCTTGCTCCTGGCGTTTTTCAGGACAGCTGTCCACAGAGTGCTAGCTCAGCCTTCTGGTCTTCTCTGACCATGAAGTACCTCCATATGGATGTGTTATTTTCACCATGACCACTGGCGAGCAAGAGGGGGCCAAGTTTCCACTCTTCTACTTTCAATTAAAGGCTTCTACTTCAGATATGACACAAGTCACTTCTGTTCACAAGTCATGGTCACATCACATGACCGTGATGTAACTTCAAGAGGGCAGAGAGAACTATCTTCCCATGCAGTAATATTAGTAAGTGGAATGTAAACATCACTGAAATAAAGCATGGGCCAAGGGCTCCAGAGCAGGAAGCAACCATATTTATTAGCTTGTTATACATTAGAAGACAGTATCTGTTTCCTTGCCAACCACTGAAGATTTTGTTGTTGTTGTTGTTTGAACTTACTATGCCAGTAGGAATTGGTTCCGTGGGGCTTCAAACACAGCCCTAGTGCACACACTGATTGATTTGGTGGGATCTAAATGGCTTCTGTATTTCAGCCATGTCTTCATTCTTTTCTTTGTCTTTCACAAGTCTCAGATGTGCAGCCTAGGGAAACAAGATCTGTGTAAAAAAGCTTCTGTGATGGTCTTAGGATGTCTTTGTGTTCTCAGAATGGTTTCATTGCTCCTTGAAGACTTGGGTTGCATTGTGCACAAAGGGTTTTTTTTTTTAAATGTTAAAATAGATGACTTACACCAATCAATAACATCTCTGTCTTGGAGCTTAGATGGTCATTAACAAGGGGAGAGCTACATGGTGGCCCAGAAGTGTAGCATATTTGACCCTATAGACTTTTGGATGTACAGGAAGCATAATGTCCACAGACTAGAGAAAACAAGACCACTAAATACAAAACAAACAAACAAACAAACTAGTTTTTATTTTTCTTCTACACATGGGAAAAAGTGAGTTTAAAGTTTCTGCCTTTATGTTGTTTCTCTCCTACACATTCCTTATCATCCAGTAAGGATATAAAGAGAGTGTAAGCGTTCATTCAGGATGGTGATACGTTGGGGCAGGAGGACAGAGTGTTCTAAGTCAACTTGTACTATCCAGGAGGGAGACTTCGACTTAAAACACTAACAAACACACAGCAGCAGCAATAACAAAATCAGTTTAATCTGCTGAAATGGAGAAGGAATTACATCACTACTGTTCTCTTTTAAAATTAGAATAATCAGATTATCTCTGAAACACTTTTTGAAATACGCATTCTCAATAGGTAATAGGGAAGAAATTTGCATTAACTCTGAAGTGGACATACATAAAGAAGTTTAACTTCTTTATATTTTAAGAACTTAGCTGCATTAAGAAATGGGAAGATTCATATCAAACTGCCAAAATTTAAAGTGAATATTAGAATTTACTATTTTATCATAAAATTGTGATTGAAAACACGAGCAGTCCTTGAGACTGGGAGAAAAGGATGCAGGATATAGTAATATTCAGGCTTTTTTTTTTCTTTTTTTCTTTTTCCTCAGACGGAATAAAACCAAGCAAATATTGCTTAAAAACAAAATCCCGGAGCCCCAACTGCTAGTGGCTCCTCTCCAGGGGGCAGTAGAGTCTCCAGGAGAGGAGAGGCCAGGCTGGTCTGGAAAGTGCCCGCGCCAGGCTGGGCAAGGCTGCCCCCTAAGGCGAGGTGAGGGGCGGAGGCAGGAGGCGGAGGCTGGGAGGCGACCTCAGATCTCTGCTTCTGCAGGCAAAGCTGTGCGCCGGCGGACCGGAGGCGGAGTAGCAGCCGGCTTGAAAGTAGCGGCCTGGGAGGAAGGAAGGAAGGAACGAGGGAGGGACGGGAACCCCGGAGGAGGAGCAGCGAGCTGGGCTGCACAGTCGGTGTCTGGAGGAGCCGCCCGCACGAGGCCACGTTTGTTTTTGTTATTTTCCACAGGAGTAGTTCTCCGGAACCGAGCGGGCCGCAGCCCGGCACCCCTGACCTTCCAGGTGACAGGCGGTCACCCTGCTAGGAGTCAGCTCCGCCCCGAGTCACCCCTTCCCGCCCACAGCCCCGCTCTCCGCCCAGCCTCCCAGTGCCAGCGCCGGGCCAGCGCGCCGGCCGCAGCGGGCTGCGGGAGCGGGAGCGGGAGAGCGCGGCTGCTGTGGTCCCCGACCCCGAGCACGGGCGGCGGGAGGACCGGCCGGCCCCCGGGCGCGAGCTCCGGGAAGGAGGATGCGCGCGTGAGCCTGGGTCTCCCGCCTGTCCGCTGAGCCGCAGCCGGAGTCTCGGATCCGCGCCCGGGGAAGTGTCGCATGGGGCAGGGCCGCTGAAGCCCGGACTTCAAGGGCTGGTGGCACCAAGGCAGGCGCGGGGCCTGGGGCGACAGTTAGCAGTTTCCGCAGAGCCTGCAGAGTGAGAGTCGGGGGCGCAGTGCCCTCGCTGGGCGCGAGTTATGGAGTCGCCTAGCTGCATTCAGGATGAGCCGTTCCCGCACCCCCTGGAGCCCGAGCCGGGTCCCCAAGCGCAGCCAGGTGCCACCAAGCCCGGCGACAAGCGCTTCCGGCTGTGGTACGTGGGAGGGTCGTGCTTGGATCGCAGGACCACGCTGCCCATGCTACCCTGGCTCATGGCCGAGATCCGCCGGCGCAGCCAGAAGCCCGAGGCGGGCGGCTGCGGGGCGCCCCCGGCCCGCGAGGTGCTCCTGGTGCTCAGCGCGCCCTTCCTGCGCTGCGTCCCCGCGCCGGGTGCCGGGGTCGGCGGGGGCGCCGGCTCCGGGGTCGTGCAGCCCTGCACCGGGGTCTTCATCTTCGAGCACAAGGCTCAGCACATCTCGCGTTTCATCCACAACAGCCACGACCTCACCTACTTCGCCTACCTGATTAAGGCGCAGCCCGACGACCCCGAGTCCCAGATGGCCTGCCACGTTTTCCGCGCCACCGATCCCAACCAGGCAAGTTTTGGGGGGCGGGGGGGTGCGGGGGTGCGGGACCAGGGCCCCGGGGACTGGCGAGGCCGAGATCCCTTTTCTAAGAACTGTCTGGAAGCTGGCTCGCGCTCCACGTGGCGCGCTCGGGTGCCCCTCTCGCTGCGTTTTGGGATCGGGGAGTGGGAGAGAAAGCGATTGGTGGCTGGGTTAGCCTCGGGACCAGCTGGCCGGCCGGAGCGGGAGACAGGAAAGTAGGCGCAGAGTGGTCCAGATGGCAAGTCTGCGGAGGACTCAAGGAAAAGCGCGGGTCCCAGGAGGATCCTGGTGACTGGTGCTGGCTTGCCAGGCTTCCTCAAATGTGTGCGCGAGTGCAAGTGTGAGTTTCTTGGAAGCCACGGAGACAGCGGGGTTCCTAGAGGCGCGGCACTGGTTCTCAGCCTCCTTAGTCCTGTTAGGTGGGCGCATCACAGTCACCGAAGCACCTCCAGGTATCCGGGTCTGGAGGGTGTGATTTCAGAGCAAAGTCTAGAACTGTCAGAGATTATCAGCCAAGTGTGAGTCTGAGAATTTGGAGCCTAAAGACCTTTCTGTTGTTTTCGCACCCACTGAGACAATAAATGCATGCTTGAGTGACTTAAAAGTCAGGGCTGTCGAGGAGGTTTCAAGTGTCGTTTTAAGAAGAACTTTACTCTTCTAGGTTAGTTTGCAATATTTCTCCAGAGTATACTAACTCGAAGTGTTCTATTACTAAATAGACTCTATTAATAAATTGACTTTCGTAATAAACAGGTACAGGGCTGACTAAAACAGCAGTTCTCAACTTGGGGGTTGCCAGCGTCTCAGAAATTTACGTTACACTTCATAACAGTAGCAAAATTACATTTGTGAAGTAGTAACGAAATAATACGGTTGGAGATCACCACAGCCTGAGGAAATGTATTAAAGAATCCCAGCATTTGGAAGGTTGAAAACCATGGATTTAACAAAAAGAGGAAAACCAACAATAACTGTGCTTTGGGAAACAGGCTTAGAAGTGTGTGTGTGCATGTGCTTTGTGTTTGTTTGCTTTGCAATATTAAAACCCCACCCCTGAGCTGTTTTCTAAAAAAAAGATTTGTATCTTCAAAGTGATTTAGATTCTTAGGGAAAGGAGTGTTGACTAAATATAAATAAACAATTTTTAAAAGTCTCAGGTTCTACCACATGGTATTCTTTTGGTAGCTGGGAAATTAAGAATAGATGAGAAAAACAGCCCATAATATGTCCCATTTTATTCTCATTCCAAAATGGAACTTTAAGAATCGTTTGACAATAGCATTCCACAAAAGACCTGTAATAAACTGAAGTAAAAGACAATTGTCTTTAGTTTCTTTCATTACTTTCTAAAAGGAAAACATTTTATTTTTTTAAAAAGATTATTTTATTTGTGTGTGTGTGTACAAACTTGTGTCTGAGGAGGCAAGAAGAGGACTTCGGATCTCCTTGAGGCCCTGTGGTACCGTGGTTTTCAGGTGCTGGGAACCAAGTCGGGCTCCTATAGAAGAACAGGAAGTACTTTTGGCTGCTGACAGCCATGCCAGCCCCGAAGAGACAACCAGAACTGGTAATGTGAAGAGGGCAATTAAATTATTATTATTATTTCTTTTAATTTTGAGAGTGTAAGAAACATCATTTATCATTTCATTTTTTCCCTCCAAGCCCTCCCATATACCCCTGTTGGCTCTCTTTCAAATTCATGTCTTCTTTTTTTTTCTTTAATTGTTAGTTTTGAATATATATATATATATATATATACATATACACACATATGCATATATATATACACATGTATGTGTATATATATACACACACACATATATACCGACGTATATGCATCTATGTATAATACAGCCTGCTCAGTCTGTATAATGATACTTATGTGTATGTTTTCAGGGCATTGGATACCCAGTTGGTGTGCTCTTCCCTGGAGAAGGCTTTTTCTTGCATTCACAGGGTTCCTGAGCTGCCTGCAGTTCTTGGTGTAGGGTTGAGGCCTCCAGGTGGTAATTTTAATTTTCGTTCACTGTTAGTTTTGCAGTAGAATACTTCACTGCAAACGACTTGAAATTCCCTACCGTGGGTGGCCAGTGAGGTTCGTTTAATACTCCTTTATTTAAAACTAATTTCACAAATGAAATTGGAAAGTTCCTGAGATTATCACTATCTTTGTTGTATTCTAATACAGTGTTCTGGCCCTGGCAATAAGGAAGAGTAGCTTAGAGTCTCTAGGCCTTTAGGAGGACTTTGGTGCCCCTGGCTGGTTCATGTCACACTTTTTTTCTTTGGATCTGCTCTGTGAACTATCCTTCCTCCTTCATCGCAGGTTTTGGCACTCGGCACTGTCAGCAGGGGTGGCCGAGTCCCTTCTGGATGCATGGATTTTTCAGTGCATTACAAGCCAGTCCTTGGATTTACGCCCAACATATAGTGTTAGAGAATGAATGTGTTATTATTTACAAATAAAATATTTAGGCTAACTGCATCCCCACTCTACTCCTGTGCCCCCTTCAGAGAAAACAGTGAAAGCCATATGACTTTTTGATAAAAGAAAAGAAAAACATTTTTTTATTGTCATTTCCTAGACAAGTCTTTGGGATGTGTGTGTATATGTATATATGCATATATATATGTTTAAAAAGATTTATATATATGTAAGAATTTTTTAAAGCCAGCCGTGGTGGCACACATTTTTAATCCCAGAACCAGCAGGTAGAAGCAGAGACAGGCAGATCTCTGCATCTGAGGCCAATCTTGTCTAGAGAGGGAGTTTCAGGACAGGTAGGGCTACACAGAGAAACTCTGTCTCAAAACAACAAAACAAAAATTTTAAGTAAAATATCGTTATGTAATTTCCCTTTCTTTTCCTCCTTTCAACACCTCATGTCCCCTCCCTTCAATCCATCCTATATCCCTTTCTCTCTCCCTCTCAAATTCATGGCTTCTTTTTGTTTTACACATGCGTGCGCACACACACACATCCTACTGAGTCCATTTAGTGTTTCTTTTAGTATGTGTATGATTTCAGGGCTGACCCTTTTTACTGTTTGACCAGTTAGGAGGCTCATCCTTGGGAAAGACTAATTCTCTCTCAGCAGTTATTAATTGCTTGTAGTTCTTTATGCAGGGGTGGGTCTCCAAAGAGATTTTCCCCTTCTGCCTTAGTATTTTTATTGGGGTTATCGTTCAGGTCTCGTTTAGGCAGTAATATTGCTGAGGTATCATAGTTGTAGCTTCTCATTCTAGTAGACACAACCTCACAACAAGATTCTTGCTATTCTGGCTCATACAATCTTTATACCCACTCTTCCAAAATGTTCTCTGTGCTTTAGTTGCAGGAGTTGTATTGTAGATATATATGTTGTGGCCGGGCACCCTGTGGCCGGGCACCCTGCAGTCGGTTGTTCTCTGTGTTTGACCAGTTGTGGTTTTCTGTAATAGCCTCTGTCTTCTGCAGAGAGAAGTTTCTTCCATAATGGGTGAGAGCTACAGAACTAGGATTACTGTCAGTACAAGGATACATTTTAGAATGCAGTTAGGAATTATGCTGGTCTGATAAAGTGGTGATATAGTAGGTTCACCTCTAAGATCCATGACCTTCACCTGGGGTAGTTGGCCAGGTTTCCAGTACTAGGCATGATTTCACTCCTGAGCAGGTCTTAAACTCAATTACACAGCTATTGGTTACCATCAAAATAGAAGTGCCACTATTGTATGTTTAGAGATATCTTGCCTTATTGGTCATTGTTGTGGTTCATAGGTGTCACAGTGGACAATTTATTGCTTCCCTCTCTCGGCAGCTTTCATAGCACCTACTGATATTATAAAAGATAGACTGCACAGGGGAGGGATATAGATTCTTATTTGCTCTGAACTGAGCAAATTCCTCCCAGAAGATCTTTTATTTGAAGGGCCAGATGTGGTCACCGTTGAGACCATTTCTGTTAAGAACAAGTAGTTTCAGACTCCAGTGCTCCAGAAGAGAGCTGCGTGAGGACTGTGAGAGAAATGACCAGGGGTGTCCCTTCTTGGGGGGGGGGTACTCAGCTCTGTCCGTAAATTAAATTATAGTAACAGATGCAAACTTAGTGTTGAAATTCTGATATGTCAAGAAAAACCTGAAATTGAAGTTTAAACATCTATCAGTCTGTCTGTCTATGTATGTATGTATGTATCTCCTCACATTGTAAAGCATCGGTAAATATTTTAAACACTTAAGAACCCTCTTTGGGTCAAGCAGCACACAGAAGGTTTGGTTTCAAGTATCTCCCAAGTTCCTCCAAATGAACTTGGTAAATTCAGTCATTGACAGTGTGCCACATTTGTCTGGGAGCACCTCAGTTGACTGCATATGACTCTTCAAGTGGGCAATGTTTGGACAACTGTCTTTGCTCCAAAGTGGTGACTCTTCAGCGAGGCATGCTGACGCTGAGCAATTTTGTCATTCAGGAGTTGGCTTCATACGCAGTAGGTTAAGGTTCTGGATACCTTTGAAATGGGAAAGAAGATTTCTGCTTGCTTTGTCACAAGTTCTTTATTTGAAGTGGAGACTTAGGCTCCTTGGTAAGGGAGCCTGCTGTTTTCCTGCATTTGCTGGGCAAATACTACAAGGCAGCCAAGAGCAGCCTGTGTACAAACATCTCCGGTAGGCTTACCTTGTTTTGTCTTACAAAACTTTTCTGATGCCGGCCTGCCTTGAGGGTGACCCTATAGCTTATTGATTTGGGATAGTTTTTATTGTGAAAGAGGACACCACTAGAAAATTACCCACAATAACAATTTATCCACTTGGACTGAGAAGGGCAGAATGGGCTTCACATTCTTGGTAGCCAGCTATAGAGTTTGTGTTCACCTTGGGCCACGGATTTGGAGGCTTGTCCGACAGATGAGGCTAATGTTTTACAGACTGTCTGCTCACATGTCTTTTCTGAGGGTGGATCTCCATGTGATCTCAGAGATGGGAGTGCTGAGCTGATAGCTTGTGTGTGTTGTGGGGAGTTGCCATGGTGATATGCCCTCTTGGGTTCACGCCTCTTCCTCGGTTAGAGTCAAGAATGTGTGTCAGGAGAAGCACTGAGCTGGAAAGACTGGGTGTGCACAGGGCTTTCGGGTGCAAAAGAGAGGAAGAGGAGGTTAAGTGCATGTCACAGTTCGTCCAGAAGCCCCCGTCCCTGCAAGCCTCTGCAGTGGGATGTGGAAGGAGTGCTGCAGCTTTTGCACATTTCAGCCCAACCTGGGTGTCTGGATTAGAAAAGAATCTGTCTGTGCAAACTCTTTACAAATCCTGTTTGGCATGAATCGGGTTGTGGGATACCTGGTTCTTTCTCACGTCAAGGCTAGGTCACTAATCTGCAAATAGGTAGCTTTACTTCCTTTTAAAAAGAGACTAGTATGTGCATAACATTACTGCAGTTTCTCCCTCCCGGAGGAGGTTTTGGGGCTGGGCATGTGGTTCTGTTGGTAGAGTACTTCCTTAGGATGTTTGCAGCCCCGGAGTTCATTTCCCAGAAGTGCACAGACAGTATAGTTAGTATACACACCTGAGAGGTTTTAGCAGTTGGGATATGGATTCAGGAGGGTCAGAGCTTGAGGCCATCCTCAGCTACTTATCAAATTTAAGGCCAACCTGGACTATATAAGACTGTGCTTAAAAAAAAAAGTTTTAATGTTATATCCATTTTAATAATTAAACAAGCCTATGTTTGTGAGAATTGGAGACCGTAGGTGCTGGGCCTGGAGAGATGGCTAAGTGGTTAAGAGTGCAGTTCTAGGCCAGGCATTGTGGTACACACCCTCAATCCCAGCATTTGGGAGGCAGAGGCATGTGGATTTCTGGGAGTTCCTGCCCACTTGCTCTGTGTATTGAGTTCCATGACAGCCAGAGCTACATAGTGAAACCCTGTTTCCCTCTGCCTCTTCCTCCCCTCCCCCCCAAAAAAACCATTAAAAGCATGTTGTCTGCTCCTGAAGAGGACCCAACTTCCTCTCCCACCCAACCTCAGGTGGCTCACCACAGCCTGCAACTCTAGCTGTAGGGATATGAATCTTCTGGCCTCCACCGGCACCTGCTGTCACATGCGCATACAACAGCCCTTCCGCAGACATAATTAAAATAAAAATCTTGGACCTTAGTTTTCATTTCTTGTGTACGGATGTTGCCTGCATGTATGTATGTTCACCAGTCACGTACCTAGTGCCTATAGAGTCCAGAAAAGGGCATTGGGTCCCCTGAAACTGGAGTTAAAGACGGTTTGGAGCCTCCATGTGGATGATGGGAAATGAAGCAGCCAGTGCTCTTAACTGTTGAGCAATATCTCCATCCCCCAAAGCAAAGCCCATATGTTCATTAAAAAACAGGTGTTTTTGAGACAGGATCTTGCTATGTAGCCCTGGCTTACCTGGAACTCTGTGTAAACCAGGCAGGCTTCAAACTCATAGAAATCCCCCTGCCTCTGCCTCCTGAGAGAGGATTAAATCTATGTATCACCATGTCCAGCTTCTTTGAAAAGTTTTTACAAAGATATTAAATGTTTGAACACTGCATTATGACTAATGCCATGGCTAATTTTAAAAAAAATAATCTTAATACCTAGATATAGTGGTGCATACCTTTAATCCCAGTAATCAGGAGGCAGAGACAAGTAGATCTCTGTGAGTTCAAGGACTACCTATCCTACATAGTGAGTTATGGGAGTTATGGGAGCCAGTTGAGAACCTATCTCAAAAGCAAAATAAATAAATAAAAATGAATAAAATTTACTTTATTATTATTATTATTATTATTAGTGTGTGTGCATGTGTGCTTGCATGAGTGTGTGTTTGTGTGTGTATGAGAGGTGTGCTCTTCAGACTTTGCTTAGCAAGTGCTTTTAACCCGCTGAGCCAGCTCACCAGGCCTCCTATTTCATAATTATGGAATGACAAATTAAGACAAATCACAGTACTAATACGTTTTATTAGTTGTGTTTAAGGATATATTTCTTGAACTTTCCAAGAATGACTTAAAAGAACTTTTGCAAATTATGCTCTTAGAACTAAGAAAAACAAGTTAATGCTAATTTCTTCCAGTTCTTTCATCATAGAATCTGAGGTTTTATTGTTTCTGTTAGAATACTTGTTGTCTAGGGTTTCCTCATAGAACCTGACTTTAAGTTCATTTGTCAGTGAATTTCAACAGGGCCATTTTTTTTCTTTTTTGCTTCTTTGTAGTTGGTGGTCAATGGCTTTGGAAATACACTAGTCAGAGAACTACAGAAATATGATCTGGATTTTTAACCTCTTCCCCTTTCTCTGTTCTCTAACTCATAGACTCTCTTTCTCTCTCTGTCTCTGTGTGTGCATGTGCGCATGCACTCAGGGCCTTCTATGTGGTAGGCAAACACTACCGCTGAGCTACAACGTCCAGCCCAGAGATACTTTTCTTGTTTGCTGTGAGCACTTTGTTTCATCCTTGCACTGACTAGTTTTATGTCAGCTTCACAGAAGCTGGAGTCATCTAAGAGAAGGGGACCTCTGCAGAGAAAATGCTGTAGGCAAGCCTGTAGGTCAACTTCTTAGTGGTTGATGGGGAGGGCCCAGTCCACTGTGGTTAGTGCCACCCCTGGCTGATGGTCCTGGGTTCTGTGAGAAATCAGGCTGAACAAGCCAGTAAGCAGCGCCACTTCATGGCCTCTGTATCAGCTCCTGACTCCAGGTTCTTGCCCTGTTTGAGTTCCTGTCCTGACCTCCTTCAGTGATGTACAGTGATGTGGAAGTACAAGCCAAATCGGCCTTTTCCTCCCCAACTTGCTTTTGGTCATGGTGTTTCATCCCAGCAATAGTACACTCCTCCTCCTGGCCCGAGGTGGACATTAACCTGGCTTGACCCCTTGGAAGAACTGCACTATCTGGAGGAAGGACAGACACCTGTGCACAGAGCTTCCCAGCTTCCAGGTAGCACCAACCTTATGATGAGGAACTGTCCCAAACCCCACAGCTGCTCAGGACCGGGGTCAGGATAGGAAGGCAGCAGGAGCCTGTGTCTGCATCATCGGAAGGGGTTACTAAACTAGACCCACTCCAGTGTCTCATTCTCTTCCTGGTGTACCCAGACCACAGGATTGAGAGCTGTGGATCTCAGCCCACATTCATTCTGCTGGCTGTGTGGCCATTTCTCTACTCCTGGTTCCTTTCAGTCTTTTCCAGAGCTGAAGATTAAGGCAAGATGAGAAGTAAGACCATATTGCAGAGGATTTGATGGAAACTTTTAATCTTCCAGCTTACTGGCTTCTTCCCTTTCAGGCGCCTTAAGCCAGTAAGGGATGTGCTGAGAAGAAATTTTATCTTCCGGCCGAAAGCTTTAAGTCGTGGAGGTGGAACAGGGTGTTCATACTTGTTTTTCTTGGGGGGTCAGATGAGATGAGGGATAGATTTCAGTGTCGAATTATGATAGTTTGGACATTTGGTCTTCACAGGTGCACCTTTAGGATGTGGGTTGGGACACGTCATTAGTCTGCTGGTTGTCCTGAGTCCTAATCCTGCTGCTTTTCAGTGCCTGTTTCCTCCCTCTTCATGCCCTGCCTTCTGCAGCTGAATTGGACTTCCCTCTACATGTGGATGTTTGCCTTCTTTCATCTGAGGTATTTCTGCAGTGTGGCCCTTAGCTAGCTCCTTCCAGAGTGGTGCCCTTTTGGTGATTTACCTTCATCTATGCCTGTGCACCATACATGTGCAGTATCCGAAGTGGCCGGAAAAGGACATCGGATCCCTAGAGCTGGAGTTACAGGTTGTTGTGAATGACCCTGTGGATGCTGGGAATCAAACCTGGGTCCTCTGGAAGAGCGGTCAGCGCTCTTAGCCGCTGAGCCATTTGTCTAGTTCCTGGATAGAGATTTCATTTTGGCTTTCATGTGGACTTTTTGTAAAGCCCTCTTGGCCTACGTATGGTGGTGAGCCTGAACCCCTGTGTAACTTTTCACAATTCTTTTGTCTAATTGGAGTCAGGTTACAGAGGCAGATGCTCTCTAGTTTCCCGCAGAAATTATAAAATAGCAAGACAAGGGCGGCAGTATAGTCTATATATCAACACCGTCTGTTATTTTTTTAAAGCTTATTGATTCCTTGTGAATTTCACATTATGTACCCCAATCTCACTCGTCTCCCCATCCCTTTGTATCTACCTTCTACCCTTGCAACCTCCCCCAAAATGAAAATAAAAAAACAAAAATAAATGAAATCAAATAAAAATTAAACAGAATGAAGCAAAGTAAAATCTCATCCTGGAAGCTATAGTGCGTCACAGTGTCCCCACAGCATAATCTTTGGTCGACACATCTTCACTTGCAAATGTTCGTTGCAATGTGTGGGTCTGGTTTCAGGCCTCTGGCTTCTGCTACCCTGTCAGGACTCCTCTTGAATGCACAGCTGTTGTCCTGTGTCCCGGAGCTCCTGCAGCTTTGGATCTCCAGCAGTTCGTCGATGAGGTAGATGTTGGGGTGGGCCAACTCAAAGCCCCGGCTCTGGGCCTGTGTGCTACCTGAGTTGGCTTCCTGCCAACTCTCCACCATCCCTACCACCGGGGCCAGCTCTCCAGTCCTGCCCTAGATAGCTCACCAGTATTGCAGCTGGCAAGGGGCAGGGACATCTCTCCCACGCTCATGCCCTTGGAGCCAGCTCTCCCTCATCCACACCACCAGAGCCAGATAGCTCTACAGTGCTGCCCAGGCAAGGTGCAGGGCCTGCTCTCCTGAGTGCTGCAGCCTTCCACAGATGGGACCAGCTCTCCAGAGTGCTACAGCCAGTGAGTGATGGGGCCAGCTCTGCTCAGCCTTTGGACATCAACATGGGCCCAGGTGGCAGCCCAGACCAGGGATATCCATATATATGAGCCATGGCCGTCGACACAGACCCCTGCTGCTGCGTGGCCATAGACCCAGACATGGCGGTTAACGGCAGCACTGACTGTGACCTCACCATGGCCTTAGGCAGCAGGGCAGGGTACTCACATCAGGCTGTTCCTCTCTACCCTAGAGTCTCCAGTTCCACTTCTGTTCATATGTTCTCTTTCTTTCCTATGTTTCCATCACATACTTGCACATTGCAGTGGCTCCTGCTGCCAGCAAGCCATGTGGCAGTCGGGCCTCTGGGTGTTGGCCGCCTCTATTGAGATAATGAAATCTGTTCATTGCTCGCTGTTGAGATAATGATATGCATTCTAGTCACAAAAATGAGAATTACCAACAAATAGTTTATAATTGATTAGGCAACCAGGAAGATAATTGACATATGATGGCTCTGTTTGAAACTATGAAGGATATATAAAAATTTTAATTGTTACGTTTTAATAAATAGAATGAAAACATGACAAAATTAAATTCATCCTTGTCTGTTTTGGTCTTCTGAGACAGAGTGTCTGTCATACGGCCTAGGCTGACCTCCCACTCACTTTGAACTCTTGATCTGGGATTATTGTGTGTGCCTCCACTGGACCAAACCCAGGTCTTCACGAACAGTAGGGAAGTCTTCTACTTACTGAGCCACATCCCGGCCTCTTAAACCCATCTGAGGAACCACTTGCGACAGAAGCCTAAACTCACTATTCTCCTGTCTCTTTACAGAAGACATTTGCTGACCTTTGTTCTTAGACAATCTTATGAAAGAATAGGCATTAAAAAAAAATCCCTGTCTTACATAAGAGAAAGCATAGACTCAAATGATTTCTTCAAGGATCTGGCAGATGAGATATTTCAAGTTCCATGTATGTTCTAAAATCCATTTCATGAATTTTTATTGACAGTACCTTACATTGCAGCTTAGCCCTTTCTTTTCTGGCTGTAAATCAGTGTTTTTCAACCTGGGATGGACTTACTGTCTCACAGGGGTCACCTAAGACCATTAGAAAACATGGATATTTACACTACTCTAAGATTCATACAAGTAGCAAAATTATCATTAGGAAGCAACAATGAAAATCGTTTCATGGCTGCGGTCATCACAACATGAGGAACCGTACTAAGGGATTGCAGCGTTCGGGCGGTTGAGAAGCGCTGCTGTAAGTGCGTGCTTGAGTTTGTACTCGAGCTTGTAGCTGATGCTGCAGAAGCAGGAGTTAAAGTTGAGCCCGACTTTCCCTTCCTGCTTTTGCTTTGAGACAAGTCATATCACCTATGCTTCCAAGTTTGTGTGTGTGATTAAGACAGGGTCTGGCTGTGTAGAACAGTACAGGCCGGCCTCAAACTAGAGTACGTCCTGCCTCTTCTTCTCTAGGCCTAGGATTACAGATAAACTCTGACAGGCTGGCCAAATGCTACTTATTTTTCTTTTTGTTAAATGCTCTGAAGCAAACCCAGTGCCTTGTTCATGCTAGGCAAGTTCTCTACCCCTGAGCTACATCCCTAGCCCTCTAAATGTTTTATACACACACACACACACACACACACACACACACACGCACATACACATGCACACATTATACTGTATTGTTTGTGTGCACATACTTATGCTTGTGCACATGGTGACATGAGGTCCACATCCTTTGTCTTTTTCAATCATCTTCCACTTTATTTTCTTTAGAATTATTTTTTTATCGTTTATATGCATGAATGTTTTTCTTGAATGCATGTATGTGAACCACATGCTTGTCTGTTGTCCTCAGAAGTCAGAAGAGGGCATTGGATCCTTTGGAACTGGAGGTGCAGATGGCTGTGGGTGTTGGGAACTGAGCTCAAGTCTTTTGCAAGAGCAACATGAGACTTAAACTGCTGACTCATCTCTACAGCCTCTCCATTTGTTTATTTATTTATTTTTAAAGACAGGGTCTCTAACAGAACTTACAGCTCACCAATATAGGTAGACTGGCAGGCCCCACACCTCAAGCGTTCTCCTGTTTCCACCTCCCTTGATCTGGGAATGCCGGTGAGTGTATGTCACTGTGCCTGGCTTGTTTTCATGGGTGCTCAGGATTGAATGCAAGTCCACATGCTTTCATGACAGGCACTTTACCAATTGAGCCATCTGCCCAACCCTCCTGAAATTATTTTAATATGCTCACATCCCTCTAATCACCTAATCACCGTTACCTCAGCTTGGATGTAGGAACTGTGATCTTTTGTTGAGATACGTCTTTACTCTTGTCCCTTCTTTCCATTAGCATCCTTCCGTGGAGCTGTAGGAGTGGTCCTTTCAAAACACAAGCCAGGCCCTTTGAACTCAGGCCATATGCACATTCTTTGTTGTGTGTCTTGGCTGACTGAGCCTTGTGTAGAATCTCACTCATCTGTATACTCCCCGATTCTGACATGCAGATTGGTTGTTTTGTTCAAAACAAGTCCATTCTTAGTTTCAAAGCCTTTGCATGCTTCCTTTTTTTTCTTTTTTCCTTTTTTGCCTGGCTTAGCTCCTTACCCCTTCAGTTTTCTGCTTAAATGACAAATGTCACTTCCTCAGATTGGGTTCCAGTGAATGTCTGGCTGAAGTAGGCTGGTACCTTAGTTTTCCACTTCTGTGCCAGCTGTTTATTTTCCTTTTGACACTTAAACATTATTGTTTTGATTGTTATTTTTTGTGGATACCCCCACCTTTGGAATCCTAGCTCCGTGCTAGAAGCTCCTGTCCATGGTTGTGTGACTAGAACCTAGTTCAGTAGGAGGAGTTCATTCCAATCCAATGACACAGTATGAATTGATCGCTGTCCTCAGGGAATTAAGTCCACAGCTAGGTTATTGCAGACCACTGTTAAGAGTACATGTGTGGTCCTAAATTTCTTATCCTCAGTTATTGTTTTTAATAGATGTCAATTGTAATGTGTTTGTAGAATAGTCTTTTCCCACATGGATACTTATAATTTTAGAGAAATTATACCGCATAAAATGTTAAGTGAGATTATGAAACATGTTTTTAAGTGTAACTTAAAAATATTCTTGAGACACGGTCTTCTTAGGTGGCCCAGGCTGACCTCAAACTTGTAATTCTCCTACACCCTGTGATTGTAAGCATGGAGCAATCACATCCTGAGTAAATAATTTCAATACCTTCTGAAAATATTTTGTAGGCTAAATATGAAAGGATCTCATCCTTTTCTTCCGTCTTTCTCTCTTCCTAAAAGATGTAGTGATTATATGCTGTTATAAGCAGAGGCCCCTTCTTCTAGCTCCACCCCCTTTGCAAAGGCCATTTTCTCCTACTTGTAGTGTGTTTACTTTTGAGGAACACTCATCCCTGCATTTCGTTAGCACTTGGTCCCTTGCAGGGGCCAAGAGACTTAGTCATACAATGGGTTCTGTATTAGTCATATTTTTGTTGTGATGACTACACACCTGTGAAAATCACCACAAAGAGGAAGGATTAATTTAGGGTCAGGGTTTCAGTGCAATGTCAGATGGCTCCATTGTTTTTAGGTCTGTGAGAAGGCAGAAGCATCATGGAGGAAGAGTATGGCAGAAGACAGTTGTTCACCTCATGGAGACCAGGAAGAAAGAGGAGGAACAGGAAGGTGCCTGCATCAAGACCAGCCCTTCAAAGGCACACTTCCTCTAACTAGGCCTCTCCTTCCCAATGGTTAATTCCAATTTTGAACCCATCAATGAATCATGCCATTCATTAGATCAGGGCCTTTATGATCCAGGGAAACCTGAAAACTTACCTCCACACAGAGGTGTGATCTACAAATCCCCTTCTCCATCCAGCCAAGCTGACAGATGATGATAGATTAACAATCCATTCTAAACAGCATTCTCTTTTACTTCACTGATGAAGTGTGTGTGTCTTGGATATATGTTTCTCTTTTGTGTGAGTTGATATATGTAACGACTGAAATAGTCCTTGAAACCTGGCTTCTATAAATAAGCCCGGCCTGAAGACGCAGACCTCGTCGGCGGTGTATTCTACAAAACAACTTAACACAGCTCCCTATTAAGGCAACAAGGTAAACACATCTCATAACATGTTTGCCCCTCTACCAGAACTATTTCATTTATGTTCCTGGAGTGGAGGATAAACTCACAAATTATTTCTTTTAAACAAATTGTTTATTTGTTTGTTTGTTTATTATGTGCAAGCACATGGATGTGCACATGGAAATGCATGCCAAGGAGCAAGTGTGGAAGTCAGAGGACAGTGTGTGGGAGTGCTTCCTTCCACCGCATGTGCTGGGGATGAAATTCAGGTTCTCAGGCCTGTTGGCAGGAGCTTCACCTAGTGATCTAGCTTTCTGTGGAGGGCCTTCCACGTACATGCTGAGTACGGCAGCCGACCCTTGTGGTATTGGACTGGAGGCATGGAGCGTGAAATGTTTGTTTAGGAACCAGTTTTTCTGCTTGTGATAGTCTCATGTAATAGTTTATTTATTATCAAGTCCTGTTAGCTGTGATTTTTTCCCCCCCTACTATGAGAATAGAATTGATTCTGGGCACTGATAGTGAGAGCTGGCGTCTGTTTGTCCAGTAAGTTTTTTAGCTGCCTATGTTTTTTCAGGTGGTTTTCTCTGAAAAGCTGTGTTGCTAATCATGAAAGAGAACGACAGCACAATGCTTTGAGTATGTCTGTATCTAGCAGATTCATTCGGGAACACTGATTTTGTTACTTTATTTAAACAGTGTTAATTTGGGGTGGGGACTTGGCTCATTCAGTGTAGTGCTCCAGTTGGAAATATTAGCACATGAGTTTGATTCCTGGAACACATGTTAAAAAGCCAGGGGTGGGGTTGTATTCTGTCAGTCCCAGGGCTTGGAGGTGCATGAAGGCAAATCCCTGGGTGTTTTATGGCCAGCCAGCTTTGCCAAATAGGCGAGTTCCAGGCCAGTGAGAAATCTTTTCTCAGAAGGCCAAGGTGTTCTGTGGAAGTACACCTGAGGTTGACTTCCGGCCTCCGCGTGTACCTTTGTACCTTCACAGACACGTGAACTCATATGCCTGTTGATTTAAAATATACAGAATTCCCTTTTTTATACTCATCAGACTTCTACATTCCAGTTGTTTTGTGCCCTTGGTTTTCAGACTTAATGAGCAAAATACTAGTCTAAAGCAGAGGGGGTAAAAACAGAAAACAGCATCTCACAGCATTCCCTGTTTTTTGAGAATATTGACAGTGTTCTGTCTCAGACTGAGCTAACCCAGCTTGAGCTTTTATTTGATAAAAGTTTGATAATGAAGCTAAGGGCAAAAAGGATTCTTATTATTGGATGGCACAGGTGGTAACAGATGTAGCCAGAGAAATGAGAGCAGACACAGGACACAATGTTCTGGACTCACCCTTCTGTTATCAGTCATGGAATATGAGGGATCCTTTGTTCATAGAACTAGCATTTTTAAAAGTTGGTCCTTTGTTCAATGCCTTATGCATCGCTGTACTTAGTTCTTCAACCGTGTTTTTTGTTTGTTTGCTTTCTGTTGGTTCAGAATGTTTCCTATGGAACTGATGGTGTGTAGAACACTAAGAGAGAGACAAAACGAGCACAACCCCTACTCCATGGAGCTGACAGTTTTATGAGTGAGACAGAGCAGCAAACAAACAACATCTAAGCATACCTTTTGTTTCCTTTGGCAGCTGAGTGCTGTGGCTTTGGGATCTAGCTTCTGGGACTCTCAGCCTTATCCCCTGTGGCTCTGGGCAAGTTCCTGCAACTGCGCTTCACCCCTGTATTCTTACTTGCAGTGTGGAGTCAGTAATGGCCAACCTCATAAGGTCATGTGAAGACTAAGGGAGTTCACTCATGTAAAGCATTTATTGGAGGGCTGTATAAATGTAAGATTCATACCCAGAAATACCACATTTCAGATGTGGCCAGGACTATGAAGGAAAAGAAAGTGGTGGTGTAAAAGAATGAAAGGAGGAAATGAACTCTAAAGCAGTTAAGTGCTTAGGGCCTTTTCATAAATTTCTTACATTTTTTATTTATTGTCTTTCTGTCTATCACTTAACCTGTACAGTGTAGTCAAGCCAGTTTCTCCCTAATCCCAACGTGGGAATTTTACCAGTGCCCCCATTCACCTTCAGGGACAGATTCCAGCAGAAGTCTGAGCTCAAGGATGGCACCATATAGTCCAGGTTTTTTCCTGTTCAACCTGCAGAGTTTAATGCCTTTTCCTTCTTAACTCGGTTCTTGTGTACTGGGACAATAACTTTTATAATTTGAGAACCAACAGGAAAGGTAGTATGCATTTATTTTTCCTTTTATACAATTTCTCTAATCGGAGACTCACTCTTATTTATTTATTTATTATTTAATTATATTCATTTTTATTTATTACAGTTTATTCACTTTGTATCCCCCCTGTATCTCTCTTCCTCCTCCCCTCCCAATCCTCCCCTCCCTATTCCCTACCTGTGTCCCTGTCCCAGTCCACTGATAAGGGAGGTCCTCCTCCCCTTCCCTCTGATCGTAGTCTATCAGGTCTCATCAGGAGAGGCTACATTATCTTCTTCTGTGGCCTGGTAAGGCTACTCCCCCCCTCAGGGGGAGGTGATCAAAGAGCAGGCCAATCAGTTCCTGTCAGAGACAGTCCCTGTCCCCATTACGATGGAACCCACTTGCATACTGAACTGCCATGGGCTACCTCTGTTGCAGGGGTTCCAAGCCATCTTCATGAGTGGTTCTTGGCTGGAGTATCAGTCTCAGAAAAGATCCCTGTGCCCAGACTTTTTGGAGCTGTTGCTCTGGAGACAACTTCTTGAATAGAACACCAACAGCACAGGCTCTAAGAGCAACAATCAATAAATGTTCAAGGTCATTAGTCGTCAGGGAGATGCAAATCAAAACGACCCTGAGATTTACCTTACCTCCATCAGAATGGCTAAGATGAATAACTCAAGTGACAACACATGCTGGAGAGGATGTGGAGAAAGGGGAACCCTCCTCTACTGCTGGTGGGAATGTAAACTTATACTACTTTGGAAATCAATCCGGCGCTTTCTCATACAATTAGGAATAGCGCTTCCTCAAAATCCAGGGAGACTCACCCTTAACAGAGGTTTTAAACAACTTGGTTAAATGACTCGCTTCCTTTTCTTATTGAGTTGAGAACTTTCACCATTTCCCTTACAAGGCTCTTATTTGGCATGACCAAGTTGCCAGCATCACTCCTCCATAGAAGAATAAAGTAAATAGTCTTTGACCACAAGCACCACGATAGATTATCTAATAACCAAGACTGTACAAGTACCCAAAGTGTGGCTGGTCTACAGACAGTATAGATACGCTGGGCAGAGGAATGATTCCAGGCAGGCAGATCAAGACAGCTTATTTTCTTAACCTACTCACAAGAAGATGTGGTTGAAAACTTAGGACTTATTTCTGGATTAGCCATATGTTTTGGAGTGTAGCAAGTAGTGGGTAACTGAAATTAAAAACAGGAAGGGGCCACCATATACCATGCCACTGATGTAGCCGGAAAACTTGGTTCAAGGTAGCTTATAAACAGGTACAAGGGACCCAGTGGTTCTAGGGAATGTATCACCATTTCTGCTTGGGAAAGATGAAGGAATTTTTGAGGTGCTCAGAGAAAGATTTTCCTTTGGTTATTGTGCATACATTTAAAGCCTGGAAGTAGTATCCCTTACTTGATGGATTTGACACTTTTATGAATGAGATAAACTAAGCAAGAACAAAAACAAAGCAAAACACAAAACAAACCCAGCAAAACAAAACAAATTCCTCTGAATCAGCTGAGTGCTGTGGTTCTGGCAGCTGGCTGCTGGAACTCTCAGCCCTGTGGCCCTTGGCTCCAGAGTAACAACAGGATAGCATGGCAGGGGAATAAAGTGGAGTAAACTGGACTTAAATCTTGGTGACTCAAACCTAATTACCACCTGTCTGGACTTTCTTCAGCTTATATGAGTCTAACTGGTTTCTGGCTGTTCGTAGCCAAAAGGAAGAGGTGGGTGAAGATGTTTTTGTGGGGTATCTATTGAGGGTCGCTGCCAGCGTGGCTGAATTTTCAGTGTTGGACAGATTCAGTGCCATTTACAGGGATGAGGCTACATAGGGGGTGGAGGACAGACTGGTTTTAGAGGCAAAAATCCAAAGGTTCTCATTGTCAAAAGGTGACAGCTCCATGTTAGCTGCAGTGATATGCCAGCACCGTCTGACCTTAGACCCCTGGGAGAGCTTCACAGTAGCCCTTGTGAGTTGTAGAGACTTGGCTCCCCATTTTACTGTCAATGAGCCTGTTAAAATCTATGCATGGAATAGAAAAGGTGCCATTCTGGTGCTTTTCAATTGACTGTTGAGTGAGAACTTCATGGGACTTAAAAATATGTTTTATACGCACACTAGATTCTTGGGCCTCTCTGTAGATCTTCTGAGCCAGAATTGTAGGGTTAGACCCGGGATTGTAGCTAAAAACAGGCAATTGGTGACTAGGCGAGATGACTCAGCAGGAGATAAAAGGCGCTTTGGGCAAAGCCTGACTACCTGGGTTCTAGCTTCAGGACCCACTTAATGGAAAGAGAAAACCAATTCTCCCAAATTGACCTCTACAGAGGAAACTGGTCGCGTTTGAATGCAGCCTGGATTTGGGGAAACTGCTGTGTCAGGAGATCCAAGACTCCTTCCTTTATAACCAGAAACCTGTAACCTAATTCTGGAACTGACAAAATCTGTGGGATTTACCACAGCACAGTTTAATAAAAATGCCATCAGCAAAATCATTGCTCTGCTCTGACTGCTTTATACCTCAGCTAAGCAAGCTGTTGTGCTTCCTACGGTAGGCCAGTGTGCTGGCTGGTCTTATGTCAAATTGACACAAGCTAGAGTTACCTGAAAGGCAGGAACCTCAATTGAGAAAATGCCTCCTTAAGATCCAGCTCTAATTTTCTCAATTAGTGATCAGTGGGTGAGGACCCAGCCCATTGTGGGTGGTGCCATCCCTAGGCTGGTGGTCCTGGGTTCTATAAGAAAGCAGACTGAGCAATCCATGGGAAGCAAGCCAATAAGCAGCACCCCTCCATGGCCTCTGCATCAGCTCCTGCCTCGAGGTTCTTGACCTATTTGAGTTCTTGTCCTGACTTCCTTCAAGGAAGAACAGCAATATGGAAGTATAAGCCAAATAAACTCTTTCCTCTCCAACTTGCTTTTTGATCATGCTGTTTTGTTGCAGCAGTAGAAACCCTAAGACAGTCAATAATCAATATGGTGAGTGCATTAACAGTTACCAAGATCTTCAGTTCTTGAATGATGCTTATAAAAGCCTGTCACATAAACAGCAGTTAAAGAAGCACATCACGAATCAATAGTTGAATAGTTCCACGAGAAGTCAGCTGGTAGATGAGCCTCTGCTCATAAAGTTATGTTCTGCAGCTGTTGCATGGGCATTGCTACCTGTGTTTTGACTTAGAGAATACTGATAATAGTTCCAGGTGTCAGGTAGTGAGGTGGGATCTGGAGAGGAGATGTGATTAAGATACACTGAAGTAGACAGGAGCAAAGCCTTGGGCAGTGCAGAGGTGGGATCGTTTGTGCTATCCATGAGTTCAAAGATGAGCCAGTGCCCCACATAGTGAGATGGTCCACAGCAAGAAATTACTCTAATTAATGTAGTTGAGGCTTTATTTGCATCTGTTTGAGGCTTCATTGGCAGCCAGCTGGTTTGCCCAAGGTAGCAAGGACTACCTTAATTTTGATGATGCTCTGGATGTGGTGTGTGTTTATGTGAAAGTGAGATGGGGGATACTTAATTCCGCTTTACTACATCTTTCCTCTCTCTTCTCCTCCCCTCTTCTCCTCGCCTTTTCTCCTCCTTTTTCTTCCCTTCTTTCTTTTTTCTCTCCACCCTTCCAGGTTGGGTATGAGAGAATGGAGGAGGAAATATGAGTTCTATAAAGATAAAGGCAATGTATATATATATTTAAGAAAATTTAGTGTATAACTTTTCATACATGTACAGCAGACTTTAATCATGCCCTCTATCACTGGTTTCCTTCCTCTGGTCCTCTTGCCACATAGTTCATCTTGCTTCCCTCCCCAAAACTTCACTTCTGTACTGTATATCAGATAAAATATATGGCTTTGCTTTTCTGAGTCTGGCTTATTTTGCTTAACATGATGATCTATTTATTTTCTTGAAAATGAGTTTCAGTTTGATTTTCTGGTTGGCTAAAACCCTATGGTATATATAGATGCGCCACATTTTCTTTGTCCACTCGTTGGTGGGCATCCAGGCCGGTTCCGTAACTTGCTATCGTGCACAGTACATAGATGTGCAGTTATCTGTGGTAAACTGACTCAGATTCCCCTGGCTGTCTTCCCAGGACTAGTATAACTGGATCATATGGGAGTTCTGTTTTTTTGAGGAACCAAAGATGTAACATATTAACTCTTCTCTGTACAAAGTGGTAGATGATCAGGCTACTGTGGGTTTCTGTCTGCCAGGAAGCAAGCAAGATACCAGCCCTGGCATTCTCATTACTAATAGGTTCAACCTCACAGCACTGAACACGTTTCCCCTGGACTTTTGGTGGTTCAAAAATAAAACTTGCCTGGGTATTTACAAATCAGTTGATATAAGAATAATAAGGTGTCAGCATAGGAATTTTAGAAGTTAATTTTTGTTTATGTTTTAATGAGAGCCTCATAGCTGTCAGTGCTGTAATCACCTTTCTTATCAGCTCCACAGCCCTAGCAAGTATCGATTGACTGGGGCCAATCGAATGTAAGATTAGCAAGCTAGCAGCCAGGAATAAGGGGTTTAATAGGTGATTTCTGCAAGAGACAGGTAGACAGACACACCGGAGAGGCATAAGCTCATGATAGTTTTGAGGGAAGCTGTGAAGAAAACTCACATTTTTAGGGTGCTTTGTATTCTGACAGACCAGCAACTGGTCTCAAGGAATGCAGATTTTTATGTCCGATTCAGGAGTTTAGGGACAAGAGATGAATAATTAAAATATAAGATTTTGTAGCATTACATTCTAAATGAACCTTTTATTCTAACTTTAAAGTATGGAGCTCAATGATTAGGAAAATGTCATGGTAGTACCTTTTCCCCCTCTCGTTTTCAATATTTTAGAAAGAATGTGACATTTATCGGTTCAGTCAAGTTAAAAAGTTCTATTAGTGTTGTTGTCGTAGTGACTTCCAACTTGCTTAGAAATGTAATCATACTACTTTGCAAGAACATCTTGATGAAGCTAGAAGTTTATGGCACTCAGTCATTTTTCAAAACTGTGGTCTTAAAGTGTTTTATAGCTCCACTATTCATGGAAAAACACGAAGTGGGTAGCATGTGATCGCTGCAAGCCATAGACAGCCCTTTACTTGCAGCTCTTTCCAGAAAGGAGGCAAGGGACAGATAAGCACAGATGCTCTTTAACTCCTCTTTAAGTTACTGTTCATATTTCATGTCACAATGTATCACAGACTCTTAGCAGGTAAAAGAAACAATGGTTAGGAAAAGTGACTTAGTAGACTTTGAGCTTTTTTTCTGCTTTGCTGACAGACACTTGATCCCTTCCAAACACAGAGGAGAATAATTAGACTCACTCTGTGTGAGCTGGCAGCTTACACCGTGAATAGGTGGACTTCATCTTGTATGGCTGGTTTGTGCAGTCTGTAAGACTCTGAGGTCACCTGGTGGGTGACTTTTGCTTAGCTACTTCCTTCAGTCCTGATCTCCTTTCTTAAGCCCAAAACAGCAACTTAGAGAAAGCGTGAGCTCCTTACCCTGGAGCTCAACTTTCTCCTCTACCCCAAACTTCAGTTTTTAAAAATTTATTTTTATTTTATGTGCATTGGTGTTTTGACTGCATGTATGTCTATGTGAGAGTGTCAGATCCCCTGAAACGGGTTACAGACAGTTGTGAGCTGCCATATGGGAGCTGGGGACTGAACCAGAGTCCTCTGGAAGAGTAGTCAATACTCTTAACCGCTAAGCAATCTCTCCTGCCCCCAAACTTCATTTTTGCTATTTGGTTTTTCTGGACTATTACAATTTGTACAGAAGCGGAGAGCTATCAGAAGGTAGAGGGTCATGCGTACTGTGGAGAAGTGTGACTGTGTCAGAGTAGAGTCTGGGTGGAGTTTGGAAGTTCTCCGGATGGTTGATCTAATGCTCTATGGTGGTTAATCATCTTATCAGCGTCAGTGGATTTAGAATCACCATGGAGACACAGCTCTAGGAGATACACACCTAGCCCACCCACCCTGACTGTGAGCAGTGCCACCTTCCCATGGGCAGAGGTCTCGGACTGAATAAAAAGAAGAATGTTAGTTGAGCACCAGTGTTTATTTCCCTGCCTCCTCACTGTAGATTCCATGTGACCTCAGGCTCCCGACACCATGTCTTCCTGCTTTCATAGACTATCCCCTCAAGCCCTGAGCCAAAACAAACTGTTCCTTTCATGGGTGGCTTTTGTCTGATTTTTGTTGTTGTTTCAGCAGTGAGAACAGTAAGGAATGCATTTTTTCCCCCATTTGTAGAGGTATCAGTATTCACCTCACAGGATCATGGGAGAGAAGTGTGATCATTCCTGTGATGCCCTTCGCACAATGCCTGAGGAAAGCACTCACATGATAGCAATACGGGTTATCTTTTTTGGGGGGGGGGCAGGGTCTTGCTCCTTCCTGAGTACTGGGCTTGTGCTGTCTCTTACCACTCTGCCTTTATCCTTACAGTTGTTATCATTACACTGGACTGGCCAGGTATAAAATGTAAGGGAACCCAATGCAACTCCAGACAAACAGTCGAGTGTGCAGAGAAGACACAGGCAACAGTGGATGAGAAAGAAGCTCACAGGGATTGGGAATGAACTGCTGGGGGAAGGCAAAGGAAAGGAGGTTTGAAGAGCAGTAGAGAACAAAGCACAAAGCGCTAGTGGAAAGAACACGACCTTGAGGCTAAGGCCTTGCAAAAACCTGGTCAACTTCCTGCTGGGACTGGAGCCATTGCCGAGTGACCAGCACAAGGCCTGCTAGGAAAGCAGGTGTGCCAGACAGGGGAGCTGATAACTAGGTTAACTAGTGGAAAGTGGGAACTGCCGCGGGCACGGATTGTGACACCAGATAGAGTAGAGGTGGCTGTAAATAGATTGTTGACACCGCAAGGATATTATTAGGAACCAAGGGACCCAGTTTGATTGTCTGACGTGTTTTCTCTTTCTAGCATCCTATGTCAAGAGAAAGCTGTGACTCCCAGAGAATCCTTAGTTTCTCAGCCCCTGGATGGGAGATGGGGTATAAATCTCCTGAGAGACTAATCTGTCAGTATCAGACAAGTCCCATGTCAATTACTTCAGTTTTAGGAAACTTACCTACATTTTAAAATCATGTAACAAAATAACCATTTTTACTGTACTTACGGAATTGTTCAACATTTTTTTGTCATGCATTGTTAAAGTATTTTCTATAAAAATAGAACATCTGAGAGTTCTGATTTTAGAATTGCTTATGGCTGTCATCTCGAGATCTATCTATCTATCTATCTATCTATCTATCTATCTATCTATCTATCTATCTATCTATCTATCTATCTATCTATCTATCTATCTAAAGTATTGCCTGGGTCTGGTGAAAGACTTAAGCTCTTCTTGCAGGCCAAGGATCCTAGCACCTCATTTCGATGCCATAGCCCAGTTGTACTCTGGTTCTTACTCTGAGAGGTCCTACAGAATACCCTTCTAACTGGACTAATAGTGTAGTGAATGTGCTTTCAACTAGGGGTGATTTTATTCCCCAGTGGGCATCTGGCACTATCCGGAGACACTTGTGAATGTCAGTCTCGAGTAGCTGGAGCTAAGACATTTAATGAGTAGATAGGCCACAGTAATTCTAACCCTTTCACAGTGGACAGGGCAGCCTCTCACCAAAATATTGTGAAATATCAATATCAACTACACAGAGGCCAAGAAACCCTGGTTTAGGCCCGAGGCCTGTCTTTATTAACATGTAAGTTGGTTATCTTCTAAGTGAAGTTTGAAACTATGGCATATTATATGTTACTTGCCATCATCTGTATTAACACGGAGACACTGACTTTTCTTGCACCCCTTCCTGGCACATTCTCATTCTTTTCTCAAAATCACTGTTTTGATTTCTTCATCACAGGAAGGACTGCCTGTGTCTGAATCTCATACAAAGGGAACCATCTGGCGTGTGTTGTTTTTGTGTTGCCTTCTTTTGCTTAGCATATTATTTGGGAAGTAGTCATGTTGTTACACTTTAACAGATGTTTAATGTTTTTATCCCGTGGTATATGAACCATAATTTAGTTGCCATTTTTACTGCAGATGGGCCTTCCTGTTTTAAGGCTGAGTGTTTCTGAATAAAGCTGCTATAGAGATTTTATTTTCTTTATTTTTTTCTCTTTATTTATTCTTCCCTCACACAGCTTCCCCTCCACATCTTCCCAGTCCCTTCCCCTTCCCAATCCCTTGCTCCTCTATTTCCCTTCAGAAAAGAGCAGGCCTCCCAAGCAGAGCATAACAAGATACAATAACACTAGGCATAAACCCTCATCTGAAGGCTGAATGAGGCTACCCAGTAGGAGGAAAAGGGTCCCAAGAGAAGGCAAAAGAGTTGGTGACAACCGAACTCCTGCTGTTGGGAGTCTCACAGAGCCCCTAAGCTAAACAAGCACAGCACGTATGCAGATTGCCTAGCCCAGAACCGTGCAGCTCTGGTTGCTGCTTCAGTCTCTGTGAGCTCCTATGGGCTCTTTGTAGTTGATTCTGTGGGCTGTGTTGGTGTGGAGCCGCCACCGCCTCCATCTTCTACAATCCTTCCTCCCTCTCTTCTGCAGGTTTCCCTGAGTTTTAGCTAGTGTTCTACCTAGTGTTTGGGTTGAGTGTGGGTCTCTGTATCTGCTACCAACTGCCGTAGGAGGAGGCCTCTCTGACGGCAATTGGGCTGTGCACTGATCTGTGAGTATATCAGAATATCATTATATATATATATGTATATATATATATTATACACACACACACACACACACACATATATATATATGTCAGTCATGATTAGTTGGTCTCTGAGCCATCCACCTTTTGGTTCTTGGCCATCCAGGCAGTGTCATCTATGATGTCCCTCTCTTGGCTTGGGCCTCAAGTTAGATCAGGCATTGGTTGGCCCCTTTCACAAGTTCTGAGCCACCACTGTCCAGCCTATCCCAGGACAGGTTGTAGGCTGAAGGTTTTGTGTCTGGGTTGGTGTCCCAGTCCCATCACTGGAAGCCTCGCCTGCTTATAGAATGTGGCTGGTCCAGGCTCCATATCTGCTGTTACTAGACGTGCTCACTTAGGGTCACCCTCATGGGTTCCGAGAAGTTTCCACTGCACTGCGTTTCCACATTGCAGCCTAAACGCCCTGTATTCTTGCTACCTCCCACTGTGCTCTCTCCCTCCATCCCTTCTTCTCCCACCTGACTCCTCCGGTTCCCTTCCGCACCTGTCCCCAGTCCATCTGCAAAATCTATTTCACTTCCCCTTTTCAGGGGGATCCATAACTATTTTCCCAGAAAATTACTTGTTTTTATTAATGTGTATGAATATACCTTCATGAGTTCATGTGCGTGCGGGTGCCCTCGGGCAGGCAGAAGAGAGCACTGGACCTCTTGTTACTGGAATTACAATGGTTGTAAACCAGTCAGTGTGGACTGTGGTGCCCGAACCTGGTCCTCTGCCAAAGGAGCCAGTGCTTGCCGCCACCGAGTCATCTCTCCAGGACTGTGCCACCCCAGACTTTTAAATATAGGAATTGATGGAGAGAATGGAGATACATTGGTGGATGAGGAAGCCAACAGTTTTCAGTAGCTTGTGGGCTGTGGGCACATGGGTATAGCAGGCATAGGAGACAGTGTGGGCTACCTCAGCTCATTTACAGGACAGACTGCGAGAGCTTCTTTGATTCTCACTGACACATGTACTTCGAAATACAGGACGACAAATCAGAATTTTTCATCTTTTCTGTGAGCTACACAGGCACTGAAGGACCAGCTGTAGACAAGAGGGCAGCTGTATACTTAACCAGCAAAGCATAGAAATGCACGTTTTTTGTTTTTTGTTTTTTTCCTAGATACTACTTAATTCTTACATCTGAAAGACCGAGGAATACCACACGTAGAATTGGCTTTGTTTGAGTTTGTTTCCCAGGTAGCTATGTAGAGGACTTTCCAGACCATGATTCAAGAAGGAAACCCTGGGAAAAAGGACTTGTTAGGTCCTGCTTCTTTGTAGCTGGAGTCATCCTTGCACCAACACGCCAAAATCTGCGCCATAAATTCTGCTGGGAAGCAGCCTGCCAATTAGAAGCTCCCTGCAGCTTTGCACAGTCTAGCAACTGCTGTGTTTTCTTTTTTCTGTGGACTCTGAGTAAATGTAGCAAAGCAGAGTCTGTGTTTGCTTTCTGTGTGATAGCATCTTTCACTTCAAAGTGAAAGTAGGGGCCTGGAGAGATGGGCTTAGTGTTTGCAGATCCCTTGTTGCTCTTGCAGAGGCCTGAGGTCCAGTTCCCAGCATCTATATTGTAGTTCACAACCGTCCACAACTTTATGGGTTGTCCAGGGGACCTGACAGCCCAATTTGGACCAATTTGGGCATGAGGCATGCACGTGGTACACATACATATATGTTAGCAAAATACTCATACACATTAAATAAATCTCTGCGGGGATCAGGAACTGGAGGAAGGGGGATGAGGGGCGATGGAAGAGACTAGACTCAAGGTGCAGATGTAACTTGATTGTGCGGTGTATAAGCCTTTATACGATTGAAGGGCCAATCAGACCATCCAATGCTGGCCTCAAGTACCAATAACAATCAGCCAGGTTGATGTAACTAAGAGGAAATATGTGTGTGTGTGTGTGTGGGGGGGTAGGTCATGGCAAGGCTACCTCAGAAGACTTCCATAAAAAAGGGGGAATCAGTCACCGCCCTAGCTGCGGATCCATTTTGAGACTTCACTAGTAAGCTAGGAGTCCCTAGTAGATCAACACTGTTTGCAGTGGATCAGGACTGGGTGAGGAGCTCTAGGAGCTGCTGGCACCTCACTGCCCTTCCCCGTGGGCTTTCATAAGGCTTAGCTCAACGATCCCCACACATCTTTAAAAGCAAAAAATTAAAAGAAATTTTTAAATAGATGAAAGCAATTTCTGCATGCAGTTTTAATTCTATGTGACTAATGCTTCAAAAAACAGTAGTTTTACAAGATTATAAATAACCTCAGTGCTGACATTTATATCTTTTATTAAAGGTTGGAAAGAACCCTATTAAATAATGTAAATAGATATTTTATATAGGAACAGTGGTCTGTTTGTTCAAAGCTACAATAGAGATTAGAGAATAAATAATATAGAAATAGTTGCATCTCACAAAACATTTTATCTTCTTTTTTTTTTTTTTGCCTTGGTTATTGCCATTGCGAGGTAGGAGATTCCTTGTGTAATTTTGTTGTTCATTGTTATTAAATATGTATTTTATTAATTCTTATAGGTGAGCAATTTGCCTATAAGTATATATATATGCATCTGTGTGCACCACGTGCAGACTTGATGTTCTTGGAGACTAGAAGAGAGCATTGGATTCCCTAGAACAGGAGTTTCAAACAGTTGTGAGCTAGGCATGGTGGTGCATACCTTTAATCCCAGCACTCAGGGAGGCAGAGACAGGTAAATTGCTGTGAGTACAAGACCTGCATGGTCACAAAGTGAGTCCAGGACAGGCAAGGCTACACAGAGAAATCTTGTCTCGGAAACAAGACAAAACAAAATGAAAACAACACATCAAACCAGACCGGACCAAACCGAACAAAACCGAACAAAAACCAAACAGTTGTGAGCCACCACGTGGGTGTTGGGAACTGAACCCCGGTGTTCTATAGGAGTGCAAGTGCTCTAACTGCTGAGTTAGAGGTGGGCTTTAGTGTTACACGGAAGTACCCCTGCAGAGAGGAAACAGATTTTACAATGGCCTACTCATTTAATCCAGTGTTGAGCCTTTCACAAGGACCTTTGACACGGCATGATTTAACTATCTTGCCAGAGTTTTTAACATAATGTTCATTACTCTGAACCCAAAACCACAGTTTTTTAAACATTTTTTTTGACAGTATGCATAGAGTGTTGCTCACCAGCACCCGAGTGACTGAGGCTTCGATGGCCTGGCAGCACTGGTCTAGTCACTGAGTAGAGCTCTTTAGCTCCTTCTGTCTCCTGATGGGCCACATAAAAGGTCCAAACCCTGCCCTGCAGCCCCATGGTTGCCTTTTATGGAGTGTCCCCTTCATTTTAACTCAGTTTATTAGTATAAATTGGCATTCACAGGGAGACCCCTAATTAGCATAACTGTCAAATGTGATTAAAGGGGCCCACCAAAATAACAAAGATATTCACCAATAGGGAACTTGGGAAAATTTCCCAGTGACTTCTTAGGAACTGGGACAAATTTTTATTACTTTTTTTTCCCATTAAAAATGATGTAATTTTATTTGGCACCTGCAAGATTAGACTATGTGTCTTCTTTTTTAAAGTCATATTTGGTTGCAGTGTGCATTAAGACTATTCAGCATGTCCTCTGTCAGGTCAGTGTGACTCAGACAAGTCACTAGTCAAAGCCTCAACAAGTGTATCTATATAATGGAGCTAGTAGCATATATTTGCTAAAGAATGCCCCAGTTTTTTCTAGGGTGCACACATGATGTGTTCCATGAGTGATAACAATTATTATGATATACATATTTGTGTTATAATCCAATGCTGTGTGTAAGAATTTATGTAAGCCTCACTTGGTGGTACAAACCTATAACCTTAGCATTTGGGAGGGATTTTGAAGGCCAGCTAGCTTGAGCTATATAGTAAAACCTTGTCTTAGAGCAAAAGAGAAAGAGCAACCTGTAGTTTTTGTCCTGATGTTTATAGGCATTCAGCAATTAGGACTGTGTCTTCATACAAGTTAGGATTTGTGATAGGTGTGCAACATGTATTGTGTATGTTATATTTTATATGAAGTGTAACAGTATTTGTAGCACACTGGATATATATGCATATTCTGTAATGCCATACATAACATATATATATATAATTGTATCTAGGAAATGTAAACGTGTATGAAATATATTGTATTTTAGTTGTGTAAAATATCTATTCTAGCTATGTAAGAATATATATGGTTATGTTGACATTTGGCTGAGTTTGTGCAAAGCAAACTAAATAATGGCTGCAACTCGAGACAATTCAGTCTTCTGCTTTTGGATGACATGTGAGAACTGTTTTAAAAATTGTTATATATGTATTATTATTATTATATTATTATTATTTTGCACGTGTGTGTATGCTTTCATTCGTGCCACAGTGCAAGTGTGGAGGTCAGGAGACAACTTTGAGAAGTCAGTGTCCCCTCGGACCATGTGGGTTCCCGGGATAAAGTTGCTAAGCACGGAGAGTCTTCATCTGCTGAGCCGTCACACTGGCCCTGTGAACGAGTTCCTAGAAGTAGCAAGTCGTTTAAGCAAATCTTTTTTTGCTCCATATTTTGACTAATTCTGTGTCTCTTTTCTCTTGGCTACTTTTCTTTATACCACTTGCCTAAGAACTGACTGTAATTTTGTTAATTGTGTGCATTCATTATATACGTACCAGTATTGATTCTTCCTCTCAAAGGAACTGTCCCTTTATGTGCTTACTTCGTTTTTGGAAACCAGGTCTTGTTACAGTGCAGGCCTGGCTGGCCTGGAACTGGTTAAGTAGGCCAGGCTGTTGTTACAACAATCCTTTGTCTCTTGGTTAAAGGTGTGTACTCAGATTTGGCTTGGGTAAACAGCTTATTTACTGTGTTATTTAATCAGTCTCCAATGTGTGGGATTACTCATTATGTTTGGCTGTCCCGCTCAGGAGTCACAGATTAGATGATCTTTACGTAACTTCCTCACAGAAAATAAAGATAGTGTTTTGAAATTTGCCATCCCAAACACCTTAATTGACATGTGGAAAGCTCCATTCATTCAGAAAGTATCAACATATCATGGGCATGTTTTTTTTTTTTTTTTTGTAACTTGTCACATTGGTTGACACAGCTGAATTAAAACACCAATCAAAAATGCATAAGCCTAAGCCTGTCTTCCCAAAACATGTCATGTTCCTTTGACAAAGCTGAATTAAAACACCAATTAAAAGTAGGGAAGTGTCATTTGCATCCCTTATTAAAGGTAGCAATTTATCAACTGACTCATCTTTATTGAGTTTATAGAGAAGTTATCTTTACTCCATGGTCTATTTCTGAGAATCTGCCAGTTTCATGATTAAGTATTAGCCCACATTCCATTGCATAACCGAGCCTTAAAGGTTGTTACAAATTGCCACCACAAGTGATTTTTGCTTAAGAAACTGGGGGAGGTTGAGCTATATTCTCTTTTAAAGTGCTTGCATCCCTTATGTACGGGTGAGGTCATTGTATGGATCACATGCACCTTCTTTTCATTGTGCTTATCTAGAAATAGCACACAAGGCCCCTCCTCCCACCTTTCGTTTGGTGAAGTCTCTGCCTCTAGCTTTTGTGTGGCCTGGGGAAACCTGAGAGGGAATCCTGTCTCCTGGCCTCTAGTTCCAGAACAGCTGGTTTTATGTGATTTATGAACTAAGGGAAACAGAGGCTATGAAAGAAGTTCTTTGAAAATAGTAATTTCGAATCCAAACAACAGGCTAACTTAGAAACCACTAGCTTCCCAGAATGGTCAAGGATTTTAAACAAAAGCTGAGATAGACTATCATAAAACTCAGGGAAGTGATGGCACTGCAGAAGAGATACAGATGGCAGGAAAGAGATTAGCTTTCCCTGCTCACACTGCAGAGAAAATGAGAAGATTAATGATCAAGCCACCAATAAGCATGTCATTTGCTACAATAATGTTGCACATTTAAAAAAATGGGGCAAATTCATCTAACACAAATAGGCATCCAGTTTTGCGGCTTTTAGAACAATCATGATATGCAACTGTCATTGCTGCCTTGCTCCAAAGAGTTTTATCATTATGTTTAAAAAAATCATTTACAAAGTTTATTTATACCATGTTTATTAAAAAAGGGGGGGGGGTCCTGAGTAGCTTCAAGTTAAGGCTGTTAATAAAATAGATGAATGATCAGAACCGAATAACAAGAGTTAATGTAGTTTTGGGTCTCTTAGACTGCTTCTAATAAGTTATCCAGAAGAAGCAAAAATTACCAGTTGCTTGGAGGGTTTTTGTTGTTACTGTGTTTGTTTGTTGGGTTTTTGAGACTGGGTCCTTTCTTAGGCCAGCTGGGAACTCACAGAGATCCACCTGCCCTTGTCCCTGGAGTGCTGTGATTAAAGGTGTGTACCTCCACACCTGGCTGGAATGGTTGTTCTAGACACTCAGCTCTAGATGAAATTTCACGATTGGGATTTAACTGACACTGAGCATATGCTATAAAATAATAGGGCACTTTCTGCGATACCCTTCAGCAGAAGCAAAGGGCACAGTCTTCTGTGAGATGGTGATAAGAATTTGAGACAGCAGGGCCATAGTGTTTGGCTTCTCCTTCCTCGCTTAATTTCACTAGTCCAGATTCATTTTTTGTTTCACTACAGGGTGGAATGTGAGGGCTGCGTGTTGTGTAACAGTGGTCAGTTGTCTACTGGGAAGTCAGGGACAGAGCAAGGCGAGGATGTGACTGAAGTAAACTTGGCTTTGTTGGGTTACTTAGTGAAGCAGAAAGGACCCAAAGCAGAGGCATCCGTAGCACCACCAAAAGCCTGGAGGTTCATGAAAACCTGAACACTGGAGCTCACTGCGCAGCTTACAGTCTGCCGGGCACTGAAGAGGATGTCTTCCTGGAAGCTCAGCTGATCTGAGCCTCTTTGACGCAGCTCGGCTGGTCGAGGATGTCTTATCCAAGCGTGCCTTGCTGCTTATATAAGCCCCCACCCCCACCCTTCAAGCACCCCAAACACCCCAAAAACAATTTAAAGGGGAAAGATTTATTTTGGCTCTTGATTTCAGAGGTTTCACTTCATGGTCAGCTGGCTGTATTGTTTTCAGGTCTTCCTGGGGCGTCATTGCTCACCTCATGGTGGGCAGGAAGTAGAGAGAGACAGACAGGACAGAGTGAAGGCGAGATGTAACCTTCAAAGGGCATGCCCCCAGTGACCATCTTACCCCATCCAGGTCTTTCCAAATAGTTTCTAGATCTCCCAAAATAGTGCCACCACCTGAGGACCAAGCCTTCCACATACAAGCCTGTTGTGTGCATTTTATGCTGAAACCACAGTGCGGCTATTTGGCACTGACATGCCCCAGCTGGTGTTTGCATTCTCTTTTCTATCTGCCTGGGTCTGATGGGAGGCTGGTGGCTCCACACTGAAGTAACTAAATTACCCACCTAAGCCCAGAGGAGCTATGACGCGAGATAAACAAAGCACGTGGTACTTACCGCAGTTGGTGTTTTTTTCGTCAGGCTTAAGTGGGGAAACTAATTTTAGCCAAGCTTAGGCCCAGAGAAGCTTCTCTGCTAGGGCAGGACAGGGAACCTGTACTTTTTATGTTTCTCCTCTTCACCCTTGGTTTTGTTCTTCATTCTTTAACTTTTCCAATCAGCTGCATTCAACTTTAAATAGTAGTTTAAAAGTTTCTTGTTTCAGAGCCAAGTGAAAGTAACTTCAGCTTTTCCGGTGCAGGGCCCCATTCTTCCGGTCACCATAGCTTAGGTAGAGAGTGTGGTCAGCCAGGCCAGCGGTGGCAGAATGTTGGCTTCCAGGGCTCTTAGCCTAATTGGCAAGAGAGCCATTTCCACCTTGGCGTGTGTTTGAGCATGTGGGAATGTTGTAAAGAGTGAAGGTTGTGTTCTCCCTACTTATGTGGATCAAAATGTTACCCTTGCCTGATATGTCCCATGTCTGGCTGCTGTGTGCCAGCCGGAAGGACCTGAAGAACAAGAAGGCCGACTGGCGCATCTTGTTCAGGATGAGAAAGTCCAGTGGCACTGCATCCAGCTGAACGAGAGCTGCGCCTGAGCGAAACAGGCACACGGATAGATGGACAGTTGTGGGCATGACCACGTTCTCCATGGCTTCGCTGTTCCTATTCTGATTTGGGGGAAGTGTATGGCACCATCCCACATACTATTGATTGAGACTGGGTGGTGATACGGACCAAGCAGATGCTAGACTTGGAGGACAACCTTATTCAGGGCTTCTTTACCAAGTAGGACTGTGAAGACAGAGAGTGGAAGAAGTGAGTCTGCTGCCTGACAGCTATGTCCTATGGTCTGTGCTAATAAATGAGCGGGTTAGGTGAAGGGGCAAACAGTGATTTTAGGCTTCCTTTCTATTCTGGACTACTTAAAGCATTGCTCTATTTTATAGCTTCTCACAGTTGCTTTTCATAATTCATCTTTCCTTTTCTATTGACGTAGAATAATTGTACGTGTTATACGTGCTTGTGGAATGTAGCGTGGTATTTCGGTACACGTATACAACATAATGAACAGACACTGGAATCTACACAATAATTTTAGTCTTCTCTGTGAGTGATGTTTGTGTGCACGGACATCTTATCCCATTTTATTAATTCTGGTGCTGGAGAGATGGCCTCACTATTAGGAGTGTTTGGTGTTCTCCCAGGAGTCCTATGTTCAGTTTCACCCACACCTGGTGGCTCACAGCTATCTGTAACTCCATTTCCAGGGTGTCTGACACCATTTGGCCTTCTCATGCGCCTGTAAGCACATGGTGTATATGAAGACCTGCAGGCATGCACACATACTACTAAAAAGAAATAAATCTAAACAAATATTAGTTCAACACAATCCTGTGAGGCAGTTTTGCTGTTAATGCTATTTTAGATAATGGACAGTCTGGAGATTTTTTCAGACATTAACTGTAAAAGCATTTGTTAAAAACTAAATAGTACTTATTCCTCTTTGGCAGCTTATGGTTTTATGGTTTTATTTGAGATTCTACTACATAAAACTGAGAAAGTAAAAAAGGAATGTGCAAGCATAGTATTTGTTGCTTGCAATTTGTCCATATACACTCTGAAACCATGACCTGAGCACTCTTGAAATGGGAATCATGAATAATCACTGCTAATCGAGAAAAGGATGTCTGCTTCTCCTGAGCACGTTGGTTGAACATGAAATGTGCATAGATGCACACCATCCTACTAGATACAAGGAAGTGTGAGTCCAGTTTGAGGTCCTACAGCTGAAACAGAAACACTCTCAGGGAGGCTGCAAAGCCAGGCAGCTTGTCCTGGCTGCTGTAATTCAGGGAGGAGCTGGCATGGAAGAAGAGGGGATGAAATGATTGACTTTTACCAGCAGCAGTGGGGAAGGCTATCAAATTGCTGTTCTGTGTCTGAGTTGAACAGTGTCAGAGTTTGCAGTTTCAGATTGTTACAAAGTTCTTTTATAACTTAATTTTCCAGGAAAGTTCGTAGACATTCTTGTGCTGTTGAAAAATATTTTTAATTTTCTTATAGATGTAGGAATATGATACTTTAAAAAATGCACATGAGGAAAAGCATTCTGGTTGTTTTTGGAAGAATAGGCTTGCATTTTTTGAGATTAGACCACAATTTGAAGAAGTATACATGTTACTGTGTCTTTATATTTTGTTTTTTTTTGTAATTTGAATTTGGCACCATTTCCTGAAAATATTTCTAGATGAGTTTCATAAAATAGTTGCTTTTGTGCTATTTATATTGCTTACTATATATACAGGTCCATAGTTTTATATAACCCACAGGCACAAATCATATCTTATTTTTACAAAGCATCTGCCTGTTAGAAAGTAATGATCTCCCAGTGTTGGTGAGTGAATATGAAGATTTGGGGATATTCTAGAAAAACCTGGGTCCAGTGTATGAAAACCAGCTTGAAGGTGCCATGAGAACAAAGCGAGAGCAGCCAGAACCAAGAGTATACACTTTCTTGGGGGAACTCAGGCACAGAAGCATGCCTTAGACAGCAGCAAGATCAATGGATCCATAGGATTTGAGTCGGAACGCAGGGAGCTGATAAAGTGACTTCATCATAGCTGGAATGCACCCAATTTATCCCTGAGTAACATCCAAGATGGCAGGTACATTCCGTTCCAGAGCCTCATCATAAAGTTCCACTTACTTTACTGGCTTTCCATATTTATAGCGTGGTGGGAACCTGTGTGGGGAAGAGTAACCAGGGGCAGTCAGGATAGAAGCAAGGTAACTTTGGATCAGGAAAAAAAAAAGGAACAAAATTGTGTTGCCCTAAAATAAATATATTCCATCCACATCATAAGCAGTGTTTTGACTTCCTAAAATGTAGCATTTTAAGTTAGAATTTTTATTTATTTATTTAAAGAGTATGGGTGTTTTGACTGCATGTTTGTCTCTGTCTAGTGCCCTCACAGGCCAGAAGAGAGTGTTGAATTCCTTAGGACTGGAGATTACAGACACTTGTGAGCTGCCATGTGTGTGCTGGGAATCAAACCCAGGTTTTCTGGAGGAGCAGCCAGTGTTCTTAAATGCTGAGCCACTCCTCTGGCCCCTTGTCCTTCTCAGTCTGTGCCAGTCACACAACTGCCTCAGAGCCTCCTCGGATTCCTCATTGTTTGAGGATGAAGTCTACTTTCCTTCAGAACTGTTGTCTACTTTGTGCTGTAGCCTGACTCACTTTAGCCTCAGAATTCCCTATGCAGTGACTCCCCCATTTGAGAAATTAGCCATTTTTGTGTGTGTTTATTGCACCTGCCTTTTATTTTTTCCCCTGACTGTAGAATATAGCACGTTATGGTAAAATGTTCATTCACCTGTATTTTGATCATGTGTTGTTTGACAACACATTGCAAGATTGAAAATGGTTCATCTAATGATTATGTACTCTTCCCAAGAGCCCTTCATAATTATGCTTATTAAGAACCCTTTAGTAAACGATATCCTTTCAAAACAAGTGATAATTGTAATTTTCAGTATATTATTTCCTAAATGATTTAGGGTGTTTTAGGCATCTATTAGTTAGCTTTAATATTGGCCTGGTTTATACTTGCAAGTAATAAAGCTGGCCGTTACTGCTATAGCAGATTACTATCAATTTAGAGCAACACAAGTCTATTACCTTTTGGTGTTGGAGGTCAGACACCTGAAATAGGTCTTATGGTGCTAACGGCAGTGTTTTGGCAGGACTGCCTTCCTTCTGGATGCTTCAGGAGAGAATCTGTTCCTTGCTTTTCGTGGCTCCCGGAGGCTATATGCCCTCGTTGGCATGTGGCCACTTTCCAGAAATTGCGTCACTTTGACATCTGTTTCAGGGGTCAGAGCTCCTTTCTTGACTGTCCTTGCCTCCTCAAGTGAGGATCTGTGGTTGCTCTGGGTTTGCTGAGAGCATCCAGGGTATCACCCCCGCCCTGCTCCCTTCATGCTGAGAGTACAGGACAGCTCCCTACTTTATGACTTCATTTAACTACACAATTAAAGTCCTTTTGCCATGTGATTCACCAGTAATTAGAACATGAAGCTGAGTGTGGTTTCTCACTACTGTATCTTCACACTTTGGAAGTGGAGGCAGGGGTCTCAGAGCTCAGGGTCATCTTTAGTTGCCCAGCAATTTAATGCCAACCTGGGCTACATGGACTCCACCTCAAAAATCCAAAAGCAAACCAAAACAGAACTAGGAAGGTCATGGACATCTTTGTGGGGTCATTAATTCATCCACTATATGCATTAAAATGAAACTTTATTTTTTTTCCTAAACTGAGTGTAAAATCAAATTAGTAATTGAAAGAAAAACAAAACAAGACAACCAACCAACCAACCAGCCAACCAAACCCAAAACCCTACAACACAGACTGCAGGATAGTCTGCAAGTGTGAGTGAATTATTTATTTACATAGATTTTGGACATGGTCAGAAATCTCACAGCCTTGTATAATTTAGAAGTGTGGCCAGGTAGTAGTGGTGCACGCTTTTAATCCCAGCACATGGGAGGCAGAGGCATGTAAGTTTGAGGCCAGCCTTGTTTACAGAGAGAGTTTCAGGACAGGTAGGGCTACACGGAGAAACCCTGTCTTGAAAAAACAAAACAACCAAAGAAAGTGTGTTTTGCACTGGAGAAAGAATGTGGGTTTAAGAGATTAAGTATGTTGGTTTGGGCAAAGGGCTCAATCTGTAATCAGTACCTGCCACAAAAACATGAGGCCTGGAGTTCAGATTTCCAGCACCCCTGCACAAAGTTGGGTGTAGTTGCACATGTTTGTTACTGTAGTGTTGGGGAGAAGGTGGAGACAAATGGATTTCTGGAGCTTATCAGGCAGCCAGACCAGCCAATGAACTCTGGATTCAGGGAGAGACTGTGTTTCAAAAGATAAAGCAGAAAGTGGTAGTGGAAGATACCAGTGTCAACCTCTGGCCTCTACACATGGACATACACACACCACACATACAACACAGTTGATTAAGTATGTTGTTTATTGAGTTATAAACGACAAATTCAAGTAGATGGCAAAGCATTGACTTTGAGTTGTAAAATACAGAAGTTACGGTTTATGTGATATTTTAGGCCTTAAATAAATAAAAAAAATCAGCATGAATACTGTAAGAATGAAAATATACCCAGAAAGCTTAACAAATGTATTTAGTCATAGAAATTTTTACTTAAGATCTCTTCCATGTTTTTCCAGCTCAGTGCATCAAAGCGCTCAGGAAATTGTGTTTTGGGTTGTGTAAGAAATTTTAAACACTCAAAGGAACAAACTGCTATCTATAATTCACTTTCTTTCATTCTCCCCCCTCCTTTCATTTGTCCCTTACTCCCTCGCCCCTCCCCCTTCCATCCTTTTTTATTAGCCATTGTTTAAAGCACCAAATGCTTCCACATTTAATGGAGATTGTCATTAATATGGCTTAGCTTTTGTTGTTGTTGTTGTTGTTTTAAACCTTTTGGTAATTTCGCAATACTTCATAACAAGACTTTATTGAATCAAAGCAAAAAAAAAAAAAAAAAAGATCTCTTCCATGGAGGACCTGGAGTGACCTCTTGGTTGAGAATTTCTCTGTGACAGACAAGCTCACACACAAATGCCACAACCCTGTTGAGCTCATCTTCAGCTTTGAAAGCTAAGCTCTTTGCTCTCAAGATACATGGTTCACACCACAGACAACCACAACTGGACACAGTCCAGAGATCAAAGGATTAGGGGGAGCTTAGCCGCAGGGGGTACATTTTTAACAGGCCTCTAGCACTTAGCGCTAGCTGACCATCAGTGAAGAGGGGATGGAACCACTGTATGAACCGGAGGGCCACGAAGTCTGCCGTGAGGAGGTGTTTCCTAGAAATGGTTTCCTCCACCAGGGCTTGAAGAATGACAATATCAATAGACTAATGCAGAAAGGGAAAAAATGTCTCGGAAAGTCTCACTCCTAGACTAAGAACTACAGGCAACTAATGACTATTGGGAAAGAGCCCCCTTAATTAATTATCTAATATAAAATGGCCAGTCCTGAAATCATAGGCACACAAACAATAAAAGCACACTCAGCAGGTTGTATTTGTATACTTGCGCATCTCTCTCTAATACATACAAGTGCATAGATATGTCTACCATAATCAAGAAAAAAGAGGTCATACGTTTGAATGGGAGAGGAGGGGCACTATGGGAGAGGTTGGAGGGAGTAAAGGGAAGGGGAGAAGTCATGTAATTATATTTTATTTTAGATATGCTAAATAAATACTAAAAAAGATAGTCAAGAGAGCACCATAGAAAACATTTGATATTCAATATATGTAGCTTTCCTTTAACTCCTCTTAAAGTGTAAATGCTTCTGTCTTGTGTCATACGTCTTTTAATTGCGTAGGCGCAAAGCTGTGGGAAACAGGCTTCCTAAAATAGGAGTCTTGGGGACGTGGATTAGTCACCTTTTATCCGGAGTGGATGAGGTTGACTTTAAATTGCCACACAGAGTAAGTGCAGAGGCACCCCACTTTTCTGGGTGAAAAGCCGTAATATTTTAAGTTTTCGGTAGGGTAATGTTTGTAGCCCGTATTCACAATTGCATGCTCCTTTAGCTTGTTGCGTCATTACAGGAGCCAGACACGGGCCGTAACCATGCTTTCCAGGAGTGTGCGTGCTCTGCAGGACACCGCAGCAGGAGACTGATGGCGTTTGCTCCCATCAGTGCTCTGAACATCTCTGTCAGAGCTCCTTTTCGTCCTCCATCTTTAGGTGCTTACAGCAACTTTTAGGCTTTTGTTAAGATAGGTGTCTCAGGAGTGGTTCGTTTCTGGAGTATAGAAATGGAGTGTTCCAGCGGAGCTTGCACAGATCCTCAAACGAATCACTGGAATAATAATAAAAAAAAAGCATGTTTACATTAATAGAGATGCATATCTTCTTTGTTTTTCATCCGTTAAATGTTTGAGGAGTAATGTTCACAAGGAGAGGTGTGCGCCTCAGGAGGAAAGTGTACAAGGATTCAAAAGGGAAGAGTTGTTCGTTGAAAGATTAATTCATCATCATGTAATTATTGGGTCTAGCGGAGTAAGGAAAAGCTTGCGCTGTGTTGGAAAAGGAGGGTATTGGGGAGAAGTCTGTGTCTTGGGCTATGTCTGCTAAGCTAAGAACATTTCCCTACTCTGTAGTAACTTTGGATAAGTTTTCCCTAAAAGTTGTCAGGATGGCTTACAGAGGCCAGGATTTGTTATTAAACATTTGTGCACGCTCCTCTGTGCAGCACCCTTCTTCTTGCCCCGAAAGGCGTGGCACCCTCCGGTAACTTGACAGCGATGGCAGGACTTCTCTCTGGGAAGTTGGACTGCTTAGCAGCTCGCTCAGTTTTATAGAGGAATTAGCTGTTCCCAGGAGTTAGCTGCTGGGACAGTCACTTATCCACCGGAGAACTGCCAGAGTTTTGACATCAGCTACTTTTTAGGGTATCAAATTTAAAAAGTTGTGGGCTAGTGCTTTCTGGAGAAGCTAGGAATAACCTCACCTTAAAATATATTTATGAGTCTGTGGATGTCAAGGAATGTATTCCATGAGAATAAGTTTTCTTTGGAGGCCATGTGTATGCTATGCGTAGCTTTGCGGTGTTTTAAAATAAATTCAGACTTATAAGCAACATTCAAAGAACAGTACAAAGCCTTTTTTTATTTTTTTTTTAAACTTGCTTGGATCAAGTTTAATGTTTGTTAAAATTTTCACCAAATTTACCTTGTAAATCCCAGACTCTTGGTTTTTTCTTTTCTTTTTGAAGAGTATCAGTTCTTGAGCAGGCATTTTAAGGTGCCTCTCAGAAGGATTTTAATTTTGCCTTTCCTGTTTCATTGGTGAAGAAAACCCTGAAGATGCCTCCTGTTGTATTTGCTGCACTTGGTTAATATGCTTACTGTTTGTGGTGCAAGGGACCTTATGAGCAGGTCAGATGCTCACCTTTCTGCTTTCTTGTAGTCTCCTGATCATTTCTGATGCCCATGAGCACAGCCAGACTGGCAAGGCTTAAGGCTTAGTTGAATATGCCACTAATGCCAGCTGAGTACAGAGTTAGCCTGATAGTGCCATGTGGATGTGCAAGTGCATGGTGGGTAAGTCATTAAGGGCCCAAGAGCTGGCTCAGTGGGCAGGGGTGCCTCCTGCTCAATAATTCAAGGCTGGTGACCTGAGTTCCATTCCAGGAACCCATGTGAGGCCAGAAAGAGAGCTCATTCTATAAGGTTGTCCTCTGGGCGCCATATGTGTGCCTGACCCCCATTCCACCCCCCATGTAATACATGAAATACATTTAAAGAAGAATAAGATGGAACATTTCTTGTGGCTCATACTAGTTACATCAGGATACTTTAATCCTGCTTTTTCCCCCTCATGGTGCTGGGTCTAGAACCCAAGGTCTCCTGCATGCAAGTTCACACTTTACCACTGAACTCTAGACTCCTTTTCCTCTTCTCTGCTGTTTCTTCCCTTTTCCTCACTTCCCTTCCTCTCCCCCCTCTTCGGATTGAACCTAGGACGTCACAGTACTGGGCTACATCGCCATTCCCCATCCCATGTGTTTGAAGTTATTAACAGAATCAACATGATGTAATAGAGATTATTATTTGCTTTAGTACTTTAGTATCTAGTATTTGCATGGACGGAATTAGAAACTCAGCTATTCATTATTGCTCACGTCTTCCTTTGAAGGGATGCTGAATGAATCACAGCCTCTCTGTTCAAAAGCACTTCAATTCTCTCTCTTGCCTCAACGTGCTTTCTTCTGTTGTTATTGTGGATGCCTTAGTTGAACTTTTCCTTCTCTTCCTTTCCTTAATACAGAGGATATAATTAGAAGCAATGAAAACAACTGCTTTTTAGGTCTGTGAAATCCTTACAGCTCCTTTTGCCCTACAGATTTGAAGCTATGCAGATTATCTTCCTTGTCTGGTTGAGTTTGCATTATGAAGACATTGTTAAAAAAAACCCTGTGCATTGGCCAGTGAGATGGCTCAGCAGTGGCAATGCTTGCCTCTCAGACCTGATAACTTGAGTTATCTGTAGAGCCAGTTTGGAAGGAGAGAACCAACCCTTGAAAGTTGTCTTCAGGCATGCACCCTCATACTGTATCTGGTGCACACCCGCGTTTATACATGCACACACACATGACAGTATATCACTAAAATAAACATTGAAAGTACCTTACTCGTGAAACACCTTTAACTAGATAAAGCTTATTAATTTGCCATTGACTCTTATTTTTCATATTAGTTAAATTTTGGTATGATATGAGCTTTACATTTAGTGTAATAGAGTAATCAATTATGTTGGGAAGGACTCTTCTCTCCTACTGGTGATTTATCTAAGGCTCACTCTTTTCCCTCAGCACCTGTAATAGAGGAAAAGTGGCTTCCATTTTTATTCCTTAACAAGGGGAAGCATGCTATTTTCATTTTATGGTTTTTATGTTCTCTGTGTCTTGATGCTTTGAGTATAAGGGAATAGGCGCTGATGGTGTGAAGACCCCATTGGCTCTTGATTAGTTACTTTTCTGACAGAAGTGATTTAAGGGAGGAAAGGCTGACTTTAGTTTATGGTTTCCATTGGGTTACAGTCCACCACAGTGGGGAAGGCAAAGCAGAGTGTCTGGGTCTATGGCCACCATGTCTCTGTGTGTGTGTGTTTTCTTCATGTGACAGCAGGCAGGAAACAGAAGTCACCTATAACCTACAAAAGCTGGATCCCACCGGCTTACTTCTGCCCCACTTCACAAAGACTCCACAGCCTTCGAAATAGTACCGTGAGGTGAGGATCAGTGCTCAAAACATGCACCCCCGGGGGCCATTTCATATCCAAACCCTAACAGCCCCTTCAGAAATCATCCTGCCACATGTGCTCAGAGAATGGGAGGTGGCTCAGAGAGCTGTCAGGGTAAGCGGACGGGGATAGGCTCCTCTGTTCTCTAGTGTGTAGTGAACCTGAGCTGCGCTGTTGGTGCTGGGGCTGGAGCTGTAAGCGAGCTGCATGATGATGTGGGTCACGTGGCTTATTTGTAGTAGGTACTCAGAGTTTGTGAAATCATGTGAGCTGAGGCAGGGTGTGCAAGGGAAGGAGGTGCTGTGTTGTTTCCCAGTTCTGTCAGAAGGATCAAGACAAGAATGTTCCTAAGATGGGTGAGGTTTTTAGTGCTATGGCTGTTTAAGTGATTCTCAGGGTACTTATCTACAAAATGAAGATGTTGCTGTTACGTAAGGCATGGCTGAGGTTACGGGAATCCTTGATAGGTGAAATTGTCAGTTGCTGTTTTTCTGCTTCTTCATTTGAAGACGATACAGCCTACACAGCTTGCATTGCCGTGGCTCTCTAGTGAAATGTTACCTTCTGTAGGTGCCAGCAGGGGCAGTCTGCTCAGTCCTCAGCAAGCCTCACCCTCCTATCCTGGCGTGGCATAGCCTTCTCTGGGTGGCTGCTGAAATTGCTGCTGTGTTGTTGCCCTTATTGATTTAGCTGCTTAGGCCCACAATGTACTACGTGGAAATACTGCCTCTGAACAAGTAGTTCTGTGTACCTTCCTGGTCTCTGGCCCTTACGACTTAGCCTCAGTGCTGGCGTGGGTATAAGGCAGACCAGATGTTTTGTAGCTGAGCCCACCCTATCATTGGAGAACTGGAAAGGCACTGGTCCCAGCTGCCTGCAGAGCCAGCTGTACACTGGTTCTTCCTCATTACAGGGAAAGAAATACTCTTTATTCCTTTACTCTAGTTTGGCTTGAGTGTTCATTACTTAAGTATTGTCTGTTACTTAAGTGTCTGTCACTAAAGTACTGACTGGTCAGAAACCTTCCTCTTCTTTCTCATTTTAACTCATTCCTCTAGGGTCAGTTCAGCAAAAGTCCATTCTTGTCCCTTAGACCAGACTGAGCTTTCTTTTTCTTTCGGTCACTCAATACTTTGTTTTAATCTGTAACATACTGATACTTGGAAGATTTGTGTGTGAGCCTGTATCTTTTGCTGCATTCTATTTCTTGGTTATAATCTGTCTAACTCCATAGTATCAGCACAGATAAGGTGCATAAGAGTCAGCAGTTGATTAATACGTGGGGATGACAAAAAATCGTTTGGGCCAATGGTTCCTTAGTAAAGGCCTTGGGTTAGCAGAACAATGCCTCAAAATTCCCTTTTGTCGTTATGTTCTTGTCCAACTCTGGCCTTTAATAAAGATTGTTAATTAATAAATTAACAAAGATTGTTTAGAAAACATAGACTGCAAAAGAAACTTGGACAGCCATTCTTGTAATCTTGCCACCTATATCTTTGAAAAATTTATGGTGTGTATTTTCTCAAAATTCTCAAGAATGAAGATCCCTGAGGGGGAAAAAAAGACAGAAGTCATATTGCTTTTGCTAGTTCCCACAGATTAATTAGGAGATTGCGTGAGCTCTCATTTTTAGGTAATCTCCACATCTGATTCTTTAAGAAGGAATTTATTGAAGTTGTCACAAAGCTCGCTTCTCAGTCAGACATCCTTTTTGTTATTTCTGGGACACCTCCAGAAATAGCCTAGCTTAAGGTTGCCATGAGGTCCATTTGCTGGGAATCCTTCAGGAGCTGAGTTTGAGTCCAGGTCATTAGCAGCAAGGGTAGTCTCAGTTCTAGGTGGAGCAGTCTGGAAGGCCAGAGCATGGACAGGTGCACTGGGAATGGAATTTACCTTGTTCTCTGGGAGGATCAGTCCGGGAAACAGTGAGGAGCCCTAATTACAAACAGAGAAGCCTTGGGGGAGCCACTGTCCATACCGATACAAATGAACGAGGAAGGAGAAGAGGGACGATTTAAAGCAGAAACAGCCATCTGCAGGTATAATAACCATTTGGTAAGCACCGACTTCCCCATCTGTCACTCCATGAGCCTGGAGCACTGAGCTGGTCGAAGCAAAGACATAGGAGGAGCCCAGCGGTGCCCATCTCCTGTACTGCTGGCTTCTCATTCTGCCCTATCAATGGCAGTAGTGACCCTCTGGTCGTGTTTGGGAAGAAGGAACATTAAGAAAGAAGAGATCTTTTGGAGTATACACTTGGAAGGGCGTGAGGGAGTGGTGTAGACTGTTTAAATGGCGTATTTAATTAAAAATTCAGAGAAAGGCCTTTAGTTTTTCAAAGATATGGAACAACGTTAACCTTTTTTTTTTTTTTTTCAGAGTAGGAACTTGTTGGCCTCTAAAACTCTGTGCTTGTTTCATGGCGAGAAAGTCCCTAATTGTCACTTTTTGTTTAAAGAGCAGAACCAACAATTTCTCATCACAGAGTCAAACTTTCTTCTTTTCTGTCTTCAAGCTCATCTTCACAATGAACTTCACAGAAGTCAGTTGTCCTGTTTGACGCCCCCTGCTGGGAAGTTTAGGGTGAAGTACATCTCTCTGATCTTGCTTATATGTGGACACTGCGGAGTTTCCCTCCGCCGATGGCTGTTTTTGGGGTTCATTATCATGTAGATTATGAAATTTATTCAAGCCTTTCAAGAATCTTCTATGTGCTAATAGTTTCACAGTTTTTTGTTTGTTTAACTTTCTCTCCACATTCCAGTGTCAATAAGGGTTTTCTGAGAGAGCTCATGAGCATTTTCTATTTTATCAACTTTCCCACAGTTTTTTTCTTTTTAATTTCTACCTAATCTTCTTCAGTGTGTTTTGTCTTTCTTCTCCACCCCAACCTCACCTTTCAAAAGCGTTGGTTGTACACAAACTAAAAATAAAAAACCACTTTGAGATTCCTTAAATGATAGCTCTTTTGTTTGAGTTAACAGTGGCAGTTTGCACAGGGTTTCTTTTGGTAGAAAAACTGTTCAGACGTTCTTAAACAACAGGGATATTCATGTGTAGGTGAATAACACCCTGTTTTTTGAGCTTTGAAGTCTTGATGTTGCCTTCAGAGCAGAAGATCTGGGAAACTCTGGGTCAATCAGAATCACTGTTTTGTAAACACACTCCAGAAGCTCTTTTCCACATTAGGACTTCCTGTATGTTAGTTGACCCTGGGAGGTGACATTCTGTGATTACAAACTAAGAATATTTTCAGTGATGGAATGAAGAAGGACTGGTTCACTTTGCCTTCGCGAGCCTGCACTCTTCTTTTCTTCTTTTCAACACTGGAACTAGATTCTTAGCTCTTAACAGTACAACCCACTCGCAGATTCCCTTGACTCCACTCCTCCCCCACCTCTCCTCTACCGAGATCCACTCCCCCTCCATTTCCTCTTCAGAAAAGAGCTGGCCCTCAAGAGATAACAACCAAATAGGACAAAACAAGATACAATAGGGCAGGACAACCCAACAGGAGGAAAAGGGTCTCAAGAGCAGGCAAGAGTCAGAGATACACCCACTCCCGCTCTTAGGAGTTTTGTAAGAACACCAAGCCCACAGCCATAAAGTATATGCAGAGGACCTGGTCCATTTGTTTCAGTCTCTGTGAGGCCATGATAGAGAACTCCTGCTTGAGCCTGGTCCTTTTCATACTGACTTAGTTGTAGAGTAGGAGAAAACTTTTATAAGTGAATTAGTGTTCCTTGCTATGTTACCTGAAATTGGCATGTTCATGTCATGCGTATGAATTATTAGTGATAACAAAAGGTTAATATTATTTTTGATTAGCATACTTGACCCCCTGCCTCTTTGTGCAGTGTTGTGCTCCAGATTCTCTTGTTTTGCTTCACTGTTGCTGTCGTTTTCTCTGTGAATGGGTGTGAGATAACAATTTAACATTCACTGCGCCTTTTAAAAATTGGTATACTTCGTTTTGACAGACTGTGTCATTTGTAACTGAAGAAGAAAGTCAAGGAAGTGGTTGATACTTTTGGATTGGGTTTCTGAAGCACTTCATTCCATGCTGTGTGACCGTCATAGCAGTTGGCTGAGTAGTCAGGGCAGGTGTCTGGATCCCAATTTTACTTATGTGAGAATCAGTAGGTAGGCATCACGCTAAAGAGCACACAGCACCTTTAGCGACAAGACTGAGCCGGAGCCAGGATACATGCCTGATCTTTGTTCCAGCAAGCCGTGCTTGCTCCCTATGCAGTGGAGGCCATTGACTTCCTAGAAGGTCAGAGAAATTCACAGCAGAGTGGAAAAGCCTTTCTTTAAGGAGCCAGCATCGTAAGCATTGGTAACCCAGTTTATCTTTACAGGGTCGCCACTTTTACCCCGGAGTTTCAGAAGGCAGAGTTGGCGGGAATTCTTCTGCAGTAGTTATAGAGTTGTCTGGAAAATATGTCCTTCTGATGGACAGTGTGTCCCCAGGCTGTCTGTCTGTCTCAGCTCCTGACCTAATGAAAGCAGAATCTGGGAGAGCATGCTTGAAGGTTTGATTTGGTATCTGAATCCTTCCTGTGGCTTTCTGGCTGCTTGCTTTCTTTTGAGTAGAGCTGCCTTACAACCCTTGTCCTGGACCACCAGCTCATTGGTTTACTAATTTCTTTAAGGAATATTTACTTCTTTGATAATTTTCTTAATTAGTTCAATATAATGTGGTATATATGTGTGTGTGATACTTGTGTGTGCCCTGTTTTATAATCTCTGCCTTATTTCCTTGAAACAGGGCCTTTCATTGAACTTGGAATGGCAGTGAACAAGCTGGCCTTAGGAGTCTTCTTGCGCTTTGCCTCTAAGCTGTTGGGCTACTGGCATCACTTGACCATGCCTGGCTTCCTCCCTCCCCTTCCCCGTTCTCTTCGTCTTCCACTTCCTCCTCCAACTCTTCTTCTTCCTTCTCTCACACAGTACATCCAGACCTCAGTTTCCCATCATTTCACTCCTCTCAGTCGCCCCACCCCCACCCCCCAGCCAGATCCACCTTTCCTCTATCTCAGATAAGAGCAGCCCTCCCAGGGATATCAACCGAGCATGGCATAGGAAGCTATAGTAAGACTAGGCACAGACTTAGCTGGGGGAGGCAACTCAAGGGTCCCAAGATTAGGCAAAAGAGTCAAGGACACATCTACCCATTCCTAGGAATTCCACAAGAACAGAGAGATACTCAACCACAACATACACGCAGAGGACCTACGTCAGATCCATGCTGACTCCATGATTGTCTCTTCAGTCTGAGTCCCTATGAGCCCTGCTTAGTTGACTCTCTGGGCTGTGTTCATGTGGTGTCCTTGATCCCTCTGGCTCCTATAATACTTCCTGCCCCTCAGGGTTGCCTGAATCTGCCTAGTGTTTGTTTGTTTGTGGATCTCTCCATCTGCTCCCGTTAGTTGCTTGATGAAGCCTCTCTGATGAGAATTGGGCTAGGCACTGATCTATGAGTATAGCAGAATGTCATTAGAATTCATTTCACTGACTCCCCCTCTGCGCCCCGGTAGTTGTGTTTGGTTCTATCCCAGGTCTCTGGGCTATGCAGCCTCTGGTTCAAAATACTTTTATAATGATATTTATTTATTATTTAAAAAATTAAGTTTATTTTTTGACAGCTTTATACATGTGTGTAATGCATCTTGGCTACTCTTTCCATCCGCCCTCCCTAATCTTCCTCCCATGCCTATCAGTCCCACCACAATTATTCCCACCAGTTCTTTATCCGGATTCATGCCTTTGATTTCATTTTGTTGCATATTTAGGTAAACCAGGGGCATCTGTGAGCATTAGATTGGAGCTAGCCATTGGGGCCTGGTGAGTTCAGCGGGTTGTCCACTGAAGGCAGCCTCCTCAGGTCTCTCCATTATCTGTAAGTAGTAGCCAGCTCAGTAAATCAGGGTACACACGACAAGCTTTGGTGTGAGCTCGGGATTTGAACTCACGGCCTCATCCTTGAGCAGCAAGCTCTCTTCTCCAGTGAGCCCTCTCCCCAGTCTCCCGCGTCTTCCTTTTAAAAGAAGGAGTTTTTTTTTTTTTTAGCTCCTTTATTTTTATTTGGTCCTTTATTCATTTTATTTGGTCCTTGTATTTTTTACTTGGGCCTTTTCATGCCTTTATTGGAGTCCTTCTAGCTCCTCTATATTTATTTTCAGGTCATCATTTTCAGTGACCAAACAGTTTCCCCTAAGGATAGGCCAACAAGGTTGTTCAGAATACTTAGGCAACTATAAATGCGTGGTGACAATATGTGTGGGAGGTCCGGCTCAGCAGTGGCAGTTTGCACAGGTAACATTCTTTGTACGTACATGTGTGCATATGTTCATAGGTGTGTACGTGTTCATATGTATGCAAGTGCATCAGCTGTCATTCCTCAGGAGGTGTCCATCTTATTTTTTGGTCTCTCACTGCCTGCAGCTTCTCAGATAGGTGAGGCTAGCCGTCCAGCAAGGTCCAGGAACCCCTGTGTCTGGCTTATCAGTGCTGAGGTTATAAGGGCACATCATCACAGCGGCTTTATAAAACATGTGTTCTGGGGACCAAACTTATACCATCTTGTTTGTGAGGCAAGCGCTTTGCCTACTGAGCCATCTCTTCAGCCCATAGGATTAATGCATTTACTCAGGGGCGCTATGGTGTCATCATTGTGTAAAGACTGATGCAGGATGGATGGGATATAGAACACAAGAAATGTGTGTCAAAGACTTTATGGTCTCCTGTATACTTCTCCTCTGGGCTCGGGTAGGGCAAGGCTGTGATGAAAAAGGCAAAAGCTTGCAGTTTTGCCTCAGGTGAAGAATGAGTGCATTTAAAAAAAAACAAATGAGATGAGGTGAAATAGAGAGCTATGCTTCCAACATCCATTTTAAAGAAGGTCGTCTCTCATTTCTCTATTATATTTTCATTTCTTTTGTGTTCTGTTTCCTAGATTTATACACAGCGTGACGTATGTTATGAATATTGTTTCAATTCATACGAGAGAGCTAAAGGAAACCTTTGCTATTAAATCCAAACTTGTTTTTGTATAAAACACCAGTAAAGGTCTGTATTATCAAGCATCATGCTGGCTTACCAGTACTTACTCTGTGTGTGTATATTTATAAAGCAAAGGATAAGAAACATACCGGGAGGGTATATTAAAATGTGAGCAGTTCCCAAGAAAGCCTTCCGTTTGTTTTCCTTAAAAAGCCCTAGTTGGCAATTCTCATGAGCTAAACTGAGAGCTGTGCAAAACCAGGCAAGTGTTTCTATCGATCTCCTGAGTGAAAGTGTTTGTACTGTGGAGTCTGAGAAAATTCTCTCTGCATCCCGCTACCTTCCCAGATCCCCCCAAACCAATTGCAAAGCACAGAAGCATTCTATTACTGAGTGTTGCAACCACCTTACCTCATGTTCTAGTTCCCAGAGAGCGCAGCTATCCACCTCCTGCTTTTATTTCTGTGTTCTTACTGTTTAACAGCTGGTTCCGTATTTCAGTCTTTATTTCTTCAAGAGAAACGATTCCCAAGCACACCAGAAACCAAGGAAAACCTCACAGAATAAATTAATGAAAAGTGTTGTAGTAAATAAAAATGAGTCTTGGGCTATATAATGCTTATTATTAGCCCTAAGATTATCATGGTGCTATTTTATAACCCATTATCACAAATAATAAGAGACACTGGTTAGATTTTGTAGTTGCCTTGTTTACCTTGGGCTGGGCAGACATTTCAACTATGCTGGCTCAATAATACCACCATCCACCTCCCAGCCCCCATCCAGTGCCATTCACCTTATCCTCCTTATTTGGTCTACCTGCCATGCATAATCCATGGTACTTGCTTGTATTTTTTATTTGGGCCTTTTCATGCCATTATTGGAGTCCTTCTTCTCGGCCTACGTGTTTTTTTCTCCACACTAACTCATGATGGTGTCATCCTTCCTCCTCAATTCCTGTCTGTCTGTCTATGTCCCATGATTCTCCTGTCTTCTCTAAGCCAGGGGAACTCTAGCCATGCGTACCCCAGGCTAATTCACCAATCAGTTATGCCTTAGGGAGGTTTATAAACCAAAGATAGGTGTAACCAGATCTTGAGGGCCAGCATCACACATCAGACTTAAGCGAGAAGTTTCCCTTTGTTCTTGTAAGCCACACAGAGTAAGAAGACAGAAATAGACGTTAATAGACTCAAACAATGAATAATACACTGTGAGTGCAGGGGATACAGGGTGAGGAGTTTAAGATTAACCCTTCCAGGGCTGGTGTCTAGAGGCGGAGAGTCACACATGTGATGAACTTGAGAGTGAGTGCAGGGGAAATGGGAAGTGCCATTGACATCTGGGAAGCCTCTGGCTTCAAGGTGCTGCCTCATTGGTGTTACTGTGACTCCCTGCTCTGAAAGTTCAGTCTTAATATTATTGTTAATATGCACAGGTCTGTAAAACAAAGTGTAAAAAATGTCTTGCGTTCAGTCACTCATTTATTTTTGTTTCAGTGTTTTTGGTCTGGGGATGCATTTTCGTTTCCATTTTAGTTTTTGATATCTGTAGCCTTTTGCTATTGACACACATTGATTGGCTCATACAAGTTTGATTCCTGATATCTGTAGGTATTTGTATATAAGTTGGTGAGGCAGAAACGGATGGTTCGTAGGTTCTCCTATCAGTTGCCGGGAAATACATTAAAATGGGAGGTGAATAAGCTCAAGTATTATCCAACTTAAGTTCAACCACTATAACATGTCTTGAGCTGTAATCATAGATAGAGCCAATTATTACACTACTAATAAACATCTTCTTTACCAACTGTTCGTTTCTGTGAAATCACTTAGTAACTTCACAGTTACTATTTTAGAATAAGGAACTTGACTTGTAGCTTCAGCATTATGAAAAGTGTTTTTTCTTCCTTTTTTCACATTTTTGTCATTGGTTATCACTGACCCTTCTGGGATTGATATACTGACAATTCTGAGGCCCTCTCGCATTGTTTTGGAATTTCATTTCTATGTTGGTTCATGGTGTTGGACAGTTTAAAGTAAGTCCTACCTGTTCTGTCTGTCACTTACTCATTTGTTTAAAGAAATGTTTACTCAAATCCTCTGTGCATCTTGGAAGTAGGCCTTTAATTCTTCAATTAAATTGTTTCTTGTATATAGGTTGGATTTTATCAGATGTGTGGTCCACAAATATGTTTTGCCATTGAACTGATTTTCTCTTGGGTCTGTTGGTTGCTTCTTTGGCTGTGAAGAGCATTTGAATTTCATGCATTCTCTTCAGTTTATTTTTGCTCTTGTTGCCTTGATTTTGGCTTCTAGGAAAAAGAGGCATCAACTACAGTTATGCCAATAAGCTTTTACTGGTGCCTTAGCATAAAGGCCTGCATAGATGTTGTCCAATATTCCTAGTACAGGATAAAGCATCAGTTCATTAAATATATTAACAATTACAATAGTTTTATGAAAGATAGATTCTATATTGTGAAGTTCCAAATGTCTGAAAGCATTTTCTACCCCTAATAAAATTGTCGTAGTAGAAATTCTCTAAAGTGAAATTAGGCTTCTACACTGAATTTGTAGCTTAGGGCACAGAATTTGTTTAGCACACATGAAGCCCCACATTTAATCCAAAATGTCATGACATGGATTTCCACTTTTTCTATTATTTAAACTATGTCTAATTTTACATTTTTTCTAGTAAATGGATTTTTTTAAACCTGGCATCAAGACAGTGCAATTAATGAAGGAGTTTTTGTGTCAGAGATAAATGAACCGGTATGTGTATGTGTGTGTATGTGTCTCTGTGACTGTGTCTGACTCTACCTCCCCAACCCCCGTGAATCTGTATGTGTGTCTTTTCTCCGTTATGAAGAAGGGATACTTAGGATTTTTCACCCTGCAGAGGTCTCAGAGCAGAGGTTTCCTAAGTTCTGGCCTGAAGTATTTATTGTGTGTGTGTTTTTTTCTTTCATATCCTGAGCTTCAGCACTATGTGTTTTGGCAACAGCCAGGAAACTCAGCTGAATTTAGGGCAAGATGAGCTCATGTTTGCTTAATACTTTACAATGTGGGTCGACTACATTATGTTGGACAGAAAACTACATTATAGCAGTGTGGCATTCAAAATGGTACTGATTACATTAAATGTGCATTTGTGTGTTCCACATTTATACACACCAATAGGAAGAACATTGGCGAAAGTGAAAGGAAAAAGACCGTCAATAATTGATTCATCCCAACATCATTAATTAAGTCACAATAAGTAACTTGAAAGCAAATGTCTTTTGTAGACCTATAATGTAGTTATATTTTTTTGAGAAAGTCCTTACTTTTAAAATACTCCCTTTCCATGGTTAAGGAAGGTTTAGGCCTTTTAAGCTTAAAATAGGTTAAGCCATAATTTTTTGTAGGAGTTTTCTCCAAATACTCTATAATATGCTGACTCATATGTTTTTCTTCCAAGACTACACACAACTATCAGTGCCCCTTTGAAGTGTAATTGTTCTTAGCAAAAATAATTATATTCTGGAGTTTTTGTTCTAGAACATTTTGTTACAGGAAAGGGTGTATAAATACACTCCTAAGAAGAATTTAGCAACCGAGATTCTAATTCAGGTAATCTCAGGGAGCCCTCTCTCGTCCAGGCCTCAGGGGTAGGAAAGAAGAGTGCAACTCAATTTATCGTCCAGAACTTAGGCGAACTAAACTGAGGACTAAGAACACATAGGGAGACTGTGTAGAGCGGGAGAGAGTAAAGCCAAGAGCAGCCAGTGAGAGATTGTTGTGGCCTAAAGGATTAGATCAGCCTTCTCAAGAGGGTGATTTATTTATTTGCTTATGTGCTTTGCCTCTGCTCTGAAGTGATGTATGTGCTCCTGGCAGCACACTGAAGGCTCTCCAGTACTTGAACCACAGCCACTGGCCCCATTTCCAGTTAGTTAATCATTGTTCTCAAAAGAACATGGGAGCAAATGTGGCAGGGCTGCAGGGCTTCAAGGGAGGTGTGTGTGTGTAGAGTTTCTTCCGATAAGCAGTCCACAGCTCATTTCCTTTGTTGATTGCCTAAGGTTGACATGCTAATTTATGTGTATGTGTGTGTGCTTGCTTGTCCGTGAGTGTAATGCCGCATGGGTGCATCTGCCTGTGGAGGCCAGAAGAATTCCAGATCCCTTGGAGATGGGGGTCCCAGGCGGTGACTGGACTCATAGGATTGTTGGGAGTGCTGTATCTGCTTAACAGTCACTCCAACTCACTGAGGTTGGGAGTCCTAATAACCACATGGGAGTTGAAAGCCATTGCAACTTTTCTTTCTGTTCTATTCTGTTTCCCCCCCCCCTTCTTTGTCTTTTCATTTCCCCCCTTTGTTCCTCTCTCCTTGCCCTCTCTCCTTCCTTCCTCCTTTACTGTTTGTGAGATAGGGTCTCTGATAGCACAGGCTGACCTGCTCTAACCTCCTGAATGCTAAGGATTAACAGCTTGCCTTGCTGTGCCTGGATTCCCATTTCTAAGGACTGCCATCACTTATTCAAGATCTTTTTTCTCTTTCTTCCGCTCACTGTCTCTTCTCCTCTCCTGCGCTCTGTGTTTCCTTTGCTTTTTAATACATGGTATGATCAGGCTCGCCTTGAACTCAAGTCTCCTGAGTAACTGTGACTCTAAGCACTCACCTCAAGATCTGTTTTGTGACGGTTTCATTCAGCTCTTTCTTTTCAAAGTTTTGCAACAATTTCATTCAAGAAATAGACGTTACATTTCTTCACTAGAGCTTGTTTGTTCTCTTTGGAAGTGGTTTTTCCATTTAAAAATATGTTGAGCTGTTCTCTTCCTCTCCCCATAGAGTGATCATATCCCACTATATCTGGAACCTCATGAGGTGTGTCTGATCAGGTTTATTTGAGACTCTCTTTCTGGTTATGGTCAAGGAAGCTTTTGGGATATGATTATGTCTCTTGCTTGTTGGCATGGAAATAAAAGGTTTTCATTCAAGCTGTGTTAAGCACATCTATGTTCCTTGCTTATTTCCCTCAATAAATTCCCTCTTAGGGCCCATATGGATTCAAACTGCAGAAGCAAAGATATGGACCAGATGGCAGCATGGGGTAAGGATTGTGAAAGTCTCATGTTGGAAAAGTGCTTTCCTGGAAGACAGACAACTTGAGTTTGATTCCTAAGACCCATATTTAAGAAAAGCAAAGCAGAGCAGAGCAGTCATGTTCATCTGTAATACCAGACCTTCTACACAACAAGACTGGCCCTGCTTCAACAAGCTAGAAGGTCAGAAGTGACTCCCCAGCGTTGTCCACTGACCTCCACACACACACTGTGGTGCTCATGTCCGCGTGCCTGCTTACTCTCCCGTGCATCTGAGGGCACAACACACCATACACGCAGCAAATAAAAACCGAACAAAAGAGGAGGGATGCACATGTACATTTTGTTGATTCCTTGCCTGTGTGACACTGTAAAAAGAAATGCAATGATGCAGGGTCAAAACTTGAGCGTGATGTACCATAGTTTGCCCCGGAAGGAGTTTAGATTTTTATTTTGGCTTTTCCCACTGCCCTTTAAATTCTTTAAATTGAGGATGTCACGTAGTTAGACGGCTCACAATGGCTGGTGGCATCCCTCATTCGCTGGAACTTTTTCAGTGCCCAGTGTCCCTTGTGAAGAAGACTCATTACCTTTGTTTCCGCTGCTCTGTGCAGTACCGGTCCTCTTGCCTTCTGGGATACGCATCTTCAGGCCTTCTCATTGGCCACTGAAGGATTTGACAGGGCCAGGCTTGACATCATAACCTTACCTGTTCTCTTTGTGCCAAAATGTGTTATTCACCATTCTTCAAATTCTTTCTTCCCCCTTTTCCTGCATAAAGTGTCCGTATGTCTGCCAGACAAAATCCTGCTCTCCTAATGCGCCCCAGTCTCCTCTTCCTGCATGGCCTTTCTGAGCCTTCTAGAAGCTATGGCCTGTGCTAGGGTCACGGTGTTTGTCAGTGTTTATCATACTTGACATTCTACTATGGTTATTTGCGTCTGTCTTATCATTTGTGAGGAGAGACTTCATATCGCATAATTTATTTTTAAGTTTCCATAGCTTGGAGCAGGGCACCATGCACACATGGAGTCCTTGTAAAGATTTCTGTATGGAATGAAATGTATGATTGCAAAGGTCCGGTTATGAACACAGTACTGTTGGAGAGACTGCAGCTAAAAAGTACAGCAAGCACTTTGGCCCCAGCTTTTGGGAGACTAAATTGCTGGACTCCTTGGTGCTACTGCATATTCTCAATGCATTTGCTGCTTTGATTTAAGAAATATGCCTCTTCTACTAGTTGGAAGGAACATTTAACACTATTTCAGTGATGTTTTCTGTATAATTTTACGTTTTCTTAAAGCTGACGATAGAATACTAACATTGAAAAGATGACTACTCTGCTCTCAGAACATTTATCTTTACCCAGACCTCAGGGAATAAGTGAAGATGTTGCACAATACCTCAGCAGTGTTTTGATTTTCCTTTCAACCCTGGAACGGGAAGAAGGCAGAGTTATAAAGAGACCAAATCATTGCTTAATGGCTCCTTTTAGATTGCAACACCAGCGACACCAGTCCTGGCCAGATTTCTCAAGCAGTTATTCAAGAAATCACAGAAAATAGTAGCACATAGCATAGGGACTGAATACTGTCATGTTTGTATAGTGCTTTGAATTCTGTGGTCTCCACTTGTGGAGAGAGAGTAAGAGATCAGAGAGAGAGACAGAAACAGAAAAACACAGAGAGACAGAGAGGAATTGCTTGCTAGAGACAAATGTACATCAGTGATCCTAAGCTTTCCGTACCCGTGAATCTGTGTCACCCTGCTTGTGACCTGATCAGCTGGATAATGGGTCCTCACTCTAGGCAACAGGAAGAGTGAGAATTGCCTCTAATAGGGGCATGGTGGATGTGTAATTTGAGCTTTGGTGGGGTTGGGAGTGAGCAGGGAGCAGAGAGTGAATGAATGTAGCAATTCATATACAGCATTTGGGATGTGAAAGCAATCTGGCTGTGACTTCTGTCACATTGCTCACTGGTGTGGATTGGACAATCTTGCTGGCTAGGGAGGTAATCCTTTCTCTACTCTATGTATGTGCTGTGTTGAAGCTATGTGCTAGACAGAAGATGTCCTTCCTTGCTAAGGGAAAACCATTCTTCAATCAAGGTTTTAGTAGTACTTGTGACCCTCTTCTGTCACCACGCACTGCAGTCACACTTTCAAACACAGCAGTTGGAAGTCTTAGAATATCTGTGTTCTGGGGTAGATGTGGGGATCAGTGAGATTGCTCAGTGTGTAGATGTCATTGTCTGAGTTGAATCCCCCAAACCTACTGTGGAAGGACAGAATCATGCCTGAAAGTTGCTATCTGACCTCCGTATGCACACTGTGGTACACACAGCACCTCCATAAGAAAAATGTTTTAAATGGAGGAATGAGGCTGAAGCACATTGTTTGAAATGCTATCAAATACTTATGTAGATGACAGATATCTTAGTCTATCTTTTATTACATCTTACTTGTTCATTTTGTGTGGGGCCACATGCCATGGCTTGTGTGTAGAGGTCAGAGGGCAACCTGAGGATTTCAGTTCTCTCCTTCTATCATGTGGGTCTTGCGGATCAAACCTAAGTCATTAGACTTGGCAAATATCTTTCCCTACTAAGCCATTTTGTACACCTCTTTGTTTATCTTAAAGAAGGCAGATTTCTGTGCTGGGAAGAGGTCTCCGTGGTTAAAATCTGTGTACAGCTCTTGCAGAGGACTTCAGCTTGGTTCCATGTTAGGTGGGTCACAACTACTTCTAACTCAGTTGGAGCAGATCTGAATCCCCTGTGTACTCAACCCAGATATCCTACCCCACCTCACCAGCCCTTATACCCACATAGGTAAAATGTTTTTAAAAATGCAGGTTTTTCGGAATGTTTAAACAGCCTCCTCTTAGGTTAGTTAGTTATGTTCTGGGCTGTTAGTTCAGTGGATGCCTGCTCTATGCACGGGCCCGGCTTACTAGTGCCTCATCCTTCATGTCCTGTTTCACATCCATCCCCTTTCCAGCATGGGGAAAGATTCCATCCATCTGGATGCTCTGATTTAGACAGGCTACGTCATAACACTGATTATAAATTTTCTTACGATTCTCACATCCCTAAAGACACTAAAGATAAATACTCAAATATTCCATTTCTGGGTTTGTTGTTGATGGCTCACATAAAAGAAACATGCTTGGGAAATTATAACTAAGCTCTAAGTGAATCCAACCAGGCTTTTACATTAGTCCTCGACAGGTCTGATATGATTCCAGGAGATATTTTTAATAGTGTCTTCAACAATAATAACAGTGTTGTTCATACATGGTTGTCAACCATGTTGGCTAGTTTTATATCAACTTGACACAAGCTAAAATCATCTGAAGTGTGCCTGTGTGTGTGTGTGTGTGTCTCAGTTGAGATAATGCCTCTACACGATCGATCCTGCTGTAGGGTATTTTCTTAATTAGTGATTGGAAGGGTTGGGAGGGGCACAGTTCATTGAACTCTCCTTACGCTGGCGGTCCTGGGTTCTATCAGAAAGCAGGCTGAGCAAGCCACGAGGAGCAAGCCAGTGCTGAGCATCCCTCCACGGCCTCTGCATCAGCTTCTCACTCTGCGTTCCTGCCGTGTTTTTGTCTCTGTCCTGCCTTTTTTCAGTAATGAGCATTGATGTAGAAGCATACAAAAATAAAGCATTTTCTCCCCAAGTTACTTTTGGTCATAGTGTTTCATCACAGTAATAGTGACCTTAGGACATCTACATATATGGGGAATTTTTCATGTTCCACATAATGCAATTTGCACTTAGCTTCTCAGAGGTTTAACAGCAGCCTTGTGGGGTTGTTAGAACACTGACAAACGTGGAAGAGATTATATGATGTTTTTTGCTATTTTTATGGACTGTGTCTTTATGAGGAATACTTCATATTGTAGACAGTAATAACATGAATCAACAGCTAAGATTATTATTATTTTGGATGTTTTTGTACAAAACTAAAATATCAGGTGATGAAACAAAACTTTTTTTTTTTTTAGAGCACAAATCCACTTTTATTTATTTACTTTTCATTAGTTTAAATCCGGGAAGGGTACAGCATCACCCGGATTCTGTGTCCGATGGCCTTCGCAGGGAGGTTGCTTCGGAATTTGGCGCGAACCATGCCACCGTTGCCATGGGCGCGAGTTACTTTTCCCCAGGTCACTCTGGTTTTGTCTGGCTTGCCTCCAGGAGTCACTGTATTGTTTTTTGCTTTATAAACATAAGCACATCTCTTGCCTAGGTAGAATTCTGTTTCATCTCGAGCATAAACACCTTCAATTTTAAGAAGAGCTGTATGCTCTCTTTGGTTCCGGAGACCGCGCTTGTAGCCAGCAAAAATGGCCTTGCACCACAGCCTTCCAGACATATCTGCTGCTTAGAGGTCCTGTTCCCAGCAGGCCTTCCCAGGCGCCAAGA
>CM053745.1:45219433-45236479 GCA_028658305.1 Pachyuromys duprasi | reverse complement strand
AAGTAGATGTTAATTGTCCATGGTTTCCTGCAAGTGGGACTTTGAATATAGAGGTTTGGGACCGAGTAGGTAAAAAACTTAAGCCCCCAGAATTGGCTTAAATGGCCTACCATTACCCACCTTTAGAGAATTGGGCATTAGTTCTCTTAGAAAGATGAGAAAAATTCAGGAACTGTTAAACCTTTCATCATTAAAGGATTGCCTGTTAATTTGTGGGGGGAGAAACTTGCATATAAGGGACACACAGGGATTTTGAAAATGCTGCACATCCTGGACTAGTCACTACATAGATGACACTAATAAACATTTTGTATAGGGTCCAGGGTTCAAGTCCCTGTTCGGGCGCCTTGATCAGAATACTGTCTTGGCGTCACTTCTTCGTGTTCTCTGTCTCTTTTAATTCCCAGCCCCTTGTGCAGGCGGTTACTATTGGTAGTCGCGGGCGACTACAACACAGTATTTTACCTTCATTCAAAACTGTACAATTGTTTCCTATCAAGACTTATATAAAACGCAAAATGCAATATTCTCTTGACAAAAACAGAATCTCTTTTTAGCAATGATGACCTGAAAATACAGATTCTCAGCGAGTAGTAGACTTATACCCCTGGTAATAAAGACACTATTGGTCTGAGGCCTTTACGTTCTGTTTTGGTTGTGAATTCAGCTATTTGAAAATAAGATAACATATTCAACTAGTTTCTTATGTATCCGTAGAACTAGAAATCATTGGGCGACAACACTGAACTCCATGAAGACTCTTCTTAAGTCCTGGAGATTGGGACATTTGTCAAAGGAAATGAGGTTGAATTAAGGTCTTAGGTCATGAACATGTGTTGGGCAGGGGTGGGAAAACAGGGAGAGGATCTTGGAGGAGGTGGAGGAGTAAGAGGTAAAAATGTCCAAAATACACTGTATGAAATTTTCAAGGGATAAGAATACATTAAGAACAAATAAAGTTGAGCATTTTGGGTACATTTCTCTTCTAGACAGTCATGTACCTGTCTCACTCCACACATCTTATTTAGAACATACAATCTTACTTTTAAAAGCACTTCAACTTGTATGCATTCTTCCACCCTTAGTGAATACATACATTTTTGTGTGTATTTTAATTCGGGTTAGCAAAGGGGAGAATCAGGGAAGAGATGACTAACAGTAGGTGTCTTAGTTAGGGTTTCATGAGGGTCATGAGAAAACACCATGACCAACAGCAAGTGGAGGAAGAAAGGTCTTATTTGGACTACTCTTCCACATCATAGTCCACCACTGAAGGAAGTAGGACAAGAAGTCAAGGCAGAAACCTGGAGGCCAGAACTGAAGTAGAGGCATTAGAAGGCTACTGTGGGGGTTTGAATAGTTATGGCCCCCATAAATTCATGTGTTTGAATGGTTGGCCATCCATACAGAGTGGCACTACTAGGAGGTGAAGCCTTACTGAAGGAGGTGAGGCCTTGTTAGAAGAAGTGTGTCACTGTGGAGGTGGGGCTTTGAGGTCTGAAATGCTCAAACTATATCTAGTGTGAAACAGATCTCTGCCTCGTTTCCTCCTTGCTGCCTGCCGAACAAGGTGTAGAACGCTCAGCAACTTTTTCAGCACCATGTCTGCCTGCACTCTGCCATGCTTCCCAACATGATGATAATGAACTAAATCTCTGAATCTGTAAGCCAGCCCCTATTACAGGCTTTCTTTTATAAGAGTTGCCTTGGTCACGACGTCCCCTCACAGCAGTAAAACCCTAACTAAGATAGCCACTTACAGGCTTGTAACTCATGGCCTGCTCAACCTGCTTTCATATACAACTCAGGACCACCTGCTCACTGCTCGCTGAGCCCCTCCAGCATCAATCAGTACTCAAAAACACACTGCACAGGACAAGCTGCTGGGGGCATTTTCTCAACTGAGTTTTCGTATTTCCTGATGGCTCTGGCTTGTGTCAAGCATGCAGAAAAACTAACCAGGATACTAAGAATGTTTGAAAAATTGACATAGAAAACTAGTATTTTATAAACACATACATGTGTGATCCAAAGGTCTGAGAGGACCAGAACAATAGTGTGTCTGCAGACATGACAGGACCGCTGTGCTCCTGAACACACAGCAGCTGTGGTTGCCCTGCACAAGACATTCCATGATCACGGGGGAGGGATTCCTGACTCCCCAACTCCAAGCTGAGGAATGAGTCACATTTGATGGCTGCTAGGAGGAAGAGTCAGTTCTCTCTGCACTTAGGCACACATGGGAAGCACTATCTGGACAAAGTGAGTTAAACCAAAACAAACGTAAAAGACATTTAGTTGGGAGGATGGTACGAAAGGCTGCAGAGATCCAGGAGGTGTTGGAGGAAGAAATCGGATGCGGAATATAATTGGAATACATTGTGTGCATGCATGAAATTCTCAACAAATAACCTCAAACTATGACACACAAAAAAACTAAAAGGCAATTGAGAGAAATATAAAGGAGATGTGTTATATCTGAAAACAGATACTTTCTCAGCACAAAGAGAAGAGACCGCTTGTGTGTGTGCGCGCACACACTCGTGAACATCCTCTGCCACGCCATGCAGGAAGCTCTGACACCTGACAGTCATTAGGGCCTGGTTAATGAACACCACAGCCCCAGATCACAGCACGTCTGGCATCTGCAGTCATGGGGAAAGAACACACAGCTTTCTGCTCTAAGGACAGTCTCTATGGAACTGTTCCAAAACAAACCCAGCCAGGAGCCAGGAGACCCAACTGCCTCTCCCACATGAAGGGTGAAGCATCCCATACCTGGCCAGGTGTGCACGCATTCATAAGCCAGGCACTTTCAATTCCTCCTATTCCACCAGGTCCACAGTTTCACAATATCATTCATTTCCTAATTAAGTAAACTTATCTTCCCTAAGATTTGTCTTTAAATGGTTACAAAAACCATAAAATTATATATACTAATAAAGTGACATATGATGTCTAATAGATTTATACATGCTTCATCAGGGCTAGACATATGTGCCTCCTCAAACATTACCATTTATTTATGATGAGAACATTGGAATTCTTTCTTCCAACCTTCTGAAATATGCACTAATTTGCTGTTCTCTACAGCTGTCTTCCTGTGTGCCTATTACATCTATCTACTCGCTCAATGTTGGGCTAGGGCAGGGAAGAGTAGCGTAACTACTGATTCTGCTTTGACAGCCACTAATAAAAGGACTTACTAACTACTAATACATAACGGTTTCTGATTTTATGGTTTTCTGGGATTCGTGTTTTTGAGTGTGCATGTCTTGTGTCTGTATGTTTCTTTTACTTTTTTGGCTCTTTATTTTTGGTTTGTTTTTTTTGTTCTATTCTGGTTTGTTTGTTTTTAGCTGGCTGTTTTTGAGTGAGGGGAAGAGAAAGAAAGGATGTGGATGTGGGGAGGTGGGGAGATTGTGATGTTCTGGGAGGAGTTGGAAGAGGGGAAACCATGATCATAATATACTGTATAAAAACTATTTTCAATTAAAATTACTTTTGGAATATTTTAGAAAAAAATAAAATCCTTTGGGGAGAAAAGTTTGGGTTTTTTAATCCTCTCCTCTCTCTCTCCTTCTGTGTGTGTGTGTGTGTGTGTGTTCTAGAAGAATGCTCTGTATTTCCCTGCAGCTGGAGTTGCAAGTGGTTGTGAGCCACTTCATGTAGGTGCTGAGAAGAGCTATGAGCTCTCTTAACTGCTGAACCATCTCCCCAGCTCCAAATTCATCATTATTCCTAAACAAAACATTTTATTAAAGGTTCCATTCGTATCAAAATAATTAATTATAAATGTTAATGTAATAAATTGTAATGTAATAAATTAATTGTAAATGTTCCAGGGTTTTCCTGTATACAGGAAACTTACTATTTTCATTCCAGAAAACAAGTTACGACAGAAAGACAGGAAATGTTGTAGTGGAAGTTGGGTTTCTTTAAAAACTCAGTTATGTTATAGAAACATGTTTTTGTTTTAATCCCAGGTGTGGGATATGGAGCTGATTCAGATGGTCCACAGCAGCGGACTATTTGCCTCATGTGACCTCTGGGAGGGGCTCTTCCCCAGAGGCAGATAGTTTAATTCTGAGGACTCTGGAGAGAGAATAAACCCCAGAGCCCAAGGAGAAGGAGAGGAGCCCCAAGGAAGAAGAAGGCAACTGCTGCTCCCCCTTGCTGCTCCTGGTTGCTTTTCTTACAGTTTGATGAGAAGTTGGAGATATCTTGAAACAAAGATTGGACTTTCCCCAAGAAACTCAACAACCCTAACCAGCAGGAAGTAGTTAAAGAGAACTATGACCCTTCTCCTCACTAACCTTCTTACCTTCCTACCTGGTGATAGGAGGTTGGAAGGAACTGTGGTGGAGAAGATGGAGAAAAGGCATAAGAAATTAAAATTTTTAAAAAGTTTTTAAAAACAGTGCCTATAAAATATAAATAATTTTATCAGCTTCAACTTTTCCAAAATCTATATGCTCCTCCAACACAGCCAAAACATCAAACAAGAAAACCATTTAGAGCTTATTACCACTTCTGCTATTTTTATCATGCAAATTCCAATTCATTTTTGTACTTTTTCTTCTTCCTGGTTACATTCAGTGATATTACAAAAGAATACATTATAAGACACCAATTCTGGTCCCGGCTGCTTGCTGTCGAAATGGGCAAGTTCATGAAACCAGGGAAAGTGGTGCTGGTCCTGGCCGGACGCTACTCCGGACGCAAAGCCGTCATCGTGAAGAATATTGATGATGGCACCTCAGACCGCCCTTACAGCCATGCCCTAAGTGGCTGGAATCGACCACTATCCCCGAAAAGTGACAGCTGCCATGGGCAAGAAGAAAATCACCAAGAGATCAAAGATCAAGTCCTTTGTGAAAGTTTTGAACTACAATCACCTCATGCCCACAAGGTACTCTGTGGACATCCCCTTGGACAAAACTGTTGTCAACAAGGATGTCTTTAGAGACCCAGCTCTGAAACACAAGGCCAGGCGGGAGGCCAAGATCAAATTTGAGGAACGATACAAGACAGGGAAGAACAAATGGTTTTTCCAGAAGCTTCGCTTTTAGGTATATTTTTGTTTCTGTCATTAAAAATTTTTTTAAAAAAGACACCAATTTATTTGATACATAATTGTACATATTTATAATGCATACATATTTATATGTACATACATACAGAGAAGAGCTCTTTCCTATTTTAAACAAACAGCTAAGTGAATCATAACATACTCATTCTCAGGAAGAGTTAACAACCACTAATTCTTTTTAAAGGCCACAAAAGGGGCTAGAGGGATGACTTAGTGGTTAAGAGCACATACTACTCTTGCAGAGGAACTGTTTGGCTCCCTCTTTTGGACTCCATGAGCACTGCACTCACACATGAATCTACACACAGTCTCTCTCTCTCTGTCTCTCTCTCTCTCTCACACACACACACACACACAATTAAAAATAAAAACAATCGAAAAGAAAGTTATAATAAGAATAGACAGAATAAAAACTGTATATACTGTATTATACACTTGTAAAACCATTTCGTTTCATTTTTAAAATACTTTTAAGTTTACACAAAAGATTGGATGATTGACGTTAAAAAGGTTCCTTGAAATACAGCTTATTTCTCCTATCTTAATACCTTCTTTTTGTGTGGAATAATTAACTCCCATTGACACATTTTCACTAACTAAAGCCCTTTTTTTTTAATATATAGATACGCTGGATGTTTCCCAAATGTCTGATCCAGGACACAACAGTTAGTCTTAGCCTTCATGTCACTTTAAGATCCCTCTGTCTAGGACAGTGTCTCACATTTTCCTCATCTCTGACATGACAGTCCTGAGAGTGATTCACCAGGCATCATGTGGAACATTCCTTACTTGGGATATTAGCTTCTTCTATAATTAGAATGGCATCGTGGTTTGCGGGGAGGAAGCCCATACAGGCTGTATGCCATGTCTAACAAGACATTTAATAGAAGGCATTAAAAAGATAAGTAAAAAAAGTTTTAGCTAGGATCGTGACAAGTAGTTGAGGGATAATAAAATAGATAACTGTTGCCAAAACCAACCCCAGCCCAGCACCTTGTAGCTCAGGAAAGTCAAGCAACCCCCGGATGACCCCTGCCCAATACCAGACAGGCCATGCATCGCACTCCTGAGACAACCCCGAACACCCAGAGCCTCAGGATATCACTAAGATGAGCAAGAAGGTGGGGGAGAGATGGAAGAGAAAGAGAAGCAGCACTTTGTGCCCACAATGAGGAAAGGCAGGACTGGAGACTCAAGGATGGTGCGGAAGGAACAGCCTGATGTGAGTAGCCCGTAGGGGAGCTAGCTGGGGCAGCGCCGGCCAGCGCACTGTGGCAGAGCTGACGGGCTGACCAGCTCAGCTACCACCCATGCCCAGCCCAGGGCTTGGAGTTGGCCCACCTCAACATCTACCCCATCTATGATCTCCAAGACACAGGGCAACAACAAGATATCCGGAGTCTGGGTGAGGATTCAGTATTGATGGTGTAGCAGAAACCAGAGCCTCATACCAGACCAGAGACTCATTGCAGTGAATATTTGCAAGGGAAGATGTGTGGAGGACAAAGGGGCAGATGATGTGACACCCACCGGTGACACACTGCAGCTTCCACAGGGAGATGCTTCTGTTGTTGTTTTTAGTTATCTATTATAAAGTAAACAGGTAAAGGATTTGTAAAACTCAGTTTTGGAACCATTTCAGTAATAGAAGGGTATCTGCCTGCTGTCCTCCCAGCCACGGGTTGGTCACACGTGTCAGTCAGGTGTTGCTCACTCTCATGTCTCCAGCAGCTGTGCAGTTGGTCCGACAGCTGCAGAGTGACTTCTAGGTACAGGCATATCGCTAAGGTTGAAAAGGGCAGCCACAGGGGCCATCCTCTGTCTGATACCTAATCTGGAAACAAAAGCATTACATATTAAAAATGTTTTCAGTTCACTGTGGTAGAAATGGTGGTGGAATTTTCACAAAAATGTATAATCTGTGTGTCATAACATGGCCATATAATTTCTAAGAAGAGCAAATATTAGGAAGGAAGTGGCAATGGGGGTTTGTTATACTTTATATTTATGCATTTTACCTTAACCATCTTATTTGTAAGAGGTCATAAGTATATGTACAAAAGATTTAGGCTAAAACTTCATTAATTTAAAATTAAATTAGCTATCATACATGCACAGGTGTGTGTGCTTGTGTGCCACCTTTCTCATGATTAGACCAAACAGAAGACATTTCAACAACCTCAAGCATGACACACTAAGCGTCTCATTCTTCATTCACCTTTTCATGCCACTTTTATACGGTTGCTTTTTCCTCTTCAACTGAAATGAAATGTAACCATCTATGTTCTTCACACAGCTCCTTCTCACTGCCACATTACTTTAGGAAAGAGTTCTTGAACAAGCTCAAATGTGGGAGAGAGAGGACTTCCAATCATTACCAAGGTCACTCGGGCCTTTCCAACAGCTGCAGTGTGTAAGACACCCAACTGTGTGTTAACAAGCTGACTGCATCCACCTATATATATCTCAAGGGAATCTGTTAAGAAATACATCCAACCCAAAAAAGTACCATAATCTTCACCAGGCATTCAGAATTCAGTAAGGAAAGTTTCCATATAGTTTCATGATTTGCTCCCATGACTTAGGGCCAAGCACACCAGACATCAGCTGGATTTGAAAGGTTTCCCTCCCAACTTCACCTGAAATTGAAGAATTGCTGGATTTTGTCACAGAAGCAGCAAATGCTCTGGACAGACAGAGCATTTCATGTTTAATCCCTCATTTCTTCCTCCACACAATTTTCTCCCAGAAAATAAGGTGAAACCCAGAGAACCAAGGAAATAAAGCTGTGGGAGAGTTTATAAGAATATAAGGAACAGAGTGGATTTAGGGCAATCCTTTGCTGGCTCAAGACAATGGGGAAGTAGCTTTAGGGAAGTGTATCTTGTGATAAGTATGTAGTTCTGTTTACTAACATTCATGTGTTTCATGAGAGTAGATTAAACAAAATTAATTAGATGAAAGGAATTCAAGAACACCCGGGCAGTTTCCTTTCTTCTCTCCCACCATAGCAGAAAGTTCTGGCATGACTAGAGATTGTTAAGTGGTTTATTTACCCGCAAGCAATGATTAGGTCAGGAAATGAAAAGGAAATTGTAAAGCTTTAAGTATTTGGAACACAGACACAGAAAACAAGGTCAACTAAGGACATAGCAGCCTCAATAAGGTAGAGGTACAATGAACTCAGAAGCCCAACATGGTAGCTACATTTCATTTCCAGAAGTTCTTGGGACACCAAGGTGTAAAAAGCAGAATGCTGAGATGTTCCTGGTCTGCACACAAAAACAAAACAGTCTTCAGGGTGATGAGGAAGCAAGCTATAAATTCAAGCATACTTTATCTATTCAGCTACTCATCTCCTACTGTATCTATTGGTCAACAAGTATTGTTGTGGCTGCTTACAAATTCCAAGACCGGGGTCAGGTGATGAATTTCAAAAGATTAATAAGATACACTTTTTTTCCCCAATGGCATTGTGTTATTCTTTATTTTAATTTTTTTATTAAATTCCTTGTTACATTGTATTATTCTTTATCGTCAAACCAGTTTCTTTTAAATATCATCCTCCATTGTCCAAAATATGGATGCAGGGATGGAAGCCTAAATAATCCTGGGTCTCCCCAAATCTACATGCAAAACCAACTGTGATCAAAATCAAAACAATATTCACAACAAAGTTAGGTTTAAATAAAATCTTACAGAATCTAAAAACACAACTGGGTTTGCACAACACACACACACACACAGAGACTTGCACAGTCTCGGCATTGCTGAGAAAATGAAGTAAAGGAAAATAACAGTTGCCCGGTGGAGCCAGAAACCAGATGTTGACTGATGTGGATCACTCAACAGAACTCATGATGAGTACTAGCAGGGCAATATGAGTGAGGCAGCTGACAATGGAAGGTCTACCCTCTCCAGCAAGTTGGTCCTGGCAAGATGAGCTGCAGCAAAGTCCAAGGAGCGCAAACTCTGGAAACCTTCCCAAGTTCCCACCTATCACAAGAACGCACATCAACAAGAGGCCACGAGGCATGATCTCAAACTGGAGCAGGGCAGGAAACACGAAGAAAGGGAATGAGGAGTAGATCAAAGAAAAGGAGGGGCGAACAGGGAATCTCAAAACAGAAGGCTATCCAGCTTCCTGGGCATTTCTCTTTAGACAGCTGATTCTCCTATATGATTTTCTTGAAAGTCGTGATGAAGAAAAATGGAAGATAAATGTAATGGAATCTCACGTTTTGTTTATCCTAACCCAACTATCACATTACTTTATTTATGGTAACTTCATAGTAAACTTTGAAAATGGAAAGTGTGAGCTCTTTTTCCAGGTTTTCAGGTTATTTAGAGCTTTATTGATCTCTCCTCCTTCCGTATAAATTCATGGATTAGATTGTAGAACTTTGTAAGAAAGCCAGTTCTCACTCAAGGAGGGATTAATTGCCTTGAATCTGTAGATCAACATAATCAACTTTATCAACGTATTGCTTTCCATCCATGAATATGTAATATCTTACCACTTACTTAGATCTTCTTTAAGGTTTGCGATGATCTCTACATTTCAATGTACAAATTTTACATTATATTTGTTAAATTTGCTTTAAAGTTTTAGCATAAGTAGAATTTTCTAAAATATCATTTTACTTATTTATTGTTCGTAGATGAAAGACAACTGATTAGAGCATGTTGATCTTGTACAAATTCTACTTTACACTGTTCCTATTCCAGTGAGGGCTACTTACAAGCAAATTTTTCCTTTTTTACTCAATTTGACTTTGCATTTTTTTCCACAATTAATTTACCCATTTTAACTAGTGTGTTCTCATGTATTCCCAAGAAGCTCAGACCCCAGTTTAACAGTAAGGAAATAATGGTTGCTCTCCAAGAAGCTCAGACCCCAGTTTAACAGTAAGGAAATAATGGTTGTTCTCACAGTTTTTGTTGCTATATTTCAGTACTCCAGTTTCAGCCAACAATTAATTCTTTACACTGTGGCCTTATTTACAGGGATTCCTTTGTGGCTTCCTCCCCTGCTTGAAAAATGCCCTAATGGATAATTTATAGTTTTAGGTACTTGTTGATGCTTTATAAACCGGTCTAGTGTATTTCACAATTTAATTTAGAATAACCCTAGAGGGGAAGCTTCCCAATCAAGCAATCTTTTATTTTTTTTTTTTACTTTTTATTGATTCATTGTAAATTTCCAATCATGTAACTCAATCCCACTCATCTCTCCATCCCTCCATATCTGCCTTCCACCCTTGCACTCTCCCCCCCAAAGAAAACAAAAAATAATAAATTAAATAAATAAATATACATGTAAAATTTTAAAAATAGAACAAAACCAAACAATCTCACTGTGGAGGCTGTGGTGTGTCACATAATCAAAATATTAAGTACAGTGTTAAAGAACAAAAACACTAATCCCCCTGTGAATTGTGATTCTACTATTATTAAAGAATGTAAATGTTCTCTGCAATTCCAACATTTACATAATTTCAGTTAGTAAACTTCACAAACTCCATTCTAAAATGGCTGTAAAAATCCCCTTTAAGAAAGGTTGGGGGACTGGAGAGAGAGCACAGATTCAAGGACCTGGGTTCAATTCCCAGCACCCACATGGCAGCTCACAACCATCTGTAACTCAGTTCCAAGGAATCCAATGTGGTCTTCTGACCTCCATAGTTAGCATACATGCATGTCAAACAGACATACTTGCACGCCGAACACTCACACACATAAAATAAACAAGCAAGTAAATGTAAAAAAGCGTTTTAAAATATTTTTAGCAGGTCATGAGATACCTTAGCAAGTACAGGAAGACACTTGGGAAAGCCTAAATGCCTAGGTTCAGTCCCTGTGACACACCCTGACTCACAAAAGGTGTTTCCTGCCCTCTGCAAGCATGCTGTGGTGTATGCCGTGCCTACACACAGACAGGCAGGCAGACAGGCCGGCCTGTTCCGACCCACCCTGCTAGAATCTCAATCTTTAAATTTGTTCAGTGAGTGTGTTTCTGATCCTAATTTGCCAATGACCTTTAAAGCTTTGTCGCCTGACTTATATAAAGGAAACAGCCGCCCTCTCGGTGCGCTGTTATAAGGTAAATCAACCAAGGTGTGTGGGTGCTAACCTAGGCATAGTATGTGCTTAGGATAATCATTCAGCAAATGACAGCCACAGCCAGTAATATTTCATGTGTTTTTGTTGCGTCTCACAATCTTTCCAGAAGAGCAAATGCCTGCTCTCGTGCCACAAGTTCCCACACTCGTCTTCCCTCCACTGTGATCTGCCCGACCACAGATGCCTGGCTAACGCTGAACAGGACGGGTCTCAGCGCATACAAAGGTTAGGGTGGTGTTTCTTTTTCTGTCTTCTCCTCAGCTGACCCTAACGAATTATGCCCCAAATAACGTGGAGGAAGCCAGCAATAACAAGAGGTCAAACTATAAATAAACCGCACAAATGGCTAGATCGGGGTAAGAAGGTGGTCATGGCACACTACATCAAATTAGTGCCTTGGTGCAACAGAAGATCTATATTAAATATATGTCATCTGTTTTTGAGATATTATGTGGAAACTAAAGGCAAAAATTACTTCTGCAAAAGGACATACAGGCATTATTCATGACCTACATTCTAAGCGTAGGAACAAAATGTTTCAGTCAATTTTGACTCTCAAGCTCTTTATACACAGACATCCAAGGGACACTGGCTTTCTCAGGACAGACAGAAAGATGCTGAGTGTCCCTCCATCCTGCCACATACCCTACAACAAAGTGCTCAGTGCTCTTCTCTGCCACAGAGCCTCTGCTTACTGGACTTAGAAAGCCAGTATGTGGGGAAATTGCCAATAATCCAAATTCCAATGCAAATAGGATAAAAATGCTACTATTCTTTCCATTATCAGTGCAACTTAGTAATATGGAACTAGTCACCACACAGTGTTAAACAGGACAGTTCAGCAGAACCTGATGCATGCTTTCCATATGTCTGTCCCGTGGGCCTGTGGATCCATTTCCACACCCACAGACATTTGAAGGAAAGGACTTTTCCCAGATTTAGGGACTTCTTGACAAAAGTATTTCAAAGAACACTACTGGAATTGTATAGAGCTCTAGCGACAACCCCAGGTACAGAGCCAGACAACCACAGGACACTCAGACTCTCGGAGCTCCGAGGGTTGTAACAGCACTGGCTCCATTTCTAACACTAGCGGCTGTAGTAACCCTCCTCAATTCTCATAAGCCATTAGGTCTTCTTGTGTCATCTCGTCTCATTCTCAGAAAAAAAATAATAATGTTGGTGGTTCATGTCATCTAAGTTCAGCAAAAAATACAAGTTTGGGGATTAATTTCTATCCTATTGACAACCCCACATCCCAACTTGCTGAGGCTGTCGTACCACACAAATAAATAACACAATTATTAAGTAGGAGATGGAGTTACAATACCCTTTCAGTCTATGAACATCTATTCTGTGTTCTCCAAGCTAAGAAGCACTGCACTAAATGGTGATGAATAATGGTCCCCGACATCACTGAGGTTAGAATGCAGCAGGGGCACAGAAAGGAAATGGGAGGCAAACGACACAACCAGGGCCAGCCGAGGTAGTAAAGTAATATCACAGCACATGGTGGGGGAGGAGGGAGGGGTCACAGAAAACATCAGAACTTCCCAGAAACATTGACTAGTTACAGCCGTCAATTCTCAGCTGTAGATAAAATGTTAACTGGTATCCAAAGAGAGTGGTTCGTATTTTAAGTGTAAATATCAAACCAAAGTACTTGAAATTTTATGAATACTGATATCAGGAACTCTAATGGTAAACAATGTCCAGGGATAGGACCCACTATGTCCACACACTCAGTTATGGATACCCTAACATTGGGTGAATTTGTGCAGCTGAGCAGACTCACAAAACAGCCAGGGTCGCAGACAACATTCTCATTAGCCAACAGGCAAGCTGATCTTATGCACCAACTATTTTATAGGATACAAAATTTGGATCAAACAAAGCACTGGAAATTTATCAAACATTAATACTGATTTTGAGCATCAGACATACAGAAATTCTATTTCCAAATCTACCTTTTTTTTTTCTGCCAGATCTGTGAGAGTATAGAATTTTAAGAATAAGGGGTTAAACTGTTAGTTTTAAAATGACAGTTCTTCCTGCCACTGGGCAACGTCCTTTCAGAATGCTTCTTATGACATATTACAATTTTAATTATGCAAGCTGCAGCACATGCCATGGCCATCTACACCTGTAAAGTGCCTCACTCCAACGGCTCCCAGGTTTCCTGTTCCCTGCAGGATCTCAAATAACCAGAAAAAAAATATGGTTCTTTTTCTTCTAGAGCAAATATAGAGCTGGATTCTCAAGTGGGGTCTCCAGGATATCAAAAGAGATTCCACAAGAGACTGCGCTGGAGTCATGCAAGAGGAACAGCAAAACAGATTTAGAAAGTCGTGGAATGCGGCCCACCCGTGAGCACAACCAGGATGGATTTGTCTTGGCCAGACATAACCCTGAGAACTGTCCTGAGGACTTCGTGCTGTAGTGGAGCATCGCTCTGCTTGCTGCCCTTGTGGTCAGCACATCCCTTATAATACACAAGCTGTGTGAGGACTCTAAGAGAGCTTCCAGCCTACACTGGGCAGTACCACCAGCTCTCAAATAATGCTTGATCTCTTTCAGGCATTGCTGCTGGAGCAGACTAATGATTCAACCACCATCCCTGAAAAGGACTTAGAGATGTACATTGTCAGCAATGATCACTACACTTAGAAAGAATTTGGAAAAATGGATTGTGTAGCAGGGTTAGGTAAAGATGTTTTTTTCCTAGTGGCTCTGATGTAGAAAATCTTAGGGAACAATTTGAAGTTAAGAAAAGAACACTCTTAATAATAAAGCCAGGGACTTTTTGAGGTTGACAAGCAAGAACAATACCCCAATTAGCACTAGCTGACATGATTCTCTCACGTCAGCTGGGCTTAATTTCTTGTACCCATTTTTGCCCTCAGCTTCCTGTTACGACTTAATAAACATTATTAATGAGTAGATTCACACCTTGAGGATTTAAAGTAGAAATGGATGGTTGTTTTTTAATATAAAAGTTTAGGTCTGTGATTCTTTTAAGATGTTTATAAGATTACTTTTTAAGACAATTGATTCTTTGTAGCTGCAAATTTCAGCCTGCCAGTAAAGTAGAGCTGGCTGAGAAATTACCTTGCTTACTCACACTTTGTTAATATGTAATAAGTTGCTTAGTTACAAATGCATATGGGTTCTTGGAAATAATTTGTTTTTCATACTTGTTTCTCACCCATAATACATAAAACATTTGCTCATGTGAAGATATTTAGAAACATGTACTCATTGAAATCATTCACTTAAAGAAAAATAAAATGTAACCACATTGTGATTTTTGTACTCTTTAAAAGATCTTGCTAGGATATAGAGGCTGTGGGAGAAATAATAAAGCTTGTTGGAACTCGCCCTTCAGAGTTTGTTCCATCCACCAAGATGTATGTGCATATGCATGTGTGTGAGACTGGGTTGAAATGCATTTCCATCCACCCAATATATGAATGTGTATGTTTCTATGTATATATACATGCATGTATGCACCTGTGTGAAGTTAAAAAGAAGCTTGTTGGTACCTACCTGCTGGAGTCTGTCTTACTTCATCAAGTGTGAGTGACTGTGTGTGTGTGTGTGTGTGTGTGTGTGTGTGTGTGTGTGTGGCCTTTTGTCTTTCCTTTCCTTCTTAGATGCTTGCAACCACCAGTAAAAGCCCACGCTAAGAACCCACAGCTCTAGCCCACGCTTGCCACCACCACTGGAAGCCCATGCCAGGAAGGCACCAGCGGTTTAGTCCTGGCCTCTCAGCTTGACACTATCAGTGCAAGCCACGGTTGGTAACCCTGGAAAAGTACCCTCAGAGAGTCTGCTGGGTGATCAGCCAGCCAGATCTACACCCCGCCTCGGTCTCCCCTGTTGATGTTAAAGCTGGTCTTCGATAAAATTATGTTTAGGGTGAAGAAAATATACCATTTCTTAAACTCTCCATGACCCATGCACTGCTTTTGCTCCTAATGCAGCCCCACCCTCCAGCAGTTGGAAGTGTTTTGATCTTTGTGGTGGCCCTCATTATCATATTTACACAGTCATGTTCATTCTCATTTCCAATATGAGTTATGGAAGATTGTCGTCCTTAGCCTTATACAATCCCAACTGAGTTCTGGACCATACTATTTAAAAAAAAAAAAAGTTTGTTCATTACTAGGAAAGTTTTAATGAAAGGCACATAACTCTCCTACACACAGAAGCCCAGGGTTTGGCAGAGGAGGAATTTACAACCAAGTGAGCTGAAAGGTAAAGCATCTTCAAAGTTTGACTGTGCTCAGATGACACGATATGAGAATGAGGAACCATCACCGACAGGTGTTGCAGCGTGCAGAAATGACGGGAGTTCTTCAGGCTGACTGATCTGACCATAACTTAGAACAGTTAAAGGTGTGTGGCGGTGGTGGTGGTAACGGAGCGCTGACGCCAGTGCCGAAGCGGCTGCTGCTGGGCTGGAGGAAGGAATGCGATGCTGATTTTTTTTTTTTAATCCATGCAGGGGCCTGTCTAGGATGTGTGTATTTGCATGTCTGTGCCAACAGAATAAAACTGAGGAAGGTGAACCAGTTAATAACCCGGGTGTATTATCCAGACTTAAGCTGGACACGTGGGAAGGAAAGGGGGAAAAGAACTCATGCCAAGGTCATTCAAAAGTAACAACATGCAAATGGCTTGAATATAGAGGTGGAAAGAAAGAAAAATTAAAGGGAAAGTATGAAACAAGGACAAACTACTAAATGGTTTTATACACTGAAATTGGGGGGTGTTCGCTTTTACAATATCTGGGTTTTGTTTTATTTTGGTTTGGTTTGGCTTTTGTTTCAGTTTGTTTTGGTTTTCGTTTTTTGGTTTTTTGAGACAGGGTTTCTCTGTGTAGCCTTGGCTGTCCTGGGCTCGATTTTTAGACCAGGCTGGCCTTGAACTTACAGAGAACTGCCTGCCTCTGCCTTCCCTAGTAATGGGATTACAGGTGCGCACCACCATGCCAGGCTAAGATGAGTCTGTTTCAGAAACAGAGTTTGGAGTTTGGACTGACAAAGACACCTGTGTGTAGGCATTCTCCCACACAAGTGGCTAGCCATCTGCAAAGACCCACTGTGCAACATACTGAGAACAAGTGACATCAGAAAAGTAATAGACAAGAGAGATTTCCACTATGTAAATTCTCAGCAAAAACGAGCTTCTTAAGTCTATTCTATGCAAACACATATCTGAGAAAACCTGTAAGCTGAGCAGTTAAGAACACTAGCTGCTCTTCCAGATATGGGTTTGATTCTCAACACCCACATAGCAGCTCCCACCCTTCTGAAACTCCTATCCCAGAGGATCAAATGACCTCTTCTGGCCTCCATAGGTATCAGGCATACACACAGGTATACAGATATATACACAGTCAAAATACACATACACATAATTTTTTAAAGTTACACTAAAATAAAACTCATTGCATTGCTTGAATTTATCTGGGCTTTTTGCTTGTCAAGTGTTTATGGGGAAAGGCTTTTCCTTTGTAAGTATTTTATGAGGAAGGCCACACAATTTCTCTGAATTGAGGACATAAAGGCTAACTGGATTTAGGAGGAAAATATCAGGATTAAAAAGTTTTGCTTCGCTCTTTCCGCCATCTTGGCGCCTGGGAAGGCCTGCTGGGAACAGGACCTCTAAGCAGCAGATATGTCTGGAAGGCTGTGGTGCAAGGCCATTTTTGCTGGCTACAAGCGCGGTCTCCGGAACCAAAGAGAGCATACAGCTCTTCTTAAAATTGAAGGTGTTTATGCTCGAGATGAAACAGAATTCTACCTAGGCAAGAGATGTGCTTATGT
>CM053745.1:45197552-45218933 GCA_028658305.1 Pachyuromys duprasi | reverse complement strand
AGCAAAACAGGAGGTTTAACTGAGCAAAACAGGAGGTTTAACTGAGCAAAACAGGAGGTGTCTGCTGAAAACAACAAGAATAGCGAGCCAGCATGACTTGCACGCAGGTGACCATCTCAGGTCTAATGGAATGGCTACCTCACTGTGTTTTTAAAATTTTGTTTCACTTTGCTTTCAGCTATTAAAACAAACAAACAAACAACAAATCCTGCCTGATGCCAAGGTTACTTAGTGTTAGGGACTGAGATAGCTGTACACAAACACCTTGGTGGGGGAAGTCTGTCTTCAGACGGCTCGTGCAGACTCACCATAGCAGCTGTCCTTCTTGTCCTGTCCACTATTGCAGGAACCATAGTAGCAGGGGCTCCTGGGCCTTGTGAAAACACCGTGACCTTTGAGGAAGAAAGGGGAACTTCAGGACAGATGAGGAAGCCGATCCTGGAGAAAGGCTCTCTCTCGGGTTGAGGGGAGAGCAGTAGCACCAGAAAGGTGGCCCGAGGAGCTTCCCCTTTGGAGCACAATTCCTGTTTCAGACTTACCAGTTCCAAGTGTTTTGATAATTACAGTCCTTCGGAAGGTGGACAGGAGGTCATCTAGGTTCAGACTTTTGTCTAATAAGTGTTTAGTTACTATGACCTGTGCAAGTTCCCAGGGTTAATCATGGCAGCATGCATAAATGTAAAGTCTAGAAACCTTCTCTTAGGTTTTTGGTTTGTTTGTTTCCTTTTAGACCTCAGATTAGTTTCTTTTGCTCATCACTCCTGGGAGACACTGGCTCATGAGATTGGAGAATGGAAGTTCTGTGGACTAGGTTGGAGAACTACTTTTTTTCCCCTGTGTGTGAAGAGGAGCAAGTGAGGGTTTTCACTGTGGACATGACTCTAGCAGTGCAATGAAAATTATATTAGATTTGCTCTGCAAGGAAAAAAAAAAAAACCTTTGTCCCTGTACTGGTTTGAATAATGGCCCCCATAGGTTCATATATTTAAATGCTTAGGGAGTGGCACTATTTGAAAAGACTACGAGGGGTGGCCTTGTTGGAGAAGGTATGACACTGGAGATGGGCTTGATGCTGCAGAAGTCCAAGGCTGGCCCCATGGTGCGCGCTCTCTCTCTTATTTCTGATGTCTATAGTTCAAGATGTAATACTCTCAGCTACCTCTATAGCAGTATGTCTGCCTGTGTGCTCCCATGCTTCCTGCCATGTAGATAATGGATTGAACCTCTGAAACTCTAAGAAGCACCATTTAAATGCTTTATTTTACAATAGTTGCCATGGTCTAGATGTCTCTTCACAGCAGTGGAACACTGCCTAAGACAGTCTCATTAAAGGACAGGTTATGTACCGTTCTGTTCCCACTCTCCAATTACAAAGTCGTAATAATGACCGAATCAGTGCAGTAGACTTTCCTGTTCAGAATGATATGCAGGGGTGGATTATGGATCCGTGCAGGAACTGGTCCACAGCATCTGTGACGAGCACTTTGATTATGCTTTTGATTATGGTGCATGTTGCGGAGGGTGGCTGTGGGTGATTAGGGGAGAAATTACACATTAGGAAGCTCCTGAGAATTACTCATGAGAAATTGAAGAAACAGTATACATCATGGTGATGAAAAGAAGTGGGCATGAGTTAGAGCTATGAGATACAGGATGTGATGGTCTTCTAGGTATTCACAGAAAGAGATGAAAAGACACAAAGTGTTGGTTTTCTTTCTTTGTGTGTGTGTGTGTGTGTGTTTTGAGACAGGGTCTCCCTCTCTATGTAGTTCTGGATTTCCAGAACGTCTCTGTGTAGCTCAGGCTGGTCTTGAACTCACAAAGATCTGTCTGCCTCTGTCTCCTGAGTGCTGGGATTAAAGCCTTAAACCTCACTATCTAGTTCCGTGTTGGCTTTCAGGGTTTATATAACAATCACATACTAGTCAGTGGCTTCACTCACCAGCAAGCACTTACCAGTCAGTGGCGGTTATTCATTGTTCTGCTGATCTGCATGGCTCAGCTCTGTTTCATGCAACATCTGCTACAGCTGGGATTTTCAGGGTGATGTCTGACCTTTTCTGATTCTCGCTTGAGATGGCTGGGTTGTGTAGGAGCTGGCTGGGATCTCTTACTGCGACCTGTCTCCAGGCCTAGCTTTAGCTGCCATTCCAAGATGTTGGTTTCTTATTTTTATTTTTCAATGTGGTGGATTGCCTTTTCCTAGAGCTCAGAAGCAAAAACTGAAGGCTTCTTAAAAACGGGATTGGAATAGTCTGCAAACATTCTGTTGGCTAAAGCAGTCGCAGGATCAGAACAGATTTGAGATGCTAGGAAGCAGCTCTCATTACATAATCTGTGGGTTCATATTTAACCCATCACAGCCTGTCTTCTGACAACGAATATTTATATTCCCTTACAGGCAAAATATGCTCACTCTCCATGCGCCTAGCCGTCTGCTCCCACTAGAGCACTAGGCTCAGACACACATATTAGAAATTTCTCTCATTAAGTCATATTTGGGTTCAAAGAAGGTGACTATGCCTTCCCTTATACACAAACCTGAGAAGTAAATGGACAAGCTATACACTGTTCCCCCCGCCCCCCCCCCAACACTATAAACAGGGAACAGATCAGCCTGCTAGACTCCCTGTTCCAAATGATGTGCAGGTATGGTTTCTGGAGTCATGTGACAGGAAGTGGTCCACAGCAAATGTAAAAGTCAACTGATTTCCTGCTCTTTGGCAGACAAGAATGCATCCTTTCTTAGGGTCCGGTTCTCACTGGGAACAGCTTTCTGTGGTTCTTGGCCCCATCTCCCATGTCAGCCTTTCTTTGCAACACGAAACAGCTGGTACTTCTATCTAACCTTTCCATTCTGTGATCTTCCACAGAAGGGCAGGGATGGGAGGGCCTGAGCCCTCTTCTGGACTCATTTCATTTTAGTTCAAGCAAGTACAGCTCTGGATATTGTCATGAGCTTCCTGTATATTAAATTAAAATCTGCTTGACAGAGGTCATGTTGGAAATAGCATTGAAATAGATTGCTTCTTATTTCAGATTTATGCCAAGGCTTTTGTTTTCTCCCCCCTGGTAGAACTCTGTTTTGGTCTTTATCTAAGATAGCTTTTAATTATGCAGATAAGAAGCAGCTTTCCTTTTGGCCGCTTGAAGTCCTGATTCCTTTTCATTTCCTCTAATTTTGCTGAAAACCCAGCAGTTCCTCTTTAGCTAGTCCTCAGGAGTTGTCAAAAAGATATGGTCGCTCTTTCAGCTTTCTGTCTGCAAGAATTAACTCAGTCCTCAAGTCCTTGAGACACCTTTGCTGTGTGCATGGTTGCCCTGTTTTGGGGTACACACCTGCTCTCCTTTTCTCTAGGGCTCGGGAACAGCTTTCTCAGTGCTCCTCTGTCTCCCTCTCCTCTAGGCCACATACACCTCCATACAGTGACCGTTCTGGAAGCCAGTGGCACAGGCTGTGGGTTTCTGCTGTGGCAGCACCCCGTTTCCAGATTCTGAATTTTTGATTTTTCCATTGCATTTTTTCCCTGTCTTTTTTAATTTTAATTTTTTTTTAGAGCTGGGGATAGAACCCAGAACCTCTTCATGAAGTCCCAGAGTTTTCTGCTTTAGGCAACTCTTAGTAGATTTTGATACTCTTCACTTCAACTTGAATTTCTTGGAGAGTATGTGTGTAGACCGGGAGTTGTAGACTAACTTGAGCATCTCTTCCTCAGATTGCTCATCTTTCCCCTGTAATTTCTTTCTTCTTGTGTTGGCTATGGATGAGTCTCTCAGTTCCTAGCAGTTTGATCACTATTCCTCTTAGATCATTTCTTCTCCTTCCGCTCTCTGGTTCCTGATATCTGCCCTTGTTTTGTATATTGGAGTTTGATCATTCACTAAAAGGCTTTTTGCTCTTGGAGTTGCAGACCGTCTAGTTTTATGACAACCTGATACAAACTAGAGTCTTCGGAGAGGAGGGGGCCTCAGTTGCGAAAATTCTCCCACAAGATGGGTCTATAGACAAGCCTGTAGGGCATTTTCTTAATAAGTGATTGATAGGGGTTGGGCAGCAGGCTGAGCAAGCCACTGGGAGCAAGCCAGTAAGCAGCACTCCTCCATTGCCTCTGCATCAGCTCCTGCCTCCAGGTTCCTGCTCTGTTTGATGATGAACAGTGATGTTAGAAGTATTAGCCCAACAAGCCCTTTCCTTCCCAACCTGCTTTGGACATAGTGCTTCATCATAGCAACGTAGTAATCCTAATTAGGACAGAAATTCATACCTGGATAGTAGAGTATCTCTGTGATAGACTTCTCATTTTGTTTTGGGGAAGATTGTGGAAGGTCTTTGTAACTTTGGGTTAGAAAAGCCATTCAGAGTTCCGAGAGCTGTTCTGTAGGAGCTTTGAAGAATGTGGAGGGCAGTGCAGATGACGGAGGTCTTGCTAATGGAGATTCACAGAGAAATTTAAATGCTCTGTCAGAGCCATTTGTTATTTTGAATTAATGTTTGCGTTTCCGGTCGGCTGAGACTAAAGAGTCAGCACGATTAACAAGAAACCAGCACCATGAAAATGAAACCATTGTGTTACTGGGACAACTGATGCTGGTGAGCTGGAACTGAGAAATTAAGTGACTAGCATCATTGAGGTTGTCTCAGTCATTGTTCAGTTGCTGTGAAGAGACACCGTTACCACCTTTCTCTTATAAAGGAAAACATTTAATTGGGGCTGGTTTACAGTTCAGTGGTTTTGTTCATTATCATCATGCAGGAGGGATGGTGTTGTGCTGGAGAAGTGGCTGCCTGCTGCCTGGATTAGCAGGCAGCAGGAAGAGAGTGTGACATTTGGTCTGGCTTGAGCTTCTGAAACCTTAAAGTGCTCCCCCTCCCCCATGACTTACTCCAACAAGGCCACACCTCCAATGATGTCACTCCTGTGAGTCTACAGGGGCCATTTTCGTTCTCTGGGAAGTGTTTTCCCAGTCAGTGCACAGGAGCTGGGTTCCGGAGGCAGACAGGCATGGTTGAACTTGGTAGTGTGAGAGTCACCTAGCTGATGCTGGTTTTGTAGGCATGGATGTGCCAAGGAGAGCAGCTGAGGCTTGTCACTGTGAGAGGCCATTGGTGAAGGTGCAGATTCATTGGCAGATGAAGGCTCAGAATTGAAAACCTATGTCATGTAGAGAAGTTGATATTGGTCAAAGTGCAGGCCAGTTCCAAGCAGAAGACCTCAGCATTTTGGAGGTTATACTACTGTGGGATAGCCACCAAGAACAGCAGCAGTAATGGAGCAGAGCCAGCTAGAGCTTAGAAGACTCAGCTGTGTGTGCTGCAGAGGGCAGAGCTATAGAAGTGACCAAAGCCATTTGGAGGAGCCAGTAGATCATAAGTGAATCACAGACAATGGACATTTTGTTCTTTACACTTTTGGAGTTTGATGTTGCTTTGATTTGATTGTGACTGCTGTGGCCTGGTGCTCCCCCTGTTGAAGTCAGAAGTATTTAATTTATAAGATTTGGGTCTTTTTTTTTTTTTGAGACAGGGTTTCTCTGTATAGCCTTAGCTGTCTTGGAATTGTCTTTGTAGACCAGGCTGGCCTCAAACTCACAGAGATCTGCCTGCTTCAGTCTCCCAAGTGCTTGCATTAGAGGCATGCACAACCACCACTCAGACTGTGAGACTTTTAAAGTTTGTCAAATGTTTTATATTGCTATGTCTTTATTAATGTGAGGAAAGTTTGTAGCTGAACGTGGTGTATTTGTGTGTCAAACTAAGGGCTCAGTTGCGCCTCCTGGTTTTATGTACCTGTAACACAAGCTAGAGTTATTGGAGAAGAGGAAGCCCCAGCTGACAATGTGCCTCCCTAAGACCGAGCTGCAGACAAGAAGCCACACCACTATGATACTATCTTACTTAGTGGTTGATCTTGGAGGGCCCAGCGCATATGCTGGTGGTCCCGGGTTCTATATGGGTGCCTCTGCATCAGCTCCTGCCTCCAGGTTCCTGCTCTGTTTGAGTTCTTTTGCTTTCTTTGGTGAACAGTGACATAGAAGTATAATCGGAATAAACCCTTTCCTCCCCAGCTAGTTTTTGGTCATGGTATTTCATTTCAGCAGTACTAACCTTAACTAGGGCAGGGTGTGTATTTCCTGAAGAGTGAGAGCCGTGATTAGATTTCTTTCTGTCCTTCCTCCCTCCCTTCCTTCCTCCTTCCTTCCTTTTTTTCCTTCCTTCCTTCCTTCCTTCCTTCCTTCCTTCCTTCCTTCCTTCCTTCCTTCCTCTCTCTATCTCTCTCTCTTTCCTCTCTCTTTCTCTCCCTCTATCTTTTCTTTCTTGGTGTCCACATTTACTCATTCTTTCTTGCCTTTTCTGTGTTAAGCAGACCTTTACATTCTTTTAACATCTCTAATACTAAAAACTTAGGGGAGCCACTTATCTCCTAGATGCATCTCTGAAGAGGAAGGGCCCTCTGTGTGGGTGAACCTGGGCTTTGGCTGTTCAGAAAAGGTCTGTGGAGGCTGCAGCCTTGGGTCAGACAACATCTGAGACCGGTTCTGCCAGCCTTTGACACAGTTGCCAAGATGGTGAAGGTTGAGATAGCAGCTCCGTTATGAACATTCATAGCTGAAGGAAGAACTTTACTTTAGCATAGTGAATGGGACTATCTGAGAGGCAGTTGTGGGTCTTTTCAGCTCCTAGGAGGGTTATAGCTTGCAGTTTTGTTTTGTAAAGAATTGAATTCTTTATTTGTGATAACCATAAATGTTGCTCTTCTACGTTTCTATCCAGGAAGACAATTTTTTTCTTATTATCAGTCTTTTAAAAATAAACAACTTGAATTCTATTCTTTCTTTCTTTCTTTTTTTATTATATTGATGTTTTTATTTTTTCACTTTACATCCTGCTCCAGCCCCTCCTTTCTCTCTTCTCTGTCCCTCTCTCCTGCTGTTTTCCCCTTTTTCTCTCCCCCTTCTCAGAAAGGTTCCCTGCCTTAACCCACCCAGGCACATCAAGTCACATCAGGATTAAGAGAATCCTCCTCCTCTGAGGCCAGACAAGGCAGCCCAGCCAGGGGAAAGTGATTCAAAAGCAGGCAATAGAGTCCATGTCATAGACAGCCCGTGTCCCACTCCCTAGGGCACCCACATGAAGACCACATAGCTTGCAGTTTTTAATGAGAGAAAGTGTGTTAAAGTCTACCCTTTGAGTAAATTGGAAGCAGGCAGAAGAAAGCTGTGGAAAATAGTACTTGAAATCAGGCACTGAGTTATTAATAGCAGGATCTGAGACAAGCAGAGGGCTCAGTAGGGATTCCCTAGCCAACAGTTTACAAATACAGCCGTGTCCCATATATGAATAATGAAGCTTAAACAACACAACCAATTAAGATGGAATGTACAAACACATCAAGTACTATAGAGGCAGTGAACATACGGGTGTCATTTGTTTTGCTAGCAGATTATGAGCTTTGCAAACTGTTTATGGGTTTGCTATTTCTAGTATCTCATTGAGCAATACAAGAGTTTTTGTAAATGGCTCCTGATCGTATACAGAGATTTTAATGTAGTGTTAGAGGAGTGGATGGCATACTCTGGCATGGCTCCGGCAAGTTGCCCTTCCCTTCCGTGGGGGGGGGGGTCTTTGACCCAGTTATTCCTGTGTAGACACTGCCTGGTTATGTGTGACGGTTGTGATGAGGGATGGGTGAGGATGCAGTGGTATCTTACGTATGTGTGATTTCCATGCCTGTCCTTGTCTGGTGCTGAGGTAGTGACCACCATATTTCAGGAATGTTCTGCTTCTGTCCTCAGCCTTGCACCACAAGATGCTTTAATGTTTAAGGGAGTGACATTTTGTTTAGATGATAAACTGTGAAAATTTCACAAGCTTCTAGCAAACACATTTCTAAATGTGGCGCCTCTGCTCTGAATGTCAGTGGGTACTTGTTTATTCAGTTGGTGGCTTCCAAGAAGGACGGGAGGTTTATTTTCTCCGCCAGACACTGGCAAGGGTTTATATGCTGTAGTAACTCAGTAGATGTTTGTTGAATGAAATTACTTAGGTGTAGTCCTGTTCCTCTGTCTCTGTACCTTCTGCTGTTTTGAAAACACACACCACTGACTCCAGGACTCAGGATCACCCAGGAACACACTTAATTCAGAGCTCACAACAATGAACAATCAAAACAAATCAACTAGCTGCATGCTTATAATTTTTAAAAAAATACTGGCTGACCAATCTGACCTCTGCCATATATAATCCCTGTGCTAATTCAGTAACAAGATAAGTATTCTGGCAAAAAGCATGTACTGACTTTTGCTAAGTATTTTCTTTACTTTTTTTGTATTTTCAGTAATTGTGTGTGTGTAGGTACGTATAGCTGCAGAGAATCTTCTCTGCAGAGAGGCTGCTTAGTGGATATCAATTAATGTAGAGACTCATGACTGTTGAGAGCAGGAAAGTAAGTATGTGCTCAACTACACATGGACAGCTATATGAACCCCTTCTCCAGCAAGGCTAGGGGAACAGTGTGAAACTGGAGAGGAAAGGATGGATGAGTCAGAGGATGGGGAAGAGGGCTCTGGAATCCTGTCCTCTGGACGAGTGTGGCATTGTCGCTGTACGGAGGAACTGACTGTAGCTGTGGCTATCTGCCCAGGATGAGGCCAGCGAGAGATTCTGGCATGGAGTAGGGAGGGGTTGCCAAGGCCCCAGCTCTAGCCGGGTCTTTTGGGGGAGGGTGCCCGTGGTTGTCTAGGCCCGAGTGGCTACTCCCAGATCCATGTATGCATGGGCAGCACTAATTGGATTCAGTTGGTTATTCTTTTCTTAAAAAAAAAAAAAGAGGATGTGAGATCGGGAGAGAGATGTGTTTGGGGTGGGCCAAGTTGGAGGGAGGGAGAGATATACGAAAATTTCATAGAATAAATTAAAAAAAAATATCAGGACCATCTGAAAACCTGATTTAATGCACAGTTCAAATTACCACTGTGCTTCCCTCCCCCCCGGTGTCAGTGCTGGTAGAGCCTCCTGCTCTTCATAGGCTTTTAGAATTCATTAGGGTTATGGTAAGATGGAGCATTTGTGGAATCTAAACTTCGGTGCTGCCAGGCTTATGTAAATAAATAAGGAAGTGAAATGATAATATGAATGTAGCTTAAATTAGGTGGGTCTGAGATGATGGTAAGCTTGAACTTAAAATTTCAGAGTGCGGGGACCCGTTGTGTGTTTGGTAGTTTTGTGACCTTTACATTCCCAAGTTAATTATATTTATTCTTCTTCTTCATACGGTAATTGCGGCAGTTAACTTAAAATTAGTTGAAAGGCACCTTTTAAGCTATTAAGATGTATATGCAAGCTTGTAATTATGGGGTCATATTATGTAACCCCTGCTTCAAAGTCACTCATGTAGACATTTTGCGAAATCATCTCACTGGGATAGTCTGACTCCTATCTGTTCTTCCTTTCGGAAAATATCCGTGTTGCTCATGATTTTTATTTATGCCACTTGAAACGAATCAAGAAAAAACTTTACTCCACAGGAATATGGAGCCTACGAATTTCCCAGGTGTGGGTAACCCCAAACTGCTGTGTTGTTAACACTGGAAAGTCTCTTCATTGTAGATCTGGCCTGTGCAGAGCAAGCCAAGTGACTGTTGTTCTGTAGTGTATTATCTAGTGGGTTTGAGAAATGAAGGGGAGCTATTACCTACCGCCAATAAACTGTTTAGAACATGGCCTCATAGACCATGTTCTAGGTAGTTGTTTTTTTTTTTAATATAAGTCTTAACTAAGAAACTATGAATTGTTTTTATGGAATGGTGGCTCAGTGTTAACTTCCCACAGCCCTGCCGAAAGAAGGTCAAAGGAGAATGACTGCAAGGCCCTCATTGCAGTCAAAGAGATGACCTTTTCCTTCATGGCTAGAAAAAATGTGAGCAGAATGAAGGAAAGCACAAAACCAAGTTTAGTAGTGAGGTCAAACAGAGGATCTCTGTGTATGTGCTTTATTTTAATTTAAATTAAAACAATTTTATGTTGCCAGGAGTTGAAGCTCAGAGGAAAGAAGGGCTGAAGGAGATCATTAGGGAAGAGTATGTGTTACAGTTACAGTTTGGGGTTCTTGTGAAAGGGAGGTAGACCAGGCCTTGGAGAGATGAAAGGAGTCACTGTAGAGGAGGGAGGAACATGTTTCAGGAGCTAAGGGGGAGGAAGAGGCGCGGAGAGCAGCAGGGAGGAGAGGGTAACCCAGGAGAATTTACAATTGGTGTCACAGGGGCAGGAACCTGCAAGTGGATGCTTAGCTGTGCGGACTAACCTCAGCTGTTTGTAGACCAAAGTGATTAGAGAAGCAATGAACACGCAGGTGATGCACCCAAGGGAGGACAGGAGAGGGAGGACTAACACCGGACAAAAAAATGGGAAGACAGACTTGGTGATTGTTATGGTAATGTTTGGAACACACGGTCATTATTCTTCAATCAGATCATTTTGTACGTACCTTTAAATGTAATATTCTCCCAGTCTGTTTAATAAAAAAAAAACACTTATTTGTTGAAAATCACTGCTTTTTTTTAGGGCTTGTATTTTACTGAGGGAAGACAAGACATTAAAAAGAGAAGGAAGTGAAATCTGTAGCATAAATGCTTGAGGAGAAAGTTTGCAGGGCAAGTGGGAGTAGGGGCGGGAAGGGGAGGTGAGAGAAAGAAAGAATGAAGATGAGAGGGTTGTTTTAGGGAGTGTGGGGAGCTGTGTTTTCAACGAGAAAGACCAGGGTTGAGAAGATATCTAAAGGAGATGAAAGCGAGGGGCAGTGTGTTCCCGGAGCCAAGTTGATGCCTCTGTGGGAGGAACAGGAAACATGTCTGTTGGGTAGGCTGACTGTGTGAGGAGATAGCACTAGGAACTGCGCGCAAAACACCACAGGGTGGAGGCAGACAGTATAGTTTCTTGTTAAGTCCTAAGAAGGGATGGGGTGACTAAAGTAGAGAGATGTGAACAGGAAAGACAAGAACACCAATTGCTGATGCCAGGGGAGCAGGGATATAAGAGATAAGCGGAGGACACTGAAAAAGGAGGGCAGGAGACTGCAAACTGGGAAAGTGAAGCCAGAGCAGGAAAAGTATTTCAAAGGCAGGAAGTACTCCGGTCTTTCAGCTTCCTATAGGGCTGGGGAGACAGTGGGTGGGGCTACACAGGCGACCTAGCAAAGCCACCATCACAGTGGCTGGATGACCGGAGCGGCTGCCTGGTTGATGTCAGTTTACTAAGGAAATGGAGAAATGACACAGTGAGCCCAGGTAACCAACCCTCTCCAGGAGCATCACTGCAGCCAGGAAGAGAGAGGTGGTTGACAGCAAGAGAGAGACGGGATATCTCGAAATTCTCTCATGGAGTACAGCTGTTATGTGCCCCCTCCCCCGTATTGATATTTGCATCGCTGATAGGCCAGCCATATCTATCCAACTACTGTCGTGAAATCAACACAGCGGCAGTAAAACCCAGTGTATTGTTGTGTTTTTTCACCTTCAAAAGTTCACAGCTTCGGGATAGTGATCAACCCAGAAACTCCTAAGTGGTCAGAGTTCAGAGAATAAATGACGGTGGCATATACAGCCACAATGGGACTCCTGCAATCATACCCTCTTCCCAAGGATAAGGGATCATTGCAAAAGAAAGGGTGGATAAAAATGAAAAACAAGAAAGAGGACCTGGGGTAAGAGGATTAATCCTCACTTAGAAAATCAAATGGGATGGACATTGGATGTAGGAGAAAACAAGTAACAGGACAAGAGCCTACCAAAGAGGGTCTCGGAAAGACAATACCTAGCAGGGTATCAAAGCAAATATTAAGAAACATAACCAACCCTTTGGCAGAGTGCAGGGAATCATATGAAAGAAGGGGGAGTTAGTATGACCTGGAGAAGACAGGAGCTCCACAAGGACCAAATATATCAGGGCACAGGGGTCTTTTATGAGACTGTCTCTCCAACCAATGACCAAGTATGGTTATAACCTAGAACCCCTGCTTGTATGTAGCAAATGGTAGCTCAATACCCAAGTGGGTTCCAGTAAGGGGAACAGGGACTATTTTGGACATGAACTCAATGGCTAGCTCTTCGACCTCCCCGCCCCAGAGGGAGGAGCAGCCTTGCTAGGCCACAGAAGAGAACATTGCAGCCATTCCTGAAGAGACCTGATAAGCTAGAGTTAGGCAGAAGGAGGAGGTTCTCCCCTATCAGTAGACCTGGAAAGGGGCAGGGAGGAGATGAGGGAGGGAAGGTGGGATAGGGAGGGAATGGGGGAGGGGGTTATGGATGGGATACAAAGTATATAACCTGTAATTAATATAAAATAAAAATGTTAAAATTAAAAAAAAAGAAAGGTTGGAAAAATTTTAAGAGCCAGAAGCCACGTGTGGACATGATAGAACCATTGTACTCACTGTGGTTGCCTGGATAAGACCCACATGAGACAATATTGTAGCACAGAATGAGGATCTGTGGACTATTGATGGCATTTTGGGGAGGGAGAGTCAGTTTTCATTAAGGGTGTGATTTTACTAAAAAAGTGTAGAATAATTAACGTCAATGAGTTATTCAATTGAAAAACAATTAGAAAGGTCAGGAAGTTGGGTAGGTGGGTTGGGGGAGGAGTTAACACAAGGAGTCGGAGGTGAATGTGTTCACAACACTGTATGAAATTCTCAAAGAATAAAAAAGTATTTACTTAGAAGAATAGGAGTTCATAGGTATACAACCTAGCCCCAGCAGCTGGGAGGTAGAGACAGGAGGGTCATGAGTTGCAAGTTAGCCTGAGCTGAAAATCGAAGTCCTGTCTAAATTAATAGGCAAATAAATATTTATAGGCAAGCCAAAACCACTTAAGAATGTCGTGAGAAACTACTCAGTTATAATTTGACCATTTTCATTAGAATATGTGACAAAAATCAGAGTTATGTACCCCCCAAACAGCCACTGTCTGGAGAGAAATCATTAAGTGTAGTTGTATGAGCTGAGTGATAAGCATTCACAGCTCTGCAAAGGCAGCTATGCCCTCATCCCAGAAATCTGTGTTTGTCTTATTCATAATGTCAGAAGTAACTAACAGGTCTGTTTAAAGTTCAGGACCTGCAGACAGGACGCTAATCCTGGCTCATCTGGGTGGGTGCCTTCTAGCCATGTCACTCTAGGTCTTTATAATGGAATGGGGTGGGAGATGAGGTGCGTGACAGACTGCCTAATATTGCTAGCTTTGAAGACAGACTATGGAAGGCATCCTCCTTGGAATGCTGAGGCCCACTGGAAGCTAGGAATAGTCCTCATGTGACAGCCAGAAAATGAGAATGTCAGCCCTATGGCCTCATGGAAAGTGTTTCTCGCTGGAGATTTCAGTAAGGACTTGGGTCACCAGCATCTGGGACGTCAGCCTGGAAAGACTTATACTGAACTGTGACCCACAGAACTTCAGGGGACAGGGGAGCTTGCCCTACTTTAACAGGCAGCAGCAGACGGCTAACACGAGTGAGCTGAGCAGCCACTGTTGTGTGGAAGATTTTTATTTGAAAGAATGACTCAACAGCAAAAAGTCAGTGGCATTTTCTTGAAAATGAACAAGGTGATCTTGTCATTTCAAGGAAAACAACAGACAGCGTTTAGAGTCTGGGAAAAACTTGTGGTTATCACTGTGGGCTCGAAGGCTTGCCAGTACCAAAGACGTCAATGGATTGGTGGGTAGAGTAACAAGTGTGCTATTTCGATGTTTCAAAAAACATGTCAACAGTCATACAATTCAGGGAACCTACAGTTTCTAAAAAGCCAGTGCATATGTTTTAAAGTCTTGTATTTTTCAACAATCTATTTGAAGAGGAAGGCAAAGGAACAGATTGCAGTGGGGGCAGAGGAAATAGAAAGTTTCTCAATAAAATTATAGATTTCATGTTGCCACAACCCTTTAAGAAAATATTATTACATTTTCAGTTTGGGGATGGTATCAAAAGAGAATATTCACTATTGTCTGAAAAGGACACACACACATGTATAGTTGTCTCTGTCTGTCTGTCTGTCTGTCTGTCTGTCTGTCTGTCTGTCTGTCTACCTACCTACCTACCTACCTATCTATCTTCCTTTAGGTCAAACAATTTCAGTGTAAAATAGGTAAGAGAATCCACTACTGCAAAATTATGAAGCAATATTAGTCTTCTAATTCATTTTTCTGTTTACTAAATGAAGGCATTATATAATGACTGATTTTTAAGATTAAGAAAACCCAAACAAACCTCTGTCGTATGGGCAGGTGGAGAGATGGCTAAGTGGTTATTAGCACTTACTGATCTTTCAGAAGACCTGAGTTCATTTCCTAGGACCAGCTTCAGGAGGCTCACACCCATCAATAACCAGCTGTAGGGGATCTGATGCCCTCTTCTGTCCTCTGTGGGCACTGCACACACAGGGCAAACATTCACACAGACACATACATATAACAAACAAAACAAACAATAAAAAATCTTCTTAGTTGTGATTTCTTAATTAATGTTTTATTTTTAATGTATACATATGAGTGTTTACCTGAATGTTTGTAGTGTACCATGTATATACCTTATGCCCATGGAGACCAAAAGGAGGTATATTGGATCCCCTGGAACTGAAATTACAGATGGTTGTAAGCTGCTGTGTGGATGTTGGTAATGGAATCCAGATCCTCTGCAAGAGCAATAATTGCTATCTCTTCTGACCCTCATTTGGGATTTCTAAAGTGATAAATGTTGCTAGATGTAGTCATATATCCTGAAGCTGTGAGGCAGTGATCCTCAACCTGTGGGTCACGACCCCTTTGGAGGTTGAATGATCCTTTCAAGGGGTTGCATATCAGATATCTCCATTACGATTCATAACAGTAGCAAAATTACAGTCATGAAGTAGCCACAAAATAATAAGCAGTAAAATAATTTTATGTAAAATAATTTCACAGTCCCACAACATGAGGGACTGTGTTAAAGGGTCGCAGTGTTAGGAAGGTTGAAAACTGCTGCTCTAAGAAGTCTATCAAGTTTTAAAGAGAGTTCTCCTAGAAAGTGCTTTAAAAACGACAATGAAATAGCTAAGTAATTGTCATGGAAAAAATTCAAGCCACATTTTCAAACACAAAGTAGGCCATAAAGCTTTGTGTTTAGAGTGCGCATGCTAAACTTTTCGAATATTAACTGTTTTAAAACTGATAGGCTTATGACCATGTAGTCAAGCCTTAGCGGCTTTACCAATGCTTTTGTTTTCTGCTTGATAGTTAAGGAGTAAACCCCTCTTTTAAGATACAATTAGACTGACAGTGTTTATGAAATTATCCTAAATCGTTCAAGATCATAGCACAGTCTCTCAGCTTTAGGACACATCCAGTTTATCACGAACTAAGCCCTGTACTTGGTGTCTGCTTGTGGGTACCTTTACAGTCTTTGAGTTCATCTCCTCTCATGTTGGGAAGTGTCATACTCACTTTTCTCATTTAGTTAATGTGATTCTCTAAGTTAAAACCTGTATCATCTGGGAAGGTTTCTTAACAATAAGGTGAAGAAAATAGACTTACCTCAAAGGACTGATACAGGATTAAGGGAGATAACACCTAGAAAGCACTCTCAACAGGAGGCCAGGACAAGAACTTGATGACAGCCATTAGCATTTAGAAGAACACCTAGTCAGTCCACCGGTGGTCCTTTTAGAGACTTTCTCAGCAGATCCCTTGCACTTTATTCCTCTATTTTTGTCAGCTGCCATTCAGAGACTCTTTCTTTTCTGAGAAGGCATCTGAATTTCAGGTGATACTGGAATATGAAGACAACTTTCCTGTGTGAGAATATTCCAAGTTCAGAGTGTTCATTACTGTGATCTGAGGCGAACAGAACCACCTTGTTGATTCTCCATTCAGTTTCCCCCTTCCTGCGTTCCTCCTTCCCTTCCTCCCTTATTTTCTTTTTGTAAACATATGTTGAGCGTGAGCCATATGCTAGACCCCATGCTGGAGGTAGAAAAGCTATGAGACACATCTGTGTAAGTATCATAAACATTGTGTGACCACATTTAGCAAGACGGGTGTATTGAGTGAGAGTTACTGTGTTTGGAGGAGCTGATGCTTGTTTTTGGCTCTAGAATTAAGCATTAGCTGGTAATGACCACGGCGGCAAGTTTATCTGAAGGAAATGTGGGCAGAGACACTTTCTCCCCCACGCTCATAGGCAGGTAGCAATGTAAGCTTCCTTCTTCCCTGTTCTCTGAGGGCATCCTATTATCTGCTGCTATGGTGTCGGACATTTTTGCATAGAAGATTTATTGGTGATGTTTTCATGTTCTTCTGTTTCTAATCTCTAGTCTCAAAGAGAGAATATGTATTTATCCAATGTTTATAGGCCATTAAAGGCGAAAAAGTTTATGGAAAATTCTTGCTGAAGTTCCTTTGAGTGTGTCAGCAGGATTCTTTGAAATGAGAAGGATAACTTTTGTGCATTTCAGAGTTGAGTGAATAATCTTTCTCAAATTATTTCTTTAGTCAGCCCATAATTTTAGAATCACATGAAAACGGTTTACCCAGCATCTGTATAAATAATTCTTATTAACATTGAATTTTCAAACCTTTGGGCTCATATTCTTATTTTTCTGTAGCATTTAAAAATGTTCTCACATTGAAGTAAAGGTTTTGGGAACCTAGAGACTTACTCCTCAACTGATCTGGTGGCGTGCTTCAGGGCATCAAGAAAGGCGTATGTATAGCTCACTATAGCTCACTAGAGGTAAGGTTCAGTTTCCAAACTGAAGAGCAGAGGATGAGAAAGACTAGTCCAGGGAAGATGAAAATCAGTGTGCTCAGGAAATACGCATAGAGAGAGCATCCATAATCTGAAAAATTGCACTGTAAATGGCCCAGAGCATTTGAGTGTGGTTTGACTGTCCAGGTGGAAAATTCTTCACCTGATCTCAGTGATGGATCATAGTCAAACATAGTCATTAAAAGTAATACATGAGATTATCTTCAGCTAGGTGTATGGGGCGGGTGAAACATAACATTTCATGTTTACACTTAGGTCCCATTACTCAAGTGTGTCATTGGTATGTATAATACATTTGATAAAATTTCCTAAATTTGATAAATATTCCAAACCACAAACACTTCTAAGTGTCAGGCATTTTCGGTTAATGGGGTCCTGAAATAAGAAAGGATGAAAGCTAATTGCTTACAATCTAGTAGATTAATTATATGAGTCTAAATGCACAAAGTTCCATGAGAATAAACTCCAAATCCTTACCAGTTTATTTAATGCATGTTTATTGAGTGCTACTGTGTGCCATGGGTGGACATGAGTATGACGAGATTTCTAGATAAAAGATCAGAGGAGAAATTTAATAGAATTCATGACATCTGACAAGAGGTTAAAGGGCATATGGATTTAGAATTCTGAGGCAATGTTGTCCAATTGGAGTAAGTATAAGACAAGTGCTATTTATTTATTTCATATGATGTTTTGACTGTCTATGTTGTGTACAACATGTGAGTCAGATACCCAAGGAGGCTAGGAGGGGGCATCCCCCAGGACTGGAGTTATGATGGTTGTGGGCTGGAGTTATGGATGGTTGTGGGTTGGAGTTATGGATGGTTATGAGCTACTGTGTGGGTGCTGGGAATCAAATCCCTGTCCCCTGGAAGGACAGGTCCACTTCTGGTCTCGCCTAATTGAGTCGTTAAGACTTCTGCTGAGTGTGGGAAGTAGCGTCCCAGTAGTGGTGGTCCTGGGCTAAGTTACAAAGGGAAAGCAAGCTGAGTACCAGTTTTCCTTTCTCCCTGCTCCTGACTGAGGGGAAGAGAAGATGTGAAAATATACCCGAGTGTTTACTATACAAATTAGTACACGCACATGGAGAAATCAGAAGCTAAGCTAGAAAAAGTTATCAGACGACTTTTATACTAGTAAAATGCTGCCCACGACAATAGCATTAGGACTCGCTTTTTAACACTAAAAAATTATAATTTATGGCTTTGGAACCTTTTCCCACATCATAAGACTATTTTATTTTGAAATAGGAAGTGCAATAAGCAGGTGTTAGCAACTAGAATAATAATTTCCATGCATTTAGCATATTATTAGACACTACCTTTAGGCGCTCATCTGTTTGAGGACAGACACTGCATAATTGTTTCAACTGGGCCTTCATGTTCTTGTTGGACCTGTGGCTCCTGGTGGCTTTCAGAGCCATTTTGAAACCTACATTCAGGGGAATTGCTGAGATAGTTTCTTCTAGGAACATGCAATAGGCTGGTAGAGAATCAAAAATAAATTTTTGTGTCAGCCTTCTGTAGATTTACAGAATAACATCTATAAAAACTTGGTCGTGGCTATTACTCCTGCACGGTTCCAGCTGTGATAAAGGGTGTAGTTCTTGGAGAATATTGCTGCCATATTTTGGCACCTAACTGTCTCATTTTGGTGTAGGCTCTCTTTCCTGTTGCCAGTTTCGAGATTTATTTAGCAGATGGCTAGGAGACGGAGAACCCCTCTGTGTAACAGCGAAGCCACCAGACCCTCGCTAGGTCGAGGTCAGAAAATTTATGCTACACATCGTACCTGCTGCCTGTGAAGACAGATGTCTGCAGTGCACACCTTGGACGATGGAGGTGGAAAGCTATAGGCAGTGGCAGGTGACTCGGCTGCTCAGTGACAAGATTAATGCTAGCTGCAGACAGGATGCTGTTTCCCGTGCCTGGCCTGCTGGAATGAGCTGAGTCTATATATCCTATGCTAAAAAGCATTTATGAAACTGAAGTTCTTACTTCAACTTATTTGTTAACCACGCTGTTTTTTTTTTTTTTTTTTTTTGATCAGAGCAGGGCAATACCTACCAGAAACACGTTGCAGGTTGATGTGCATTTTAAGTGGGTGTCCATTGCCTTGTTGCGGCCGCTGTGGCAATGTAGAAGTTACTTTGAGAGGTGTCAGACTGATGCTCAACTCAGTGATGGCTGTGCACGTAGCTTGCCAGTGTTACCATGCAAAGCGCTCTGCTGGTTTTGAGTAATGAGGACTAGCCCCATGGTTGTCTTTGAAGGTTTGTCATTGTGTGTCTTTGATTTGGGAAAGCTGATCTTACTAAATTTGTTCTCTAATAGTGTCATACACATATATGATCTATTCTGATCACTTTCACTCCTCCTCATGCTTAAGTGCTCCCTTCCCTACAGGTAGGTCTCTTCTTCGTGACCATGTCTGTTCTAGTTACTTTTCTATGGAATAAAGCTTCTGGAGGGAAGGGGACATCAATGGAGGAGAGAAGGTAGGCTTGGCCTGCAATTCGAGGTTACAGATGTTCGCATAGGGAAATTTCAGCAGCAGGAGCTTGTGACAGGGGGACACACCACCTTTATGGCCAAGACCGTAGGGAAACAAATGCACACATGCTCTCTGCTTCCTCTCACCTAGGCTCTACCTGGCTCATACAGTCCAGGGAGTACCACCCACAACAGGCTAGGTCTTCTCATGGCAATGGCTAAACTGATGTTGGCAGTCCAGTGCAGGCTGGCTTCATAGACAGTGGTTCTCAGCCTGTGGGTCGCCACCCCTTTGTTCACGGGAGTCACATATCAGATGTCCTGCATCCTCATTCATAACAGTAGCAAATGTACAGCTATGAAGTAGCAATGAAAATAATTCTAGGGCTGGGGAGTCACCACAGCATGTGGAACTGTATTGAAGGGTCAGAGCATTAGGGAAATTGAGAACCACTGATCCAGATGACTCCAGGTTGTGGAAAGTTGAGGTTTCAAACAGTACAACACAATGCCTTTTGCTTTGTTCTGTGACCCACTGAGTTTGATCAGGATGATGGGGGACGTGATGGCTTTGGTGTATTCAGTGGAACCCAGCGGGCTCACTAGTGGCTACAATCTGGAGGTACTGTTCTCCCTCCCCCAGATCACATTGGTAGCCAGCAGTTCATCAGGCAAAAGTAGGCAATTTTGCCTAATTTTTTAAAATCTATCTTTACTTAGTACACACTTCTGTACCTTTGGCCCGATTCCTCTTTTTTAGAGCCATTATGTGGCTTAGTCATGTGCTTTCCATCCCTCACCAGTCTTTGTTGTTGAAGAGCACTGACTGACGGCAGAGCATCCTTGGCAATTATGTCAAGAACACAAGTTGTTCCTGACGCCTCTCCTCCCTTCTTTGGAGATAGAATTTAAACTTGTTATGTTGCCAGAACTACAATTCTTAGCTATTCTTTTGCTAGAGGTTCCTCTTGTTCTGGCCAGTGGAGTGTAAGAACATTTACTTGTGCAGCATTTCCTTAGAAACTTTGCTTAAGAGAACGCTCATGGTATGTGTGCTGGCCTGTGAGTGCATGTGTGTGTGTACTTGAGTGTATATGCATGCCTGTATGTGTGCGTGTGTGTGTAAGGGAGTGATACTGTCTTTTTCTTTTCCTTTGTTTTTTCCCTTTATGCCCTGTAGCCTGGAGTATAGTTACCACTATTTAAGATCAAAGGATTGGGGTCCCAAGATAGATAAGCTAAATAGAAGGAACCTGATCTTCAGCATTTAAGGGCAACACATAATACCGAACAGCCCCGAGCCTTCAGCTGCACTTTAAAAACAAAATTACTAATTTTAATTTTTTAAAATTTATTTGTGGTGTGTGTGTGTATGTCTGTGCTTGTGCAGGGAGACCCAGAATAGGGCATCCAGTGGCCATCTTTTATCACTCTCTGCCTTTTTATTTAAGGAATAGCCCTTCTATGGTTCATGTCTAGACCAGACTGGAAGGCAGACAGTTTGACTAATCCTGTTTCTGACCCTACCTGGAGCTGGGGTTTACGTGTTTGTGGGGACACTCACCTTGTTAAGTGGGCGTTGGGTCTGACCCTCACAATTGAGGGGGAAACTCTCCTTTTTAATTTTTTTTTAAGATTTATTTATTATATATACAATGTTCTGTCTGCATGCACACCTGCACACCAGAAGAGGGCACCAGATCTCATTATAGATGGTTGTGAGCCACATTGCTGGGACTTGAACTCAGGACCTCTAGGAAGAACAGCCAGGGCTCTTAACCTTTGAGCCATCTCTCCTGCCCCTAGGGGGAAACACTCGTAACTGCTAAGTCATCTTCACATCCCAGCCCCATCCTCCTCAACTGTTTCATGCAAGAGGAGCGTCAACGTAGTGTTGTATGGTCAGTTATTGTTTTCACTTTTAATCATGGCTGATGACTGAATTCCACAGGTTCTATGAAATATCAATGGGGATGTTATTAGCTACAACTCTTAGGTGAGGGTGGAACCCATCATTTGAAGGACTCCTGGAGTGGCCAAGGATTGCAGGAGGCTACGAGCTCATCAGCTACCCCACCTGCCAGGATGTCCTT
>CM053745.1:45181148-45197052 GCA_028658305.1 Pachyuromys duprasi | reverse complement strand
AAAAAAAAAAAGCCTTAGAGAAGAAAAAGAAATCAACGTATTTCTTGGCCAGATGTACTCGAAGCCTGCCTTACACAGTTCTTGTCAAATAGACAGGCATAAGAAGTGTTAGAGGAAAAACTGACTTGTAAATTCTAAAGAAACAAAATAAATGGAGTGTTGTGAAAATTAAGACAGGGTATTGAAAAGGGTGGGGAGGACAGTTCTTTACTCTCTTGATGGAAGTAAGTGTATAATTTCTGATGCTATGGCAAGCCTTTGTCGCCATCTTTAAGCAACAGAAATATAACGGCTTTTCCCCTCCATTAACCTTTTCCTCCTCTAAAAAACAAACAAACAAAAAGCCATGGCAACACAATAGTGTCTGTTAAATCGAAAAGAGCACTCCAGCACTCACGAAGAGTCACGATGATCTGTCTGTGGCTCTCTACTTCCGTGCACCTTTCAAGGGTAAGAATATCTCCCTGGGTGCCCTTATTCTTTCCTCAGTGAGGACTGAGTCCCCAACAGAGGACCCAGAGATCCACAAGCAGAAGCACCAGAAGGTGACACCCCCAATTACCAGAGATTCGTTGGCACACTGGAACACGTAACATATGTACTGGCTCAGTCCCGGCTCCGGAGACTCCCGACAGATAAAGCCGAAGTGATCAACGTGCTTTATTCCCTGGGTGAAGAGAAAGAAATAGAAACAATGCTTATGGGAATGTGTTCTGAGAGAGCTCCACTCCATCTCTGCACTCTCCTAACTCCGCAAGTTTCTCCTTCTTGGCAATGCGACAGAAAACATAATGTCATAGCAAGCTCACAGGATGCCTGGTTGATGCAGCAGATAAACTGAGACATCCGCTCAGACCCTTTGCTTCCTGATTAAAAAAATACATTACTGCTGTGATTCATTTCTTAAAATGAAAACATGATGTTTGCCTGTAATGAGTTTTCAATTTATTGTCCTAGAACAGCAGTCAGAGATTCACCATAAAACCCTTTCTAGTTCATGTGAAGCTGTAAATCTCAGAAGAAGTACAAGTGACGGTTCTCAAATTAAATGCCATACAATGCCATAAAGTTTATATGGAAGTTGCTGAAACATTTGTCAATTTATTTGTCAACTCGAGGAACCGCAGAAGAGTTATATTCTTGTTCACTTGCTTGTTCATTAGTTCGAGTACCAATAACCCACGCCCACAAATCACAACACTTCCTTTATGTAAGATAAAGGATTTCAGCTGTATTCACTTTAATTAAAAATTCAGCCTCTGAGGTGATGAGATGGCTCCGAGGTAAATGCACCTGAGTGCACTCCCTGGAATCCAAATAAAAGATGGAAGGAGCGAACCAGCTCCACAAAGTTAGCCACTGACCTCTACACATGTGTTATAGCACACAGACTGATAATAGGTAAGTCCTCAAAATAAAATTTTTATAATGTAAAAACTGAGCGAATACACACAGACCACTAAGGAATCAACACCTTTTCTTAACAGCTCAGTGATTTGAAAAGCTAGATTGACGGGAAATGTTAAGTGTGCGTGATATCACTGGAATTCATAAAAAAAGAAGAAAAGTCTTTGGGATCAGATTTGCACATAAATTTTGGCCCTGCTAATGATGCAGGTATGAGATACTGCGCTAAGCTGTTAACAACTGGCTCCTTTTTATTTTTTCCCCTATTACAAAAATAGCATAATATCACCCACTGTGAGAAAGGTGTGAGCGCTGAGAAACAGCCAGAATGGCTCCAAGAGTTATTAAGCGTGACCGCTGTTCTTTCTCATTATAGTGTATTCAATCTGTCCAATGGACATAGCCAAAAAGAAATGGACTCTTTTTTTTTTCATAAAGGGTGAGGGAAGCAGAGAAGAGTGAGGCTGTGTGTCACATAAAATGGGCTCCAGCTGCTACAACCCGGCTGAAAGAACTCTTACTGCTGGCTTAGTACTAAGCGGGGAGGAACCTCCTGTTAGTGGGCCTTCAGACGTGGACAATGCTTCCCAGAAAAAAATTCCCTGACTCCCATGATGTCCAGCAAGTCACACCATTCCCTTTTTAAAGGAAGACATTTGGAGGTGGAAGATACTCAAAAGCAGGCCAGTTGTTGAACACAGCCACCTTGTACCCATTCGTCTCCTGAATGAAGCTATGAAAGCGACTCAGGAAAAGGGGCCAGCCAGATGCTGTGACAGGCCACCTTCCCTCTTGTCTTCAACAAAAGGAAGAAGGAAAAGGAAAAGATCCTATTTGAACTTTCACATCCACATATTTGGTTTGGATCTGTTCTTTGTCATTGTCTGTGCTCAGGTTCATTTGCATAATCGATGTGCATTGATATATGTCCTAGGGGTAAAAGTAGGGGTAAGAGGTGCTGACTTCATGGATGTTCCCTGGTACCAGGTAGGGCATGAGCTAAACTTGGGTTACACATCACTCTTGCTGCAGCACTTGGCATAAGGCCAGATATGGAAACTCATTCACAGTGGCCATGTGTACTGAACATGAAAGGGCTCCATCTCAGTACATGAGGTTCTAATGTCCCCAAGTCACCAGCCCATGGAAGACTTGTGATCTTTAAGGGACCTTCTCATAAACAGACAACTACAAGAATACTTAATAAATATTGGTGGGGGGGGGTAAAATCGTATTTCTGCAAAAGTTCTGTGTTCCTTAAATAAGAATTTCAAAGTTTGCAATATAACCTTTCTAGATTCAAATGCTACTGCCCTCTAAGTTGCTAGAATAGACAATGTTTATCACTCAACAAAATTTTCTATTACAGGAACAATATCAAAACAAGGCATTAAAAATAAAGGTATATTAGTTAAAGCAAACAACTAATAAATCATACAAAAAAAAATCCTTGTCATGAAAAGAAAGTCTGAATGTCACAACAAGAGTAACATTGACTCCAAAATTCAAATAGATGAATTAGAAGATAGAGAAAGGAGATAGTTGCTATATCAATAGATAGATAAATGGATGGATGGATGGATGGATGGATGGATGGATGGATGGACGGGCAAATAGATAGAATGCAATAAACATAATGTTCTAATGTTCAGAAGTGCGACTCATCTTTAATGGCCGAACTATTTCTCTAGCTCTCATTTTCAAACTGAAGAGACCCTGGAAAGAACATATTCTGGAATGTACTTTAAGTCACCAGACCAAAAACAAAAGGTGATTCTCTGTCCCACAGAGATGTCTTTGAATATGCAACCTTTCCATGTTTTGACTTACACAGACCTTCTTTTATGACAAGTGCAAATTTTCTCATATTTACAATGTATTTAGGTAGCTTAAACTTTGGGGTAGATGTTCTAAAGTATTACTATAGCCTATGACCAAATGTTATAATATTATTACATTTGTTTCTATCAATTTTTTTCAAATCATACATATTTTGTAAAGTGAAAAATGAAAGAATGAAAGTACCAAAAAGATTGTTTTCAAAATCTACCATTTATGGTAACAGATACTAAAAAGACAGCTTCTCCTTTTATCACCTGCTCTGAGATAAACAACAAACACATGTTGGTGACACCCACGAGACCCACACCACAGCCCACAAGTCTGAGTAATACTTGCTGTGAGGTATTTTCAAAAGAACTCACCGTTTCAAAACTCCCACCAGTAGGAGAGGCTGGGTGAAACATTCTAAGACAAAGAGCTAGAAAGAATGAGGGGAAAATGCTCTGACAGGCACTGGGGGTCCTGGAAAGGCCTCTGTTGCCACAGAGACAAATACAAGTGTGTTTTAATAGTAAGGGGAAAATGTTTCTAAACGTTATTTTTTCTTAAAGTTGGGCTCCGTGACGGAGCAACTGTCCCACCATGTGTAGGAAAAGTCCTAGGTTCATTCCTCAGGGAAGGAAAGGGAGGGAAAATGAAGGTGAAAAAGAGGGGGGAAAATGCTTAGTTTAAAAACCATGAATAAGGGATACATAAGCCCAGTTGCTGTGTGGCTAACTTTGGAACATGACAATCGGTTTCTTCAAACGCCGTGCTGTGACATGCCACATACCTGAGAACAAGAGGAGATGTCTTTGAAATTCTTCTCTAGCACAACTGACTTAGTGTCTGGACTGATGAGGTTGATCTCAAAGCGGCCGACCTTTAAAAGTAAAGGAAAATACTCCACTTACTTCAGCTCATGGGACCCCAGTCTCACTTGGCAATTAAATGTGAAACCACGGCAATTCAAATGACGTGGTCCAGACAAACCCATTTCACCTGTGTTCCTTCATATAATTCAACCCAAAGTCAGCTGTCTCACACCATTTCTTTCCTCTGTTGGAAAATTAAGCGACCTTAAATGTTTACTATTCAAGCCAAAGAATATAAATGTTTCTTGCAGTTAAGAAATGACTTCCTCAGGGGAGGAAGATCTCCCCTATCAGTGGGCTAGGGGAGATGCATGGGTGGAGAAGGGGAAGGGAGGGTGAGATTGGGAGGGGAGGAGGGAGCTACAGGGAGGATAAAAAGTGAATAAATTTTAATTAATAAAAATTAAAATTAAAAAAAAAGAAATGACTTCATTTTGGAGGCTGGAGAGATGGCTCAGAGGGTAAGAACACTGGCTGCTCTTCCAGACCTGAGTTCAATTCCCAGGAACCACATGGGGGCTCATAATCATCTATAATGAGACCTGGTGCCCTCTTCTGGTGCGCAGCCATACATTCGGGCAGAACATTATGTATGTAATTAACAAATAACCCTTTAAAAAAGAAGAAGAAATGACTTCCTTTTCAAAAATATGCAATCTGGAGCTGGAGAATTGCCCCAGCAGTTAAAAGCACCTGTTGCTCTTACTCTTGCTCTTGCTGTCTGCCAGCCAACCCGATAAAAGAATTCTAGGTTCAAGGAGAGGCCTCACCTCAAAGGAATAGGGCAGAGTGGTAGAGGATAAAACCTAACTTGTGCCCATGGCATCAGTTCCAGATATATGTGCACATAGTATTACCCCTCTCTCCTTCCCTCCTCCACACATGCGCGCACACACACACACAACTTTTATACTTAAGGTAGCTGTATCATGTTATTTAATAATTGGCCTATTGAATTGTCAGACCAATGGTATCTCTTTACTTCTCCATTTCTGGTGGCAGAGTGAATCGGTGATATACATAATTATACATGTATAGTTATATATAGTCATATATATAGTATAGTCATATTTATATAGTCATATATGGCCATACATATGACATCTATTCTCTGCAACCTTACTCCTTCTCTCTAGAAGAATTCATTTTGCTCTCTTCCATGTTAAATCCTGCTACCCAAGATTCAAACCTTAAAATGATCAGTAAGACTACAGTTTTATTAAAGAATGCACTTAGGAATCAACCCAAGCTGGAAGCTGGTGATAGACACCTAGTGTCCATCACATGAGTCCCCTCAGAAGTTAAGACACGTTGTTCCTTCTATCTGCCTCTCTGGGGTCTGTGATGCATCTGTGTTTTTTCTCTGTCTGATTCTTCTGCTTTAGGGGGAAAAAAAGAAGGCAGGGATTTCACTGTGGCTACTGGAGTGAGCAGAAAGGGAAGAGACACAGATGGGTCACGGCTACTGGTAGGATAGCTTAGTCTCTCAAGTGCAAGCAAGAGGACAATTCTCAGAGCCCAGTTTTAAAAACGGGGGAGGTGGTATTGTCAAGTGCTTGCACAGCGTTGTTGCGAAAGAAGAAGCAGTGAATCCCTGGGACTCTGCTATCCAACCAGCCTTGCATGCATCCAGAGTTCCAGACCAATACGAGACTTTGACTCAAACCAGAACAAGGTGGATGATGCCTAGGAAATAGTGCCCAAGGGTTGTGCTTTGGCATCCACATATACCCTAGGCACATGTGGACAACATACACACTTTCACCCTCTGACCAGAGAGAAGCTATAGTTGCCCATCATTTTACGAAGCTGCAAGCCAAAAGCCCCCTGCCAGCCTACCTGGAAGAGCATGGTCCTGTTCTTCTCCGAGTCTGAGGGCTGCACGTGACTGGGTGCGCTTGCGTGCCTCCTCCTTGGCTGTGTTTTCTGGCTGTTCTCATGAACCTTCTTTTGCATGACGGCGGTGACGCTACTGCACCGAGATCGGAACTCTTGCTGCTCATCAAAGCCACAGTCTTCCAAAATCCTCTCTGGGAAGCAAACCCGTGAGCTGGCCAGTGTGGGTTGGCTGGCCGGGGAGGGCAGGGCACGGTGACTGTTGAGTGTAGCGTCTGCCTTTTCAGGCAGGCAGTCGTCTTCCGACACAGGAGACTCAGCCTCAAAAACACCCACCTCGCCCCCAGGGTCACCACCTCTCTCGCCCTGCAGCCTGAGTCGCTGCTGCTCATGCAGGCTGAACTTCTCCTTGCAGTCATCAATGAGGCTAGAGGGCGCCTTCTTATGGGTCACAATCACCCTCCCACAGTAGAGCACTTCAAACTTCTGAGAGTTGTAGAAGGCGTCCTCACTGTCTCTGCTGGGTTTGGAGTCCTCCTTCATGGCAGCCTTGGATAACTGCCTGATGCTACTGATCACGTCGGGGACCTGGGGAAACAATTGAAGTCCTCCTTTATAATGCACGATCCGAGATCATGTTCGTTTACCTGAACTCGTGGGAACACACAGAATAGATTTTCAAGTACTGCAGCACCTACAGTTGACTGAGTTGGTACATTAACTGCTTCAAGGTAAATTTGGAATTTAATGAGAGTATTGCATGTTCCCACTTTAACTAGTGTCAGTCAAGCATGGTGATTCATAACTGTTAACCTCCCACCCACCCACCCCCTTGGTGGTAGGCTGAGGCACGATGGGTTATTTCGAGTTTGGAGGCTAGCCGGACTATAGAGTGAAACAATTATCTCAAAATCAACAAAAACACTAGGTTGTCCAAAGCAAAACATGAGATTATTTAGGCCACGGAACCTTCAATAAATGATACCTTTTACTCATAGGCAAAAATTGGAATGTCCTCTGCGGGAAGTGACAGAAGTTCCAGCAGTGAGATTTAAACCAGGGGACCTCATTAGGATTAGCAAAAGGAACCACCCCGGAGAAGCAATGCCTGAGGACTAAACGTGCAAGGAGCAGCTGCAATTCTCATGCACCTTGAGCAGGAATATTAAACCACACAGGACTTCACAAAATTGTTATACAGCTACTAAGGTGGAGCCAAACCTTCACCACCTCAGTGCACACACCTAGACACAAACAGCGAGCCTTCGGCTGTTTCCTTTTTCTTTAATTTTTATTTTATAACAGTTTATTCACTTTGTATCCCAGCTGTAGCCCCCTCCTCTCCCCTCCCAATCCCACCTTCCCTCCCTCTTCTTCTCCTATGCCCGACCCCGAGTCCAATGATAGGGGAGGTCCTCCCCTTCCATCTAACCCTAGCCTATCAGGTCTCATCAGGACTGGCTTCTTTGTCTTCCTCTGTGGACTAGTAAAGCTGCTTCCCCCTCAGGTGGAGGTGATCAAAGAGCCAGCCCATGAATTCATGTCAGAGACTGTCCCTGACCCTATTATTGGGGAATGCTCTTGGGACACTGAGCTGCCATGGGCTACTTCTGTGCAGGAGTTCTAAGTTATCTCCATGCATGGTCCTTGTTTGGAGTATCAGTCTCAGAAAAGACCCCTGTGCCCAGATTTTTTGGTTCTGTTGCTCTCCTTGTGGAGCTCCAGTTCACTCCAGGTCTTTCTATCTTCCCCTTCTTTCAAAAGATTCCCTGCACTCTGCCCAAAGTTTGACTATGAATCTCAGGATACTGGGCGGAGTCTTTCAGAGGCCCCCTGTGATAGGCTCCTGTCCTGTTCCCTGTTTTCTCCCTCTTCTGATGTCTATCCCATTTGCCTTTCTGAGTGAGGATTGATCACCTTACCCAGAGTCCTCCTTCTTGATGTACAGAATTTAGTATGATTATCCCACATTATATGTCTGATATCTACTTATAAGTGAGTATATAACATGTGTGCCTCAGGCTATTTTCAATTCTATAGAACGGATTATGAAAGAAAGACAGACTTTGTTTTTAAAGGCTGGAAATGTCTGTCTTTATTTTTTTCTCCCATTTTTCTCCAGCTTCAAAAGCACCTAGAATAATTCCTGTATCACAGCAGACCCCAAATATTGGTATTAGTCCCCAAAATTCTTTTATTATTCTTTATTATCATTATTTTAGAAAAAGGAAATCCATCTCAGGTTGACTTGTGTGTCTTGTCTCTAAATCTTCTACCGGGATTTCTCCTCCTTCACACAGTTGCTTAGGATTCAATGTTAGAGCAGCCATTGCTTTAAGAAAAATGCACATCAGCAGGCAAGCATGAGGGTTCTCTGAGCAGGACTCACCAAGGAGTTCTGTCACATGAAAGAAAAGTCACATGTCTAATGTGTAACTCTGAGTCTTGGCTCTGCCTTCTACTTGCCTTAGGACATGACTTACTCCACAGGAAGAGTCCAAAGTGTTGGAGCGTGAGCTAACTGATACTCAACCCTACCACAAAACATACTTGTTTCACTATACTGCACACAGCCTCATGAGAATGAGCTACTCCTCCTTGTCAACTCTGAGCCAGTAAACACTCTTCACCTCATTATCAACCCAAGGAGCCCTGACCTTCAAGTATCTATAGTACAAACTCAGAAGCATTTTCTGTAGGAATAGGCATATATATATATACACACACACACACACGTGTATGTGTGCGTGCACGCGCATTGCATGACTGCATTACAAAGGCCAGAGGAGAGCTTCAAATCCCTTGAACTGGAGTCAGGGATGGTTGTGAGCCACTGAGTAGGTGTTAAGACTCAAACCTGGATCCTCTGCGAGAACAGCAAGTGTTCTTAACTGCTGAGCTATTTCTCCAGCCTCTTGTAGGAACTTCCTCATGTGTGTTTTTATTTTCAAAATCACTACTACTACTTAAATAGTTTGGGTGCAGCCTCAGAGCTAGATTCTACAAGTGAGACTACATACAGCCAGCTCATTACTACTTTGGTTCAAGTCCTGGACTCTGGACTCTTTATTCAACCTTTCCTAAGCGTTGTATGGAGAAAAGAGACTCCTGCAGTGAAAGCCTAACCAGCGGCTGGACTGCTTTAGCTGCTGGAACTCTTCTCTGTGACCACAGAAAAGGCCCACCACTTCAGAGAAAGTCGGTAAACGGCTCTATTTACATAAGCAGAGCCTGCCATCCATAATTGTGAACTGAGTGGGTAATTTAACCTTCCAGTAATTTACCGTGTTTACACCACAAAACTGATTCCAATTGCCTTTAATATCTTCTCCCCGACTGCCACTCGCCACAGATGGTAACCACAAACCAAGCTAAGGTGGTCCAGCTCCATTGATGCTTATGTGAAAGACACAGAGAAGCAAATGGAGCATCTTACAGTTCCTGCCCTCACACCCATCCCACACGAGAAAGGACGAAATGTTCATTAACATTACTGTGAGGACTGTAAGGTATCCACAGTAGAGAAATGAATTGTCAGAGAAACACACACAAATACAAATGTTCTTTTTCTCCATTTGCTTCTGAGACCCACCAGAAACATTGTGATAGAATTAGATGCTTTCTCCATAGCTGGCATATACCTGGTTTGGTAGAATTAACAGCACTTTCCTATAGGTATGTATTTATCGGTGCAGTATGAACAGTGCTGAATAAATCTGAGTCTTCTGTGCATGCATTACATCTCTCCAACATGTCTTTCCTGTACCATGACACATGAGGATATTTATGTGAGGGAAAAAAAAATCCAAGGTTGTGGTAATTCGTTTCTTACCAGAATTCTTTTCTGTGGCCAGTAGGAAAAGCTTGGGCTCATAACTTGAATGAATACTGTCAACTGTGTGTGTGTGTGTGTGTGTGTGTGTGTGTGTGTGTGTGTGTGTGTGTGGTGTTTGCCTGTGTGTACCTGTATGTGCTGCTTATACTCAGGACACATGGCCCCCTCAAAAACAGGGAACCATAGCCTCTCCCTTTGCTCATTGCTCACTCACAGTCAGAAGTTCCCGTGTGCTTCCAGAACGCACCCGAAGGCTGCAGAGCACCCCACCACACACAGCCTAGCTGTGCATTCCAGTTCCTGTGTTGTGGCAACAGAGATCTACACTGCTCAGACGCTGCCTGCAGCCCACACAGCCTGATTCAGACTTACGCTTAATTCAAGGCGCCAGTTTCATTCTAGGCAACATTTACTCTCTAACAGAGTCAAAGCCAGAAAAGATGCCAGCCAGCTTGACGTGAGGAAGTTTATGTTCTATGGCCAGCTCTGCTGATGTTTTCACAGTTCCTACTGGGGAGTGGCGTTTCACCTCTGCAGACTAGGGTTCCCTCAAGAATGAAAGGGGACAGATGGACCAAAAAGAGCTCGCTTAGCCAAAATCTGTGACTCTGTTTCCAGATCAGTGTCAACATAATACAAGAAAAGGAAAACTTTTATCATTTTAACATTGAGCCAGGAAAGGCCTACACTGTTGGAATTATTAATCTCCAGTAATGCATGATAATGTAACAGACAATGCGACAGAGGGAACTTTCGTTTAAGTGTCTGGTGCCATTTAGAAAAGGCACAGTGCCACCTTTAGCTGGTATTTTGTTGTTAAACCTCCAGGGACCCAATAAAACAACAGATTCGAGTACCAAGTCTCAGACATTAAAGCAACCCACACTCTGTACCTCTCCAGTTCCTCCCCAAAGCTCTACTAGCTCCACTGATTCTGTGTTGCTATTTATCAACTAAACATGGCTATTTAACATTCTCGAAAATATTAGAACTTTCACATGACAATTTGCCCAATTCAAGAGAACACCAAGACTATCACTTCCACATATCTGTCTAAACGTTAGACTCTAAAGGCTTCAGAAAATCCAAGAGAAAACCCTGGTATGCAAAAAGCACCAAGGAAAGATACCTTCAATCAGGAAGCCAGCTGACACTGGTGTTTTCATAGACAGCATTGTGAGAGACTGAGGCCCTCCCCGGCTTTCCCCTTCTGTCTCTCTCGCCCTCTGAAGAAGCCAGCTGCCATTATAGTGGTGTTGTTTAGGTCCACATTATCACTGTGTGGCCAATGAGAAGACTTCCCAACCGTAATTGCTTCAAAAGTTACATATTTCCTGAGTCTACAATCAGGAAATAACACAGATTGCTAGAGATGAAGACGCCAAAGCTTTGGCTTTAAAAAAAAAAGGGGGGAAGACATGCTTTATTTTTAATGGCTATTCCCTTTCTTCTGCTCTTTAACAATGGGTCTGACATTCACGAATGGTTCAGATAGGAGAAGATTCATCTATACTACGAGGTGATTTTCCTAACAGGGCTCAGACAGACCTCAGTAAATATTTTTAAATGGATGCAAATGGGAGCGTAAGAGTATACTTCCTAAAATAACACATTTGAAAGATCAGCTAGGTCCGATATTTACAACTGGTGTGAGCCTAGCTGACTGAGTCATCAGCAATCTTTCTGTAATAGCTGGAAGTGGACACAGCGGTATTGAAATAAAGGAAAAATACAAAGGCTGAGGGAAATATTATAAAACATGTCAAACAAACTGAAAGAGCTGTCTCCAACTGGGAATAACAGTTTAAAGTAGCCTCGCCCACATGGGAAAAAATATGGAGTCTGTCTTGTAAATAACACATGCCCTCAGAGCAGTGAATTCTCAACCTGTGGGCTGTGATCCCTCTAAGGGCTGCCTATCAGGCATTTACATTAAGATTCATAAAAGCAGCAGTGTTACAGGTATGAAGTAGCAACAAAATAATTTTATGGGCGAGGGACACTGCAACATGAGGAACTGTATTAAAGGGTTGCACGTTAGGAAGGCTGAGAATCACTGCCTCAGAGGAAGGGGAGTTCTTTGTGGTTCTGCTGTGCTTAAGCAGCAAGATGGTAAGGGCAGGAGAGATGTCTGAGTAGTAAAGAACACCTCTGCTCATCCAGAGGACTGGAGTTCAGTTCCCTAATGACTCACAGCTACCTGTAACTCCAGCTCCAGGAGACCGGATGCCCTCTTCCGAGCTCTGTGGGCACTACCACCGACGCATACAAACACGCTTAAAGCAAAAAGAAAAAGAAAGAAACAAGAATATGGATTGTCTAGGCAGTGTGAGGTGTTGGAAGTAGAATGGCATAAAGTGAAATCGAACATTTTAAGGGAAAGTAATTTGGTAATCATTTCTATCGGGCTTCATACAACTTTCACAGAGGATGAATTCAATGAAGGATGATGTATGCACACACCATGAAGCAGCTCGTTTATTAGAGAAACACTACCAGTCTTGGCCACTTTTCTAGACACTGTTGCCTTAGCAGCACTCCTAGTTCGCACTGTCTTGAGGTGAGGCTGTCTGAAAACATCGTCTCTGTATATTTAGATGCTCTCTCCCCATGCAGCCCAGGCTGATCTTGAATTCCGCAGCTCACGGGATCCACTACCCTCAGTCCCCGGTAGGTTTGAGTACAGGTCTGTGCTGTCACACATAGCCTCACTTTTCACTTTTTCCCACGGTTTTTCAGATTCTTTGCATTTGGCTTAGAGCCCTGCACTATCATTTCAAAGTAAATGTACCACAGTAAAATAAAGTTTAATTTAGGGTGAGTGCAGAGTAATAGAGCAACTTTAAAATCACAGACTTGGAAGTCTCTTGGTGCTCTGGCGAAGTCTCTGGTCTACCCTGTCTTGGTTCAAAGCAAACTTCTTCCATCAAAAGTTAAAGCAATGAAGAAGATAATGAGATTAAAAGAGACTGTTCCGGGCCAAAGAAAGCAGAGCCTAGTAGCTTTGTGACTTGAAGCAGACTCCTCTGAGCAGCTTTGGTTTTGTTCTCCAGGCTGTAGGCCAAGATGGTTTCCTCTTAGCCTAGGCTGTGTATCTCTTAGGAACCCTCAGCGACTTTGCTCCAAACCCAAGTAGCATTACAGCTTTTCTCTCACCACTGTTTTTCGGATGCCAAGTTAGCATTGAGCAGAACCTCATTACCAAGATCTTCCCCTGGTTCTGCCTCACTGCTCACAGCATTGAATTCCTTCTGTGGAAAGTTTAATGTTTTACTTGATTTTCACTTACCTGCTTGCGTGTGTATGTGCCTGTACACATGTATGTCAGTGCCCAGAAGGGGGCATCAGAGCCCTTAGAGGTGGGTTATAGGTGGTTGTGAGCTGCCTGATGTAAGCACTGGGAACAAAACTCTGTTCCTCTGCAAGAGCCTTTCACTGCTGAGCCAGCTCTCAAGGCCCCGGATGTACCTTATTGACCTATGACCAGTACAAATCGCAGAACCACATACCATATGTGAAGGTAACTCAAGGAAATCTTGGGGAATCGCATGATCTGATTAAGAGTAGAATCCCCACAGGAGTGCAGTGATGGGGGAAAGATAACAGGACACAGAGTGAGGTGGCTGGTTAAAAAGCTAGAAGAAAAAAGTCATCACATTCCCGGTCACCAACAAACCATTGTTTTGAAACAGGTGCAGTTCACTGGATGCCATGGTAGAAAAGCACAGAGCATGGATTTTGCCCTTGTTGGCAGCCCCATTCCATTACCAACTGCTCCCTATAGAAGGGTCTACATCTGCCTTCAGTTTTCATCTGGAAGAGGTCTTGACTCAGAGGTAAGCTTGAAGGACAATTCAAATGAAGTGTGCTAATATGCCTGAAAACACTGAAACAGTGAAGCAGCCAATGTTTAACGAAAGCTAAAGTGTAAATGAAAGTTACACTAAAGCTAAAGTTTAATGAAAGCTAAAGCTGTTCTGTGCTATATAAGAAAATCAAAGAGGCGGTGACATCCTGGCCTTGGCGAAATAGGAGGAAGTGAGAGAGATGAGGAAAAACCTACTATGCAAGATAAATAAAATATTGAGGATTTTAGAGAGTGAAAATTTCCACGAAGAAATTTGAATAAGACTCTTTACAATTTTAGAGAAAGGACTCTGTAAGACACGGAGTGAAAGAAAGTCAAGGCCAGTAGAGACTCTGGTCCTACAGATGTCGGGGGAGGCACATTCCAAGCAGTGAGAACAGCAAGTCCGAGGCTCTGAGCCACAGACTTGCCTGGTGTGTCCAAGCAACTTCAGGAAGTCGGTGAGGCGGGGGTGAATGAATGAGCAAGCATTACGAACAGACACAGAGACTGCGGGGACATAGACACTGACACCACGCAAGCCTTGAAAGGGCTTCAGATTTTACTCCTAGTGTGACTGCCTGAGTGGAGAAATGACATGATTTAGGTATATTTTCAATGGACCTTTCTGCCGACTGTATGGAAAACAGGTATCTATGCCAACCCAGGAGAAGCTACCAGCGGCTCACACAGGAGCAACCATGAGGGAGATGACAAGAAGCAGCTAGCAAGCATCGCCATATAATTTTAAAGATACAGGGTGGGCTGTACTGGCCCTGAGGTAGGGAACAAGAAACAGAGGAGTCGGGATAACTTCCTGTTTGAGAAACAGAAGAATTAGAGATGTGGAGCTGCAAAGGCCGGGAAGGGCAGCTACAGGCATATGGGAGCTCGGGCTGGGCTTGTACATTTTCAACTACGCAAAGACATCTAATGTCATCTAATCTCAGCAGGCAGCTGAATCTGTGTCACCTAGAGGGGACAGTGAGGCTGACATAGAAAACTTGATGCTGTTATCATATAGATGGCCTTTAAAGCTCTAAGCTTAGGTCGTTTTTCATCAAGCGACTTTGTAAAGGGGTTGGAGGTGGCCAAAGTGGGTAGAGGGCTGTGCAGGAATGAAAACCTAATTTTAGAACCCCAGAAACCACGTAAAGTCAACCACAGGAGCACACATACGTAATCCCTAGACCCTATGAGACGGGAGACAAGCTCCCCCGAACACCCCAAGGCGCGCTAGCCTGACATACTCAGCGATGAACAAGAGGACTGATGCCCAAAGCTGTCCCCTGACTCTTCTCTGTGCTGCCCACTCCTACACACAGTTTAAGAAGGATAAGGCTTCATGGAGATGACAGAGGGAAACAGCTATGGTAAGTGCACACAGAAAACTATCCCAGCCCCTCCCAAGTTTTAAGGAGCTTATGATGAGGAAGATGAAGAGCCATGAGCAAACGAAGAAAAATACTACAAGAACCAGGAATCAAGCCATCTGAGAAGAGGACCCTGAGGCCCATAATAACAGGATAACCATATGTGGCTTCAGCATACACACACACACAGACACACACACACACAGACACACACACACAATTGTGTAGGCTGCAGGAAAACTCCTTACTAGGGTAAGTTCAAAAACAACTTCAGGAACAAAGCCTGCAACAGAAAGAACAAACTATTAAGGCAGGGGTGATTGGGGGAAATGAGGGGGGCTGGAGAGCTGGCTCCGCTGTCATTATCTGCTGCTCTTTCAGATGACACAGGTTCTATTACCAGAACTCACATGGTGGCTCACAGCCAGGTGTAACTCTACTTCTAAGGAATCTCATGCACTCTCTCGTTTTCTTTTTGTTGTTGTTGGTTTGTTTTGTTTTTGTTTTTTTCTCTGTGTAGCCTTGGCTCTCCTGGACTCACTTTGCAGACCAGGCTGGCCTAGAACTCACAGAGATTCACCTACCTCTGCCTCTCCGAGTGCTAGGATTACAGGCGTGTGCCCTCTGATGCTCTCTTTTGACCTCTTCACTGGGCACACACTTGGTGCACAGACATACAACATGCAAAACAGTAATAATATACATATAGATAAAAAAATAAATCTAAAGAAAACATAAATAATTTTTTATTATAGCTTAAGATGAATTATGTCCAATGATAATGGGCAAACTGGTAAGCTGGTAAAGGAGCGCAGGATTGCAGGAACAATGTCCTTGAGTGGCCAAAGGGGAAAAGATGACACCACTGAGGCAGGAACAGTTTCGTGAATGGGGAAAGGGGAAAGGCACT
>CM053745.1:45149001-45161016 GCA_028658305.1 Pachyuromys duprasi | reverse complement strand
TTTTTTTTTTGTTTTGTTTTCCTTCATTTCGGCTGCAACATCATGGTCTCTGCCTCACAGACAACCCTAGTGAAGGTTTCCTGTTTCCTGTTTTCTGTACCATGCAACTTGGGGCACAATCAACTTTGTTATCCTAATAGGAAAACCCCAACTTTTTTTTTTTTATTATTAAACTTTCATTGGCACCAGAGGCCTAGCCCAGCTATGTGTCTGTTGTACATAGCTGGGCTCAGCAAGCCAGAGGATTTTGTTGGGATGCCCATTCAAGCAGCATACCTGACTGGACTAAGAGATTTATGTTGTCTCTTCTCCGGGTGTCCAGGCAGTCCAGAGGGTTCTCTTGTTCATTTCCTGTTTTTCACATCTTTTAAAAATAAATTTACCACAAGGGTCACGGCACTGGACAGAAACATCCAGAGTAGAGGAAGATAATTCACAGGCTTTGATTTATTTTTCCAAAGGCTTTGCACCAAGCCCCAGGCATGGAGGCACTGTGATATTGTTTTGACATTACAGGAAACATGCAGGGCCATAGGTCACAGAAGTTAGGAGATCTCTGGACAAAGGCTCTGCCCTTTTTCGGTCATGGCCCTTTTGATCTCTCTGGCAACAATGGGAAGAGTACAGTGGCCCTAACATTTTACCACAGCCCTGGGGGGAGAAGGGGGAAAGTACCTTTTTTTTTTTTTATCTGCCTTTCACTTTCCTGCCCATCTTTTCGGATGCTCCGTGACACCTGCTTATCAACAGCAGTGGATTGTGGTGAAGCAGAGTAGACCTCATCAGGGCTGAGTAGGAAGAAAAACAAAACAGTTCTGTTATGAGGCAGGAAGAGGACTGGTCTCCTGTCACTGCCCAGCCCAGGGTATCTGTGTGTCCATAGTGAGCCCAGTAGGGGCAGACACCTTCCTCGTTTGTGTCGTAGGACTTCTCTCCAGGGGACTCTCCTCCTGGGACACCGCCAGCCTCCCCGCTGTCCTCCGCCTGGCACGCCTTCCCAGAGGAGGATTCGGACTCACCACAGTTCCGAAGACGGGCTCACACATTCAGCCACCCACCTTCAAGTTCACGGAGAAAGCTGAACTTGCAAGATGGGAAGGCACATGGCTTGCGGTCCCCTCTACTGAGGCAGGGCTCCAGTGAGCAATGCAGGTAGGTCCTGGCCTGTCCCCTCCATGGGACAGCAAAGTCTAATGACATTCTGTTTGGGTCACTTTGGAGTCAGTGTGGATTGTGTTTCATGCTTTAGCCAGATTTTAGGGTACAGAAGGAGCTTTGAAAAGTAAGGCATATGCTTTCTTCAGTGAGTTAAGATGGGAAGATGAGTGAGGTTAAGATACAACCCCGAAAAAGTTCTGAGACATTTTAAATGGAAGCTTTATGTTTTTTGCCCCAGAAAAAAAGATTAGAGAAACCATGACATGCAATTGTTTTGCCTGGAAATGTTCCGGCACATGTTATATCCTGTCTTTTTAATGCTGCCTCCGAGGGAGTCAAGTCAGCATAAATGTCAAACCTAGAGCTTCTTGTCAGCTTGCAATAACTTACCAGCTTAAAGGAGGCCTCTATGTTCCCTTCACACAGTAGACATTTAACTGTTTTTATATAGTATATTGAATCTAAGTGTGATCACTACACATTTTACCTAAAACTGTACCTGAACAGGATATGTATGTATGTATGTATGTATGTATGTATGTATGTATGTATGTATGTGTAATATGTCCTACAAAGGAGTATATAGGTGCAGGCACTGTCTTATTAGAATGACCTATTAAAAATAAGTTAACAAAATTATTTGTGGTCAGGTATGAAGGATTATAGATAAAATACAGGGCTTCTTCCCATTTACCTCAGATTCATGTCTTGCAGCAATTTTTTTTCTCTCCCTGTGTCTTCCATGAAGACAGCAGAGTTGATTATCCATGTTAGTCAGAGACATAAATAAAACCAACTGAAAGTAACACTTCTTATAAAAAGGCCAACTTTAATATGAAATTTCATCAGATTTACTTTCATGTTTTTATCGTGTTCTACTCTCATGGAAAGTGTTCTACTTTCCATGTTGTTTTTCTGGTTGATTTGAATCCTAAAAACCAAGTAGATTATAAAATGTAGGGGTTACAAAAATAAAGAAGATCAAAGCAGTTCTCTTCAAATCCTGTGTGTGCGAAGGAGATTAAGTGTTCATAAGCAAACTAAATTTTACAAATAATTATTTTTTTTATTTTTACCCGACAGTAAATCTCTTCACCCCAAGAGCAAACTATTGTCAAGAATGAAGGGTGCCAATCATTTTGAAAGAGAAATGATGTTTCTCAATTCTTCCCTGAGTTTCATATATGTTGTGCATTCAAATAATTTTTCATTACCGTCAGTATCAAAGGTGCCATTTTATGGTATTTAAAAGCATTCTACACTAAAAGCCCCTTGTTTATAAAAAGAGCCATGTGGGAGATTTAGGGCTTTAGATTAACAGTCCACAAAGGAAGTAACATAATGTTTGATAAGCTGGAGATATTGTGTATGATGATTGATACCAACCAAACATGTTGTTCATAAATATTCAGAAGGGGATTGTATCTTTAGAGTAGTTAATCTTTGTGCTATTCACAATCGGGTTATTCCCAGGAAATTGTTTTCCTGTAACTCTTGGTGTTTTCTGTCCCTGACCCTTGAATTCTCTTTTGCATGTCAACATGCTTTTTGTTCCCAAAGTGTTAAGAATTACAACTCGTGAAAGGGTGACGCTTCATATAGCAAGCACTAAGCAGGGGACTGCATGCACCTCTCCTTAAGTTCTACATAAGCTCCAGCTCACAGCCTTTCAAGGAAAGAGTACATTACTAGCAAGAACCTGTTTATATGCTTTTCTTAGTAAATGAAGATTTTGCTGAAGTATAAATTTTAAGACAAATTTGCTGTATTTTCTATACTCAGCATTCTCCCGTCAGCCCGACGCATGTACAAGGAGAGTAATTCTTCCTCCAGCCTTCCAAGCCTTCACACTTCCTTCTCTGCCCCTTCCTTCACTGCCCCCTCTTTCCTGAAAAGCTTTTACCAGAATTCAGGTAGACTGTCCCCACAGTATGAAAATGAAATCAGGTGAGATTGGTGTGCTGTTTGCAAAGCGCCATTTTCTCCAAGTGATACATTGATAATGTTACTAAAAAGTGGCCGGTTGATTTTAGAGTGATTCTTGTGCATCCATGCGCTTGTTCTAACCTGCTTCTAATATATTGACTTCAATTCCAGTTAATTTTATTAAGAAAAATAGAGCTCTTAGTTACAAACCTTTTTTAAATATGATTATATCATTTTGAATTAAGCTTTTGATCTAACAAATGCCTTTCTTTGCTGCCATCCCAGAATCTAAACTTTGTGTTGTTGGGAACAAGACCTGGTGTCATTGTGTGCTGAGAAGACTTTCCCTAGTCTTACTTCTGTTTTTTTTAGTCCCTGGCTATATTTCTTGGCACCCAAACCCACTGACTAAAAGCAGCTTGTTAAGAGGACAGGTGCAATATCTCTTTATCTGTAAGTTATCTCTAAGGTGATCTCCAAGGCATTTCTTTGATTTTTCTCAATGACAGGTTTGCATTTTTGAGTCTCATTGCATGTGATGTGATGGGCTCAGGATATTGTCAGTAGGTCCTCCCAGAACACAAGAGAGATGTGAGCCTTGTGGCTTTTCTCTGGGTTTTTGTCCTTGGTAGAGGAAATTTATGTAACTCACATGGTGTGCCCTTTTCACAAGATTAGATACAGTGAGCTTTCGAGAACTGCCGCTTTGTGACTTGAGATTACATGGGTTGTGCAAATGCTGAGTGGTATGTTGTCAGTCTCCAGGACATGATCTGACTCTTCAGAGGGATTGCTGTTGGCTTAACAATCACAATTGTTTTCCTCTTTTTGTGTCTATCTTGACTCATGCGTTTTTACTACCATCTAGGATTTTGTTTAACATAGCACCATTTGTCTGCTTTCCTGTTGATGGACGTGTGGGATGTTTCTGGTTGTTTCATGGTTGGCAGCTCCTGGACTCAGGTGGAGGAATGCTTGCTGCCAGCCAGCAGGTGTGCCGCTGATACCTTCTTGAATAGTCTTTTGCTTTATTTTCGTTCAGATGTGAGAACCTCTAAAAGCTAGCATATCAGTAGATGGCTGGCTTCATTCTACTTAGATTACACACATCCTAAAGTTATTTCCAAGTGTCCTTTGTCTGTAAGTGCCCACTCATTCACATTGGATTAGCGTGATTAGGAATCTGAGTTTTCCTCTTGGATTATTAGGGCAATGTGTTCAAACAGAATTTCACTTCTGGTGATATAGGCCAATGAAATAAAGAGTTTTCAGAGGGAACACTGTGGGAGACGTTTCTAAGGAAGCTTGTCATGAAATAGTACAATGTAGTTGAAGGATGCTGCGAGTTTAGAGAATCAGACTTTCCACCATCACAGTATCTGTACCTCTGCCCTCTCACAGGAATGCTCAGCAAGTCCATTCACTGGGTTGAACTGTTGAATTAGTTGAAGTAAGCATGTAAAGAGAATAAGTAGAGAGCAGCCATTCCCCCAGATGACTGTGGATCATGGAGGTTGTCATATACACAGAGTTACTTGCATTGTCTAATGTGAGGTTGATCATTTGTCTTCAGGAATCCACGCTTATCTGTGTTTTATTTTTGGTGGTTGCTTCCTGTAGCCTTTCATACCTCATGCTAATGATGTCAGAAGGCAGATGTACATGAGTTTGGGGTTGGAAGAATTTCACTATTTAGTGGTTATGCCATTTGCAGTGTTCTTGAACGAGTAGAAAACTCCTCAACTTTTAGAACACTGAGGATTGTAAGATGTTTATTTTTTCAGTTGTGACAAATTCTAAAAATTAGAGATTGGGTCCCGCTCGCCCCTCCTCTGCCAACCCTTTTAATTTAATAGCATAGAGTCAGGAGCCCCAGTGTACAGACTGGGTAAAACAAAACCCCAAAACATTTTCATTGAAAAGCACGCCAATCCTAAACACACAGCTCGGTGGGCCATCAAGGAGAGAGCATCATCCTGTCAACACTACCCAGGCCACAAGTGGAAGGGCACTAGAAGCCTGGTGGTAACTCTCGTTTCCTGGATCAGTACTACCCTCTGACCTCATCCAACAGAGCTGAGTTTGCTGCTTGTGAATGCTCTATAAATGGAATGATAGAACATCCTTTATTTCTGTATCTGCCTTCTTTTAACATTGCTCTGTGAGATTCATTCCTGGTTGTAGGTTGCCTCAGTGCATTTAGTTTCATTGCTATGTAGTCTTCTACCAAATAGATCACAGCATATATATATATAATATTATATAATATATATTATATATAATATATATTAATATATATATTATATGATATATTAATATATATTATATATGATATATTAATATATATTATATATATAATATATATAATATAATGTTATGTTATAGCTGTCCTGTCACTTGGGTACCTAATATCTTATTAGTTACATAAATTAATCTTTAAATATTCATAGCCAAATAGGGAATAGGGCAATATAGGATTTAGGCTAATAACAGTGTTAATTTTGAAAACAGGACCACTGTTCTGAGTTTTTAAATCCTATTAGGGTACTGAGAAAAAGAGCCATGGTCTTTTGAATGGTTGTTTTGTTGGCTGATAGATTAGTTTGCTCAGATTTGAAATTAGGAAGGAAAAGAAATAAGTATTTTATTATTAATATCTTAATGTAAATTAATTTTGAAAGGATGACATTATTTTTCTTGGTAGCTGAGTTATAATTGTGCCTGATGATTCATATTTTTATAATATATATTTACCAAATATAATATTTCCTTTCCAGCAACAGACTTCTGTGTTGGTGAGGAGTTACTTTTCAAGTTTTAAGCTTTTGTTTAAAAATTATTTATGTTGGTCAAAGTAAATGGTTATTTTAAAAAGTGATACTTATTGCTTTTGTTCTCATAAAAATTTTTAATGGGAAAGAATAAGGTATAACTGATAAAGTATTTGTGGTATATTTTTTATTTTATATGTCTACTCATTGATAAATATAGATATTTCATATGGTTTACTGTTGAATTAACTTGCTTGTGGTTTATTGATGACATGTAGAAATGCCTTTTTATTTTATGTCCTGATTTGGGGCAATGATCTCTCTCTGTGCTGATGCCATTCTTGTTTTCCTGCTGCTAGACAGGACACTGCTTCAGAGTCAAGGTGATTAATACTCCAAATATTTTCACTTAATAACTTTTCAGGTTTCCCAGTGGTTAGCCGCATCAGTTAAAGATACAGTATTAGTTGTCTTATGAGTGCATGCTGTCATTCTGCGTGCTCTTTGGGCTGTGGAAACGGAAATGTGCCCCCTGGTATCATCAGAGATCACGGAGAGCCATCTAAAATGTTATTGCAAGATGAAGTCCTGTTTCTACTCTATTCTGCATTGAAATTCCTTTAAAGCTGAGGTTTCCAAGAAAACGCTAATTGAAATTTAGAGTTGCTACTGTGAATTAGCTGGTAGATACATAATTATTTGCATATGAGGTTTTTTCCCCCCCCCCGAATCCCCGAAGATAGAGAAATGAGCATCCTGAAGCACAGCAATGCAGTAGGATCTGGGGAGGGACATAGTCTGTCACTACTCATCGTAACTGCTGTCATATTAGTTTCTGCAAGACATTGCTAATTCCTTGCAGATGTCCCATTGGCCACAGTCAGGAAAACACCAAGTTCCTGATTATGGACAGGAAGGATGGTGGTGACACCTCCTCCTGCAAGATCACCGCCTTTCTCTGGAAAACATCCAGAATGATGCAGCTCAGGGTCACTATAAGCACCTGCTCTCCACCCACTCTACTTTCCACACTCTGCCAGAACCACCAGTCTCCATCTCCCTGTCAAAATCTAGCAGTCCGATTTCTTTGCAGTTGCAATAAAAGTACTAAAGATTGCACTACAAGGAATTATGCAGGGAGAGAGTCAGCTTCAGAGAATCGTTTGGCCCCAGTGTAACTCTTCTGGGAGTTGCGCTGTCATGGCTTTTTTTTGGGGGGGTGTAGTTGTACATAGGATCATTTAAAGACTATTTCTCCCATTTCAGAAGATGAACAGAGAAACAAGAGCATAGCTTAGTGGCAGAGCATTGCCTAGCATGTCCAAAGCTCTGAGTTTAATCTTCAGCACTGAAAAGGAAAAGAAGTTATAACTCTAATATAAGCGTTTTGCTTCTTGTCCTTTGGGTTTGAACACTGTCTAGCCTACAGTTTTGTTTTAAGTGGTTTTTACACTGATTGAGAGAGAGGTTGTATATTTCCCTAGGTATGGGTTTATTTATCTTACATTGCAGGGGTCTGAATAAACATGTAACCTACCCAGAAACATTTTAATCTCAATGTATAAAATGTTTCTCACCATCTGCATTCAGCGGGTGGAATTCAGAGTACAAAAGCCTTCATTCTTCTTGTCCATTTTTTCCTGTGCGTTGTTCTATTGACCAACCGCTCACATTTGGTTCACACTTAGATGTTGTAGTGATTTCCGCTAGAGTGGTGGAACCTGAGCTCTAAAGATTTTCCATAGGATGACAGATGTTTGCCGAGTTGAAAGCCAGAACTTTCACACACTGTGAGTGCTGCGAATGTGGTGTAAGTCAGAGTACTGCGTGCTGTATAGGAAAGAACTCAAGTTTCATCACCGTGTTGTCCCATGCAGGCTTCTTAAGATGCTCATAGACGGAAAGCATTTCAATTTTTGACAAATCGCTGCTTTTGGGTTAGTGAGGTGGTGTTGTGTGTCTCAACTTGGCAGTGCACTGTGATCTAGACAAAGATTTTGCCAGCAGGTAGTCTCGGGTGTGAACTTTAGTATCCTGGTTTCAGTTGGGTGGCAGGAGGTGCGGGAGGGCCAGGGGATAGGTTCCTGCCCAGAAGAACATGCTGTAGATCTGGCAAGAGAATTTGTCTTAGTATAAAGTCTGGTCTCAGTAGGAAAATTGTCATCAGTACACCATTCCATACGGGACTCAGTCATAGCCCTCTCTGCCTTCTCCTCCTGGTCCCTCCCTCTCACCCTCTTCCTCCTATCCCCTCCTTCTCAGAAAAGACGAGCCCACCCCAGCACATGAAGTTGTATCAGGACTGAGCTCATCCTCATCCACTGAGGCCAGGCAAGGCAGCCCCCCCCCCCCAGGGGGCAGTGATCGAAAGCAGGCAACAGAGTCCATGTCATAGATAGCACCCTCTCAACTTACTAGGAAACCCACATGAAGATCAAACTGCCTATGGGTTACATATGTGTATGGGGCCTAGGTCCAGTCCATGCCTGCTCTTTGGTTGGTGTTTCTATCTCTGTCTGTCCCCATTGGTCAACCACTGACCGTTAATAACACTCTGCTATGTTTGCAGGCAGAAGCCTAGGATAACCATCCTCTGAGAGGCCCTACCCAGCAACTGATCAAATCAGATGCTGAGACTTACAGCCAAGCATTAGGCAGCAATCTGGGAGTCTTGTGAAAGAGTTGCGGGAAGGATAGAAAGACCCAGAGGGGACAAGAACTCCACAAGAAGACCAACAGAGTCAACTAACCTAGTTTCTCATTTTTAATTTCACAAATTTCTGATAGAGAAGCCCTGGCAAGGAATGCTTCACCTGCTTATACCCTAAAAAGCACTGTACATGTTTAGGTTACGAATCACAAAAGGAAGTGGCCTGGATTACATGGAAAATAAGAGAAAATATGTACGTAGTATGTCTGATCACCCTAAAAATACTTATATACATGTATGTATAGTCTAACATGTTGAGGCATTTTACTTCATCCTTTTATTTAAATAAGCACATACATTTTGGATTTCGTGTATTGCAAAGCAAAGTAGTGAGACATTTATATAAATAAATCACCTATGGTACTTTGAAGTTGTTTCTCTACTGGAAAAATATTTTCAAAAAAATGGAAAGGACCATCAAAAACTTTTGTGTTAAATAAGGACTGATTTTTTTCCTGTAGAAGAGCATAGGATCATGGGATCTCTGACAGATCTTTATATATATATAAATATATATATAGCCATTTATTTATTTATTTATTTATTTACTTATTTATTTGTTCACTTTACATCCTGATCACAGCCACCCTCTTCCCATTCTCCCCCACACTCCTCTCCCATTCTCCACTCTCCTTTTCAGAGAACAGGAAGGTCCCCCATGGGTACCAACCTGCCCTGGCACATTAAGTCACTGCAGGACAAGGCACATCCTCTTCCACTGAGGCCAGACAAGGCAGCTGAGTCACAGGAAGGGGATCCAAAGGCCAGCTCTGTTTTTGAAGACCCCTGGAGCTTTGTAGGAACTGTTGCAAAGGTCATTAACATTTTCACAGTCAACCACGGTGCCTTCAGGGTCTGGGTTTGGACTACCTGACTGAGTTCACGCGCCATTCCTAGTTGCCACAGGAAATGAGCAGGTTATTTTGCCTTTTTCTAGTTAGGGTTTCTCACTAGCAATGGAAATAAAAACAACCACCCCATGTGGCTACTGTAAAGATGAAACCAATCGTACCTGGAACTGTCCAGAACAGTGCATCGTATGTGATGTGTGTGTTCTCTGTCTTCGTCAGTATCATCACTATGTAGTAGACACCACAAGCAGTTTGGTTTTGAAGTTATACTTGTCCTATCTTAAATTTAAGGAAGTTAAACTGAAAACTAATAATGGAGTTAAAGCGAAAAGACAAACAAGAACTAAAAAAGAGGGAGGGGGGTTATCCCTCATCTCCATACTGTGTTTTATCCCTCATCCCAAGTCAGGATATAGGAAAATCAGTCATGCAATATTTCATGCAGTTTCACTTCCTTTTTTTCTTTCTTTTTCTGAAAATATTTTATTTAAAATTGCTTTCAACAAAAGATATGCACTACGTATTAAAAACACATACACATGCTCAAGAATAATAAAGCAGAAATTACATGAAGTATTTGACATTTTTCACAAAAGGTATTGCAATGTATTTGGAGAACACAGGAATTGATGTGTGTTTTCTCTAGCATTTAATGTACATAAAAATTATCTAGGTACTTAAAATACATACATTACTTGGATACAAATTAAATACCTATTGATTCTAAATTTATGAAATGTCACAATACTGGGCAAGTCTCATAAAACACACTGGTTTTAAATTCAATTTTTTCTTCTCCACCCTATTGGACATCTATAGAATAATATAATTTTTTTATTTATTTTTATATCAATCAGAGGTTAGGTACTTTGCATCCCCGGCGTAGCCCCCTCCCTCTTTCCCTCCCACTCTCCCTATCCCTCCCTTATTTCCTCCCCGCCCATTCCAAGTCCACCGACAAGGGAGGATCTCCTCCCCTTCCATCCAACCCCAGCTCATCTTGTCTCCTCAGGGCTGGCTACAATGTCCTCCCCTGGGATCTAGCCAGGCTGTTACTCCCTGGCGTGTATGGGGGAGAGTCAAAGAGCCAGCCATCGAGTTCATGACTGAAGCAGTTTCACTTCCTTGCATGATCACTTTTAACGTGCAGACTTCTGACAACATGCTGCACCAACAGTGAGCTGTAGTAGTTGTGCATGCTCACCTGGTTGCACCTTCACATGGAGGTTGCCTTCCAATTGCCCTTACAACTACATGCACTTCCTCTCTTACTAAGTGAAGCAAGATCACTTTTACTTCAACAACAAATTACTTTATGAGTAAAGGGTCCATATTCTACCGTATACACATTTCTTTCTGTATTGTTAGTATACAACTTAGCCATTGATTTTTGGCAAATAAATTTCAGATATGGATGAAAAACACGTTATCTGTCAGTTCGCTCATATCAAGGGGCTTGATACCAGATCCTGGGAAGTCTGCAAATGTATGTTGGTGGGTGAAATGCCAGGGTGTTTTTATAACATAGCCATCAAAAGGGTTGCATTTAACGGACAACTTGACGGACAACTATGACATTGACACAGGTCCTGTTCAGTTTTGTTTTCAATACTTTCTCAATGCTCAGTAAGGATTTCATGCTGATTTTTATTAAAAGGCACTTTAGTTTCTTACTCAAAGTGTAAGTGTTTCTGAATCTTGGGGTTGTTTTAGTTTAGTTTTGCTGAAACAGTGTTTGTTGAGGATTCGCCTGCCAGGCGTTGCCACAGGTGCCCTGTCAGCACCCAGCATTTCATAGAGTGTTCAAAGCACAAGTCACAGTGGAGATGCTCTCCTGTAGGAAAGGGGCTACTTTAGGAGAAATAAAAAGAAAGTGGTATTTGTTTTGTTTTGTTTTTGTTTTAACTTTTATTAACAGTGTTGCCATTGTCAATGCCTACCGTTGCTGTTGACAGCTCAGCCTGTTCTTTCTGGAAATAGCTACTAGAACTCTTTGCCAGAAAGACATAAGGTAGATTATCAGTGAAGGGGTTGAAGGGGGTGAATCTTTTATTTATTCCTGACATATTAGATCATTCAGCACTTTCTTTATCCATCTTACCTAGCCTTCTCTATAAATTCATGTGGTTTTATAAAATATTCATATTCAGGGGCTGTTAGTTCAGCTCTTGAGAGTGGTTGTTTCCCACTAGAAGCCAGCAGTAGGTCTGTGAACCGAGTTGTTCAGCAAGTAACTCCCCGGGGTAGCATTACAGGGAACTTTCTGTGAGTATTCATCAGGAGAGATGAAGAACATTTGAATCAAAAATGCTGAAGGGGAACGACTTGAATTATGGCTTCCCCAAGCTGATTTAAAGGTGAAGCTTTTCAGTATTAAGGGACTTTTGAACACTGGTCCCTAGTGGAGTTACCACCTTACCCAGCATACACAGCAAAGGGGATGTGAGTATATGAGCTGTATGAGTCAGCTACTTTCTAAAGTAAGACAGCTTGACACTTGCAATATGCAAGATAGCTCATATTTATGTCCTTTCACCCTCAATTCAGTGAATCAACAAGTATTGATGGGACATTCCTCCCTGCCCCCACCCAAAAGTTA
>CM053745.1:45127683-45148901 GCA_028658305.1 Pachyuromys duprasi | reverse complement strand
TCTTTCTTTCTTTCTTTCTTTCTTTCTTTCTTTCTTTCTTTCTTTCTTTCTTTCTTTCTTTCTTCTTTGAGGTAGAGTCTCACTGTATATCTCTAGTTGGCCCAGAACTCACAGAGATCCACCTGCATTTGCCTCCTTAGTGCTGGTATTAAAGGCATGTGCCACCATACCCACCTGGTTTACTGTTTAAAATCCTTATCTGTAACTTAACAATAACCCTCGAATTGACCGTTCTGCTTGGATTTTGGTTATTTTCTGCCATGGTCTGGATGATCGGCACCTATTAATCTTAATAGTCACATAAGATTGAAACAATCTCATATGTATCTTGAGTGACCTCTAAGCAAACCTCTTTCTGAGCATTGTACAGATGCTGACATTGTTTGGGATCACAGAGAAGCTTTGTTTTCTTGGCAGTGTACAAACTCTTAACTTAGGCAGCTGTTCCTCCCCTGTGTAAGGACCCATGTTCCTCCGAGTAGAACCAGGGCTGGTTGCCTTCCAAGGAAGGAGTAGAAACAGCTGACTTTCTGTGGGCTGTGATCTGGACTGCAGTTTTCCCAACATGTGGTGGCTGGCAAGAAGGCTGGCATTTCCCCTCTCCATGTTGCCTGTGCCTCGTGCTTGCCTGCGGCAGAACTTTTGAATGGCTTGCGCTCCCCGCTCCCTGTGAAGTATGTGTCTTCCTCACCGCTTACACATTTGTTGACATTCTGCAGTGATGGAGAAGGCAGAAAAAGGACCTCGTCCAGCTGCAGCAACGAGTCCCTAAATGCTGGCGGAACCCCTGTCACTCCTCGCAGGATCTCCTGGAGGCAGCGCATTTTCCTCCGGGTGGCATCTCCCGTGAACAAGTCCCCCTCAGCGATGCAGCAGAAAGGTCTGTGCGCCGTCATTCAAGAACTCCTCAGGAGTGTCTGAAGCCCGGAAACAGAAAGGGATGCCTAATGTGTAGAGATTTAGGAGCATACGGAGAACAATCGCCTCGGCTCTGCCCTGTAGCAGCTTATTTAACGTGATCATTATAACACACAGGAGACTGCGTATCTCATAGTGCCACAATGGGCGCGGGAGTGAGAGAGATTCCTGATTCAGTTATTCTACAGTGCTAGAGAGCTATGGTAATGCTGTGTCATACACAAAGTGACAGAAAAGTTGGACGAAAAAAAATTGGATAGATCACATAGAAACCAAAAGGGAGCATGGGAAACTTTCTGGGATATGTTGGAGCTATTAAAAAATGGGAGGAAAAAAATAACCCAAATAGCAGTAAACAAAAAGGTGTAACAGTAAAGAGAGCATGCTTTACTATGTGAGAGCCAGAAAGGGATATGCAAGACAAGAAAAATAACTCAGTGGTGCTTATTGGAGATCTTAAATTTCTCTCTGACAATTCAGTATAGGAAAGTGATGTATGAATAATACTTGAATAATTCAACTGACAAGTTTTGAATTTGCCACTGTAGAGAAAATTAATCAAATTTGAGCACATAGGAAACACACAAATTAGTTACATACTTGGACAAAAGATATGTTAGAAAATTTCACACACTCGTGATCATATGCACTTTATATTCTGATCATAGTGGGAAGGAAAACAAGACAGAAAAAGAGAGACAGAGAAGATGAGAGAGGAATTGGTAAACCTTGGTGGGAGGGGGGAAAGATGGAGGACTCAGGCTGGGTAATAGCTCAGTGCTACCAACTTCCCAGCACCTGCAAGATCCGAGTTCCAGCCTGAGCACTGTGGGAAAATGAAATTGAAACATTTCATGCATTTGAAAAAAAAGCTGTATTGGTAGAATCTAGAAGAAAGATGATGATACCTGTTCTGAATTTCACAATCACATGCTATTTCAAGGGCTTCATAGCATTGACAGCATTGATATAAAACGAAGAAATAAGAAATCAAGTGTTCTGAACTGTCAAGAAGCTGGGAACAGTTGCCAACATACAAACACAGGAGGAGCAATAGCCTAAGAGCAGAGATCAGTGAATTTACAAACAGAATCAGTTGGCATTTCTAAAGGTCACATGAAGCCTGGGAGGGTCCCAGGGCAGCACAGAAAAAAAAAAACCAAGCATTTACACTTACCTTTGGGAGAAACATTCCCAGGAAAGTTCTAGATTCATGTTGAGATACTGTTCAGGTCAGAGAATTGAAAGGGACTAAGGGAGTCCTGGATGGAGTTCTCAGGTGGGAAAATCAAATAGAGGTGATCCTGACAGGATTTTACACACTGTTCCCAGAGAGCTACATCGTGTTTGTTTAATTACTATATCCATCTATCCATCTCTCTATCCAGGTATAGATGTCCACCATAATTGAAATGCCTTAAGAGATAGAATCATTTTGTTAATAGAAAAATAATTGACATATTCAGAGAACAGCTGCAGTAGAGGGAGAAACAGCCTTGGCAAACCAGTTGAGAAGACTGTGCCTGAAGGGAACAGCCTTGGGGCATTGCTCAGAGTGGAAAGGCCGCAGTACTGCTCAGCCTCCACACTCTGTGGGACAGGGATCTCAGAGGATCACTCACACTACTCACCCAACTCTGTTACACACAGTGGTGAATTGCAGAAGTGTCAGCCTCTGGGGAAAGGCCAGTTTGTTTTGTAGCCACTCGGTTACACGCCTTTCTGGGTGGAAAGAAGAAGTGGTGACCCAATGTCTTTGTTTCACTGCAAGAGGGAAATCTGGAAGGGGAATTCAGTCTGAACTTACTTAAATCTCTAGTTCCAGTCATTCAGAGCAACTAGGGAAGTGGGGTGGGAACACCTTTTTGTGTGGAAGCCTGGGCTGAGCAGCACGCTTGGCAGGAAAGGCCCCCAGGGTGGGCACCTCTGAGGGATGCCTCTCACTGTCTTCTCCGCAGATGGGCTTGACAGGACTGAACTGCTTCCACTGTCGCCTCTCACTCCCACCATGGAGGAAGAGCCGCTCGTCATATTCTTGTCTGGTGATGAGGACACAGAAAAGGTGGAAGAAAAAAAGAAATCAAAGGAACTGAAGAGTCTGTGGAAAAAAGCTATACACCAGCAAATCCTGTTGCTTCGGATGGAGAAAGAAAACCAGAAACTGGAAGGTTAGCTATTCAAGCAGGGCTAAGATCGCCATACATACTCTTTCTTGGAGGTGGGGGAAGGGATTTGTGCTCTGTGTGAATATTGGTTGCTTGTCATTTCTACTTTTTGGGTATATGTTAATTATGACTCAAGAAAGATGAGTCTAACATATTTACCTTTTTATGTAGTAGAGGTGAAATTTCAGTAGCCTTTTGAGTAATGAAGAGTGTTGATAATATAGGTCCTTGCATTTACTAGGATTGTCTTTACTTGTATTTAGTAGGAAATTTAATATTACTGTGCATTACTTAAGAAAAACTGTGGAACATGAACAAAAACAAAATCTTTTCTTTTTGAATGAGCTCTGTCAACTTCCAGGTATATTCATTCATTCTGAGAGAAATATGCCTATTTTGAACAAATTGGTTTGTATTCTGTCCAACCTAACTGTTATCAATTAAACATAACCAAACCAAAGTTCCTAGGCTTTATTAAGGTTTTATAAATTTCCACTCTTAAATCACTAAATTTACAATCCAGTATTCATAAGAGCTGGTGTGCTGTTTACAGCACTTGACTGCTAAGTTTGTGTACACTACATGCTTTAGATTATGCTTCTCAACCCTGTGAAGAAGTGATGTTATTTGTCTGAGGCCTAAAATATCCACACACACAGTGATCTCAGATGGTACCTAAATCCAAATCATACTCATATATCATTATTTGGGGCAAATTGTTTCACCTAAAGGGCTTGTTTTGCCATCTGTGACATGAACAATTACTTTTAGTGGGCTCTAAACTTCTCAGATTTCTGACATTTGTACAAATAGTTTTTTTTTCTCTCTTTTGCTTTTATTGTATTATCTTCCAAAAAGACAGTTTTAAAATCGTAGGTGTTCATATTCTGAGTTTATCTTCTACCATAGCATCCTTGCTACTGTACCTCAGTGCAATGCAGTTTTAAATTTATTTTAAACACCATTTATTTAGTTTGTAAATACATAGATTTTTTTGTTATTTTGTATCAAAATTAAAAAATGCATAAACTGCTAAGTATCCTTAGGAAATAAATCTTTTCTGTAAAATAAAAGAACTCAATTAGCTATCATTTATGTAGCTTTAAGAGGTTGTCTGTGTGACCTCTAGAGCTTTCAAAGATTTTGGTAGACCTGGAATTAACAGTGTTAGCATTGGTTTTATCTTGAATATACTGAACATAAAAAAATGGTTGGCAAAAAAGGTGATTAATCTTCTGGTAAATATCTAAAATATGGATTGTATTTTAGTTGAGAATAATATATAAATAAAATCTTATATGAAATGTGAAAGGACGGTTTTGGAATCATAGGCTCTTTGAAGGGACAATGGCCTTACAGGTTGTTTAACTCAGTCCTCATTCTACCAGTTAGTGACTGACATTAAGGAGTTCAATATGCTGGCACAAAAGTGGAAAATATTCTAGAACACAGAGCTACATGTTGTAATTTTTAAGCTTTTTTTGAGTATGCTACAGTAGTTCTCAGTTGCATGTGTTAGTATGAGAAGATGGAGTGTTCTAATATAAATGATTTCATGCCCATTCTGAGGCTAGCTACACTATAGAATTTTACAGAACACTCTCTCAAAAGGCTTCATCAACCCCATGTTTATTTCAGAGCGTAAGCAAAAAGGATAGAATTCTAGACCAATGACAATCATTTTTCAAAGTCTTACAGTTAAACAGTTGAGGGTGGATATAGAGATTAATGTTCTTACCATTTTGTCCTCAGGGCCTGTGACTGGCACATAGCAGGATTTTAAGATTATTTGGAATGCACAGTGACAGAGAAGGCTGTAGGAAAAATAGCTAAGGAAATACACTTAGTTCCCCATGAAGCACACTGTTAGTAGTGATGTGTTACTATCGCTCTGGCAAGCCCACTTTGAAACAATTGGGTTAGCTCAGACACACACAGCAAATGCTGAGCAGAAAAACTCACCTGCCCTAGGAAGCCTCCTAGTGGAATCCAGGAGGAATTTTGTTTTTCCCCAGTCGATTTGTCTTTTGGCTATGTCCAGATTTTTAAATAGGAAGCTTAAGCCTGTTTTAAGATATTTTACTCTTGTTGAATGGTTTTATCTTCATTAAGTAAAGAGTAACATCCATCCTGCTACTGTTTTTGTGCTGTCGAGGATGTTGGATGCTTGACGGAGATTTGTGTTTCAGAAGGTAAGTTGCTCAGTGGAGAACCTGGAGCTTGAGGGAGTGGAGACCACTCCCATTTCCAAAAAGGGACCCTAAGGAAGGAGAAGATGCGTACCCCTATGCCTGTGTCTCTTCTCTTTTGGAATCAGTTTCTTAACATAAAGACAGGTCAAGCCAGTGAGGGCTGAGTCTGGGCTTGTGTTTCAGATCATCAAATAAGAGAGAATTTTTGTGTCATTTAAAAAGTGGAGTGAGTATTGACTTAAAATGAATTTCCCTTTTTGTGGTTATTAAGAAAGGAGGTTAAGGCACATAGCTCAGTGGAGAGCATGTGCTTAGCCTGCTCAAGGCCTTGTGCTCAGTCCCCAGCACCCCAAACAAACAAAATGTTATTAAAAATGAATGTAAGGATACATAACCAAGTGTTAGGGGAGTGTGGGTGACTCCTTGAATAGGGATACATGAGACTCTCATGGTAAAACAGATTTCAGATCAAGGTAAATGCATCCATCCATCCATCCATCCATCCATCCATCCATCCATCCATCCATCCTATATAAGATATGAATGCTTTAATGGAGCTTTAAAATTTATTTTATTTTTATGCATGTGAGTGTTTTGCCCATGTGCTTCTGTGTGCCATGTGCGTGCCAGTTTTGAAGGCCAGGAGAGTGTTAGATCCCCTGGAACTGGAATTACAGAGGTTTGTGAGTCATCATGTAGATGCTGGGAATCAAACCTGGGCCCACCGGAAGAGCAGCCAGTGCTCTTAACCACTGGGCCATCTCTGTAGCCTGCTTTAATGATGTTTAAGATGATATAAGCTGTTGTTTCTGAGGCTTTCCTATTTTTCCAGAAGTTGAAATTTATAGCATAGCTAACATTTGTCTGTCTGTCTGTCTGTCTGTCTATCTATCTATCCATTCTTCCTTCCTTTCCATCCATAGTAAATGTCAGTGGCTGCTGACATTAATAGGGTATAATTTAATGCATACAATATTTACAGTGCTGAATTTTAGCAATAGGTTGGTTTGATTTGCTTTTCTTTTTTTTTCCTCTTTTTTTTTAAATTTCAAGCAAGAAGAGATGAACTCCAGTCTAGAAAAGTTAAGTTAGACTATGAAGAAGTTGGTACATGTCAGAAGGAAGTCTTAATAACATGGGACAAGAAGTTGTTAAATTGCAGAACTAAAATCAGGTGCGACATGGAAGACATTCACACATCCCTTAAAGAAGGTACTCACCATTTTCACAAACTTTTATGTAAGGAAAGCTGTGCCGATGCTTCTGATTTACAAAGTAGAAACATAATGTTTTGAAACTTGTTTACTAACAAAGAACATTACAAGGCTGTAAAGATGGATGAGTTTGCTTCTACCTATTGCTTGCCAATAGCATCGATAGAAATTGATGATGCTGTTCCCATGAAGGCTGCAGAATTCATTGTATTACTCCCTCATACTTACTGCAACTTGTCTGATGCTTGGTGTTCTTGCCTTCTGAAGAGATACATGCCTTAGTATGTAAACATAACATAGTGCAGACTCACAAACTTGACTCATCACCATTATTTAATCAGAAATTTTATTTATATATACTAATGATGAAGGGACTGTAGTCAACATATGCTCCTGTGAGTACACTGGAGATCATGGGCTGAGGGTGACACACAGGAAGGAAAGCTGTGGTTTTCATTGTGATGTGTCTTATCTATTGACTTAATGGCTTTATTCCCAAACTCAAGATCTGACATTTGCATCTCTTGAATTGTAGGGGTCCCTAAAAGTCGGCGAGGAGAAATTTGGCAATTTCTGGCATTACAATACCGCCTGAGACACAGATTGCCCAACAAACACCAGCCTCCAGACACCTCCTATAAGGAACTTCTGAAGCAGCTCACTGCTCAGCAACACGCCATCCTTGTAGATTTGGGTATGTTTGTCATGGCTTGTCATTTACAAAGGCAAAATGTTGGTTGGCTGGTTAGCATTGATTAAGAGGGTGTGTTGGCATCTGCTGAGTTGCTGACTGCTTTGTCTGGATAAATTATCTTTGTATTCTGATTAAAGAGCCGTGAGTGAAATATTCACCCCCAAATTATCCCTCTGAAATGGAAATCACTATGAAGGTCATATGGGTGCACTCAGTTACTGAATTTTGAACAACTTACTTTTGCTTGTGTGTGTGTTTATAGTGCTGGAGAGAAAACACAAGACCAAGTGCTTGGCAAGTGCTCCTCCACTGAGCTATCCCCTCAGTCAGGAAACTGTCATGATCGGTGCTGATTTTTGAAGTAGGTTAAAATGGTATAGAACTATTTAGCAGGCATGTTTGAAAACTTTCAGACAATGCTGAATACATCCTTTTAGCAACCACTGTAAAAAGTAATTCAGTAGGGGTTTGGGGATGGCTAGATAGCAGCAAATGAGAAAGCAGATAGCCCTGTGGTTGGGCAGGTGGATTGATCATATTCTCTAGGAGAAGGGACTCTTTCTAGAGCACCCAAGGGAGAGAAGGAATCGAGTCAGTGCTGTAGAAATGGCTAATACATCTCTCTAGGGTGGGTAACAGGTTAGCTGTGTTAATGCTGTGTGGATGGATGGGCACTTCCAGTCTTTGGAGGGATTTCTAGTAACGACATCATAAAGCATCCTTTTAAATACTGCATTTAATAAAAAAGTAAAAATCAGTATGGTTTTCTAGTTTCCATTTTGAGACAAGGTATTGGCCAATCTTGTATTCACTCTGTAGTCAAGATTTACCATGAACTGATCTTTCACTTCTCTCTGATGCTGCAATTATAGACTTTCACCACCGTGTCTGGTTTATATGGTCCTCGATATGGAAGCAAGGCTTGGTGCGTGCTAGGCAAGCGCGCTCTTAACTGAGATACAGTCCCAGACCCCAAATAATATGATTTTAAAGATTATTTTTTCCTCTAAGGTACATTATAACATATATTTTACTATTCCAAGGTATCTAAATATTTCATATTGGTATTTATCTGTTTCACCTATGCTCCTGAAAGCTGATAGATATCAGGTGGCCAGTTCTGTTATTTGAGTCTGTGAGGGTAAACAGGAGTAGCTTATATTTGGGGTCAGTTTATATCATGCATATAAAAAAATCACTGGTTAAAAATTAGTTTTTATCTCTGTTACTTTCATTGAAAAACAACTTTTCTTGGAGGAGGGCTCAACCCAGTTAACACATTTTGATCCCAAAAGAATTAAAATGGAAATGTAGAGAAATTGGAGACTCCTTGTTCCGATCAGTCCTCTGACTGTGCTTGTCAGCAGGCTATTTGCTCCTGAGTCTTTCCCTCTTGTAGTTGAGGACTAGACTTTGGCCTCTGTGTTGGTAAATGGGTGATGAGACCTAAGCTTGACGTGTTGCAGTTGGGGTTAGTCTAGAGGTCCCTGATGATAGGGACATGGAGAGGTAAGGCTGTCAGACAAAGTGGAGCCAAATCAAGTTCTTTTTTTAAAGTAATTTATTTATTTTTATATTAATCACAGGTTATATACTATGTATCCCAGCCATAACCCCCTCCTTCATTCCCTCCCACTCTCCCCATCCCTCCCTCATCTTCTCCCTGCCCTCCTCCAAGTCCACTGCTAGGGGAGGACCTCCCCCCCTTCCCTCTGACCCTAGCTTATCAGGTATCTTCAGGGCTGGCTGCAATGTCCTCTTCTGGGATCTAGTTAGGCTGCTCCTCCCTCGGGGCGTGGGTGGGGGGTGGGTGGTCGACAAGCCAGCCATTGAGTTCATGTCAGAAATAGTCCCTGTTCCCCTTACTAGGGTACCCAGTTGGGTACTGAGCTACCATGGGCCACATCCGAGCAGAGGTTCTAGGTTATATCCATACATGGTCCTTGGTTGGAAAAACAGTTTCATAGAAGACCCCTGTGCCCTGATCTATTTGGTCTTTGTGGAGCTCTTGTCCTCACCAAGTCATTTTAAAACGTTTTCTACCACAAATGCTCAAAAAGATATTTTTGTTTTCCTTTATTTTCTGGTAACTGATAATATATTTCTGCAGAATAAGGAGAAGAGATGATAGGGGGCGCAAAAAGGGGCTGGAGGAACCCAGATGGCCACTAGCCCTTACAGCATTGGCTGGGAAAAAGTTATACACATTGTGTTAGAACTTGATTCCAAACTCTTATATTTAGAGGGAGAAATTGGAACACTAATTAAAAAAATGCTTATTTGCCTCTGCTAGTGGCCTCTGCTGATCGCCAGTTTCTGTTCAGTGCTATTGCTTTGATATAAAGCAGTGCTGCTTAGGATAAAATGGTTGCCTCTGTATCATGTGTGCAGATACTCTGGCACACAGCACATACATGGCGGTGAGGTGGGACTGAAGGAGAGAAGTGGGGATAGGGGGAGGGAGAAGGGGAGTGGGAGAAGGGAAGGACAAGGACAAGAATCTCCCAGATGAGCATTCCAAGCAACTCCCATGTTGGCAGAATGCTAGTTTGTCCTAGAGGTCACTGCGCTGGGTTTGCTCTCAGATTTCTAAGCAAGGTTCTTCTTTCCCTCCACAGGAAGGACGTTTCCCACTCACCCTTACTTTTCGGTACAGCTTGGGGCGGGGCAGCTGTCGCTCTTTAACCTGCTGAAAGCCTACTCTTTGCTGGACAAAGAGGTGGGCTACTGCCAGGGGATCAGCTTTGTGGCTGGAGTCCTGCTTCTGCACATGAGTGAAGAGCAAGCCTTTGAAATGCTGAAGTTCCTCATGTACGACCTGGGCTTCCGCAAGCAGTACCGACCGGATATGATGTCACTTCAGGTGAGTCTGCTGTGCAGGAGGCTCTCACTAGAAATCTAGTACTAGCCATTTCTGAGTCACAGTGCAGAGTTCAAGAAGTTGAGTCACACCCCTGACTCCATGTCAGGACTTAGACAGATACAGGGGTATGTGTTAGCCATTGTTTTAGGGGAGAACCTGAGAATTTGCTAGCTTAGGAAGGTATGCAGAGAGGGCTCACCAAGTTATATAACTATAGCAAATCAGTTCCTATTTGGCAACTATATATAGGTAAATTTAACATTTAAATGTTGTTTTATTTTAAATAGTTTTAAAAAATATTTTATATCAGTATCATTGTAAGGAATTAAGTAAGTCTGATTTCCAGAAAAACAATTTCTTTGTTATTAGACTTTTAGAGAATAGAAGTTACATTTGACTTTGGTTCACAATTTTGTTTTTGTTTTTTTATTTTGGTCCACAGGAAGTAAGTTTAGTTATATATTTTTAAAATATGATGTTTTTCCCCATTAAAGATTCATAATAAATATTTGACATAACATTAAGTATAGGTAAATTGGATTCATATACTAATTATCATTATGATTCAGGGAAAATCAGAGTCCCAAGTGATAATCCCTAAACACATGTATATATGAGCAACATTAAAAGGACTCAGTGAGTTTTATATGTGTGTGTGTGGATGTAACAATGATAACTATAGAAAAGGCCATGAATCCAAGTTGGAGGGGGAAATAGGACAGGCGAGTGGTTGAAATGATGTAGGTAGTGTACTATGCCTGGGATTCTCAAAGAAAATTTAAAAAAAGATTGTTATAATTACTAAAAATGCTCTTTCTAATTTTGAAAATGCAAATGTAGCATGTTCCCTGGTAGCCTTTCTACCAGCTGTGGCACCGGGGATGTTGTCTTAGGAGTGCTGAGCTTCAGAAAGTGAAGCATAACATCTCCTCATTGTCCAGAGCAGGAAGCCAGGCCTTGATCCCTAAGACTTTCAAAGATGGTACCAGTACCTGTTGGTACCTATGCCAGTGAGCTTGGCTACCTTGAGAGGATGCCTGGTGTCTTGCTTCACTCTCTCGTGTGGGCACCTTGGCTCTCCTTCAGTGACTTTAACGGTGGACAAGGACCTGAAGTCTCCTTTGCTTCAATATGTCTGTCTCATTACATCTGTCTCTGCTGATTTCTGTGTTGGACGACCAAGCCTTCTGTCTTTTCTCTGAAGTCTTCTGTGGCCCTTTTTTTCTCTTCTACCATCCATCCTTCTCACATCTCTCCCATCTGCAGCTTTGCCATGTTAAATGCACTGCAGAGTGGAAGGATGATTTGGATTTTTGGCAAATTGGGATTTGTTATTAAAACTCTTTGTGGGAACCTTGAATTTTTTTATCTGCCCCAGTATACATTGTGGAGGCAAGGAACCGTAACCCCAAGTTTAGAACATACGCAAATGCTTTTTTCTTCATTATGGTCACAGCGGAACAAGAGCAAAACATCTTTATCAACAGCCTTTTTACTTTGCTAATTAGACTTCTTTTGAACTTACCAAAATACCAGTTCTTCTGTTGATGAACACCCACTCTGTCTAGTTTCTAAACCGGAGCTGGCCTAAGGGGAATGTATGATTTCTTTTCTGACATTACTTACAGAGATAATAATCTCACTACAAAACCTCTTTTTGTGTTTGCCTCCTGCTGAGCCGCTCATTTTATAACCTCTGGCCCTGATTCCTTCCTTTTACCGTTGTGTGGAAACTTAGTTTCCAAGATTTGTGTTGTAGATTAGGCCTACAAAGACTGCAGTGTTTGTGTCCAGCACTTTGTGATTCCATATGCCTCAGGAGTTGTTTCATTTTTCATGTCTTTTTTTGGAAACCATTCTTGAATTTCCATAATTGGTTATTAGCATGCGTTTTTATTAATTTATGTTTTTTATAAGAAAAAGTTCACCTTCAGGAGATGTTGGAAATATGTTAGGAGTTTCAAGAAGAATTCTTCTCTGTAGGAGGAATGATGCTCTTTTTGTGTATGTACACCATATCAAACACATGGTGGAAACTCTTGCTCATGAGACTTAGTTGAATTTACGCTGACATGAGTCATGTCCTCAATGTAGTGAACTTGGATTTGAGCATCATCTTTAAAGTTAAGAGTAAAAATAAAGACATGTTATTTTACCAAATGTGTTAAAGTTAGTATATTTTATACACATGCAGATTACTGCACGTTCTACTTTTCTTCTCTTTATGAACTGCAGATCCAGATGTACCAGCTCTCTAGACTCCTTCATGACTACCACCGAGAGCTCTACAATCACCTTGAGGAAAATGAGATCAGCCCCAGTCTCTATGCTGCGCCCTGGTTCCTCACACTCTTTGCCTCTCAGTTTCCCTTAGGATTCGTAGCCAGAGTTTTTGGTAAGAGATACCTGTGTGCAAGGGGGACAGTGTTGTCTATTTCCTTGAGGTCATTGTCAATGAAGTTCCCTTAGGGCTAAGAGAGTTCTAAGTAAAACTCAAATATAGTGGAAAAGAATTGGGCTCCTTTGAGCTTCCTATATTTGTTTGTTTGTGTGGAAAATCTAGAAAACACAGTTTTCAACTCTGGATTAGGGACAGACTCTGTATAGTTTTATAGATTTTTATCTTTCTGGTTTTTTTTTCCCCTCTTTCATCATCTTCTTCAATTTGGATTCAAAATACAGAGGAAGGAACAGGACTGCTGTGCTGTTATGGGTGCCGTTTTAATGACATTTCTGCCTTCTATTGTTAACATGTAGTTTTTGTTCTGTCTCATTGCTTACATGGCTGCCTTTCATGCCATTGAAGGGGTCATAGCCCTAAGACCATGGCTAAGAGAAAAGTCACTCAGACCACTGCTGGGCTCTGCACATCTGTCTAGAAACCGTGGCAGAGAACTCAGTATTTATCTGCTTGGGGCTGATTTGAAGCTTTTTTTTTTTTTTTGGTCAAATTTTAAATGCTCTTCAATTTTAAGTGTTTAAAGTAGTTTTTTTCCCCCTAAAGATACATTAGTATAAAACTCAGAAAAAAAAACAGATGATAACAAATAGAAAAATGTTAGGAGATTCTTGAATATCAAGCATGTGTGCCCATTATGCACACATACCGCAAATTGTGGATACCTTCTTAATGGGAGGCCTAATGCAGCCTTCTGACGAAGTTGGAGCTGAAATGTAACTTCCGGAGCTAACAATCCCTAGCTGCCTCTTGCTTGTTGGTTATATACCACCTCTGTCCAGTGGAGTGGTTTTGTTGTTGTTGTTGTTTGTTTGTTTTGTTTTGTTGTTTTTAGCACCTTGGAATCTTGTAGTAGATCTCCTAGAAATCCTTTTGGATGTGTTTGTGTCCAAGATAAATAATGTCCCTCTCCCCCCACCCTCCGCTGGTTTAATGTCAGAGTGGATGACATCAGTACCCCTTCTCTAGTAGTCTACTCCCTGTTAGAGATCACAAGTGAAACCCATAGCTTCCTACTGAGCAGTTGTTCAGTCTCTTGCTTTGTTTTATTGATGAGAGAATCACATAGGTTGAGAGAATTTTTCAAACAAAATTACTTGTGGGTGTTTTAGAATGATTGCATGCTTGTGTTGTAATCCAGCTGACCTCATAATTAGAATGGCTTTCTTTCCTCTCATCTGGTTTAGGATATGTGTCTATCTATCTATCTGTATAGGTATTTATTAAATTTTTAGAATCTCATACAACAAGTTTTGGTCATATTCATACCCCCCCCCATCCTGTCCTAGATTCAACCCCACCTCCCTACTCATCCAACTGTATATTTTCTCTCTCTGCTTCTCTTTTTTTGTAAACTCACCATGTTAATTTCTGCTGCCCAGATAAGCCTTGGGCAACCTTCAGGGGGTCACAAATTTAAATAAACCCGACTCTCCCGCTTGTAGAGGTTATCAAAAGCCAGCAGCTCCCCAGGTAGGGACTTTGTACCTAGCCCCTATTTTTCATGTTGAGATTATGTCTGGCTTAAGCTTGTCCAGGTCTTGTGTATGCTAAAGTTTTTTCTTTAATTTCCTGCTTCAATGTAGATTTAATTACATATTAACTGGCTCATTTCTTTTTAATTAGGAGAATTTGAATAGTCTAATTGATTATATTGATTTATTGTTATGTTCTGTTGTGAAAAAGAAAATGCCCAGATGTTAGCTGAATAAGTGTTTGAACTTTATCTAGAATCCATAAACTTACCATCCAAACTATAAACAATATATAGACAGACATATAACATCTCCTTTGTTCGTACAACCATTTCTGACATCTTTAACAAATAACAATAGGCAAAATTCTGTTCTTTTGTTTCAATCATATTAAACCTGTTTTTAAAATGAAAACTAGTTTTGACCAGTTTTCTTTTACAACATGTTTTTTAGTTCTACTGCCATAATTTTAAAAAATGCTTTTAGAATAAAGAATGTGCTCTTTGCAATAATAGATGCACAACTTTGATCATGAAAATGTTGTCTCTTGTTCTAGATATTATTTTTCTTCAAGGAACTGAAGTTATATTTAAGGTTGCTCTCAGTTTACTGAGCAGCCAGGAGGCACTTATAATGGAGTGTGAAAACTTTGAAAATATTGTTGAATTTCTCAAAAACACATTACCTGATATGAATACCAGTGAAATGGAAAAAATTATTACACAGGTATGATGTAAAAGATCCTTCATGTATTAAATGTTTTCACATAGAAAATGCAGTTTGCCAACAGTTACTTTTTCAAGGTCTTCTTTTGTTTTTATCAGTTACATTTTATTCGGAAATGAGGCAATTAAGAAATTTCAACATTGTAATGCTGTGTGCCTGTGCACGGAAAACATGGTATAGTGGATTTTTCAGGAATCCTTTTCATTTAAACCAATGCTGAGAGAACTAGAACACAACTTGAAGAGTCAAGATTACCAGAAAATAAAATGAATCTCACTAGGTTTTGTAATGTCACTAATTCTTTCAGAATTCATAAGAAAGTCAGGCCTGTGACCCCAGCAGCTTGGGAGGCTGAGAGTGTGTAACCAAAAGTTTAGGGCCACCCCAGTGATGTAGCTCAGAGTGTTTGTCCAGCATGTACAAAAACCCACATTTGATTCTTAGCACCACAAAATATAACTCATATACAGATTATTATGTAAATAGTTCTCAATAAGTTTCTAATCATTAAAATATTTAAGTTAACAAGTATGGCTTTGTTTATATTTTATCATTTATCAATTCTTTGGAAATAACTTTTCTGATTTGTTTTGAATCATTGTCTCACTGTGGGAACCCAGGCTGTCCTTGAACTTGCTTTTCTCCCACTCTGTCTCCCAAGTGCTGGCCTTGCAGGAATGCACTACTATGAACTACTGGCTGAAATAACTTGTATGAAAAGCAAGCACTTACAGATTATGTTTTTGGAGATTTGAAATCAAATATGTCCTTTAAAAAAAACTGAAAAAAAACCCAAAATAATGAAATTAACAGGGGAATTTCCTGACTCACAGGTTACTGCTAGGATTAGAGTTGATTAAGGATGAAATCTATTTCTGATCTTGAAAGAGGCTCCCAAGGAATAGCAAATGAATAAAGCCATTTATTAAGATCTTTCTGCTCCATTAATGTATGTATTCAAAATACTACTATCTGACTTTGCTTGCTAATCAGCAGTAATTATCTCTGATGCAGATAATCATCACTCAACAACAAATGTCGATGTGGTACTCTGCATTTTGGGAGACAGTTATTAGATTACAGTCATCCTGGTTGCAATACACCCTTGGACTTTAGTTTATTCTTGTGGCTTGGTCTCATTTTTAGGATGTTTCAGTTGCATCGAAATATGCTGTGTGCTGTTGTGTTGAAAGTTGAATCTGTGTTTCATTTGTTCTTGTGTGGATTGGCAGGCCTCTTTTTTCTTTTGGTATGTTTTAATGTTCCCATTAATGCTGGGAAATAAACATGAGGTTGACCAGCATTGGATGCTTGTATCTTGGTGCAGTAGATACCAAAAGCTGCACTAACCAACCCCATGGTGTTTCAACAGGTTTTTGAGATGGATATTTCCAAACAGTTACATGCCTATGAGGTAGAATATCACGTGCTGCAGGATGAGCTTCTGGAATCTTCCTACGCCTGTGAGGATAGCGAATGTCTGGAGAAGCTGGAGAGAGCCAACAACCAACTGAAAAGACAGAACATGGACCTTTTAGAGAAACTCCAGGTACAGAAATAAAGATTATAACAATGATGTGTGCACAGGCATGGAACTGCTCAGAATGACTGTCATAAGTATGCAGACTGAAATCGCTGAAGATCAAGGGCCCAGTCATCTCATTAGTTTTATGTATATGGAGGTCTACAAATATTCTTAGGAGCTTAAGTGTCACTTTGGGGAGAAAAAAAACACACTTACAAAATAGTAGAACAGCAATTCAGAGCAGAATTTCGGTTCATCTTATTGGATGCTATATAATTCAGATAAGTTCAGGGGAGAAAGAATGAAGTCTGAGGCGTCAGGGATGTTGTTATGTGAGCTTGGGCTAGACACTGAGGGCTGAGCAGTGAGTGAGGAGATCTGTGTCACTCAGTCAGAAGCTGCAGCAGAGTAGGTGAGCTTGGTGTCAGCTGGGGAGAGGAACAGGTAGGGAACAGAGTACAACAGATTTTCTTTGTTGTCTGAGAACACAGTTTTATATGTCCCACTGCAGAAGGAAACATCTCAAAAGGACTTGAGCCTCATGTTTCAAAGAACAACACAAACAGTACACAAGGCAGATCACAATGGAGTAAGAAGGAAAGGAGCGGAAACATTTGTGGAAATCTGCTTAGATATGATGATATTTGTGTAGAGTAGAACAGCAATGGAAAGGGGAAGAGATGTGTCTGGGTAAAGTGAAAGTGAGTGCATAGCACATAGTCTTGCCACTCAGGAACAATTACCTTATTCCCAAGTAATTTACAAACAGGCAAAAGTACAATAAACAATTTGCAAAGCAATAGTCTATTGCTTGAAGGAGTGTAAATAGGAGCTTTGGATCCATGCTCTGCATGCTAAGATGTGGTCAGACAGAAGAAGTTAGCAGCTCTATGGGTCTCTGAGTCCCTGAGGCTGGATCACTTAGAGAGAAGAGGTTGATTTAACTCACAGCTCTGGAGACTGAGGCAGCAAGGTACTCACTCTGGCAAAGGCCCTTGGCTATGTCACATGGAGATAGTGTCATGATGGGAACATGCAATAGAAGGAGACATGGCATGATGAGAGAGGAACTCAGGGATAGGGAAGGCCAGTTTTGCTCTTTGGGAACAATCATTTTACGAGAACTAAGGAAGGAGGACCTCTTCAGCGGCCTCGGAAAGATGTTACATGTTACCCATGTGTAACAGCATCACTTACACCAAGATGTAACGGCACAGGTGCCTGTGTGTGTGCGTGGAGGGGCACAGCCACACCAAAGCCAGATACGAGCAGGAGTTGATTCTTCTGGAGAGGATGAACTCAGAGTTAGAGCTGAACTTCCCAGTGTTTTCTTTATTCTTAGCCACATTCCTACCCTACTTCTCAGTGATGCACCTGCTCCAACCTAGAGGGCCCCCAAACCCTGTTTCCATGAAGTCCTCTGTGAAGAGCAGCTAGGAGGGAAATAGATTCAAACTGAGCTGTCCAAGGGGACAAAGAGCCTTCAGATTGGCTTACCCAGCTTTGGGTCATAAGAAAATTGCTTAAAAAAATAAAAATAAAGAGGATGTGAAGTTGGGAGGTCTAGAGAAGTTGTAAGTGGGAAGTGGGGCTAGGTGTGATCGAAATGGAATGTGTATGTGTGTGTCAATAGAATAAACGCAAGATAAAAAAATAATTATTTTTCTTTAATCTTAAGTCAATGTGATTTATTAACACACACACAAAAATAACTGCTGTACTGGATTTCCTTGTCGGGGAAGGAATTTACACCTGTTTTCCATTGGTAAGGGTCCTTACTTGCTACAGACTTTCTGTTGACAGTTCCAGGTAGCTATCATCAAACTTCCCAATCAATAGAAACCAATGACGTTCCAACTCTATCTGAAGATGCAAACCTACTGGGAGGTCCTTAGGTTGTTGAAAGTGCTACCCTGGAAGGGATTAGGACATTTTCCTGACTCCAGCTACTACTTCTGGGGTGGGGTGGGGTTGTAATCAAAGAGCAAGACTGCCCAGAACCACCAATCACTCAGATTCCTTTCTCATCAATGGACCATGATGGACGATGCAATGTGGGGGGAGGGAGGCTGGCCAGAATCAGCTCCACGAGGCTTAGATAGCATCTACCAAAACTATGACCAAAACAGACTCACATGGCAAAAAAAAATTACTTGAGCATCCTTGTTCTGCCTTCGGTCAAACTGGACAGGGACACAAGTGGGTGTGAGTGGTGATCATGGGGTGATGATACAGTGTTGCGTTCCTGCTGTCATTACTGAGAGGAGATAAGTCATGTGAGTATAATGTGTACACATATGTATGGCTGTACATATCTGAGTGTTAAACATGTACTTACATGTGTATTATTACATATTTAATATGTTGCTAGGATTTGAATCCAGGATCTTTTGAATGGTAAAAAGTACTCTTATCACTGAGCTGACATCTGCTTCCAATACTTAGATTTTGGGGCACTCTAAAAACCAAATAAACAAAAAAAACTGAAATGTATACAAAAATACTTCTATACTTGAAAAAATGAATGCAGTTTTGTCAGTGTTTAATCACATGATAGTCTGTTAACTAATGTGATATAATTATCTAACAACGAAAGTAAGACATGGCTATTACTATAATAAAGAACCACAATCCTCAAATTTCTAACATGGAGGATTTTTTTTTTCTTGACAACAGGTGGCTCATGCTAAAATCCAGGCCTTGGAATCCAACCTAGAAACTCTTTTGACCAGAGAGACCAAAATGAAGGCTTTAGTGCGGACCCTGGAACAAGATAAAATGGCTTATCAAAAGACAGTGGAACAAATCCGGAAGCTGTTACCAGCAGATGCGCTGGCCAACTGTGAATTACTGCTGAGAGAACTAACTTACCCCACTAATGACAAAGCCAAGGCAGGAAATAAGCCATAGTTTCAGATGTGGCCTCAGCAGAGAGCTTCCTTATAATACCCGGAACGAGGCCCGTGTGCACTGCTGGTCTGAGGTTGACCAGAAAGCTGGTGGGCCAGCTACTGCTGGTGCTGAGATCATCAGTAGGTGATGTAGCTCTCCTCAGCGTTATGCTGCTCTTAAGCCATCACAGACATCCAGACAGTATTTTCTTCTGGTTGTTGCCAACTATATACATAAATATATATAAGTGGACATTAAGATTCATTATTTCAAATTGGAGCAATTTTTCTTTTTTGGTCAGATCTTCATGAAACCCACACCAAACCAAAGGGAAGTTCAAGTGAGATTTCCCTTGGGCACACATGAAATCCTTTTGTTTTTCTAGTGAAACGAATCTAGAACATCTTTGTATATTGAAATATACTTGAAAAACAATGAATGTATCCCCTCTCCCTCCCCAAAGACTAGCATGTTTCACTCAGCGTGGTGGGCAGACACATTTCCGTAGCTTTCTATGTCTGTGTCTATGTAACATACATGACTGGCTGCCAGTCTCGCCTCTGTGAGTCCCTTAGGAAGGTGGGGCTCTGCCTGCTGTGTGACAGCCAGTGTGTCAAGTCTTCATGTATCTTCCGTCTGGTTAGGCTTTGCTCTAGATACACACAGGGAGAAAGCCGGATCTTGTGGCGGAGTCCACCCACCTTAAGATGAAGAGGGATGTTGCTAGTTTTCCAGCAGATTAGACCAGCATTGTTATTCAAACTGAAAATATCGGGGCTCAAAAACACAATTAAGTTCCGGAATTGTCTAGAGTTGTGTTTGCCTTTTAATTTAAGTGAATTCTACAGTGGCAGTCAGTTGCTTGGTGCTGTACTCGCCAAGTGACTAAGTTGGCTATTTTCTCACCAAATAATGGGAGCCTTCCATGTGGTTCTTGTGACCTTCAGTATAGAATAGGGAAATAAAATTAGGATTGCTTTTCCAAAGATGATATACCATGTTGAGTTGCTTTTTTTAAAAAAAATTTTGCTCAATAGCAGAACACATTCTTAATCATTTTCCCCTTTCATGTGAAAATTTAGAACTGTGAAATATTTAGGAACAAACTGTTCAAAGCACACTGGAAGGGAAAGGAGATGTGTCCAACCCAGTTAAAACCTACAATTCTGTATTTAGACTCCTGGCTTCTGCCACACACAGATAGCTTTTTAGAGAATGTTCATGCATGCTGGGTGCATGGATGGAAAGTAGTTTTCCCAGTACATGTTCAGTCCCTGCAGCAGAGATAATTTTTACAATAGTGCCTCTGAACATTAATGCAGAATTTTTTGCCTTTCCAGAGTGTTTATTGCTGTTGCTTTTTGAAGTCCTTGTCTTTTTGCAGATGGGTAAATTGGGGGTGATTTTTCTCAAAGAGAGTTTATTATACACAAGATGAAATTTTATTATAGTGCTCACGAGTTAAGGTGTAAAGATTTCCGAAGACATTTATGAACAGATGCCAAGCATCTAGGCTGTTCCCCACTTGAATGTCACAGGTCTAAGGGCATCAGAGTGTCCTTGGGTCTAGGGGGTTCTCTCCTAAAACAAAAAAAAAGTCTTAATAGTTAGGAGAGTTGATGTAGCTCATAGACTCTAGGAAGTGCTCATTCTTGATTCTTCATTCGGTTGAGGGCCATTAGTTGATCTGTTTCTTGGATCTTGTGAAAGTTTCTTCATTTGTAGTATCTTCTGTTCTCCTACCAGGATGAAGCAGAGTTCAGTATTACTCTCTCATGATAGAAATTGCCTGTAGGTATGATGCCCAGCTAGTGGCTGCAGGCTCTCTGGAAGGAAATATTTTCTATTTCTCCTTTAAAAATAAACAATGAAAAAAAACAACTATGTTCTGGATACCCAGAATCAGCAGTATGGGCTGGGTATGGTGTTCAGTGATTAAGACAAGGTGGATACAGTATTTTCTTGTGAAAATGATTTTTATTTCTCATTTGTGATTTAAAAAATGCTAGACTGGTTTTGCTTTGCTATTTTACATCTTCATCAGGTTCATGCAGCGTCTAGTTTATCTCCAATAAACGTGTTGCTGCCATTTCCCC
>CM053745.1:45110161-45127183 GCA_028658305.1 Pachyuromys duprasi | reverse complement strand
AAATAAATAAATAAATAAATAAATAAAGATTTGATGAGGGAAAGGTTTTATTTGGTTTAGAATTCCAGTTTACAATCCATGAATGGAAGGGAGACAAGGCAGGGACTTAAAGCGTCACACACACACAGTCAAGAGAAGAGAGAGGTGAACCCTTGCTTGCTGTCATTGACATTCCTCCTTTGTACTGTTAAGTGACCCTGCCTGGGGAATAGAGCTGCCCACAGTGGGCAGGATCTTACTATATCATCAGCCAAGACAGTCCCATAGACATATGCCCACAAGATAACCTCATCTAGAAAATTCCTCATTAAGACTCTTTTTTTTTCCCCCAGATGTTTTGTGAACTCTTGATTGTGTAGAGTCAACAAGTAAAAGTAACCATCACAGTTAAAGATTTTTTAAGTCTTGCTAAAAAACAAAAATGGTAGACTGGTTTCCGGCTCCACTTGGGCGCAGACTTGGCTCAGTGCGCAGCATCCCGGGAGCACGGTCCTGCCGGCTGCTGGCGCAGGTATCTAGGACTGCGAGCCGTGCAAGGAGGGCACCGATCCAGATGCCAGACGGTTCTAAGCCAGCATCAATAGATACTTCCTGGGAAAGGGAGCTCCAGGTTGGCAAAGGAGATGAAGTCACAATCACGCTGCCACATATCCCTGGGTCTACACCACCAATGACGGTGTCCAAAGTGGCCAATGGAACCAGCCGGCCCCAAAGAAGCTCTCAGCTCATGAACACACTCAGAAATGACCTGCAGTTAAGTGAGTCTGGCAGTGACAGTGATGACTAGCACCTGCCTTTTGAAATCTGTTTTCTGGTACACAAACATGCTGCAAAACCCAGCTACTTCTGCCGGGACTCCAGGCCCTAGGATGATGTTGCAGGAGGAGTTAAGGCCTGGGAGTACTCAGATTCTCATTCTTTAACTTGGTGGTGGTGGGTGATTTTTCTCGTGTAATTCTTGAACAAGCTCTTGTTTCAGAGTTTAAGTAGATCTCTAGGAGAACTAACAGCTCTGTTTTATTTGGTTAAGACTATTAATGAAAAACAGGTCAATGCACCCTGGTCTAGGACACCCAAAACCCATGTCTCCACCAGGCCAGTAATTCAGCCAGCCCTCAGTGTGGTCAGGGAGTCTCTACCAGTAAAATAAAGTCTTTGAGGGGTGTGGGAGGAAAGGGAATCCTCAAACTGTGTCATAGAAATACATTAAGACCACTTTGCATAGTTGACACAAAGTGTGAAGGTATTTTTGTGTGACCCAGTTTGACAAGAACATAGAAGCTGGCCTTGGCAGAGTCTTTGGGACAGTTGGGTTGTGTGTGTGTGTGTGTGTCGGAGATCCAATAGCTCAGCCCAGCACAGCTAGGAAAGGGAAGTATACAGCAGGGAATGCCCAGTCACTCCCTTTCCCCCCTCCCCTGTGGCAGGCTTGCTCACTACTTCCTCGTTTGAGTTACACTTGCTGCAGTCACATTCTTCTGCACAGAACTTTCTGTTGGGAGTCCAAAAGACAAAAGTGATGCTGGTGTTCAACTTAAATTCAGACTCAGGCAGTTCCTGCATATAGGAGGCAGAGTAAGCACATAAAGCAGCTCGCCTGAGGCTGTGGTTTCCTGTGGATCCATCCCTTGGTTGTTCTTCATTCCATAGATGTTAGCAGAGGGTAGGAATCAAAGATCGATGTAGTGAAGAAACCTAAGCAGAGGAACCAGCAGCAAGTCTTCACAGAGGAGAATCCAGACAGGAGTTCTACAGTCCGGAACATTCTTCATAAGCTCTGTTTGTGCTTTCGTGCTGCTGTTTGTGCCTGACTCCCAGTCTGATGGGTATTTTTACAGAAGAGAATCACAAGATTGCCTTTTGCAGTGTGCCATTTCCAAATGACTGTTGTTGCTGGAAACTGGTCACTAGTCAGTGTTCCACACTGAGGAAGTATGTGGTGACCTAAATGTGGCTGCTATCTCAGTAGTCTGAATGAATATATCCTAGGAAATTTGTCGTCACTTTAAGACATTAATAATGCTTTTCTTTCCTCAGTCCCTCCCCTCACACACCCTTTTCCTCCTGAGCTAGTGAAGGAGGGTTGTCTGACCTAGAAAGGAAATGGATGGCCCATGGTAGGAGCTCAAGTTAGAGTCAACTATTGATCCACACCAAGATTGATGTGAGCTGAGATGAGGCAGAAGCCACTGCCCAGCCATCTACAGTACTCTGGCCAAGGTCAGGCGCAGAGCGTGCACTGATCCCCTGTGCCTGGTCTCAGCTAGTGGGAGGTGGGGGATGCTCAGTGGATCCAGTGACAGGTGGGAACCTGTTTATGGAAAACTGATAATTGCTTTATAAATCTTCGGTGATGACAGCTCAGGGAAGGAGAAGGTTATGATTGGGTGGATTGAATTGTCACTGCATGTGGGAATTGAGTTGTCATTCTGCTCTTAACCTGTTCAAGCTGGGACAGGCTCCAGGAACTTGAACTAAAAATACCTATATAAGTCCCCCTTTGCCCAGCTTTTCCCCGAAAGCCTTGGTTTGTATAGACAGAACTGTGGTGCTTGAATGCTGGTCAATGACTTTTTGTAGGAAGTACTTGCATGTGGCTGAGCCTCAGACTACCCTGTCACCTGGCCTACCCAGCATCACACATCACTCTTCAGTTGGCTCCAGTGTCTACTCTTCACACAAATCCTTGGGTGGTTCCATTCCCTCCTACCCATCCCCTCCCAGAGTAAGAAAGCTGTATGTGGAAATCCAGAATGTAGTCTCCTGGATGGCTTCTCAAGGGCATCCTTATACCAACCAAAGGATTTCCTTCCCGTCACTGTGCCTTTACTGTCCCCTTCTCTTTGCCCACTCTAAACCTCTCACCAGAGCTCTTCAGGCACCATCTTTACACACTCTGTTTTTTTCAACCTATGGGTATGCTCTGATGAACATACAAACTGCCTTTCTCCTACCTGGTCTTTGGTTGGTGTTAGCGCCTCAGAAGTAGGGGCAGTCATCATGGAGCTGGACGTGCAGGTGCTCCTAGCCTAGTTGGGGAAGAGGCCGAGACAGCTCACTAGTGAAGGGCATACGGGAACATTACAGGCATTGAGACAAAGCTGAAAACGCCCATGCAGGTCTACTGAATTTTAAATTACCTTTTATTTGCTCTATGTCGGCCACATAGGTGAAAAGACTACATCTACAGAGATGCCATGGCAATCTCGAAAAACACTGGGAAAACAGAATACAGATAAACTAGGGATCTGCAATAAAACTTAGCTTATTTCTGTAGCAGAATAATCTTCTCTGTGGATGGTGTGCTGTAGTAATAGGGAAACTTGAAGGTTCCAAAGTCCTTTCTTCCCTTTTTTCAGAGTATGGTTAGAGGGGGCGCGCAAGCATGCGTGTGTGTGTGTGTGTGTGTGTGTGTGTGTGTGTGTCATATTTATTACATTATTTTGAAAGAAAATTATTTTTTTGTTTTATAGCTATGTATTAACAGCCAAGCTGGATCTTTCCACTTGGCAAGGAACATAGACTTTCTGAAACTGAGGCCTTAAACAGTAGCTTGGAAGACCAACCCAAATGTTAGGAAATACATGTCTTTGTTTCCTGTTATTTCCATCTTAGATTCCTTGTCTCCTTTAATATTTAAAATCTTGTGCCTAAAATTTTATTTTGCTTAATTCTGATGTAGACATGCATGTTTACATTTATATAAAATATTTGCTGTATAGTTTCCTCCCTTTCAAGGTGACTATATTTAAATAAAAATGAAGGTCAGCAATATAAAAAACCCAATAATGATAATAACATCAAAAAAATCACAGCTGGAAGTAAAATCACCAAGGAAGAGAAGTTTCAGTTCAAAGTCACTGCACTAATTATCATTGTAAACAGTTTACGTCTTCATGCCCTGTTCAGCATTCCTGGTAAACTTTAATGTCTGACTGTATCATTTCTCTCTTGAGAATCCCACCCATGGTGCTGACTACCCTTAGTACATAGTCTTACAACCTGTTCTTGCTTTCTACACCAGATATGTAAGTATAACTGGCCCATATTTTTTAAACAGATTTTGATATGAGTAATAAACCTGTCTAGCTCCTGACCCTTGAGTATTTTCCTATTAAGAAAAATTTCCACTTTAGAAAAAAAAATAGAACTTCTGATATCCTACCTTGTGCTGGAGTTTTTAAATGAGTAAAATTGACCTCAGCCATGATTTGATTTATTCTAACTCTAAGGGGAGAACAGATATTAACAATTCTCATAAATAGTTAAGTGGCTCTATGTGTGCGAAATCTACAAAGGGTGAGACAGGTACCTTTGCAGAATTGTCATGGGGCTGGTGACCTAGTTTGCACAACAACAAACGGTGGGCGCCTTGTGGAATGACCCCTGAAAAAAAATCATGCACTTCCTGAGATTGGGTGATTAGAATATACAGGATGGCGATAAACAGAGCACAGAAATTATGAGGATTCCAGTCGTAATATCAAGTACAAACGGTCAGCAGCTGAAAAGCACATGGTGCCCTCAGAGACGGTTTCTGCAGCACAACCCAGAGTTCATAAATTCCTGTGCACTGAAACGCTGCCATCAACATCAGGGTGAGGTGTGGTGATTTTTTGCCGACACGAGCTTCATTCTCTGCATTTAAATACCCAAGGAATCCTTGTAAGTCTCACTGCTGAAACTTTACATTATCAGGCTGAGCTGGACGTGAATGAAAATAAAATTTAAAGAACATAATATTTTGGAACCCAGAGTTCTAGACCTGATTGGAAATCCCTAAAAATTAGGCAGAACATCTGGAAAAGAACTATGGTGAAGAATTTAAGGAAAGTATGCTGGTTTGCCTTTATAAAAGAAAGATGAGGCCCAGGACGGGGTGACTATAATTCCAGAACCAAAGAGGAACATGATCTGAATATGATGGGAAACCTGGCAACAACAACAACAAATAAACAAATAAAAGAGGAGGAGGAAGAGAGTGGGCTGGGATTAGTGAGGAGGGGAGGAGGAGGAGGAAGGAGGGAAAGTCTGAGAAGGGAGGGGAGGAGGAGAAAGGGAGGAAAAGACTGAAAAGGAGGAAAAGAGAAGAAGAGGGAGGAGAGGAGAAGGAAGGAAGGCAAAGGACGGAGAGGGGGAGGACAGAGAAGAATGAATGCATGAGGAGAGGATGAGGAGGAACGGGGATGAAGAGACGAACCTGGCCCCAGCCTCATTTCAAGGGGTGTGGCGTCTTCAGCAGTAGCATCTCACCATCTAATTTCACAAGCCAGGGGAAGGATCTCTCTGCTGGGAGTGGCTGAGATCTCCCTGAACAGAAGCAGGCATCCCACACCTGCCGCTGGGACCGCTGATGAGTATACAATGGCTTCTAAGAGCTGCACTGTCCATCCGCACAGGGTATTGCCTTTCTCTCTTTTCTTTTTACAAAACTTAAATTTTCTAATTGGCTCTCAGGGTAATAGCCTTCCGAGTGGCTTTTTCATGCACCTGTCCTATTGCTGATGCACCCTCCTTATCTCCTGGTCCCTCATGTACCATCACCCTCATCCTCATTTGAATCTTTCCATCACCAATTCTCTGTGTCTCTCTGTCTGTCTCTTTCTCTGATTGTCTGTCTGAGTTGCTCTCAGTTTGGATTCAAGGTCCAATCCAGAAGAGGAGGAAATGCTTACTACTGTAAACCCCATAAAAACCCCATAGCTAGGGAGATCTAATTCTTAGTGCTAAATTTATGACTTTAGCTAAAGTGGCATGGCACTAAATGGCCTTTTACGCATTTATGCTCATACTCACGCACTTAGCTCTAATCAGAGAAGCTTCACTTTGGGGTGAATGACAGAATGGAAAAACTCATAGCTGTTGAAGGTGCTGACTATAGGATGGCTGAATACTGAGCCCTAAACAGGATGTTTATATGATTCCCTCTAAGGCTCAGAGAACCTCATGGAAGAGGGGGCTGATAGAATGAATGGATTGGAAGATTGGGAGGAGGACTGTGGGAAATTCTGTGTTGAGAACATGACACAACCACTACAAAAATTATCTCAAAGCAACTAGCCCTGCACAACACTGGGCTTGTGGACATCAAATCGTGGATTGAAGAGAGAGGATCATTGGTCCCTTTGTCTCCCTGCTGAGCTACTGGCCAGTGATGGATTCTGAGAAAGGAACATTCATTGTCTTCAGTTGTGTTCACAATAATGAACCTAACTGAGTGTTCCAAACCATTGCCACACAAACTATTCTGGTTAAAAAAAAATCAGTGGTTTGAAAAGAGAGAGAGAGAGAGAATTAGAGACTTTGGAGATAGATTCGGAGGGACATAAGAGAGAGAGGGGGTGGAGTAAAATATATTTAAACAGATGTTTATGTTAGTCTTGTGTTTGGGCAAAGTTGTTTATATATAAGGTGATGGTCCGATCTGCCTCAGCTCCATTGAGAACAGAGGGAGTAGTTAAGATTTTAAACAACAGTGAAAACATAGATTCAGTGTGAAGTATTTCTTGACATCAACATGTAGAATCATTTTAGGGCTGTTAGAACAGGAGACATAGCTGGCTCCTGAAGGTGTTGCTAAAGTGATGCATTTTCTTATTTTGGAGCTATTTTTCCTGGAAGAATGGTCTGCTCTAGAATTTCTTCATAATGTGGTGCTGCCCTAAGAAGTCTATTCTGGAAAACAATGAAATTGAAACAACAGTGTCATCTAGTGGATACAACAGAAATAGCATTCAATATGACAATTTATTATTGAATAAATAAAACCCTATGCACTTAAAATTTTAATTTTTACAAAGATGCGACTTGTCTCAAAATTGAGTCTTCCCATGTCTTCACCACACACGCTAATGGAAGAGACAAGTCCAAAACCCTCAGGGGGGAAAAATACAGGTTATAACACAGACTGATGGCCACAGTTTAAAGGCTAAAACCAACAGAATCAGAATGTTTTTTATTAAATTCTTAACAGAATTGGAATGTTTTTATTAAGTTCTTAACAGAATTAGAACATTTTAATTAAATGCCTAAAATTCACATTCTCGTTCTATAGGTTCTGTATTCCAGCTCTGATGCCAAGTAGAAATCTCTGTTGCTAAGATAACATGTGACTACTGAGTAGTTACCAGAAAACATTAACAAGACATAAGACTATCATCTAGTCCTTCTCAGGTGACCTTCTCAGACAGTCTCATAGAAAGTATCTCATACAGGCCTCTCCCACAAGAGATTCAAACAGCAGCTGAATCCAAATACTGAGCAGTTTCTGAATTGATGATCACTGTCCCGTGCTGATAACAATTACTTAAAACAGAAAGGGTTCTTGTGAGACCTGAATGTGAAAACAAATATGACTTACATGTAGAAACTCCATATGCCAATTGTCTTAGATAAGCTGTTTTATTGCTGCAATGAAACACTATGATCAAAAAGCAAGTTGGGGAGAAAAGGGTTTATTAGCTTAGACTGCCACATTGCTGTTTGAAGGCTTAAATTTTTCAGCAAACCTACTTTATTTAGGGTTCGTAAATGCTTCTACCTCCATTCCAACCCACTGATCAGAGGTAGGGGAAAAAGAAGGTTATTAGGAAAAGGTGGGTGTAGACCTTTTAAGAAGTAGTTCCGTGGGCTGAGTGCACTCTTCGTTGTCTGGATACCAGCAGTCCAGCCCAAATGCAAACAGCAAACAACAACATGAATCAGCATGATTCCGCAGATCAAGACAAGCCAGAGAAAGCTGACTCAGTTGGATTGCCCTGAGAAGTTCTCTAGAACGTTTCTCTCTGCAAAATGGAGCATGAAGACCAGCGTATCAGTGTCAATCCAAAAAGTGTTGTTTCACTGTCTCTGGGCATCTATATATCTCCTCTTCTCAAAGTTGACCCCCAGATGCTTTCAGCTTGTCAAAGTCATGCCCCTAGCATGGGACAGTTTGCAGCAAAACATCACATGCCCTCTCTCACATGACAGCTTCCAGAAAAACATCGAGTGACACAACTTAGTCTTCAAAGAAACCCGAAATTTCCACTTCAGCTGTTCATCACCAAAGGAAGTGCAGGAACCTGAAGATAGGGGCTGATGCAGAGGCCGGGGGGGGGGGGGTGCTTGTTACTGGCTTGCTTCCCATGGCTTGCTCAGCCTAATTTCTTATAGAACTCAGAATCATCAGGCCAGGGATGGTACCACCCACAATAGGCTGGACCTGCCTTCATTGGTCACTAATTAAGAAAATGCCTTACAGTGGGGCTTTATGAGGCATTTCCTGAACAGAGGCTCCTTCAAAGCTGATGACTCTAGCTTGTATCAGGTTGACAGAAAACTAGCCAATACACCAATTATCAGTGGATTGCCTTTCAGCTCTTGTTCCTTGCTGTAATGAAGTAGGATCTTACATTTCTCGTTTGTGGCTTGGATGGTAATGTAATCTAGGCATTTCATGTAGAGAATATGGAAGGACCCAGAAGGGGGAAGTTGTACCTCCTATCTCCATGATAGTCCTGTCTGGGCAGACTCCTGCAGCTGCTGCCTCCTCTACAGCTGCCACAGTGCACACAACTTTCCGTGAACCTGGCTCTTGAGGTGCTCACTAGCTGGCACAGGATGATACGACCCATGTGTGGATTTCCTCCATGCTCCACAGATATCTTCCTGTAAAGTTCCCTTGCCCTGACATCTGCTCAGACGTGGCTTCCAAGGGACCTTTGGGGGAGGTTTCATTCTTCCTAGTACTCTCCACTCTGTAAAGATCTGCAGCCATCCCTCTCCAGTGAAGTATGGCTCTCTGCCTTATGAGGGAAAGAAAGGGAATGGGAGGGTGCCTTTTCCAGGTTTTTTTTTTTCACCCTTAGCGCCTGCACTCTGCACCAGCTGTTTTGTAGTCTTTATTTAAACTTCTCTTTACTTCTCCCCTCCAATCCCCATTACTCCCCATTATAGATGAGAAATCACTGTACCAACTCTTCCCTGTCCAAATCGCCCTATGTCTCCTTATTAGATCATACGTACACCACCAAGACAAGGTAGCTCAGGGCAGATGGAAGTTTTGTGGGCTCCAAATTTCATGTAATTCAATATGTGCCTTGGAAAAGAATGCTATGAAATATTGATAGAGAGACTTGGAAGGAACTTATGCAAATGAGGGACCCTGAAACAATGACAACACAGAAAATCCTTCCCCAACTGTGGTTGTTTTTCTCATAAAAACTGTGTGAGGCTCATGGGTCATCCGTGGGCTCGTGGGATTTGAAGAGTGAAGCTAGTCTGCACAGGTGAGGAGTGTTTTCAAGAGCTGCTGAGGCAGCAGTTCTCAACTTATAGGTCTCAACCCCAGATACCCTGGATACCAAATACATACATTACGATTCATAAAAGTAGAAAAATACAGTTACAGAGTGGCAACAAAATACTTTTATGGTTGAGGATCACCAAAACACGAAGATCTATATTAAAGGGTCACAGCACTGAGAAGGTTGAGAGCCACTGAGCTGGAGAATGTGAAAGCCTGGCTGATAGGCTCTGTTCCGTGCCTTTCACATTTCACATTTTCTCCTTCCACATCCCCTCTCACACTTTGCCCCTCCCCCATGGGTCGTTTTCTGGACCTTCATGCTTGAGCTAAAGAGATCTGTCCTTTCCTCATGTCTGCCAGCCACAGCCAATAGACACAACATTTTTTTTATTTTTTAACTTATGTACAAATAGGACTTTCAAGATGTCTTACCATTTGTTTCTGCAAACAGAAACGTAAGCATGGAGCTGTGTCTCTCTTGCCTAGTTAAATGCATAAACCATTCAGTAAAAGCTAAACTAAATAAAATTATATGATACAAATTTTGGAAATTAGCCAGTATCTTTCAAACCACACTTAATGAGTAATTACCCTCCTATTCAGAGCTGCAATGATGAAATTATTAATATGAAGTATCTCCCATGTTGAGTTCCATAGACACCATTCTAGACTGAAAACCCATGTTAATCTAAAAAAGCACCAAAAATCAGAAAAATAAAATGGCTGCAGCTTTGCATTGAAGGGAAAACGTACGGGAACCAAACATCCATAAAATGTTTTGAAATGGATGTCATTTAAATTGTATTAGCACTGAAGTTATATCCACAGTGAGTGCTTTTCCATCTTTTAATCTTCCCATAAAAAAAGAAACCCATTTACTGGAAGATCTATTCTAGATTGTTCTGCGAAAGGCAGAAAAGCCACCTTTTTAAAAAAATATTATTTCTGCCTTAGTTTCATTTCCTGTTGCTGTGATTAAATGTCTTGACAAAAACAAATTGAGGGCAATGGGTTGATTTAACTCACAGTGACAGGCTCCAGTCATTCGCCGTGAAGTTGAAGCAGTGGGAACTTGAGGCACCTGATCACATCTAACTCAAAGTTAAGGGTAAAGAGCAATGCGTGCCAGCGCTCAGATGGCTTGCTCTAAGTCATACAGTCCAGAACCCCACACCTGAGAAATGGCGCCACCCACAGTGGGTGAGTTTCCCCACATCAATTAACATAACTTAAACGATCCTTAACAGATATTCTCAGAGGCCTTTCTCCTGGGTGATTCTAGGTTGTATCAAGTTGATGACTAAAACTAACCCTTTCTGTTGGTCTCCTTGTGGAGCTCCTGTCCCCTCCAGGTCTTTCTGTCTCCCTCTTCTTTCATAAGAGTCCCTGCACTCTGCCCGAAGTTTGGCTATGAGCCTCAGGCTCTGCTTTGATACCTCGATCAATAGAGTCTTTCAGAGCCCATCTGTGGTAGGCTCCTGTACTGTTCTGTCTTTTATTTCCGATGTCTATTGCATTTGCCCTTCTGAATCAGGATTGAGCATCTTTCCTGGGGTCTTCCTTGTTGTTTAGCTTCTTTAGGAGTATAGATTTTAGTATGTTTATCCTATATTATATGGCTAATATCCACTTATAAGTGAGTATATACCCTGTGTGAATTTCTGCTTCTGGGATACCTCATTCAAGATGATCTTTTCTAGTTCCCACCATATGCCAAAAAAAAACTGGGCCCTGGGGACCCTGCAGAGACTGATACCTCAACCAAGGACCATGCATGGAGAGGACCTAAAACCCCTGCTCAGATGTAGCCCATAGACTCAGTCTCCAAGTGGGGTCCCTAGTAAAGGGATCAGGGGCTGTCTCTGGCATGAACTCAGTGGCAGGCTCTCTGATCACTCCCCCTAGGAGTGTGTGCAGCCTTGCCAGGCTACAAAGGAAGACAATGAAGCCAATCCTGAGACCTGACAGGCTAGGGTCAGATAGATGGGCAGGAGGAAATCCTCTTTTAGTGAACTAGAGGAGGGGCATAGGAAAAGAAGGAGGTAGGAAGGGATTGGAAAGAGATGTGGGGGAATACACAGTCCTGATACAAAGTGAATAAACTGTAATAAATAATAAATAAATACAATTTAAAACTAACCCTCTCAACTCCTTAGCCACTTTAGGAAATGCTCCACACCACTGATATTTCTTCCATGCCCTCACCAAGTCATCCAACCAACCAGGCCATAGAGAACAATGATACCCAGCGTTCTAATCTCAGGAATCTCTCATTCTAATCTGTTGCCCCTTCTTTTCTGCACATGTCTCCTTGAAGCAAAATGAATCTTACTCTCTATCATACATCTTCAGGCCCCTAGAAGCTTTTCACTGAACTTTGGTGTCATTATGTAAGCTTCTTTCAATAATGTAAGCGTGAAATTCTGGCAGATAAAGTTGATTTATGGTTCCTCTTGGATGGATAAATGGACGATGGATGGATGGATTGATGGATGATGAATGGATGGGTGGATGGATGGATGGATGGATGGATGGATGGATGGATGGGTGGGTGGGTGGGTGGGTGGATGGATGGATCGATGGATGGATGGGTGGATGGATGGATGGATGGATGGATGGATGGATGGATGGATCGATGGATGGATGGATGGATGGATTTCAAGCATGTCCACACTTCTACTTCTCTCTCATCCCATTACACTTAAATACTGTGGCTCTGCTTCCTTTCCTATAAAGATCATCTTCTTAGTCAGAACCATAGTGTAAGACCAGAGAAGAAAATGAGGCATTGAGCTCAAAGACTTGAGGCTCTTTCATCTCCAATACCTCCCCAGAGTGGAATGCCATGAGTGCCTCAGGATACAGTGGCACTTGGTGTATTATATTGGGGAGAATCCATGCAGGGATTTCCTTAGCATTTAATGCAACTCTGTTAAGACAGAAATTGTCATTTCCCTTTTTCATTGTGCTGAGAGTACAAGGAAAAGAATACATCATCACACGCTGATTTACTTGATATGTCACTTTGTTTTCTCATCTATAAAAACAGATAACATTGTTTTAGTCCATAGAGATTTTGTGATAAATAAATAAATGAAGGAATGAATATAAAATAGCACTGCTGTAATAAGTTATCCATACATAATAGTTCTGATTGCTACTTTTCATTATTATTATTACAGAAGCCTTTCCTTTACACTCACAGAACAATTAAAAAGGATGATTCATGAATCTGACTTCATTTTCAAGAAGTCAGATTGTCAAAGCACAAAGGCTGATGGTGATATGTTTTTGCTTACTCGTATCTGTAGTCATAGGTGAGAATTGTCATATTTTGCTTTCTTAATTCTAATTTATGCATCTAGTCATTTGCAAGCTGCAGCTCCAAAGACCCACAATAGTAGCAGGGACATCTCTGTTTAGAGACAGAATAAACTAGATATATCCTATGGGCAGCTGCATTTAACAAAGCAGCCTTTATGATAACTGTATCTCTCCTCTTCTTTTCTTGCCTTTCGATGAATGGATTTCCCAATTTTTGTATGCATGTGATCACTGATGTTAGCTAATACAGAACCATGTGTGTGAGGAGACTGTAGTTTTGGGTAAAAGGGGGACTCATAATCAGACAAATACTTTCAGAATTTGAAGTCTATGTGACTATCAAGGGGCAAACTATACACTCTTGTATTATCTCACTTGCATTCTCTCTCTGGATTCATGACCTTCTCTCACACCTACATATACACACTGTGCTGATTTGGTTTTTGTCAGATGACAAAAGCTGGAATAATCTTAGAGGAGAAAAAACCTCAACTGAAGAACTAGCCTGATCAGAATGTGCTGTAGGCAAATCTATGGGTTATTTTATAGATGAATGATTGATATGGAAGGACTTGGCCCACTGTGGGCTGTGGGCAAGGTAGTCTGCATTACATCAAAAAACAAACTGAGAAAGTCATGAAGAACAAGCCAGTAAACAGCATTCCTCCCTGGCCTCTACTTCAGTTCCTGCCTGCAGATTCCTGCACTGCATTCCTGTTGTGACTTCCCTTCAAGATGAACTTTAAGCTGTAAGATGAAATAAACTCTTCCCTCCCCAAGTTGCACTGGTCATGGTATTTACCACAGCAAGAGAAAGCAAACTAGGATACACACATATATATAAGAAACAAAACCTACAATATTTGTCTGTGTCACCTCGTTTAGTATATTAATTTCCAATTTCCGTGCAAAGATTGTGATTTCATTTTACGTTATGGGTAAGCAAAACTCCTCTGCGTATATGTACCACATTTTCATTATCCATCCATCCATGGAGAGCTACTTGGGCTTTTTCCATTTCCTAGCTACTGTGAGTAATGAGCTGTGTGGTATGTCTTTGATAAAATCTTTCGGATAAATGAGCAGGATTGATACAGCTGCATCTTGTGGTGGACCTGTTTTTAGTTTTAGTTTGTTTGTTTTGCTTTGTTTTTGAGAAACTTACATGTTGATCCCATGGTGGCAGGGCTAGTTTACATTCCCACCATCAGTGAATACGTATCTTTTTCTAGATGCTCGTTTTTCAACCATTGCTATTCTGACTGAGGTAAGATGGAATCCCAAAGAGGTTTTGTTTTTTGAGTTCCCCAGTCGCTGAGATGCTAAGCATTTTAAAATAGTATTTATTGGTCATTTGCTATCACTACATTTTAAAAGAAAAAAAAGCAGTTTGTCAAAAATTATTTATCGAAAAAATTATATATCAGGCCCAATGGAATGAGTTAGCTAATAAGTGTGCTTTCCACCAAACTTGATAAGCTGTAACCCACAGAGTGGAAGGAGATCTAATTCCTGCAAGTTGTCCTGTGACCTTCTAAGTAGGCCATGGCACATGCATGCACTCAGCCACACAAACACACACACGGAAAATAAATACCATAAAAATTAGTTTTTAAAGAATGGCTTATCAGTATAGCTGTAGAACATAAAATAAGAAAAATATTATTTTGATTATTTGACTATGCGGGAAGTCTATCCAGAAGTGAACAGGTAATTGTACATTTAGCTTTGGGAAAGATGGAAAGAAAATCAAACATATCAATGTACCTTACCTATGTTACTGGTACCTCCCTCTCCAGTTTGCCTTGTGATTTTAATTGTAAGTACTAGTGAAGTCCCAGTGAAGGCTGCAATTGCATACAATATAATACCCTTAAGCAGCGAATGCCGCTTCCCCCCTTCTCTCTGCCATGAGTATCCAATTTACTGTAGAAAGGCTAAATGAGGGTTCAGAGAGGGCTTAGGCTGAGGAAGTATTTGCTAGACAAAATAAAACACAAATATAAAGAGAAAAATGAGTACATCTGAGCTCTGAGAGACAGCATAGAAAATGTTCTCATTTCCTTCTGAAAGGTCCTATTTCAGAGAAATCCTTCAGCGCAAGAGCAAAAGATGCATTTTAATGGCAGTAATTATTTCTGAATAACATCATGTTCTATTGAGATTAACAACTGTGCGTTTGCAAATTAACTCAATTTGGGAAGGGAAACAATGTCAGGCCACATAAGGATTCTACTTTGCAAGAGATAAACATGAATCTCACCAGCATTTGAATAGCTTGTAGAGAGAGAAAATCCTCCTCTTGTGTCTGCAGAGCGCCATTATAACTGTGAAAACTAATTTGCCCACAGTAGTCTCATACATTCTAAGGTCCTTCCATGTAACAATAAGTCACCCTAAAGCTTCACTTACCCTGATGCATTTGCTCCAGTTTCAGACCTTGAAGGCTCAACAATTTGATCTTAGTGAGCAGACTCACAAAACCAAAGTTTCTTAAGACAGATGTTTTTGTACACCCACTATCATAGCATCATTAATCATAATAACTAAAGAAGATAAAAGAAAAAAAACAAGTCTCCAAATACAGAGAAACTGAAGAAGCAAAATATGGTAGATGTGTTTACTATGGGATACCAGTCTTTAAAGGAAAGGAAATCCTGGGAACAAGGAGAGGACTCAATGAGTAAAGTGTTTGGTGCAAAAGCATGACGAAATAAATGCAGATCCCCAACCCTGTGTAAAGCTGTACACAGAAGTATACACCTGCAAGCCTAGCTCTTCCCAAGATAGGAAGCAGAGACAGAGACAGTAGAATCTCCCTAAAAACTGATGGGCCAACCAGTCCGATGTACACAGCAAAGAATAAGAGATCCTGTCTCAAACAAGGCAAACAATAAAGACCAACACTCAGGGTTGTCCTTAGACCTCCACACACATGCCATGGAACATTCACACTACCATTCACACACGTACATACACCCAGCACACATGCACACAAAGTAAAGAGGAAATTCTGACACATGTCACAATATAGATGGTAGTTAACAAGGGCTAGCACAAAGTGGAAACATTTTAATGGAAGCAGTTGATGGAGGAAAATGGACACATATGGAGAATGGTTACACACCAATGTGGATGCCGTCAGTGCCATTGAACCTTATGCTTCAAAAGTTAAGGTATGAGAGTTTGCATTGCATACATTCCACCATAACTTTTAAAAGCAGGACTTCCTGTTTTTTAATGCATTTTTAAGACTTGGATATTTGCATTGCATACATAGCTTCCTATTTCTCTGTGGCAAAAAGCAAAGCTGAGTCATAAACGAAAAGATGGCCGTGGAGCACAGACCTTAAATAAAGGAAGAGCAATGAGGGGGGTGTCTAGGGCACCAGTCCAACACAGATGGCACAGTGGTCTCACAATGGAGACAGACCTGTCACAGAAGGGCCAGGCCACATGGGTTATAGAGACCAGAACTCTGTATTCACTTTCACAATATGGACATTGCCAAGGATCTTGGCAAAGGTTCCCACTAGTTTTATCTGCCAAAACCTTCCTTCTTTTCTTTCTTCTAAGATTAACCAGTTCTTATTGGATTATCCTAATCGTTTTCTAGATATGCAAATATATTCAATTATATCAAAGTAAAGCATTCAGGTCCAGAAGGCTATGCTGTCTAGAGAAACCTCACAGATGAAATCAAAGCATGTTGCTGTCAATTTAAAAAAAATCCCACTGCCCTAACTTTCAAAGCTTCAGAAATACTGTACAGTGGCCCCAGGTATTAACCTTTATAGCCCCTCCTAGTGTGGTAGTAAGTAACATTTGGTTTAGCATTTTCTGCAAATTGTATCATTTGTAACTGAGAAGGTTAACACAGCTCCGTACCAAGGATTCACTAATTATGGCTTTCTAAGAATGACAGAGCAGTCTGAAGCCGAAGGCACGGAGAGAGGGACACTGGAAAAAGAGAACCGTAAAGGAAGAAGACAGGAACGGCATGTGCGTGGTTAGGTATTTATATGCACATTAGAACGTATTTTCAAATCTAGGTGCCACCTCAGTTTTCCCAAAGGTGCCCCATTTGATAGGCTAAAGCTGAGTGCATTCCCTATCGTGGAGGAGAAAACACAATCTCTACAGAGTTGGTGGGGAGGGTTGCTTGTGTTGTTACTTTGTTTGTTTTGTGGGGATGGGAAGATGGCCAATTTGTGCAAAAAGGCCAGCAGCACTCAGTGGCTACCTACATTAAAAGTGCAGTTCTGTTGAGGTCTTTGATCCAGTTGGACTTTAGCTTTGTGCAAGGTGATAAATATGGATCTATTTTCATTTTTCTGCATACAGATATCCAGTTGGACCAGCACCATTTGTTGAAGATGCTGTCTCTTTTCCACTGAATGGTTTTGGCT
>CM053745.1:45047243-45109159 GCA_028658305.1 Pachyuromys duprasi | reverse complement strand
TGGTTGAGCAAATGTCCTTGTTGTGTACTTGAACATCTTTTGGATATATGCCTAAGAGTGGTATAGCTGGGTCTTGAGGAATCACTATTCCTAATTGTCTAAGAAAGCACAAAATTGATTTCCAGAGTGGTTGTACAAGTTTGCATTCCCACCAGCAATGGAGGAGGGTTCAGGAACAGAAATGAAACTATAGCACGACAGCAACAGGGTCATCCCAGCATGGTATGTAATATTTGTTGAGTGTATTCTTTATGTCTACAGGGCCTTGAACCTTCTAAGCACTGGATCACTGATCAGGTTTCAGCAACCACCACGCTTGTCCTAAAGGAATCCTCTAACAGTACTGCTAGGCACATTCTCTGCTTGTCTTATTCAGTAAGCATCATGGGGCTCATTTATGTATATCTCAGGATATACTGGGTGATGATGAGAATTGCTTTACTATGAGTAGAGTTGCCTCAAATTCAAGACCCTTGTGACGAAACATTAGTGCTGTTATCACCTCTTAAAGACTAGGAGATCAAAGCTTAGGAAGCTTGGAGGCTAAACAACCCATCTAGAGTCACACAGGTGGTAAGTGACTGTCAAACCCAAGTTCGTTTAGCTTGAAGGTTGATCCTAACGGCAGGTGCTCAAACCTTGCATACATCAGCATCAATAAGGGAAACCTGGTAAAATTCAGATGTCTGAGATCTACCCTCACCTAATACATCAAAATTTGAGAGCAGAAAGGGCTATTATCTGACATGCTTCTTGGTGGGTCATAGTACACAGCAGCTTTGAGAATGGCTACATTTGGCTACATTCTCTCTAACCTCCTGGGAACTGCAAGGCTGTTGGCTTCTGCTCCTGCCCCAGCTAATCTCACTTGCTTGAGTTTAGGAACCAGCGTATTTAGAATCTCCCCAGGTCTAGTGCACAGCTTTAAAACCGTGAGACACACATGGCACTTAGACATCGTCTCTGCATTTGTAATTTTACTGTTTTTGTATAAGGATGTTATGCGGGTGGCCTGTGGAGGTCAGCGGACAGCTCTGATGTCAGTGCTTCCCTTCCACACTTATGTGGGTTCTAGGGACTTAACTCGGGTCTTTAGGCTTGTAGGCCAACTCTTTACCAGCTAAGCCATCTCACCAGCCCCATATATTATCTCTTAAATTTGACTGCTCATGTTTTTAAATGTTCGGAAATGAATCCATTACAGAAAATAGTCTGAAGCCAGGAAGAACCAAAAGCACTTTGATGTTGTTGTTGCTTACTTTGCTTTCTGCCTTTTTTTTTTTGAGACAGGGTCTCATGTAGCCCAGGTTGACCTTAAACTCTTTAAGTACTCAAGGATAATGTTGAACTCCTAATTATCCTGTCTTCACTTCACAAGTACTGGGATTACAGGGGTTAGCTGGTATACTGCTTCATTTGTTATTGCTTTTGAGATAGAGTCTTGCTGTGCAGCCGTTGGTAGCCTGGAAGTCACTATGTAGATCAGGCTGTCCTGGAGGTTACTATGTGGAACAGGCTGGCCTGGAAGTCCCTATGTAGATCAGGCTAGCCTAGAGGTTATTCGCCCCCAGAGTGCTGGGATTTCAGGTGGGAACAGCACTCTAGGAAGCAGCAGACTTTTCCTAGAAGCAGCTCTAAAGGTCTAAGTTTGAGTTTGTTTTGTTTTTATCAATTTTGCACTCTTTGTAACCTTGAGTGAGTCTCCAAAATTTTCTGAGCCTGTTCTCCTTCGTGTAGAAGGAGAATAATCCTATGATGACATCCTTGGCCAGTGCAAAGCATTGCTCTGGAAATGAAATGAGATGATGTCCCTTTAAGGCAATAGGAACTTTTAAGTACTAATCAAATGTGAGGGATTATTTTCTTCCTCTATTCGAAAGAGACATCTCATCAAGGATCCATTCTATCTGGCAATAAGCGAAGCCACTTTACGTTTTCCTGTATCCCACACTGCTCAGCTCATATTCAAGTAATGATGTCCAATATATTTCTTTTGATTCTTCTTTTTTTTCTGACCAGGCATACACAGAGACAAAAATCTTTTTTATATCCCTAGCATGCTTTTCTGAAAGCAGTAAATTATGAGCAGAACTAATGTGTTGAGAATGCTCACCAGCTTATAGTGGCCTGGAGTGACATATCACCACCTGAAAGGCCATTGCAGAGGAAAAAAAAATCATTCACAGTCTAATTTAAATAATGGCCATGTCTCAGCAAGAATGACAGACTGTGGCAGGTTATAGGTTTTAGATAGCGACTCCTGCACTTTGTAAAAACAGATCAGCAGCCAGTTGGACTACAATGATTGCCCTAAACATCTGAGAATTTTTTAAAAGGGAAATTGGGTGGCAGCTTCCATTACACTCAGGTTAAATCTAATGAGTGAATAAATCCATCAAGTGACTTTGTTGTGGTTGTCAAGTGCCAGATTCATAAGTCCCATTTTCCCACCCTAAACTTTGTGTGTTTCGCTGGAGAACAGGTGCAAGACAATGGGGGAAGAGGTGAAGGATGAGCTCATCCTGAGAACAGAAATGGGAGAGCTGAAAACCACTATCTCCATCCTCAGTGCCTTGTTAATGCCAAAGACCCAGAGAAGGGCTGGATGACACAGACATGAAAAGTCACAGAAGGAATGAAAGAAGCAGTTGCCTTTCCTTGTCTTTTCACACAGGGCCTTTTGGTGTTGTTTCAAGACAGGATCACATTTGTAGCCCAGACCTATCCTAAACTTATGACCTTTCTGCCTCAGCCTCCTGAGGGTTGAGATTCCCAGTGTGTGGCACCATGCCCACATAAACAGAGTGATTTCTCCTTAGCAAAAATCTATAAACCATGGAGGGGAAGGACCTCAGCTGCACATGCTGCTCAGCCTCTACTTTGCATGAATAATGAGTTTCTGAGAGCAAAACTAGAGTTAGAATAATAATTACAATCTGTAGAATACTGAAAAAGATTGACAAATTTCCCTCATTAGACGGCACCAGAAGGCATGTTCATTTTGAGTTCCTATTTGTCCATGTTAAGAACATTTTTTTGAGTGATTCACCAGTGATATTTTAAGTCCTGAGTCCATGACATCATTAGCGTTTTTCTGACTTGACCATTTCACATTTGTGAGCTTTCTACATCCTCTTCTCCTTTGGTGCTGTCCCGGCCTCTGGTCAGAAAGGAGAAATGAAGGAGGTAGAACTGTTGTTGGAGAAATGGGAAGGAGAGGTTTTTCTCTGTGATAACAGTCTGACTCCCATAATGCTTTGCTCATTTTTCAATAATGGTGCTTACCAAGTTGTGTTGTAAGTTATTGTCATCTATTATTCTATGATACCCTTGAGAGCCAGGCAGTTATTACTCCACTTAATAACTGCAGTGCTGGTACATTATAGATGTCTGATAAATGCTTATTTAATAAGTGGATCAATATCTTAATCAACATATAAAAACCTAAGCAGAAATACAGCAATTTATAAGAATTTATATTTCAATGTGGATGTTTAGCTTTAAAACATACAGATGACTGCACATATGTTAGCTTACCAGCTTGTAAATATAACCTCACCCCTTTTCTCTAATCTTCTGGGATCTCAGGGCTTTGTTTTAGGGGAGTTTTTCACAGTTCTTGAGGACTTTTGTCACTACATTTGTTCAAGAACCCAGGGGTGTACTATCCATTATTGAATAGATCATTCAAAATATGATCAGTATAATGCTAGTCCTCATTTCTTATCCCTCCTTTTCCTAAGGTCCATAGAGAGCATTGACAGTAATCCTTTCTGGATGATGATATAGAATGTATTTTCTTGTTTATCTCAATAAGTACATGCTATTTGGAAGATTAAATATTAAATTTTATCCAAACAAACAAACAAACAATGCTTGAGTAGAAGGCACAATCCACATATGCACACCCAGAATTTATCTTTGGCAACAGATCATGGCATTGTCTATAGGTTTTAACTTTCTATTGTTTCCATTCCATTCATAAGAATGTTTATAATAATTTCTATATACTTGTGGGTATTATTTGCTTATAGTTTGAAATGCAGATGCTAGTGAAATCACACACACAGTTAAAGATATTTTCTCTGTTCTTTTTGTTATGATACTTCGGATACACACAGACTTACATAATATTCACCTTCTACATTAGAGTTTATTGTTATTATTATCTATAGAGCATATGAATGATGTGGTAATTTAAAAACTTTTGTTGCAACAGGATACTGGAAATGTTGCTTTTTCATTTATGTTTATGGGCTACTTTGATGTCAGAACAAAGTTTCCTATGGTGGACAAGTCATCTATTGGCATCTGAAAGTACAGTAGACAAATGAAACTCAAAGGTGACGGGTACCTACTGTACACTCACAACTCCAATCAGTTCAGGGATTACAATAGGTATGGTGGTTTCTCCCCCAAAGCAAGCAAGCAAACAGTTTTTCAGGGACACTAGCCTGATGTCCACCAATTCAAGTGTGTTACCTGGAGGCAATCTAGGGTTGAAATGCAACGACCAACACTGGCTCCTCTACTTCTGATGGGAATCAAAAGGCCCAGGGCATCTTATTGGTGCTTCTGCCTGGGAGGCTGTTTCCAATTTTTCTTGAGCTGCTCATATGACTTAGAGGAACACATGCACTTGTCTACTGGAAAGGCTTTACAAAGGATGAAGAAATGGAGATGAAAAACATGCTCCAGATGAAGAAATATTCAGGGTGGTGCCTGTGAAGGGGCACTGAGCTTCCATGCTGTCCTCCCCCTGTCTCCAGAATCCTTCGCGATTTTAGTTGTCTCAGAATTCCATAGTGCATGGAGAGTTCATTGGCCATATAATGGGATTAGACTGAACTGGTTTAGACTCCAGTTGGCCTGTCTGCCTAGTGTTTCTTCCTCCACACACAGGGCAAGATACTCTCTCAAAAAGGATCTTACCATCTATCATCAGACAAGGAAGGTCAGAGAGTTTCTTTATGGTCCACCTCCAAGGCAGAGAGAGATGAAAGTTCTCAGGATCTACCTTGCAGAAAAGGAATCCTAGTCCTACAGCATTTCTTAAAGAAGGAGGTAAAAGGCTAGAAATTATGAAGAAAATATACATGTCTCATCACAGCACGTTTTCACAAAGCCTGAAACACATTGCAGGTAATTTCTTTTAACTATGATATTATTTTTTATAGTGCAACTTTTAGTGTTAATTTAGTCTCAAAATAGATCATGAAAACTAAATAATTCAACACTTAAAATAAAAGCAACGCCGACTCTAAAGAAGAACCAAGGAAAACCTGAAGGCACTTATTGGATGATGCTTTTCATTGATTACCCTGTGAAACTTGCAAACTGACCTCTAGTCATTTGAGAAATACTACAGACATATGCAAGGTGCACTCCTGGCTAAGGAAAATCTGAAGTCAATATAGTGACTACAATGTGGTGAGAGAGCAGAACATTCACTCCTCTCACTTCCGTGCAAGTGCAAGTGATGTTATGGGATGGAGGCTGGGATAACTCAGCCTCTTGCACAGCTGGGAGCTTGCCGGAAATGATTCACGAGGAAGACGCTTCCAAATTGGAACAGAGTGGCTCTTACAAATTTCATAATAAAAACGGATTTTTGTACTTTTCCATGTGCTTATTCTGCAAATGTGTAGTGCATTTTGGTGTGCCGGGTTCAATGTTCTAATTTGGTTCTGGTTTGTGGGTAAAGTGGATCTGAGTAAGTTAAGGGGAAATGATGAAGACTATTTTGTTTGTAGGGAGGAGAAGTGGGAGTGCTCAGTCATAGGAACTTCATTACCCTCTCCAGGCTACCTCGGGTCAAATGTCAGTGAATTCATTGGGTAGGGGAGCCTCTCTATTGTGCCATATCCATTATATTGTTTCATGATTCAATGAGTCATAGAATTAGGACTGCTTTGGTTGGGAAGTACCTTGACGATTTATCTAGTCGAGTGGTTCTAAATCAGCAAGGGACAGAGGCAGAGGAAGGGATGGGAAAGAACAAAAAGTCTGTGGGACTCTGCTTGTGTGCTTTCTCAAAGGTGGTATGACCAACTTTCTCTTTCACACATTCTCCTGGAGTCAGGGCAGGTAACCGTCTTCCCCTCTCCCCCTGTAGTAAGAAGGTATATTTTTAAAAACTAATAGGACAGGAAACTGAAATCACTCTAACTAAGTATTATGAGAGAGAGAGAAAGAAAGAGAGAGAGAGGCTAACCTCAAATCCCTATTTTTCAGACCGTTTCTCTTGTAAATCCTTTGCGCAAGCTGAGTGTAAATTTGCCTCTCTAGCAATCCGTTTCCAAGTGTGGAATTAACCAGGTGTGGCACTTCCCTGCTTTGGGAAGGTCTTGGGTTAAGTTGTAGCATCTTCAGACAGAAGCAAGCATCGTTGACTTGTAAAGTGACATTCCTGTCTCTTTTGCTCTCGCCATTATGGCACCAGTATAAATCCTCAACAAGGAGGGACTACTCAGTACCCGTATCTTTTCATAAATGTCCTTAGATAAGCTGTTTAGATTTTCATGAAAATGTTAAAAATTTAAGTCATGAATATAAGAAATCACATTATTGAGCAATAGCTCTCTACTGGTCTTGTTTTATAAGTAATAACTACATGAAATATGTATCAAGTATGAATGGTTTATAGTGAGTTTTAATATTAACTTCAGTTTTACTAAATCAGTACTGGCCATACTTAGCTGATGTGTTTGACTGAGTTCCCAGCTTTTTCTCTGGGCTAGCTTTTTTTCTCTGTCTTTGTACATCTCCTTCTCTATTATATTCTATGCTGGGCTGGCTGCTTCTGAACTCATGGGAAATTGGGGAAGGTTGGTATTTGTTGATGTATTTGTTCACCATATAATACCTGCATTTGAACCTTGTTCATGTATGTTGATGTCTTCATGAATTCCTGTAAAAGGCAGAGCCCCTGAATCGCTATACAGTATTGGGGATATGCTTTTTGAACTTAATAATATTCATGTACTTTAGCTTTCCATTCTTTCTGGCAAACTGTCAAGTTTAATGTTGAGGAAGGAATGGGATCATTTCATGTGAGAAAAGCCACTTCTTAAAGTCTTAGTAGAAAATGAATTCTTTATGAATAAGAACAAAACAAGAAACAACTGGTCAAATTCCCATCTAAACACATCATCTAGTACAGGCTATATAACTGCCTTCCAGTTGCCCTTGACCACCCAATGACAAATGCATTCATTGTTGCTTACTGTGCTGGCTGGTCTTATGTCAACTTGATAAAAGCAAGACTTATCTGAAAGGAGGGACCCTCAACTGAGAACATGCCTCCATGAGGTCCAGCTCTAAGGAATTTTCTTAATGAGTGATTGATGGTGGAGGACCCAGCCCATTGTGGGTGGTGCCATTCCTTGGCTGGTGGTCCTGGATTCCGTAAGAAAGCAGGCTGAGCAAGCCACAGGAAGCAAGCCAGTAAGCAGCACCTCTTTATGGCCTCTGCATCAGCTTCTGCCTCCAGGTTCCTACCAAGTCTGAGTTCCTGACCTGATTTCCTGCAGTGATGAACAGCAATATGGAAGTGAGAACTAAATAAACCCTTTCCTCCCCAACTTGATTTTTGGGCATGGTATTTTGTTGCAGCAATAGATACGTGAACTAAGATGCTCACACTAAACCCAACCCACCCCTCCTTATGCTGGGAATTAAACCTTCTGCTTTCTACATGCTGATTGTCTCATTCTCAGCCCACATACAATATTTTACATTTTCCAGGAGCTACACTAAAAACATAAAAAAGAAACATGCAAAATTCATTTTATCAATATGTATTATCAATATGTTACTATTTAACATTTAATCAACAAAAAGCATTAGTCCATTCTCTTCAAGGTCTTTGAGATCTTCTGTCATTTGTATTTATAGCTCATCTTAATTTATAGTCTAAATCTAGAATTTTCATTGGCAAGACTCTCTTTTTAATATTTATAATAATATTCTATGAAATTTCTGGTTGAAATTTCAAATGCTTAAATTTTTCCAAATAGTGTTTTCTAAAAACAAAATTGAATATCAAAACTATTTCTCAGCAACTCTGCTGTGCCCTGGCCCATTGAGACCTACAGGGCTTGTAGAAACACCAGGTAATTCTTCTGTTAAACACAGTCAACCTCCAATTTGAACTTACAATAAGTTACAAAATCCCATTCTTCTCTTTACCACAGCTACATGAGTTGACCATCTCATCAGCATTAAGCCCTCAAGACCTTCCCACATCTACAGTTCTTCATCATCTTATTCCTAGCACTGTCTGTCCTTATATTGCAACATTCTCTACCTTTGCTCTCTTGCTTCATCCCTAGTAGCCCCTTTGCTGTTTTTCAAAGACTTGTCACTCTAGGTTTTGAGGTAATTATTTATTATGTTTATTAAAATCTCTTCTTGATAACCAATGGCCTGTTCTTTTTCATTATGGTTTAAATAAAGATGGCCCCCCAGAGGATCATATACTTGAGTACCTGCTCCCTAGTAGGTAGAACTGTGTGAAGAAAATGAGGAGGCCTATGGCCTTGATGGAAGAGGTATGCCAGTAGAGTTCAGACTTGAGGCTTCAAGATTCCAGTCATCCATAGCCTTCACCTCTCTCTCTGCCCTGTGATCACATCTCAAGATGTGAACTCTTAGCTACTACTCCATCACCCACCATGTCATCCCTATCGTGATGGTCATGAACTCCAACCCTCTGAAATTGTAAGATCCAAATAAACTCTCTTTGTTTTTTCTCCAATTTGCTTTGTATGGTGTCTTACCAAAGCAACAGAAAAGTAACCAAGAAAGTAATTTTTTCAGGAAAGCATTTTCTGTGTATACTCAGCCTGGACCCAGGCCATTCTCTATGTCTCTTAACCTAGCTTCACAATGTTTCTTTACAATGTTTATCATACCATGTCTTAAACTACATTCGAGAGGAGCATCTATTAATATTTCCCTGGAACATATGCATCGGCAGTGCAGGGCTCCTGATTGAAATCTCAAATAATCTGCTTCCTGGGTATCGTTATCTTTTGAATATAGCTCATTTGTTTGTGGCAGGTAAATGTACAATAAAGAAGTCACGCTTTACAATTATCAGTATTTATAGACATGGAAGTAACATTAGCTAGTATTATTGGCCCAGTCTTTGTTATAAAAATGAGGTCCCATGTAAAGTATGAATTCCTAGGTACTGTAAAATTCAAGGAGTCTTCTCTAACTTTCCTTGGTATGCTGGCTATTATTTTCCATTTCTCCTGCCTCAATGGTGGGGTATTATTTTTATATTGCCAGGATTGTTTTATAACATGGGACAGGAGGATGCTGTCCTGTTAAAAATGTAATGTAAGTGATTACTGTCCAGAACAGTGCACATAAGTTTTGATGAGTAGAGATACTCTTGACTTCTTCCTATAGAAAACATAAACTTAATACTCTACTTTGTCTTCCTATGAGAATTAGCTTTGTGTCTATTAGCAACACTCTCACATATGGACACACACACACATCCACCTTTTTCATCAACGAGTGGGTTGAATATAAGCTAAGATACGTATTAACTTTGTATAGGTTCAAGAGTGATACTTTTAATATTTTGACTATTATCCTTTAATAAACTTTTCACATCTCCTTTTTAATATTTGCTGTCTTTCATTGGGAAAGTGCCATTGAAACACAGGGTAATAATGTGCTCTTACAGAGTTATACACTGATGTCCCTAAGCTGTGGAGCTTACTGTTAGAACTGGGGTGAATTTAAAGGCCTGGGATGTCAAAGGAGGTCCTCAGAGCTCTTGAATAATTCCCGAACAAGAGAGAAAATTATATGTTTCATATAATTTTCAACTATTTTGTTAGAATTAAGATTTAAAGGTCTGTGCATTGCAATCCATGGACATATCAAGTCTCTTAATAAAAACCTCCCTCAACATTTCTTTTGATTTTCCTAATGATTACATCATTGACAAAACATTTGTCTTGCACAGCTTTACAAAGTCTGGATTTTGTTGAAGATATCTTTGTGCTATTGTGGTCAGTATGTCCTGTAAATAGGCTTCAGAAGAGAAGGGAAGGGAAGGGAAGGCTTGATTAGATTCAGATTCAATGTGTTTTGGCAAGAATATTTCATAGGTGTGGTGTTTACTGTCATTAACACAGTCTGACTGAATGTTCCTTTTTAATATTAGCAGCCATTATTACTGCCTGGAGTGATATATCTTTATGTGTCTATGTATTTGAGTGTGTATATGTATATTTATGTACATACATTTTCTTTTAAAGGCAAAGAGCTGTGATTTACATAGATGTTATCAACCTCATTTCCTTCTGGGTTTAATCTTCTTTTCTCCTTTCTGGGTCTCTCTGCTATGGTGGAGTAGTATGGTTTACTGAGCATGGGGATGGAGGATGCCTCCTAAGGAAATTGGGCAGAGAGGAGAATCCCAGGCAGTGGGAAGAGTTCCTAGGCAAGGAGACGAACTGTGTCCGAGTCTCTTGATTTTGTCCTGTAAGCTGTGATTGCATTCACTGCTTAGGTAGAAAACTCCAGGCAAGAACAGAGAGGATTCAGATTGGGGAAGATGAAGACTTGGGCCTGACATGGAAAGGGCCTGTCACACAGCTTCTCTATAAGTATTCCATTAGTGACTAGGGCAGATTTGCTTCCAGTACTCTGAACACGTCCCTGTAGGGAAAGGACTCCAAAGATGGAAAGCCAAAATCAGCAGGCAGATTGGTCTTAGTCTGCTCTTGCTGTTGTGACACAGTATGACAAACCGGTGGCTTATGAATGATTGGAAATTATTCCTCACTGTTCTTGACAGAGGACACAGGTCCAAGATCAAGATGTCACTGTTCAATGTTTGGTGAGGCCCATTTCCTAGTTTACAAATGGTGACTTCTCTTTCTTTATTGACAAAGTGGAAGGAACAACAAATTCCCTTAGGCTCTTTCTCATTACACTTAGGACCTAATCTGCTGTCAAATTCCCTACCTCCTAATATTTCAACCCAAATATTCTGGTCCTGCCACCATGAATTCATCCTTCTGGAGGCAAGGACTTTCAAGTGTTCCTGGAAGGAAACATCTAAGAGGAGCTCAAATCGCCTCCCCTCATATGGAAGTCTTTTTCAGCTTCTGCTGAGAGAATAATCAAGAGTTTTCAGACACCTCACCCTTATTGTGAGATGGAAGTAGGAGAAATCAGGCATGCATCCATTATATTATTTTTCCTGTCACTTTAAATTACTAGGTGGCAATGCTGAAGTACCATACATGGCTGAATATGGACTCAAGTAAATACTATGTCTGATGCTGGCAGACAATATGTTTCCACAAGCTGAAGTCAGTTTTTAAGTTCCCTTTCCCTCTTCTTTTTTGAGGAGGAGGAGGAGTAGTAATTTTTTCTGCGTAGAAAAATAAACTTTATGAATATAACACATGTAAAATATATTTAAATTCCTGTCTACATTTAGCATTCTGGCATTCGTTTTCTCTATTTTTTTTCTTCTTGACATAATTTCAATCACTATCTTAGCTTTTTCTCTTTCACCCCATGCCCTACTGATGACTATTTTTATCTCCTCTGGTTATTTGACTCCCCCATTTATCTTGTCTAAAATGCAACTCAGAATTTGAAAGGGGATGCCTTCCTTCTCCATCATTTCTTTTCCTGGCTATCAAGGCCTTTAATTTCTCCTTCTGCATGTAAACTTAGAGTGATATGGTGTGCAAAATCCAAGATGATTCAGTTTTAGCTTTTCTACAAGGTCAGCACTACTCTGATTACACAAGTCCCCACATTTTCCTTACATGTTTCACTAAAGTTTAATGTTAGAGGTTTTTGTTTTTGTTTTTTCATTCACAAACCACTTTAGCTGAAATGCTACTATGGGCAGAATACTGCGAATGCATAAAAGAAGAGATCATGAACAGAAAATGCCCACATCTGAAATAAAATCCATCCTTACTCTCTTTCTAATAATTTCTCCCAGCCCTGAATAATTCTTTTAATCAGAAACATGCTACTAATTTAGAAAATCTCTTTTTTTGCCTAATTTATGTCAGTAAGTTATTTCTGCCAACAGAAATGCACTCTATTATTTTCCAAATTCTTTTGTTTTAATTTATTTTCTGTTCTCACTCTTTCTCCTTGCTTGAATCTGCGCACAGTATATCTATTCCTCCTTTTCAATGAATTCTGAACTTCAAATTAATCTTCAAATCATATTGGTCTGGCACATAATTTTCTTCCTTTATTATTATTATTACTCACAAATAGTTAACTTATTTCCTTGAATGAATTTCCTCAAATACAGTGCAAAAATGACACAAAATATGACAAAGTATGGTAATTTTTGTGACAATGCAAAGTTAAAAAAAAAAGTAAAACAACCAAAGAAGGTTCTATTTGCAACTGATAGTGACCGACCATCACGGAAAACCACAACCAGTTATGGTGTAGATGGCAGAGCACAGGGAGATCAGCACCAATGTTGTCTATAACACAACTCCAGCACCAAAGTCTTAGAAAGCAATGTGGAAGGGCACTGTGGGAAGAACCAGAGGACCAGGAAAGCTGCTGAGAGATTGCATCTCCTAGAAATTACAGAAAGCATAAGCCCATGATACTTAAACAGGACCAGAACAATGACAACATCAATAGACATGCTAACATGGGAAGGAGCAATCTTATGTGCTCTCAACAAACAAAACTACAGGTAACTAGTGAATGCAGAGAGAGGGAGAATTAGCCTATCTCAAGGTTGAGCCCCTTAACTGGTTATCAAAAAAAAGTGCTCAGTCTTAGAAATCATGTACAATACCACACACACACACACAGACACACACACCACACAAACACACCAAACTCAGAAAGTTTAATATACATAATCAAAATAAAAAGAGGCCATCAATTTGAGAGCAAGGGAGGCATGGGAGGGGTTGGAGAAAGGAAAGAAGAGTAAGTGATGTACATTATGTTTTAATTAAAAACAAAAGAACAAATAAAACTAATGAGTTGTAGATATGGTGATTTTTATTCTGGGCTTCTGGGAACATCCATAGGCAATGCATGCTGGTTATTGTGATACCCATTCTTACCCACCATGGGAACCCCTCTTCACTGCCTATATATTTTATTCACAGCTGACCTTGTGAGCTTAGTTCTATCAGTTGTCAGTTTGGGTAGTATTGATATGTGGTGCAAACTCCAAATTACTTACTTTCTTTTACCCAGAGCAATTACCTTGCTTTGATTTCTTGAGAGATTACCCATCATTAGAGACACAAAGCCCCAAAGGAAGAGACGGAGTCGAACTAGTGTTGGGAGTTCTCTGATGCTTGTGACAAAGGCATGCCCTGCCCTGGAGAACTCTGCCAAGGACTCTGGGAAGGAAAAGCAGCACAAAAAAGTAAGTGTATGATAATGTCACCGAGCCATGGAACAAGTTCTGAACTGCTTGTTTCTGGCCTACTTTTGAAACGAGTACACATTTCCTTATAGTTTAAAACTTTGCTACTCAAGAATGTGTTCAGGGAATTACCACCAGAGAGCTTGTGAGAAATACAGAAATTCATGCCCTGCTCTAGAAGGACTAAATCAGAGCCCTTCTTTTTCTTTTTGTAAAATTTTATTTTTTAAATCTTAGTTACTTTTTATCCCAGCTGTAGCCTGTTCCCTCGTTCCCTCCCAATCCCACCCTCCCAAGTCTACAGATAAGGGCGGTCTCCTCCCTTTCTATCTGATCCTAGGTACACTGATCCTAGGTTTCTTCAGGACTGGCTGCAACGTCCACCTCTGTGGCCTAGCAAGGCTACTCCTCCCTCTGGGAGGGGGAGGTCAAAGAGACAGCCATTGAGTTCATGTCAGAAATAGTACCTGTTCCCCTTACTAGGGTACCCACTTGGATAGTGAGTTACCATGGGCTACATCTGAGCAGGGGTTCTAGGATATATCCATACATGGTCCTTGGTTAGAGAATCAGTCTCAGACCTCTGTGCCCAGATATATTTGGTCCTTGTGGAGCATCTATCCTCTCCAGATCATACTAACTCCCCCTTTTTTCATATGATTCCCTGCACTCTGCCCAAGGTTTGGTTATGAGTCTCAGTTTCTGCTTTGATACACTGCTAGGTTGAGTCTTTCACAGGTCCTCTGTGGTAGACTCTTGTGCTGTTACTTATTTTCTCCTACATCCAATGTCCATCCCATTTGTCTTTCTAAGTGAGGATTGATCATCTTACCCCGGTCCTCTTTCTTGTTTAGCTTCTTTAGGTGTATAGATTTTAGTATGTTTATCCCATCTTATAGGTCTAGTATCCACTTATAAGTGAATATATACCGTGTGTGTCTTTCTGCTTCTGGGATACCTCACTCAGGATATCTTTTCTAGATCCCACCATTTACCTGTAAATTACATGATTTCCTTGTTTTTAATTGCTGAGTAGTATTCCATTGTGTAAGTGTACCACAATTTCTGTATCCATTCCTCCGTTGAGGGACATCTGGGCTTTTTAAAAAATAGGATCTACCCTTAGACATATTGAGTTGTAAGCTCAGGGGTTGGAACAAACAGTGTGTTATAACCAAACCTTGGGCAGAGTGCAGGGAATCATGTGAAAGAAGGGGGAGTTAGTAAGACCTGGAGAGGACAGGAGCTCCACAAGGACAAATATATCAGGGCACAGGGGTCTTTTCTGAGTCTGCTTCTCCAACCAAGGACCATGCATGGATATAACCTAGAACCCCTGCCTGAATGTAGCCCACGGTAGCTCAATGTCCAAGTGGATACCCTAATAAGGGGAACAGGGACTGTCTCTGACATGAACTCAGTGGCTGGCTCTTTTATTCCTCACCTGGAGGGAGGAGCAGCCTTACTAGGCCACAGAGGAGGACTTTTCAGCCAGTCCTGATGAGACCTGATAAACTAGGGTCAGATGGAAGGGGAGGAGGACCTCCCCTATCAGTGAACTTAGAGAGGTGCAGGGAGGAGATGAGGGAGGAGGGTGGGATTGGGAGGGAATGAGGGAGGGGGCTACAGCTGGGATAAAAAGTAAATAAATTATAATTAATATATAAAGTAAAAATTTAATTAAAAAAGAGTACCACATAAATGATCAGATCTTAAAACAAACAAACAAACAAAACAAAACAAAAAAGTCCTAAACATGGAACCACATTTTGAGGATGAGTATTGACTTGTCATTGGGTACCTTTTTCTTTCTTTCTTTCTTTCTTTCTTTCTTTCTTTCTTTCTTTCTTTCTTTCTTTCTTTCTTCCCTCTCTATCCCTCCTTCCTTCCTTTCCTCTTTCCTCTCTTCTTCCCTCTCTCCCTTCCTTCTTCACTTTCTTCTTCTTCCTCTCTCTCTCTCTCTTTCTCTCTCTCTCTCTCTCTCTCCTTCCCTCCCTCTGTCCCTTCTCCCTCATTGCTAGATATTTGGTAACTAAAAAAGCAGCAGTGATCCGGTATCACTTACCCCCAAACAGGTACCAGTTAAACAGGTACCGACCTCAGAACTGGGAGGTGGCTCAGAGGGTAAAGTGCTATCTAGGCAGGAGTGACATCACCGATATAAAGCTGGATGTGGCGGTGTGCAGCTGTTATCCCAGAATTGGGAGGAGTTTCCAGACAAAAGAATTAGTGGAAGACATATACATAGGCATAGCCAGTCTCCCCCTGACACACACACAAACGGAAAGATGTTTAACTTTTTAGATTTGCTTATTACTGTGATGCGAATGCCCCTGCCTTAGCTACTTTTGAGCTGCTAACATGTGTCACTTGGTGCAGTTAAGAGATGTGCATAGAGTGACTTGCTGCTGAGGAACACTGGAGCCCATTTAGGGTACTAGAGTTAAGAGACAGAGCTGTGGACCAGTGAGTGCAGGGTTTAGAGTAGTGTCTGTTAGAGTGTCCTCTCGGTGAATTGATGAATTACTGACTGACGAGATTAGGGGAGAGGAATGGATGTTTCTGACAATATTTAAGTAAAGATGAATTTTGAGTGCTTCATAAGATTATATTTAGCAGCAGATTATTTACCTTTTTGCCCACTTTTGTGAGAACATAAATAGTGTAGTGGACTTTTACAACAGTAAAATATGTCAAAATAGAAAATAAATTAGTATTTAAAATGTAGGATTGTGAAATAAAACCCCTAATGAACAATTACGCTTGAAGTTATGTTTATAAAAATAATTTGTACAGTTTGCCATGTCCACGCATTGTGTGGGACATATATTTATTGAAAAATGACTGTTCACTTAAAATTCAAATTTTACTGGAAGACTTGTTCTTTCTTTGCTAGGAAAACCAAGTCCATCACTGCATTTAAGTTCTACTGAACTCTAGGATGTCCTCTGTGTTCAATGGCCATGGGTGGACTGTAGCAGGAAGAATGTTTCCACAGGTGTGGCTCTCGTGTGGGCTGGAATAGGGAAAGAAAGAAAAACCACTGTCTAGAATAGAGTGAGTCTCTAAGTCAGTGGCTCTCAACCTTTGGGTCACAATGCCGGGGAGGGAGAAGGAGGGAGGGGGGAGGGTATGTCAAATGATTCTTTCACAGGGTCATCGAAAACCACTGGAAAACACAGATATTCACATAATGGTTCATAACAGCTTACTGTTACGAACTAACAAGAAAAGTAATTTTATGGTCGGGGGTCATCCCAACTCGAGGAACCATATCAAGGGGTTGTAGCATTAAGCCATCTACCCATGAGTATAGGCTACTCTGTCCAAGTAAGTCAGTCTGATCTTTATTGTCACTGGCCTCAAGTCTGCTATCATGCCTAGAAAGCGCTTCTCTGACTTCTCCCTCTCAGGTCCTATCTGATGTTTCCACTGGCAGCCAGCTGACGTTGTAGGAAAGTGTCCCACTGTAGGAAAGTGTCCCACGCATGGTTCCAATATTGGGGAAGCATTCCACTCATGATTCTAATGTTACAGCCTACAGTTCTTTTTACTCCAGAAATGGCCTGCTTTAAATCATATTTGTGGTCTCAATCCTGAATTTCTCTGAATAAGGCCCAGCTGGCCGTCTCCCTCCTGAGTGAGGTACAGACCATGTTTGTGCTTGTTTCCCACACCTGGGACTTCCCTGGCAGGGATTTCTTGTCACAGTCGTGTCTCCTGGAAACCTCTTGGGAGACAAACAGGAATCTGGAGTACAGATGGGCCTCAGCCTCCTGGACTCGGCTGGCTGCAAGGACAGCCCCTGTGATTGGAAGGCTAATTGTGTCCGTGTGTTGGAATGTGAAATCATTGAAGTGAGACTAATGTTGTGCATTCGGTGATATATTTGAATGATCCTGAGAGGAGAATATAACCAAATTTTAGGCAAAGGGAAATTTCTGAAGGTCTGAAATGTTTTCAGATCATTTTGCAATTTTGAAAAGGCTCTGTCATTTACCTTGTGTGCTCCTGGGCCATGGCATACCTAATCCCTTTGTGTTTTCAGCCAAGGAGAAGCAAGTTATCTCCTCCATTTCTCCCTGACTGAAGCTCGCTCCTGTGTTTATATTCCTAATCTTTGCCAAAGGTGTTAACCCTTACCCAGTCAAACACCGTGAGTTGAGCTCAGCAGCCATTCCCTGGTTTTCCCCGAGTGGGGACTCGAACCCTAGTCCCAGTGCTTATGCGGCAGTTGCTTCACCAGCCAAGTCATCTCTCCAGAGCCTGCCTCTGTTTTTATAGGTAAACAGCTGCTGTATTTATCATTCTTTCAGTTTGTAAACAACTCACCAATCTGCCTTTCCTTCGGATCTCTATTACCTCAGTCTTACCTGTCAACTGAAGGATGTCCATGACTTCTTCGAAGACCCTAACGAACTACCACTGATGAGCACTGGACAGATAAATGAACTAGGTGGCGTTCTGTAAGTTTGCCTTCTTTCTTGGCTAGCGTCCTGGTTAGCTTTCATTGTGAACTTGACATAGCCTACAGTCATCTGAGATGGGATTGCCTAAATCAGATTGGACTATGGGCGTGTCTCTGGGGAAGTGACTGTCTTGATGGTTAATTCCCGCAGGAGTGCCCACACCACTGTGGGTGGTACCGTTCCTTGTGCAGGTGGCTTTGGACTACATTAAAAAAAAAAAAAAGCTCGCAAAGCATGAGCCTGCACGTGAGCCAGTTAGCAAGCAGCGTCCTCCATGGTTCCTGCTGTTCTTGGGCTGTGAATTAAGATGCGTGGCTAGAGATCCTGCTGCTTGGAATAGCAAGCAGGCGTGCCTTGAGTTCCTGTCTCGACTCCCCTCAGTGATGGACTGTGATCTGGAAGATGGTATAAACCCTTTTCCTCCACTGATTTTTTAAGTCATGTTTTACCACAGCAGTGAAAAGCAAACGAGGACATGTAGTGTGGCCACAGACATGAACGCAGCACGGAGAATCCGTGCAGCCAGTGAGCTCCGGCTCCAACTTCTCCAAGTCCTGCATGCAGCCGCATCACTTTGTTAAGTTGGATAAGAAAATAAACACCACTATACTTTACTTTCTTCATAGTCGGTTTGTTAATACTAGTATTATCTATGAATTTGTGCATTGAAGTTTTTCTACATTTAGTTTTCTACATTCAAAATACTTGGGCCTCTGAAGGTGGCAAAAGAATCTCAGTCAGCAATCTCAAAGCAGGCAAGACATTTATACCTATGGAGTTCAAAGTGAGATAAAAAAAAAAAAAGCCTGAGGAGCTTAAACCAGAGAGATGGAGCTTTCAGTGTGTAGCAGTCCAGGCAGGCAGATATCCATCACCATTCATGAGCTGACCTCAGGGATCCACAGCAGGCACAAAATAAACCTGTGCCTTTGAGTTCCTAGACCTGCATGACTTTGGAACTGATGTTACTGCGGTGAAAGGAAATGAAGAAACAATATACGCACATACAAAGACACTACGATCGGATGGGCTGTGCACTCTAATGGAGATGCACCAGCAGCCCGGAAACTCAGCCAGTTTATTGCACGGGGAGGAAGGTGTGGTGATATAGATAGGGAGGCCTTTGTAGGGGAGCAGTCCGGGCCATACACATCCCGGAGGACGCTGTGGTCGATCCTTTCTATATCACTGTGGACATGTGGACTGGGCCTTGCCATTTCTCCGAACCCGACCTGGGCAAGACCTTCCCATTCCCATAGTTCTTGAGGGACTGATGTCATTGACCTGGTCACACTCTCGTCAGGCACGTTTATTCATAGAAAGGCACACTTGAGGCGTTCTCACACATGAGGCATGCAGAGCCTTGCTCTGGACACACAGGCCAAGCGCATGCGTGGCCAGGGCAACGTGGACAGTGGTAATGGGAGAAAGGACAATGGGCCACAGGCCGAGACCTCTGTCATCTCTGGGGACCATGTTCCTTGGGAGAACTAGAACAGGAGGTTGCTCTGGGCTTGCTCAAGCATCTGAGATGGCAACCTAAGGTGTCAGTGGAGCGGAACGCTTTTCTGTGCTTTCATATTAAGTACGGATTGACTTAGAAACTGAGGCACACTACACTGTGAAGAGCAAGGAACAGCTGCGAAATTGTCTTCCGTGACATTCTTAGCTAAGATTTTAATTCTATGAGATAATCTAGAAAAAGCAGAATCCACCGCCTGATTTTTCAAAAATAGTCATAAACCCTTTAAAATGTTTTTGTTTTGTTTTCTGTATCGTCATCATTGTCTTTGCCGTCACCCCCCCCCCCATCATCATCAACTAAAGGTTTTCTTCTGTTTGAAATGGCTGCCAAAGTCTATGGCGGTCACAGAAAACTCCGGAGCACCCCAGCCTTGGAGATGCCCTCCTGCAACTCTGCTGAGAAGAAGGGTAGGTGAGGCAGCCAGCTTCAGGCCTCCCAAGGAAGGAGTACTGTGGAAGGGCACACTGGAGACACCGTGGGAAGCACCGGGTTCACGTGACACCCTCCAGGCAGGTGACAGTGCTCTCTGTAAGCGGTTTCTTAATTCAACAGTCAGCACCAGAAACCTCACAGACAGTGCAGTGTCGTACTGTTATTTCAGTCTGAGAGTGAGGAGACTGTTCCAAATTAGGGTTTTGGAGTGAGTTCTGGCTTTGCTATACTACGCATTGAAACAGGTAATCCCGCGGTATGATTCTGCGCTGCTGGGTATGGGGAACCACAGTGCGTAAACAACCTTCATGCAGAGTCCTAGTGCGATGGAGGTGTCCAGGGAGGTGGGGGCCTCTAGGCCATTCTGCCTTTGTGGCAGGATGCCCTCCGAGCCTCCAGGTATTCATCCACCTTAGTCAGAGTTGCAGGGACTTCTCTAAGCCTCCAGCATGAGCGCAAACAGGCAGAAAGAAGTAGGTTCTCAGGCCACCCCATTCTCTTTCTGCTACCCCATTATTTTCTAAGAATGTTTACAGTGTATTTTCTTTGTGTTTTCTTCCTACTATTACCTGGTGAAGGAGAGCTAAACGAGGGTAAGAAGCTCACGCAATTTGTCATTTCGTTTTGGAGGAGCAGGGTTATAAAAAATGCAGGATTGCTTCCAGGGGCAGCCCGGGAGACTTAAGGACGGTCCTTGTTCCCGTCGCCAGTAGATGGCGCTCCGTCTCCGCTTCAGCCATCCAGACAACCTCGCCACTCATTGGCGGGGGGGGGGGGGGGGTTCTGAGGTCCAAATCGGTGTCACCAGCTCAGACAGGAGGCAAATATTAAACCTAACATTCCATGCATTTTTTTGAGAAAGAAAGCCTTTGTGTTTAGGTTTACTCCAGAGTCTCTGGAGAAGTGCTTGGGAACTCCCTCTGCTACTGAACTCATCACTGTGGCCCTTTATTCACTTACAAAATGCTTCCCCAGGATCCCAGCTCAATTACCTTTTGTCTCCCTTCTGCTCTAATACCCTGGTAGGATGCATGAGAAACAAAGCAAGGTTAGACATTTACTCTCTCAACTACAATGGTTTGTTTTTCTTGTTTCCAGAACCAAATGGAGTAATCGCTCTCAATGCCCCAATACACGCGCAGGCACGTGTACATGCAAACCAATATGAATAGTGTCATAGTTAGTCTGCCTATCACTTTTGTCCAAAGGAAATGTATAAATAAACACAAATAAGCAAAATTTTCTTTCCTTCCGGTAAAATGTTTGACAAGGTTTCCACGACTCTGCCGAAAGTGTGTGTTTATTTGCCGTTTCAGAGGTCTGATATCTGAAAAACTATCAGGAATGATGGTTAATCAATTCAACAACTAGCTACTGACTGGAATGATGGAGAAAGCCTTTTATTCGGTGTTGCGGGGGATGCAAAGATAAATCCTTAACGTCAAAGGCTTCACCACCCAGTCCTAGAAAAATGGCTGTGGACAGGAAGAGCTGAAGCAGTGTGACCAGGAATGTGCAGTTGAGGCTGCGGCTGTGTTCTGCAATATCATATTAACTCGAGACTGAGATCTGAGCGACTGTTCTAGACATCCAGAGCACACTATGTAGCAGCGAATATAGGGTCGTTTGGTGGCCTCAAAGCCTCGCCATGCTTGATTTGAGCTGTACTATGCTATACTGATAAAGATGTGAGTTAATTCCCCAAAGGAGTAAATTTACCTTAGGTCAGCAGGATAATCCGCCTTTCTAAAGCTCCTCTACATGTGTTACCTCAGGGAGAACGCTCTGCAAATATTTTACATTGTGCTCATGTTCAACAATACATAAGCAAGAGATGAGCACGCAGATATTGAAGACTTCAGCATGGCCAGAACCTAGAATGCTAAACTCCTCATTTTTACTGTGACTATATGTTTTTTTTTCTTTGTAGAATATGTTTAGTAGAGTTAGGTGGAAAGGAACAATTTCTTCAAAGCAAGTGCATAGTGTTTCTCCTCTCTCTTTCTTCCTTTCTATGTAGAGACTTAGAGAGAGGGAAGGTTGGAGGGAGGGAGAGAGAGAGATCTTTCCAGAGGTCTTGATCTGTTGCAACAGCCTTGCCAATCCTTCAATTACTGTTTTTCTTTCATGAGAAATTGTTATTAGAATGCATTCACCCTTTTAGGGAGCTGTGAATGTGGTTATAATTGCTTGTTTCTGAGATAATTGGCCCGAATGCAGAGCCCTGGAAAAGTTACTTGAACAAATAAAAGGAGGACACCAGCCAGGACTACATTCAGACGTTGCCTCTGTTGGCTGTGATGACACAGAGGGAACAGCAGCGGATCCCAGGAAACACAACTGGAAGGTCCTATGAACAAGGGCATTTCAGACGTGAGGACTGCTTGGGTTTTGATGTTTCCTTGAGGAAGCAGCATGTCTGGGATAAGTGAACTACTTTAGCCGCTGGTGGGTTCAGCTCCGGTTGCTGATACTGAGCAGATTGTCCAGATGATCACATTTCTCCTGTTCCTCCTTCATGGGAGGCTGTGTGGATTCAGATTTGAATTCATCTGAATCACTTCACTTCTGTAGGAGCCAGGGAGTGGGGAGGGGATGGTAAAAGGTTGATTGATTTTGGGCATTTAATCAATGCAAAATTTTCTAACATCTGTATTATTGGTACTGCTGATAGCCTTTGATGTCATTGATCAAAGACTTGTGCTAATTCATTACAATCAGACATGAAACGATCATGTTTGCGGCACCTGGGGAGTAGCTAAAATACACTTTGTCTTAAAAGTTTAAGCTCTCAAGAACAGCATACTGTTAGTATTTTCCCCTGTCTCAAAACTTCTGGCTCATTTCATTTTCTTTAACAGAAAAAGATGGTAGAAAACTTCCGATGATGCCTGTTTATTGGCATAGCCCAACACTGGTAATCAATAGGCTAAGGGATACTCCCCCGGCTAAGAGTCAGACAGTATTAACTCACAGGGGAGAATAGAGACTTTGTAGCAATAGCGCAAAACACGAAGTTTAGTAAGATTCTACCCAGCCATTCAGGATTGATGCGAAGACGTCCAGAGACCACACCAACAATTCAGCTGACCTGCTTCCTGTTTCCACTCCCACGGCATCCCTCTGTTGTGTTAAAAACATACAGAGCTATGGGATCATATAGCTTTGGTGTAAAACTTAATCAGACCAGTTTTACGAGGTACCCCAAAGAGAGAGAGGACCAAGAATTTTCTCTAAAACTCTCTAGATCCTAAGGCAGAATGCATGCTGGGTTGCTCCTGTATGGCGAGCAGTGTGATTTCTTTTAGGTGGCCATTCAGTGACTAACAGCTTAAGCATGCATTTATAAGCCAACACTTACTGTTTTTTTAAAAAAGTTACAGCAAAACCAGGTCAAGGCTGTATATCCCTTTCAAACTTTCTTTAAGCCACAAAAGCACAATTATAATGTTCTTCTACATCATCCACAATGAAAGACTCTGTAGATATGAAAGAGCAAAGCAGAAATCTGTGTCCAGGCATGGAGGGTGATGTGAGTTTAAGCAGAAAAAGAAACATGTAGAAACTCATTTAATATACAGAGAAATGACTGAAGTCACATAACCTATGTTTGGTCACCCTTGGGGAGAACAATAGGAATGCATAGAAGCTAAAAACAGAAACTCATTTTGTCTTATTCTCGATAGTGTTTGAATATATATGTATTTGCTGAAATGAATGTATTATTCATGTAATAAGAGTTTTTGGAGAGTATACATTTCATCCCTCCACTTTAGACACACTGGACAAAACACTGAATTCATTTTGTGTTGTGGAACATGCAGACTTTTTTTTTTTTTGGTTATACCATTTATTATATCATAGGTAGATGAGGAGTTAAGCCATCTTGCTCAATTTCAATGCTTGGGTTCTTACACAAAGCTTGCCTCCTCCTTAGCCCCCTGCCACCATTCATCAAATGGGTCCCGCTCTGCTGGGGGACAGGGTTGTTTCACATGTTGGAAGGTATTGAGCTTTAGCGGCTTGCACAATGCTGCTGGAGGGAAATCCAGCGAGGGTCCAAGAAAATCTACTCAGGTGGTCCTACATGGTCTTGGCCTGAGCTTTGTTTCTCCTGTGGAGAAGCCTTCTCCCACATCCTTCCACCCCTGAATGAGTCGGGTCCTGGCACAGAGAAAGTTCACCAGAAATGAATGTTCAGCTAATTCTAACTTGGAAAAAAAATCATCCCACTTCTCTGAAGGGACGTGAACTAGGATCCAAAGGAACCTGCCTAGCTGGCTTGCTGCTGTCAGAAGCTCTGTGGTCATCCTTTTGATATCTCATTTTACTCTCGAGTCTCTTTCCAAATCGCATTTTTAGACTGGGAAAATTCTATGCTGGGCTGGGCATACTGGGCTCTCGAAGGCAAGTTAGAATCTTTTCTCTCTCCCTCCTTTTCTCCTTTAGCTTCCCCCGTCTTCCTTTCCACCCTCCCTTCTTCCCTTTAGTCTCTCCTTCTCTATGCTTTCTTGTTCCCTACCAATGTCACACCGTCTTGAAGTAAGCACTCTGGACACATTCTCATCGACCCTTGCTGGGCTCTGCCAAAGACTGGCACATAGAATGACAGTGCTTTAATTTCCCTGGGCTGGAGAAAGCTGATTGCTTTGTCATATCTAATTGAATCTTTTGTTTGCCTGTGTGCTTGCCTCACTTAACACATCACCCTAAGAGTTGGGGAAATGCCAGATTATATTTGGGATCAGTCAGAAATCATGGATTTTGGGAAGAATTTTGGAGGAGCTGAAAGTCACCCCTTTACAAAGCTTCCTCTCCATGGGAAAAAGCTGGCTTATTTTCTCATGTACAGGTTTCTATGGGAAGTCCAAGAGAATAACTATGGGAAAATGTTTTAAAGGGTGTACCTGCTATCATAAATTGCAAACAGGCATAAACCACAGCAAATAATCAAGTCATTTTCCTTCATATATCTCAGGATTCAGACCTTTAGCAAAGCACTTATAAAATTCTCCATTTCACACCCAAAAAAGACTTTAAACCTGCAGACAGAGTGTATTTATGAAAGTTATATAGTTCAAGATAAAATATTATATGCATTATAAATATGTATAAATATTATAAAATATACGTAGAGAGTTAAAGGAGCAGGGCTATTTAAAACATATAAAAATACTGTCCTCAAGCCTGGAGGAAAACACAGTAGTTACCTTCCAGCCTAGGATGGCTTCACCTTCTCTCAAAGACTTTTCTCTCTTCCTGATGCTGGTAGCCAGCCACCCCTCCCATGGCTATGTGGCAGAGACCAAGGCCATGATGCTGGACCTAGAAATGCTCTACTCAGAGCCTACCCTAGAACAGACAAAAAAAAAAGGTTTTATTTTTGAAAAATTCCTTCACATATATCTACTGCCCTATTTCTTTTTCTGAGGTCCTCTTGATGTTTTCATGCAGGAGAAGAAAAGGGAGGAAGTGCTTTCTCGACCTCTCAGTTGCAGGTGGATGTTGAGCTATTTGGGTCTTACCATGTCACTAGAGTCAAGAGACACTCTGAAAAAGGGCTGGAGGAAGTTGGGCCCAAGTAAGAAATGGCCAGCAAACAGAATGCAATAGAATGCTTGGGGAAGAACCGGGAGAAGGTCCCCTCTCTGGATGGAAACTGAAGAGAAAAATCACCCCCTGCAAGGAGGAATCTGTTGGTACTGGCTTTACAAAACATTGTTTCCCTGTCTCTGTCTGTCTCTCGCTCATTCTCTGTCTTGTGTGTCTGTTTGCCTCTCTCTCTCTTTTGCTGAAACACCCAAGTCCCAGGGCACACAAGATGAGTGTCATGCAGTTGGCTTTTAGGACCAGTTTGCTCCTTTGACCAGAGGCCTTTGTGCAGGGCTCTTGAAACTCAATTATACACAGAAGCCCTGAGCCTGAGAGTCAGTTTACAGAGCTTCTACCTTCTGGTGTGATGCTCTGAAGTCAAGACTTCCTTAGTGAACAGGAGGGCTGAGGTTGGGGTGGGGGCTCCAGAAACTGGCTGGCGGGTGGTGAAGCTATCTTTAACAGCCATGTAGGGATCAGAAAGGATAGATTTCTCAGAGCATGTGCACATATGTCTGGAACTCTGTAAGAAGAAGTACTCACCTGTAGCCTTCCCCTGCTCTCCATTCTCATCCTACTTTGTTTTAGAATTTGCTTTACTTAGAAATTTGTTTTTTTCACACAAATCATGCTTCACAAAATGCAACTAATTTGTTAGAGTAAGCAGCTGTTTTTTTTTTTTTTGACAATTTGCTCTTTTATTTAGAATAGATATTTCCCAGATTTTTCTGCAACTAAAGCAAATTCCTTTGCTTCATCAATAACCAGTAATCACCTTTTCCTTGACTTATATCAATTAAACAAATGTAGTCCTCCACTCCAAGTCTCATGTTTCTGGTCTTCATTTGGTCTCCTGAATCTTGAAATTATCTGAACTGATGAATTCATGTTTTTGTTTTTTGTTTGTTTGTTTGTTTTTCTCTTTTCATTTTTTAACATTAATCATGCTAGACTCCAGAGGTGTTTTTCATTAAGCAGATAAGGCCATTGCAAAGCATGGTATAGGACATTCCCAATGTCTGGTCTTCTTGCTATCACTCCAGAACACGTTTGTTTTTTGATAACACATCCCAGACTTCTAAAGCTCTTTGTTGATGTGCAAAAATTTCCTGAAAATATTTTAATTCTGGATTTATGCTTCTTGGAATAGAAAACAATGAAAGGATGTTTCACTCTAGATGCATAAAAAAAGTTACACACTTTGGATTAGATTGTCTTCCTGTTTATGGAAAATAATGTCTTCTTGTTTTAAAACAACAAGACTGTGTGAGTTTCCTCTTTGTCTGGGGATCTGTGGCAGTCTGGATTTATTTTTAATGCATTCTACACTCGAATAATTTGTGGTTATTTACCATCTATTCCATTCCTTCAAACAGCTTTCTTCGAAAGTAATTTTTTAAAAAATATTTTAATCTTTTCACTTATGCTTGGGTAGCGTTTTGCCACGTCCACAGTATTTTCATGTTCACTATCTTATTGATTGTTGCTAAGACGTTTTAAACAACCTTGCAGATAGTATTTAAAAATCATTAGGGCCATTAATATTCTATTTAGTCTGCAAAAATTTGAAATAGCTGATGCGTCCATATCTCAGAACCAAGAGGATATAAAATTTTGTCTGTGGCAAAAAGTGCTCAGTGAATTTGCCTAAACACAGATACAAGAGTCCAGTGAAAAAATAAAGAAGAGAAAAGATAATGCACAAGAGTTATCTACTCTAGTTATTTTTAGAAATATTGACTCAAAAATATACTTCTCTTGATGTTTTTTTTTTTAAATAATCTGATCATGCTGTTTCCAGGATCACCTTGTTTCCTACACTGTGAAAGATTATGAGCCTAGACTACTCTTCAGTGTTTCTCAGAAAGCCAGGACCCAAATAAAAAAGATTTTGTTTGTTATTAATTTACCTATAACTTTTGGAGAAGGAAATATTGTTTTTATAGGTGCTTTCCAGTTAGAGATTTTAGAATTGGTTTATTTTCCTGGTATCTGAAGAAATAATATTTTTTTTGAAAGACCAGGTTGTGTAATCTAAAACTTATTTTTTCGTTGTCATATCCCCCTTTGGTATTTTTATAAAAACGGTTAAGTCTGAAGCAGTTGTATTCAGAATCTCAATGGTTTGTATTGACTTTATAGATTTTCATGTTCTTTGTCACTGTAGAAACTGACAATCACTAAATTGCTATGTTTCAAGGATATACCTTTTTCCACACATGTTCACCACATTCGATATAGTAATGATTTCTATCACCCCCCAGATTTTATCATGGTCTGATGCCATTTCTCACCTACCTCAGCCAATTATTGACACATTTCCTGTCATTAAAACCTACACCAAGAGGAGACATGCTGGCCTTTCACATCCATCTAACACCCCCTGTTTCTTGTCTCTGCAGTGTGGCCCGTGTAAACCGCTACAGACCCAGTTATACAATCTTACTGGTTAACCCCTTCAGTCCCCAGCCAATGACCATCCCATCATTCCCACCTACACAAACGGGATCAGGACGGGGCCTTTGCAATAGCTGTATTCTCCTACTGAGAAAAACAGATTCGGAGGATTGTTGTATTATTGTTGCTGATATCGAAGTTTATACCTTTGTAAACATCTTCAGATAACACGTATGTTCTTGAAATATGCAGCTACTGAATATCAATTATCATATGGGTAGTTCACATTTTCTTCATCTGTTGCATAATCAATTGCTTCTAGGAGTTCCATTTCCTTCTCTATTGTCACTAAAACTATTGTGAAAAATGATGAAGAAATGAAATTACAGCCGGGTTTGGTGGTGCACACCTGAAATCCAAGCACTCGGGAGGGCAGAGGCAGATGGATCTCTGTGAGTTCCAGGCCATCCTGGTCTACAAATTGAGTGCAGGTCAGCCAAGGCTACACAGAGAAATCCTGTTTCAAAAAACAAAAACAAACAAAACAAAACAAAAAAAAGAAGTAAAATTATTGGGTAGTGGAACAGATATAGAGTTTTATGCTTACTCTTTGTTTCTTGAATTTTAGAATGTCACATGTGATGAAACCTCAGTGTGTTAGATGTCATCAGACAAAAATTAAAAATTTCCTTAAACCCATAATATTACTAATTACTATGCCAAGAAGGAGCTACAGTGGAAACAAACAAACAAAAAAATAGATACCTAGCCTCTTTTCATGTAGCTTATAGTATGGGTAGGAGTGAGATGTTAGTTAAACAGCTTTTCCAACAGTTACATAATTATTCACTGACCTTTGTACTCTGAAAAAAAAAGGATGTGATTTTATAGTAAAAAAAATATAGGAAATGGATTTCCAAACCCAGTGTCAGGGAAGGCATCCCAGGACAAGTCATAATGAAGGGTGAACCAGAGGTCTATGGTAACAGGTGATGGGGAGAACATTTCAGAACGAGGGAAAACCACATGCTAACTCAGAGGCGAGATCACGGAGGCGCATTGCAGGAGGAAGAGGTCCAGGTGGCTGGAGCAGAAGAGGAATGGACATCAGCTGAGGCTGCCTTGGTCATGACGGTACCCTAGCTTCATCTGAAAAGTACTAAAGGAGTTCAACCAGGAAGAGAGTGTAACTGATCTGAACTGGCTTCTACTGGCTACACTGCAGAAAAGCAGACTGCAGTGGTGGTGTTGGGGAAGAGGGGTGATAGATGTGTGTGCAAGGACAACACTTCTCCTCTTCCTGGTGATGTCAGAATGGTGTCTTGCCGTGTACACAAGGTAATGGAATAAACTGATGGATGCATGCGTGGGTAAGGTTGACAGCGAAATCTACTGAAAGCCACTGCTAGGGCAGGACTGAGTTCATGGCAGAATGCTACGTTTTTATGGCAAAGTTGAATCAGAGGTACTTTTGAATCACCGGAGTGGGTATGGTTTGTGCCATTTGTCTGTGCCACCTGGTACAGGCTCTGCATAACACAAGGAGAGAATGAAAATGAGGACATCAAGCAAGGACAGCTAAATACAGAGTGCCGGCTTTTCAGGATCCAAGTGCTTTCCTTCTGACCATCAACTTTTTATTTGTAAATTAAAGAATGAATTATCTTTAACTGATCTCCTTGACGCAATTTATAAACATGAGATTTAAAACGCTCTTATTAGCTATCAGGAAATCATTAATGGTGGCGCTTTAAATGAGTTCTGACAGTTGCATCAGCTCAAGCTTGAGTCCAGAGTTTGGCTACTGATCTCAAAGGACAGATGCTTGGGTTCACAGAGGGCATGGAAGTCCTTTGCTTTCCCCTGGGCACACAATAATTAATAGCAGGAGTATCCATGTAATTAAACCTTTCTGGGTGGGTTGGGACATGATTTTGTGGCTTACATGTAAGGACTTGGCCTCAGACCCCCATTTTTATTCTCCCAGTCCCCTTTACTGTTTCCACGATGCCCTGGACCATCAAATGGGGGCATTCATAGGGTCTGTCATCCTTACTGCCTTGATCCTGCCATAAAGTTAAAAATTCTGAATTCATGGCGTTACGATCACATTCATGGCAACAGAGCATAGCATCATAAAACAGCATGGTGATTACTTCACTCCAGGAGGAAGGAGAAGGGGAAGCAGGTTCTATGCCGAAGTGTTTTTCAGACACAGTTTGCTTTCGTGATAAGGAAGAACTCAGGGTTATTTTGCTGATGTAGGAAAAATATCTGCTAACCAGTTCTGCAAACACTTCTACCCACTGTGGCCAAAAGCAGGCGCATTCTTGAAAAGGATTGTACAAATTGCTTTTGAAAAAGACAGTTATCCACTGAAACTTGCATAGACAATGAAAACATTTAGAGGACTTTAGAGTCCCATTTTTCATTACTTGCTCTTTGACCAATAATGTCTTAAAAGTGATCAAAGGTATATTTCTTAAGCTTATGAGGTCTCAAAAATCACAGCATTTGTGAAGTTTATAGTTTTAGAAGCGTACTTTTGATGTCTTTTACAATTAATTTTGGTTCAGTGAGGAAATGCTGCTGCTGACGCGTCTTGCCAGTCACGTCACGGTGCACAACATTTTTGAATCCTTTGCACTCTTGGCTCTAGTGACGGAGCACACACGCTTTTCTCCACAGCACAGTGAGGACGCGGCAGAGGCTGGAGTGTTTCTGCAGCACTGTTCCGTTTGTCAGCATTTGAGACTTAAAGTTTTGTTTAGCCTCAGAAATGTTCTTTTCTGTTGAGAAGACATTTCCTGTATGAGCAATACAGGAAAGGGAAATTTCACTCTTTTCTCCTTCTCCAATCTCATCAGACAGTCAGTTCAGACTCCTCTGCCTCACGGCCATTTTTGAAAAATTGTCAAAAAAGGTTTCTTGGACAATGTGCCTAATAACAATTATCGAAAGTCTGTTTACATAGAAATGTCTCAGCATCTAACTATATCCTAATGTATGGTCAGATTGTTGGAGTTTGATGTGTTGCACATGGGAGAGTTATCTTCTTTTCGTCTTCTGCTTGTGAAAGTTCTGTTGTTAGGATCCTCCAGTAGAGACAGAGATTAAACAACAGATGCTGTGGTCCAGCAGATCTGGAATGGTCCTGGTTCTGGGTCATACATTCTGTATAATGGCAAATGAACATTGTGTAAGATGTTAGGGTGGTGAGCCCATCTGTTTCTTCTGCTCATATTTTCTTGTGCTATCCATTTGTGTCTTGTGTTTTCAATCTTTATGTTGTATTTTGGTTTAAATCTTGGAGATGACAGTATTTTTATTATTATTTTTGAATGGGAATTTGAAACAGGTTATGATTGTCTTTTCCTAATTGGCCTGGAACTCACTGTGTAGACTAAGGTGGCCTTAAACTTCAGGTGTTCTCCTGCCTCTGCCTCCTGAATACTGGGATTACAGGCCTGCACCACCATGGATGGTAAAAGCAAGGATTTTCCCTTTGCAAATTGAATTTAGTGCTATATGCATCTGGGAGAAGTACTTTGCCACTGAGCTATATTCCCAACTGGCCGACTTTGTTTTGAGACATGGTCTCATGTAGTTCAGGTTGTCCTTGAACTTTTGGCTGTCATGCTCAGAGGGCTGGGTTTGTAGGTCTCATGCCCATTTTGTGTGATGTTGAGGGTCAAACCCAGGCCTTTGTGCATGCTAGCCAAGCACCTAGCAGCTGAGCTGCATTCCCAATCCTGTCACAGATCCTTTTTTTGATTCGAGATGTGACTTTCTGCTTCTCAGCTGGGGAATGTTTCTCATTAGCACGTATCAGATATATTAACATAGGTTTAACATTTATTATTTCATATTTTAATTTGTGAGTTTTCAATGTTGACTTTCTTTTTAAGTTTTTAGATTTCTTATGGGTTTGTATGCATGTACCACAAGCACATGTGTGGAGGTCAGTGAACGGCTGTCAGGAGTCAGTTCTTCCTTCCCAACGTCTGGCTTCTGGGGATGGAACTCAGGTCGTTAGGCTTGAAGCAGGCACCTTTACCTGCCTGAGCCATGTCACTGGCCTGAAACATTAATTTTTCAGAATTCACTATTTTTTTATTACTTTTTATAGTTTATTGTCACTTTTCTCTTTTTTATTCATTCTGTCCTTGCTTTTCTCTAGGAAGACATTTTCTTTCTCTAGTTGTGAAGACCTACATTCTATCTTAAATTTACTTTGGTAGTTGCCCTGTCTTAAGACACTGATATTTATCCCAAATAGCATTTTTAACACTTAACCAAAATCCGTGATTTTTCTTGATAATAAAATGAGTCTGTATTTCCTAATATCTCTTTGGTTTTAATTATTCTCTATGCTTACAAGGTTGAAATCGTCCAGAATTTTAGTCCTTAGTAATTTTTAATGTGACTTCTATTTTTATTTTGGTTAGCTCTACTTTTATCTAAAAAGTTAAAGTAACAATTATCCCTTCACAATATTTCCTATTGCTCATTTTTTGGAAGTTTCTTAAATAACCATTATCTCTACTAGAGTCATTCCTCCATAACCCTTCAGTGCGTGTATGTAGGTTGCACACTCTGTGTGCTTGTATGTCTAGGACTGTTGTCACACTGGTTTCTACACAAAAGTCTTCACAAAAAAATACTATCTTCAAAGAATTCACAAAATGCATTTCTTTTTAGAATTTTGAGACAGAGATTCACCAATGGTCCATGCTGTATTAAACCTTTAGTACACTGAGCAGCTAGTATTATAGCCCTTGGCCACCCAGGCTGGCTTCTTCCTAGGAACAATTAGAATCACCTTCTGTTGTCCTTAGTTTGCTATATTTTATCTGGATACAGCTTTTTCTTATCTGCATGCCTGGAATTCAGTGAACACATTCAATTTGAGTTTATCTGTCTTTACTTAATTCCATTTTAAAAAAATATGTCTTTATATTCTTGATTCCCTCCTGTGTATTTTCTCTTGGAAAATCTTTTTCTCTTTTTGTTGAAATTTGTACCATATATATGGCTTATTTTTGAAATTATAAACAATACAATCTTCTTATCTTTTTCCTTTGCCTTCTCAGTTTAATCTTCTAGCACATATATTTATAGTCCAACATTTCATATCTGGTTTATTCAATAACCATCTTAAAATTTCAGTGACTGCAGTTTTAGATTTAATATTTACTAGGCTCTTTGTCTTAGGACTTTCTGTTTTCTTGTTATTAGTGTCTTAGCTTCTTGAATATGGTTTATGTCATGAGATTTTTGTTTTTGTTAGTACTGAGACACTCACTTCAGAAATGGTCCTGCTGTTATTTTTCCAGTAGCCAGACTGGAAAAAATCTTGCTATTTTGTCTTGTGAGTTCATATTTTTTAGCAAAACTAGATCCAATGTCTTGTGTTTTGAGAAAGGATTACAGGGCGTGCCATAGTCTGTATCTAGTCTAGTGAGTTTAAAAAGGGGAGAGATTGACTTACTGTTGTTGTTGAGTATCAGAATATAGTGTGAGTGTTTATAAAAAGAAATTCCTTTGTTTTATGTTAAGAAACTGAAAAACCAAGGAGCATGGCTTGGGCATTGACAAAGCTGTGTAAGCTTAGATTTTTACCAAACCTACTTTACTTAGGGTTCTTAAAAGCTTCTCACTCCCTTCTACCCACTGACCTGAGGAGGGAAGAAAGAAGGTTATTAGGCAAAGGGGATTGTAGACCCTTTCAGAAGTAGTTCTTTGGGGTGAATCTACTCTTTGTTGTCAGGATACCAGCGTTCCAGACCAAAGGCCAACACTAAGCAGCAACATGAATCAGCACGATTCAGAAGAACAGGACAAGTCAGTGAAAGCCACAAGACTCAGTTGCATTGCCCTGAGAAGTTCTCTGGAACATTTCACTCTGTGAACTCAAATGCCCTTGAAGCATGAAGATCAGCTCAGGGATGTCGATCTAAAAAGTGATGTCTCACTGTCTACGGGCTTCTATATATAGCTCCTCTCCTCAGAGGCAACTCATGGATCTTCTCAGCTGGCCAAAGTCACATCCTTTGCAGGAGACAGTTCACAGCAAAACATTATGTGGCCTCTCACAAGCTAGCCTCCAGCTAAACATCACATGACAAAACTGAGTCTTCAGAGAAACCAGAAACTTCCACTGCAAGCCCGAGTCATCCCATGATAAAAGGCGGGATGGCAATGGAGGTGAGTTTGAGAGCAGAAGAGCAGTAGGGGCTGGACTTCCATTTAGAAGGGACTGATTCTTGGAACAACTTACTCCTGAGGTGACTACATTAATCCATTCTCAACAGCAGGACTTTTGTGACCTCCTTGTTTCTGTAACATTGGGGAGTAAGTGGACTTTGGAGCACACACTCACACCACAGTGGACAGTTCCTTAGATTCCACAAAGCTTACCACATTGGAACTTTTCTTGGGCTAAAACTGTTATGCATTCAGAGAGGAGCCATCTTGGTGAGAGGTGATGCACGTTCCTGAAGTGGAACTGCTCCAGATCAGCCTTACTTGTGCTCATTAGCACTCTGGGCATGGAGCTCATTTCTGCAAAGCTGATATAACCTAGAAGCCAGTGCTGACACCAATTTCTGCCATGAAGTACAAGGAAAAGCTTGTCCTCAGGGAAGGCTTGGGAGAGAGAGAGAGCAGAAGCAAAGAGCTTCTCTCTGGCCTGCCCTCCAGTTATTCTTCCAAGTTAATTTCAGCTTCCCTAAGTGCTTCCTCCAGCACCGGGTTTCTACAGTGTGATAACTCCTCGTTTTCCTTGGCTAGCATTTCTTCATGACTAGTTGAGGAAATGAAGCAAGATAGGTACTTCATCTCTTTTCTGATTGTGCAATGAGCGGCCCCAGGAAGCAGGCAGTTCCGGTTTCTGGAGCTCCCACGCCTACAGGTGATCTGGTCCTCGAGAGCACGGTTTATGCTTATTTTGCTGTCAATTTTCTTTTCCATGTCACACGTTTCTCTTTTTTGTTGCTATCAGTTGTTACATTAATCAAAATTTTTGTTTTGTTTTATTTTGTTTTTTAAGTCAGGGTTTTTCTGTGTAGCCCTGGCTGGCCTGGAACTTGTTATATTGACCAGGCTGGCTTCCAACTCACAAAGATCCACCTACTTATGCATCCCAAGTGCTTGGATTAAAGGCATGCATCGCTCTACCCAGCTAATTAAGTTACTAAATGTTCATCTTTCCTATATTTTAGATTTTTGTAGAAAGCCAGAAGTCTTCCTATTTTAAGTGCACACAACTTGTCAATGTTGTGACATTTGCAGCGATCTCCTGGAAGGTTCTCCTTTGCTCTGACAGTTATACATAAATACAATGTACTGTGATCATATGTATTTTCCATTACTCTCTGATATACCTTTTCCGCTAAACCATTCTTCCCTCCTAGTCCCACACTGGCTATATCATTAGAGAAAAATGAAACCCTTCTCCAGCAACTGTTCCTTATAAAGAAGTGTGTCCTCATGGATACCTCCTCTGTCCAAATTGGAGTGTCCAGTCTTGTGCCAGTAACTGTAGCTGTCCTATGTACATAGTCACAATGACAATGGCACATCAAGATGGCAGCATTTCGTGACACTCCTTTCATCTTCTGGCTCTTATATTGTGTGTGTGTGTGTGTGTGTAGAGAGAGAGAGTGGGGGAGGAGAGAGAGAGAAAGAGAGAGAGAGAGAGACCCTGTTTAAGGCTCAGATTTTATGAATCACTTATTCTGAGTATTTGACCACACATAGTTTTCTGTATTAGCCATCAGCCACTAAACAAGGAGATTCTCTACCGCATACTGAGAGCCACACTAATCTATGGGCATACACATAAATATCTAGGAGGCAACTTGATAATATAGTCAATTAGAAAAGCATGAATAGCAACATGTTCCCCTTTGGGCTCATGCCCTCCCCACCCACAGGCTTTTAATTAAATTTACTGTATCATGTGTGTATTCCCTCCCATGGAGCAAGCCTCAAATCCAATCATAACACAGTTGATCATTTCCCAAATAGTTGTGTTGCTACATCCCCAGTGGGCATATCTTGTTTGGTGGGTTGGTAGTGCAGCATGCATGATATTCACTTGAGTGTGATCACTGATCATTTTTCTCTCCATAATAGGTTCTTTTTGATACTATGAACTTTTTGATACTATGCAGAGACAGTTTCCAGTTAGGTTCCATTTTGATTTCACTATGTCCTGTGAAGAAACCGTATGGTGCCTTCGGTAGCTTTGGTTGTCCATATTTTTTTATTCTTCAGCCTTCTATTATTCAGGAATTAGTTTGCTTGTGACTTGCAAAAAAAGCTGGAAGTTTATTTGATTTCCATGTGACAAGTTGGTGGTGAGTAATACAAGGCTGATAAATTGTCTATCTGCTCCACAGAGATGTCTCTTCACAAAGGTCCAGCACTTCACCTCTTTGTCAACTCAAGGATACAGTCCAAGAAGGTGACATCCTTTCCACGTGGCAACATGAAAGCAAGATTGAAGGATTCGTTAAAGATGTGGTCCAGATAGTTCCTAGGAGAATAATCTTAGAAGCTACCTCACAAATCTCTTTTCTTACATGTTACAACCCAATTGCACAATACATAGATTAGAGAAAAATGGAAAACCAGCCTTTGGTACACACAGTCATACAGTCAGCTAAAAAGTCTATAGCAACTTAATAGGCAAAGAATAGGTAATGAGTGCAACCATTAGTCTCTGTACATCTTTCTTCCTTTATTTATCTTGTCTTCCTGGTGACTGCTGTTCCCTCCTCTCTTTCACTCCTCTCCTAAACATTATTTACTGCGTAGTATACACTTGGGGCTGTAATAAATGTTTTATAACCTCAGTATTTTAGCCTGCATTGCTATCATTTATCTGGAGGACACAGGTACTTTACTTGTTATGAGAAAATCTCAGGGAGCAAGTATAGGTTGAATGCAGGAGTATGAAAACTGTTTGCTATTTTATAGATAAAGAAACAGACTACAGGAAACGATGTCAAAGATTTAGGTTGAAGTCTACTTCTGCAACTTCCTAGGCAGTTATAGGCATTAAACATTTATTCATTCACCAAACACGTCAAACATCCTGTCAGCTAGTAGGAATTCAATCATAAATAGGCACTGTCCCTACTTCAAATATAATGGAGGTTGTAACTTGGGCACGAGAATTGTAACTTAGATTGTAAACAAGTAAATAAGCAACAGAGAGAACACCTGTACTACCATGTGATAGTCTGGTAAGTTCCAGAATTTCCCAATAAGACCAAAGTACATCATGAACAAATCATGAGCAAATCCTTTCTTTTGCCTGTTTAATGTTTCCAGGTACAGAAAGTGTTCTTCAAACAGTGGGTAGCTAAACATGAAAACTATGGGCTGTCTAGACAGGGAAGCTACAGACTTCTGTCACAGAGGCAGAAATAACATGGAGGAAAAGAGATAAACAAGATCTAGATAATTTTGGAGAATAGATATAGGTGGGTGCCAATCCATAAGAGCCTTTTCAGATGAAAGTCTTAAGACTTAGATATCAGGAGGCATTTGATATTTATGCATGAAGAGTGAACACTTCTTCATGTTTTAGGAATAATATGGTAAAAAGAGCATGGAGGCATCAACATTTGAGTGTTGCCAATGAGAAATGGAACAGGAAGATCCAATCTCTCTTTGACCTACTATAGCCAGTACTGGACTTCAATTCTTGAATTTATCAAGGTGTGTACAATGGCCTCAGACAATGTCAACACCACCTCCAGGTTCCAAGAAGAAAGAACCCATAGGAATTCATCCATAATGCAGCCCAGAGTCCTTTCTGTCCTTTCCAACACATCTAGTTTTATCTCATGGACCATAATGTAATCATGTGAGTGTATTCTCTTCAAATAAGTGGAGGATCCAGCATTTTGTGCTAGAAGGTAATTAGATAAGTTAAAAGCATCATCATTGTGTTACTCAGGGAACAGAATGCTACCCTTGTTATTAAAAACAAAGGAAGGGCTGGGCAGTGGTGGCATGGGCCTTTAATTCCAGCACTTGGGAGGCAGAGGCTGGTGGATCTCTGAGTTTGAAGCCAGCTCAGTCTACAAAGTGAGTTCCAGCACAGCCAGGGCTATACAGATGAACCCTTTCTCAAAACAAGCAAGCAAGCAAACAAACAGTCACAGAAAGAGGAAGAAAAGAAGGAAGGAAGGAAGAAAAGAAGGAAGGACGGAAGAAAGAAGACTGAAAATTGGTAGCCAGTTGTCATGGTGCTGCCTTGGATTAATGGAACTAAGAGCAATACGTTCAAAACTAAACGGAGAGAAAAGCAGGTCATAGGCCAGGGTCTTTTATACTGGGTAAGTAAGTGTTGTGACAGAAAAACTTGTAGAGTAGAAGTTAAAAAAAAGACACAATAGAGCAGGAAGTTGAGGGTTAGATTATTTGCAAACATCTGGGAAGTCTTATACCTTCTCTATAGTGGAGCATCATCAATGGAACCAGTTTATGCCATGACAGACTGGGATTGGGGGTGGGCAGTCTCTTGATTTGCTGCATGCTTCCATGGTGCACCACATGCTTCCATGGTGCACCACTCTTGAAGAATCAGTAGGATCTTGTCCATGCTGCTGCCACCACTAGGGACTTCCTGGCACTGTACCCTAACTTCAGCATGAATCTTAACAAAAAAAGGAGGGTAAGATAACCTCGGAGTTCTGTTCCTGTGTATCCTCTGATTTTGTTTTTGGCACGGCCACTTACACAAGCAGGAAAGAGGGATGATGAGAAAAAAAAAGAAAAGAATGGTACGAAACTAAGCTTTTCATTAAAAGTCTACAGGGCTAGCAGCCTTCATTCAGCTTAGGGTAAAAAATTAGGGACCCTCTCTGAAAACTTCAAATTTTCACCAGCAATTGGACTTGCTACTTCAGGCAATTTTAAGATTAAACTGAATGGTTTTTACAAGAGGCTTAAAAAAGAACATGTAGTAGAAAATAATTGATTGAACTTGTTCTTACTTTTTTATTGTTTGATTCTCTTGAAAGAGAGACTCATTTGTAACCCAGGCTGGCCTCAAACCCAGTCTCTTCCCTTTGCCTCTTAAATTCAAAACCTAAAGAACAGTAGTAACTAGCTGGTGTCAGTCAGAACGAGTGTTCAGTACTTTTAGCTGATGTCATCAATCTCTGCCTAGTTAGCTTCCACCTCATGTGCCTGGTAGAGCCCGAGCCTTGCCTCTCACACTCACATATCTGTGTCCTGAGCCAAACTGCGGGAAATCTACAAAGATATCACCATTACTACCACATTAAACACCACCACCACCACCACCAGTTCTTCTCTGCTTTGCGGATCAGCATTAAAAAGAAAAGTTTTCCACATTTCAAAACACTGCTTCCTTTCTACTTTCTACTTCTGCTCTTCTTATTTCCTTCTTGTTAACTAAAGATTGCCTTTGTTTAACAGTCAGGCCCTCTTCACTTGCTTTCAGAATCAGTTCTGGACTACTCTCCTCAGATTCTTGCCTCATTGATTATTCCATATCTTCAGTATCTTTAAACTTTCCCTTCTCCATGGTTCTTTCTTTTGAGCACCAACACCTGCCTTACATTATAAGTGAAATCCTCCCTTACTAAACTTGCGGTCATAGCTACTGCCTTACATTCTACTCATATTCAACTGTCGAAAGCCAGCCAGAAGACAAGGCTCAACAAGAAGAGAGAAAGAGGCACTGGCATCCATTCAGAAAGTGCTGCAGGTGGTGATGTAATGACAGGCAGATGCTTGAATCTTGGAGGAAGAAGAGGAGAATCAGAACACAGCCTACCACCTCCCTTATTGCCAGATTTTCTGAAAGAGTTGCCTATACTTCATATCTCTGTTACTAGACTTTTTGTGTGGTGCTGGGAATTGAACTCTGGGACTAGTACTTAGGTTATTTTTAATTAATTAATTAAAAAATTAGTAGTTCCCCACTTGGTTTCTGCTTCTACTACTCTAATTAAACTACACTTGCTAGTCACAAAAATTTTTCTCCTCGCTTTGCCCACAACGTGTTTTCAATCATATCATACTTGATTTGGTGAAATAGAAATGTTGATCTCCTAGTTGAGAGTGGAATCATGGTTGCTGGAACCTAAGGAGAAGAGAGAAAGAAAGAAAGAGAGAGAGAGAGAGAGAGAGAGAGAGAGAGAGAGAGAGTTGGGCAGAAGTAAGAGGTTCTATTGAGCTATGACAAAACTGGAAGCATAATAATAATTATATGAGTATAATAATAATAATGAATAATATTGACAAATATGTTGTACATGCTAGACAAATCCAAAGAAAGGAATTTAAAAGTTTATACCATAAAATGGTGATTATATTTGATGTGTTCAACTTTGTTCACACTTTATACACTATATTCCTGTATCAAATTTAAAGTCACCTCATTGATATGGATGGATACTTTTGATTTTTTTATTTTTCCACTGAAAGGAAATGGAATGTAAGTTAAAGCAAGAAAAAAATGCAGGCTATTATCATAGTGATTATGTCTTTGGTATATTTCATCTTCTTGTTGCACTGCCATCTCTTGCTGTTTATTCCTGCATTCTCATGGACTTGTTCAACCCCTTAAATGTTCATACTGTCTTATCCCATGTGCATTCCTTTTTCAGATGAGCTTAATCACAGTCAGGGGGATAGAGCCATAGACCCATTCTCTTTTCAGTGTGTTGCTTAATGACTTCATTTACTTGCAACTCAACAATCATGCCTTTCCTTCTCACAGAAATGTCAAAATACAACCTCAGTGTGAAAAAGGGTAAGGGTTTTTAAAATGGATATAATTGTATCCCACTTTCCTCTATCTGGCTCTGCTATTGATGAGAAAAAAATTGAAACAATCTATTGAGGTAAGTATTTTTCTTCTCTTCCGTCTTAGTTTCTTTTCCTGTTGCTATGATAAAAATACTTTGACAAAAGCAACTGAAGGGAGCAAAGGTTTGATTTAGCTCACAGATCCAGATGATAGACTACAGGACAGAGAAGAGAAGGCATCAGGAACTTGAAGCAGCTGGTCACAGTAGATACACGGGCAAAAGAAGAGTGCAATGACTGCATGAGTGCCAGTGCTCAGCTGGGTTTCTCCACTCTTACACAGTCCAGGATTCCTCCTGCCTAGGGAATGGTATCACCCACAGTGAGTAGGTCTTATAGAACCATCTCCCAGGTGGTTCTTTTTTTAAAAAATTAATTAATTAATTAATTATTCACTTTGCATCTTGGCTGTAGCCTTTTCCCTTGTCTCCTCCCAGTCCCACCCACCCTCTCTCTTCTCCCTCTATGCCCCTTCCCTAGTCCACTGACAGGGGAGGACCTCCTTCCCTTCTCCTTCCCTTCCAACTTCTGTCAAGTTTACACTGCCACCACAATTTCTAATGTCATTTTAAGGTAATTATTAAATCAGCACAATTTTATTTCTATATGATTTCTTTCTTCTCACAGAGGCTGCTCTTCACCCCACATCCTCCCTGTTCAAAGGGAGTCTGGATACAGAGTGTGTGAAAGTCTGTACAGACACAAAGCTGTACTATTGAACATACTGGTTCAATGCTGGGTAAGCACTGAAACTAGCTGTTTCATTTCCCAGCACGACTCCACCCAAATTGACACCCTCATTGTGGTTAATTTCTACCCACTAGACGGAAGTTTTGGCAGGTCTCAGACTTTCTTTGTTATGTACTACAATTCACAGTCTCCTTCATTGATCATATTTAACTAACTCCAATCCTACTTGCTCCTGTGTATCCCCAGTGGTTCTAACTTAGAACTCTCAGGAAGCAAAAAGAAGCTTCAAAGGGTTAAAGAGTGCTGACAGACAGCTTGACCTCCTTTAGCAGTCCTAATAGTCAGTCAACTGCAGGTGCTACATATGTCTGTAGACTTTGTGCCGTACATAACATTTCTGCCCCATTTTGATACTGCAGACCAAATGGTCTACTTCTGTCTAGTTTCCCCCCTATTCACTAGAGACTCAGCTGCCATTCCACAGGGCATGGAGTGCAAATTAGTTATTCAGGCTCCATTGGCAAACAGCAAGAGCACTGTGCAATCTGTTATCCTGTCTAAATATCTGTGGCACAAACAATGACTTAAATATGATTATAGTCATTTGATGCAACAACTTACTCTCATGATAAAATTGCATGTATTCTGTTATCTCTCTGTCAGTTTTTATAAAATCATGTCACACACATGACTTGCATTGCTCCAAATCAGATATCCACTAGCAATTTGTAAAACGTGCACACTGAACACAGGGTGCTCGCATAGCAAGGCAGACAGATCAACAGCAGAACTACAGCTTATTTTCTTTGGATAAATCTAGCAGTGAGAAGTGTTGTTCAATGACTGTGCTTCCAAATGGGTGCAGAGGTGGTGAACAGGAGGGATAATGCTCCTTTGTAAAAATAAATAAATAAATAAACAAAATCCTTAACGGTGGCTGAGATCTACCCCAACGGATGAAAAGACGATACAAAGAACAAGGAAAAAGTGCATCCTAATCTAATGGAAGTAAGGAAACCACCAAGCTGTCAATTCACTGAGCTGTGGATGTAGAAGCAGAATGGAGCCTTTCAATTCCGCTGCCTTCTCAATTCTCCCTGGGGTTAGAGACTGGTTGCCATGGATATTCTGGATTCCTGCAGCTAATGGGAGGGAGTTCTGTAGCTTGGCATCCTGGGGACCCGCCAGGGTGAAACATGAAATGGAGGCTGGTAGGTGTGGTGGTTGGAAGCCAGAGGTCAAAGGGTCCACTTCCAGCAGAGTTAAAGCAGATTGTATTTCAAGTCACATTCATTTGACAGTCTATATTTTCCTGGGGGGAAAAATCAGACCTTTTTGTCCCTCCCCTACTGAGCAAAGAGAATCTCAGTCTCCTTAAAATGGTCGTGAGCACGTCACCGAGTAGTGTATGCTATAATTAGATGTGCAGCGATGGTTCTAAGAAGTATGTTTTTAAATGTAATTTTTTGGAGGATGGAAAACAATTTAGTTTGGTTCAGAAATCTGACCATTTAAAATAAATATGCATAATAAATATAGTGAGCAAATAAGTTTTTGATTCATTCTGTTTCATTTAAAGTATTATTTGGCTCCTGGCCCCTTGTTTCTTTCCAGTAGTTCATTGTACTGTCAGCCTTTTCTGTACTCCTTGTATTCAGCCTTAGTTTTTAACCAAGTCACAGTGAAAACATTTTCCCTCTGTAGAGTCTTTTGGAAAATTTTTCTCTCTCTCTTTTTCTCTGACTGGATAATCAAGCTCTTCAAAGTGAAAATCTTGGGCAGTGATGGCTAATCCTGATAAGCAGGAACATGTCTGTTCTGACCTTGTAAGCTTTCTCAGAAGAGCATTGTAACAGCCATGAGGTTCCTTGGAAGATGACTTGAGAGAGTAAAAAGATCAGCAGTGATTTGAAGATGCTTTATCATCAGGCTCCTCTAGTCTTCATGAAGGAGTTACCGTAACACAGATCAAGGAAATATCAATCATCACTTATCTATGACAAGGCTGAGAACTGGGGCTGATTCAGGTGTGAAATATGTGTCTTGTTTCTAAAGTATCATGTGGTCTTAGGATAGTATTCTTCCTGTAGCTTGTTGGCAAGGGCAACAGAGAAGGGTTGGCCTCTGCAGATCTCTGAAAGCCAAGAATAGGACTCCAGCTTCAGTATTACAGCCCCATAGAAAGCAGAGGCTTGGAAAACTTCTACATTTGGGCAGACTTAAGGACATTTAGTGGTTTGGAATCTGGGAGAAGTACCTTGTCAGACTCAAATGAGAATATGCTGGCCAAGGAAGAAGACATCAAATTTCTGCCAGTCTCTCTAAAATACTGCTCTTCTATCATGAATTTCTTTAACTCCATGAACTAATTTCTCGCTCTCTCTATCATTCATTAAGCATGAAAATAAACACAAGGCTATTTCTACTAACAAAGCTAGCTCTACTCCAGCAAGGTCTGTAGTGGTCACCCATTAAACCTCACACCCACATATCCAAACAACTGGGACAACGTAGTGGCCATTAAAAGATCTCACTTCCACTCAAGCAATGCTGTGCAGCCTGTTTGGGTTTCTTTGCTGGAAAGTGTGGACAGAATTCAGGTGGCTCCTATGAGAAGCCAGTCCAGGAGATTACTTAAGTTGTCTCTAGCCAAGATCTTTTATTTACACTCTTTTAGAAAAAAAATATAAGAGATTGTTTATCTGCTTAGATTTCTAACATTTGGAGGAATGTCAAAGCTGCAAATAATAGAAATGAATGATGTGGCCATAAGAAATCAGTGAAATTTCTCAGGAATTCTACTTTCTTTACCTATAAAATAATGAAGTTGAATTACATAACGTTCCAGTGTACCTTACAAGTCCTGATTTATGTAGGGCAGGATATAATAACTTAAAATGAGAAAGAATAGTTCTCATACCAGGAGAAACATAAGTAGAAGTTTATAGACTTCACAAGACAAACTAGAACATAGCTGTATATCCAGTATACAAATACTATTAATTAAATAAAAAAAATTAAGGGACTAGAGAGGAACGACCCTCTATTAAGAAAATGCTACCATGCAATCTGGCTGTAGGAAAGCCTGTAGGACATTTTCTTAATTAGTGATTGATAGGGAGAGCCTAATTCACTGTGGGTGGGCCAGTCTGTGGGCTGGTGGTCCTATGGTGTATATAACAACGCAGGCTGAGCAAGCCATGGGAAGCAAGCCAGTAGGCAGGACTGCTCTGCTCTTGCCTCCAGGTTCCTGCTTTGTTTGAGTTTCTGCCCTCACCGCTTTTGATAATGAACTATTATATGGAACTGTGAGTGAAATAAACCCTTCCATCCCCAAATTGCTTTTGGTCATGGTGTTTTGTCACAACAATAGTAACCCTAACTAAGACATTCCCTCTACATTGAGTATTTGAAAAACAACTTATGGATGATAGTGTATATGAACACATAGATTCTATTAGATATGTCAGAATGATGTTCTGAAGCAATTACATTTTAGGAGTAGTATGTCATAAGCAAATAAAAAATGACATATAAAATATTTAATTTTGGGGAAAAATCCAAATACCCAACAATTTGTAATTAGTGCACCTGTGAAATGGAATACAATTCAGTAAGTTATCAAGGTGGCATATAAATGTTTCCCTTTATCATTACCAATCCTACTTCTGACAGAGGGCTAATATCCAGTATATATAAAGAACTAAAGAAGTTAAAAAGCAAGAAATCAAGTAATCCAATTAAAAAATGGGGTATGGAGCTAAAAAGAGAACTGACTGTAGAGGATTATAGAATGGCAGAAAAACACTTAAAGAAATGCTCAACATCCTTAGCCATCAGGGAGATGCAAATCAAAACGACCCTGAGATTTCACCTTATACCCGCCAGAATGGCTAAGATCAAAAACTCAAGTGACAATGCGTGCTGGAGAGGATGTGGAGAAAGAAGAACCCTCCTCCATTGCTGGTGGGAATGCAAACTTGTACAACCACTCTGGAAATCAATTTGGCCCTTTCTTAGACAATTAGGAATAGTGATTCCTCAAGACCCAGCTATACCACTCTTAGGCCAGATGTGGCCCATGGTAGCTCCGTGTCCAACTGAAGACCCTAGTAAGTGGAACAGGGACTGTTTCTGTCATGAACTCGATGGCTGGCTCTTTGACCCTCCCCCATATATGCCAGGGAGTAACAGCCTGGCTAGATCCCAGGGGAGGACATTGCAGCCAGCCCTGAGGAGACAAGATGAATTGGGGTTCGATGGAAGGGGAGGAGGTCCTACCCAGTTGGTGGACTTGGAGGGGCCGGGGAGGAGATGAGGGAGGGATGCGGAGAGTGGGAGGGAATGAGGGAGGGGGCTACGCCTGGGATGCAAAGTACTAACCTGTGATTAATATAAAAATAAATGAATTACATTAAAAAAAGAAAATATGGAAATGAGTACCCAACTGTTTGAAGAATGCACAAAACTGCATGTTTTTCTTTTGTAGGGTGCAGTGTGAGATAGATATGCAGTATTAAAATGTTTTCCACAAAAAAGTTTCCCTTTGAATGGAGAGATTTTAAACTTTTAGCTTTTTATCACATTGGCAAAATGCTTGTTGTAAACAACTTAAGAAGAGTTAAGATTTATTGGTTCATTATTTGAGAGTTTTCAGCCCCTGACTAATCAGGTCTGTTGCTTTGAGTCTGTATAGAACAGTTTGTCATGGCTGTAGCGTGTGATGAAGAGGTATGGTTCAGTCTTCGTGGTGGGAAACAAGGGGATTAGGATTGTTTCTCTGCTCACCTTCTTCCAACATGGCATCACCTCTTAAAGGTCCTATTACCTCCTAATGGTGCCATGGGCCAGGCTTCATGACTTCAGCTTCTTAGCCTTTTAGTGCGTATATATGCAAACCATAGTAGAAGCCAACTGGTCAAATAGTATGCATGATTTTTTCTGAAACTAATTACCATACCATGTACATAGTGGCATAAGAGCAATTAAGAAAAATAAAAACCATTTTGTTTATGGTGACTTTTCAAGGCTAGGAAAATGACACATTATTTACATTAAAATTTTGTGTTTGAATATTTTGAAATGAGAAATTATATTTTATATAAAGCAAAACTTTTGTAAAAGTCTCAAAATTTTGTAAACCAGGAAGAGTGCATATTCAAAGAGCAAACTTCTAAGTGGGCATACCTCTATATACAATTGTGACAGGAGAGTCATCTTAATTAACAAATTAGGAGTCATGGTATCAATAAAGGTAGTGTATTTTTGTTCAATAATGCAAGACACAGAAACAACTGATGCTCACTTAGTAACGTTATAGTGTATGACAAGACATGTGTCTAAGTATTGTTCTAGTCTGATGAAAACAGAAATTTAAGTAGGTTCCCAGCAGTTACACGCATTCTCAGATTTGTTGTAACAGTTGCGTGGATTCCAGTAGCAAGAATCAAAAACGTTTTATTGGATTTGATTTTAAATGAAAAGCATCACGTAATGAAGTATTCACGCGCTATTAATATCCACTCTGTAAATGGACGTGAGCTCCTGATGGATGTGTTCTACTTTACGTTGTTTATTTTAGATTTGTCTGTATTTGAGAGCAAGCACATCTATTAGAAAGCATTTTACTAATATAAATTCACTCTGTCACTGAGGAATAATGGTAGTTGGCTCTTATGGTCTTATAACATTTGTCTACATACATTGACAAATCACCTCAAGATATTCACTGAAGAGTTAAACAATCCAGCATACTTTCTGCTTCTAACAATAGTGTTTCTGCTTGTTTTTTTTAAATGTTTTTTTTCCATTTAGCATTTTAAACTTGCACCTTTTTATAACCATCCCTACCTACTTGCCTAGGAACTCTTCATTACCCACCCCTATTCTCTGACCCCCCCTTCCTGGTTCTAAAGCTGTTCTCCATTAAAAAATATGATTTTAAGTGGAATCACAGAGCACGTAATTTTCAAGAATGGCATTTTTCCCTTAGTATAATTCCCCAGAGAACCACCCAGTTTTTAATGGTTTATTTTCCTTTGGTTGAGTTGTATTCTGTATAATCAATGCATCACTGTCTTGCTATTCACCATTTGTAGGACACCTGGTCTCTTTTCAGTTTGGGGCTACTGAGCGTATAGCATCTATGCCTATTCATACAAGTAGCTGCGGGACTTATGCTTTCATTTGGAGAGGACAGGAGTTCACATCAGTTCTATGTTTGGATTGACAAGAAGTTGCTCAACTGTTTTCCAGAAAGTATGCACTCTTCCATATCCTTGGAGGCAATTAGGAGAGGTCCATTTTCTCCTCTTACTCCTGATGCCATCACTATTTGTATTTTACCATTATGATTAGTACACTGTGATACCCCATTGTCTAAATCTGCAGCTCCCTGATGGCTCGCGATGTTAAGCTTTGTATGAGCTTCACTTCTAACATCAGCTTCAGTTAACTGTCACCCATGGTTTTCATCTCCTCTTAAATGTCTACATAGACGTTGTTGGGCTTTGGTGGTTCTTTATGTATTCTCGGTACCAGTTCTTCGTAAATCATGCTAATTTTAAGTGTAGTCAGAACTTGTATCTTCCTTTTCATCCTCTTCATATGGTTATTTGTGTTTTAAAGCTTTTTCATGAGATTTGATTTACTTGTCATTCTATGGGTTGTGTTTTTGGTGACAAATGTAAGCATTCTTTTCCCAACCCTAAATCCTGAATATTTTATAGTATTTATTCTTAAAGTTTTAAATTTGTGTTTTATATTTAAGTCTGTGAACTATTTATTTTTTGTCTATGGTGTGAGGTTTGGGTCCAGATTCATCTTCTCCTCAGGAGTATTAGTGCTTCTATCCTCCTTTGGAAAGGCTGTGTATTATTATTATTATCATTGAATTGATTTTTATATCTTTTCAAAAAACCAGTTAAGCATATTTATATGGATCTACTCTTGGATTAGTGTATATCCTATTGCCAGCTGTAAAATTCATGGGCTGGGTGAATTATAAAGAAAAGTTTTATTTGGTTCATCATTCTGGTGGTTCAAAGTTGAAGGATCCCATCATGGGATAAAATCTTGTTGGCAGAGCCTTGAGGTGATAAATAGCATGCCACAGCAAGTGAAAGAGAAAGAGAAAGGTGGTCGTGGTGTGTGTGTGTGTTGTGCACGTTTATTGTGTGTTCTGGTTATTCTCTTCTTATAAGTGTCTAGGATTCAATCATGGAAGCTCTACAGTAAGAATCTCATATAATCGTAATTATCTCCCAATAGTCCCACCTCTAAAAATTATAGGATTGAATTTTCCCCTCTAACAGCTTCACACTGGGGATTAAATCTCAATTCACAGCATTCAGGGGGTATACTAAAAAATCATAGCCGCTCTCCATTGTTTCACCAATATTTGTCATTATCTTTCCATCAGAAGTCACTCCCTCTTTATTACTGTCCCTACAGAACAAGTCCTAACATTGCATATTAATCTTCAAGTGATACTGCAACATGCTTGGCAACTTGAAAGAGCAGAAATTAATTTTAGAGGCCAACATCTGGAATTAAGACTTAGGCAGGGTTGTGTTCTCTCTGGATTCCTCATGGGGGTATCCCTGCCACCCTTCTCTTCCCTTTAGCTTCTGGTGACCCTTGGTGGCTCTCAGCTTCCCTGCGTGCTGTGTTATCACTTTCCTGTCTCTGTCTTCATGTCATATTCATCTTTAGTCATTTTCTTTGCTCTGAGATCTTCATCATCAAGCATTTATGTAGCCATTCTTGTTTTCTTAATTTGGTGTTTTTAACGGCTATAACTTTTTTTATACTTCCACTTTCAGTGAAACTATTGCAATAGGTTCAAAGCAAGTAAACAGTATATATTGGTTCATTAAAAAATCTACTTGGCCAATCATGTTTTTTAATTAGTACAATTCGAGCATTTGCAAATAAGGATATTTTCTGTTTTTAATGGTTAAGTCTTCATTTTTTGGTTTAATGTCCACTTTCTCTTTTTTCTTACCTTTTTGGCATCTTGTGGTCAATTGAATATTATTTAGTGCATCACCTTGGTTTACTCATAGGGTTTCTGAAATTAACTTTTCATAGTTTTCAGAATAATAATTTTAGATTTTATGATATAGAATCATAATGCATTGATAACAAAGCAGAATTCTTTTTGCTTCAAGATGTCTGTGTTCTAATCCATAAAACCCATGTCCGCATTACCCTGCATTGCAGAGTGGACTTTGAATATATAATTATAGATCCAGAGAAGAGGATCAGTCATGTCTTTTCCTGTCCAGGTCCTTTGTCTTTCTTTTGTCTTCTATGTAGCCACAGGGTAGAGGTTCCTGTAGCCTGGATTCTGCTATTAGTTAGGGAGTCTGAAAACATGGGTCTTGGTGGGGCATAAGTTCCGGTGATTAGAAAGGGGGCTGTTATGTTGTTCCTTGGGTTCCATAAGGTTTCAAACATGTTTTCCTGTTCCCATCTTTAAGCAGCCTTCTTTCATTGTCTATTGCAGTACTTTGAAGATTTGCAGTGCGTAACAGGAAGAGCACTTGTCTAGATGAAAGTTACTCTTCAGCGTTTGAACAGTCTCTTGTTAACTCTTCTCTCACTGAGAGAGCCTGTCCCTTAATATACTTTGGGAATTGGTTTCAGGAATTCTTCCACAGATGTCACCATCCATTGATGCTCAGGTCTTGTTATAAAATGGTGTGGTGCTGTTTATAAGTAAGTTACACTCATTTCCCCATGTGCCTAATTTTCAACAATACACATATGACTCCCATGTTATATAGTGTAAACCCCATGTAAATGAGAGTTGATGGTTAGTTTTTGTCAGCTTGACACAAGTTGGAGTCACTTGAGAAGAGGGAACCTCAGCTGAGGAACAGCCTTGAGCAGACTGGACTGTTGGCATATCTGTAAGGGCATTTTCATTATGGATGGTTGATGTGGGAGGGCCCCACCCACTGTGAGCAATATTAACCCCCTGGGCATGTGGTCCTGGGTGGTATAAGAAAGCAAACTGAGCAAGTGGTGGTCAGTAAGCCAGTAAGCATTCATGGCCCTGCCCCTGCTCCTGCTTGAATTCCTGCCCTGCCTTCCCTCAGTGATGGACTTGCATTAGGCTATTAAAGCCAAATAAGCCCTTTCCTCCTCAAACTGGTTTTGGTCAATGTTTTATCGTAGCAAAAGACATCAAAATAGGATAGCAGGTTATATATGTTATTTATAAAGGTACTAAAATAAAAGAGCATGTGCACATAAAGTACTGACATAATTTTTCCTTCAATGCTTTTGTTTCAAATTGGGTGAATCTGAGATATAGAACCCAGGGGTAGAAGAGGGTCACTATAGTAAAAGTTTTGGGTTTTAAAAAAACTCAGTTGTGTTACGTGAATGTGTTTTTTGCTTTGGTCCTAAGTGAGGGATGTGGAAATGCTTTATCCACCACTGAAAACAAACTTTTGAGTGGGTGCGTGATCTTTGTCAGCTGATAGTGTGCATGATCTGGCATCAACAGGAAACAGTCTTTTGCAGGGGTTGTGGTTGTGGCCAGTTGAAGAACATTCCTGTGAGCCCACAGCCTTGCCAGGCCACAGAGGAAGACAATGCAGCCAGTTCTGATGAGACCTGATAGGCTAGGGTCATATGGAAGAGGAAGAGGACCCCCCATATCAATGGACTAGGGGAGGGACATGGGAGGAGATGAGGGAGGGAGGATGGGATTAGGAGAAGCTAAGGAGGGGGCCACAGTCAGGATACAAAGTGAACAAATTATAATAAATTATTAATAAAAAATTAAAAAGAGCCCAAGACAGAGAGAGAATGTTTTGCATCACTTTGCATCATATAACTGCTCTTTGAGACACTCTTAGAGAAAAAGGCTCCAGAGAATGCTTTGATGTTGCCGTTATTGTTTGCTATTTGACTGGACTTCTGGAATCTGGATGACTGAGATTGGTATTGCTCCAAAGAACCCAACGACCCTAACCAGCAGGAAATAGCTACAGAGGTGTACATTCCTTGTCCCTTCCTACCAGCTTCCTCTCCTAACTAGGGTCAGGAGGTTGGAGGGAAGTATTGGCATTTAAGAACCCTAAATAAAGTAGGCTGTTGAAAAATCTAAGCCTACAGGTCACATTATTTGATGAACTTGAAAGTGAGATTTCAAGAGAAATGAACTAAAGAACATGGAGGGAAAGGAAGTTGTAGACATTGTTAGAGTCAGATTTTTCAATAGGTGCAGTGAGGAGCCATGTACACCTGTAAGCAAAGGGTCCTGGATCCATTCCTAACTTTCTAGCATTCATTTGTTCTTCTGCGTGGAAAAGAGATGTTAAGGCTAACAAATGGAAAGACATAGAGTAGATTGATAAGCGACAGTTACTTGAACAAAGTTTAAGGCAGGAGAGAAGAACAATTGGAGAGAGACTTCATTGGTATTTCCTACAGATTTAGTGATTGGTCATGGGATGAAAGTGAAAGGGACAAGGCACAAATGTTTCTCATAGCTTAGTGCACTCCATGGTGAGAATAGGCAGGTAGAGAAATAAGGGACTAGTAGATGGTCAGTGCACTCAGTGCAAACATAATGGTTTCAGTCCAGATCTCCAGCACCCTTGCTAAAGCTGAGCAGAGTCGTGTGTGTCTTTTACCCAGCAGTGGAGGTCAGACAGATCCCTGAAGCTAGCTAGTCAGCCATCTAGCCTAATCACTGAGCCTCAGGTTCAGTGAGGTACCCTGAGTCAGAACATAAGGTGGAGAGTGTCACTAAGAGAATACAGAAACTCTGAGGAGTGCAAGAGCATGGGAAGTCCTGGAGTATGTGAGGACAATAAGGAGAAAATGCAGAATGAGCAGCGTGCTTAGTTCTCAGCTCGCAGACAGTGAACTTTAGCTGTTTGAGAGAGAGGAGAACCGAATCAAGGAAAATACGCAGCAGGAAACAGAAGAAGATAGGAAGAATTCCAAGAAAAGGATTTCTTCCAAATTTTTGTCTTGTTAGTCGCTCCCAAGGATGGCGAGCAGAGCACAGTCACATGTTCCCCCACATGAGGCAGAGAAGTTACCTAATTAGTCAAGTCCTTCACTGCCAGTTCATGTTAAAGAGCCTGCCTGTGTGCACAAGAACACATACAAAGCCTGGAACATCATGTAAGAAAATATTAACCGATCACAGCTGAAGATGGGATTATAGACCCCTTTCTCTTTCATCTTTGCACCTACTATTTTTTTTTTCTGAAATAACCATATTGGAAAAACTCTCTGAATAGATTTTGTTTATTTTGAGCCATTTTCCAATTCTATTTATCTTAGGGTGAGGAAAATTCAAGTTTTATTATTTAGAAAAAAAAGAGTAATTAACCTGAGTGTTAAGGTAAAACCCATGACTTTATCGCCCAACTTAACTGGCCCAGGGAGTTATGTAGATAGAAAGTTGTTTGTGTCTGCCTTCAACGGTTTTTCATAAAGATTGGGTACATAGTTATTTTTAAGTAATTTTGGAAGACGGCATGTAAAGAGCAGGAAACATAAAAAAACAAAGTCAAATTATTTTGTGCTTGACTTATATCTGTTACATTTGCTCTGATACAAAATGAGATTTTTGATATATATTTGCATATGTACTTATAATATAGGATACATAAAATATATGGCATGTAGTAATACATTCTTTTTTAAGTACATATGTTGACAAATCTGAGGATCAAAATGGAATTAAAATGGATGAGCAGGCCGCCTACTTTCGGGTACATGTCAATCATTAACATACAATTGTAGTTTATAGTTTAGGGAGGCTGTGGAGTTAGACAGTCAGAACTGAAATTTACTCATTACTTACCAAGTAGGTCATCTTAGGTAAACCACTTAACGCCATGTTGTACTTTCCTGGTGCCACTAGTGAATATTTTAATATCTTAACATGGGGATTATTATCATCTATAAATAATATTAAGTACCTAGTACAATATTGAGAACAGCATGAGAGAGCAGTCACAAAATGACCAGAATTTTGTATATATTGTCTGTGAAAAGGTTTTTAGCTCAGAGGCTAGATCTTAAACTCTTTAAGAAACAGGAATTAGGCTCTGCTCTTCTGTTACATAAGATGATTCAGGTGCTTAAAACTGTAATTTAGGATTATCACTCCAAAGAGCAATTTTTTTTTTTTTGGCATGAGCATAGGACCTCTGAGACATTTCTGTTTTAAGGACTTCCAGCTTAATCATGCCCTCCTTCTCTTTTAGTGCATACAGACTGATGACCCACTGACGCTGACCATCCCTTGGACACTACTAGCAGCGGTTTTTATAAACGGCACTATATTTTTGGTCCTTCTAGTTGATCTGTTTTCTTACCTAGAGAATTATGCTTATTTTGAGCCATTTTTTCCTGAATAGTAATTACTGCAGTGACATCATTTATCAAAATGCTGAACAAGTCATTGGACTGAGTGAAAAGGGAGAAGGCTGTGTTTCTTTTCTAAGCGAAGTTGAGAAAACTGAGTTCCTAAACACTGCTGTCAAACCTACAGGCAACATTCCAGAGACACATTGGGAAATCTGTCTATATTCCTACTGCTTTGAACAATGTATGTCTTTAAGTTCGTTTTCTTTAAGTTATATTTTCTCTTTCAGAAATACAAACTAGACATAATACATTTTGATGGAAGGGTATGAGCTATGTGTGTGATTCACAGGGGTAAAGGTTCATATCTGATGATGGACAACTCCTAAGTGAAGAGTACTTGGTCTGACATCTGAAAAGGCTGGTGTGTGTGTTCATGTGTGTGTGTGTGTGGGGGGGGTGATGTGCATTCTGAAGACAAAAGAACAAGAGGTCTTTAGAACACTCAGATGTGTTAAAGCATAAATTAAGCTACATGTCCACTGGTTTTTGGATACCACTTCAGTATGATTTTGAGTAAGCTGTCTATTTCCTTGAAACCAAGCTTTCAGTTGTGAAAGTCATTGTTTTTAACTATGCTTCTTTTTTTGTTTGTTTTATGCTTTCTTTCTTTCTTTCTTTATTATAATTTATTCACTTTATATTCCAACTCTAGGCCCTCCCTTATCTCCCCCTAGTCCCACCCACCCTCCTTCTTCTCTCCCTATGCCCTTCCCCTAGTTCACTGATAGTATGTCTAATGCTCCTTCTATCTGACCCTAGCCTGTCAGGTCACATCAGAACTGGCTGCATCATCTTCCTCTGTGGCCTGGCAAGGCTACACCCTCCACCTCAAGGGAAGGTGATCAAAGAGCCAGCCACTGAGTTCATGTCACAGACAGCCCCTTATTTCTTTACTAGGAACCCACTTGGAAACTGAACAGCCTATGCACTTCATCTGAGCAGAGGGTCCAGGTCCTTTCCATGCATGGTCCTTGGTTGATTCATCAGTCTCTGTAGGCCCCTGGAACCAGATTTTTTTGGTGGGGGGGCTCTGTAGGTCTATTTGTAGAGCTCCTGTCCTCTCCAGGTCTTTCTATCTCACCCTTTCTTCATAAGATTATCTACACTTTGCCCAAAGTTTGGCTGTGAGTATCAGCATTTGCTTCCATACCCTGCTGGGTAGAGTCTTTCAGAGGTTGTCTGTGGTAGGCTCTTGTCCTGTTCCCTGTCTTCTCCTTCTTCCAATGTCTGTCCTGTTTGACCTTCTGAATGAGAATTAAGCATCTTCCCTAGGGTCCTCCATGTTGTTGAGCTTCTTTAGGACTATAGATTTTTAGTACGTTTATCCTATATTATATGGCTAATATGTACTTGTAAATGAATATATACCATATGTGTCTTTCTGCTTCTGGGTTACTTCATTCAGGATTATCTTTCCTAGTTCCATCCATTTGCCTGCAAATTTCATGATTTCCTTGTTTTTAATTGCTGAGTAGTATTCCATTGTGTAAATGTACCACAATTTCTGTATCTATTCCTCATTTGAGGGATATCTAGGTTGTTTTCAGAATCTGGAAACAGTGTTGTATTTTCAAGAAATGACTCTTTCCTGTATACTCACTCACACACACACACACACACACACACACACACACACACACACACACCTTGACATTATATTCAATTTGTGATCTGTTCTCCTTAGTTCTCACATAAGACTACCAAAGTTTTGTTGGGAACACATTTTTGTAGATTTTTTCCTGTAACCCTCCAACCAGATTCACTTTCCTATTATTCTAAAAAATCCATGACCTCATGAGTCTATGTTCTTGTGTTTAGTAGTACATGTGAATTGCATTATCATTTGAGCACTTATGTGATTAATCCACATGTCTCACCTGAGAACTCTCCCCATTCCCAAATGCACATCTTTGGATGTATGTGAGGGTGTGTGTGTGGATCTTTAGGGGCTATCTCCATATCTTCCATTATGTATATTTGTATTCCTGTTTATTTGCAATTTTGTGGGTAAAATGTATAATTCTACCAGTTCTCTGAGGCTGACTTAGAGTCTTTTTCCTAATTACTCCATGAAGGGCCTCAAGTGACAATAATAGCTGGTTGTGCAATTAAAACCTTTGGGCTTCGAGTGAGGAGCTAGCAAGAATGACTGGAAGGGCAGAGTGAATAACTTACTGCCTTAATGAGATGAAAAGCACTGGGCTGCTTGCCTATGAATTCATTTTGGCTTGAACGGAGAAGTCACATTAACTGCAGGCAGGTGTGATAAGAGCCAACAGCTCCTATATTCTCAGTGTTCCATGAAACTGGAGATTGCCCTTGCTCTCCAAGTGCCCTTTCTTTCTCCTCTTTTCCACAGACTATTTCTAAAATAAGTGTCCGCTATGTACTGTCTAGTGTCTAAAAGAATAGTTTGGTTTTGTATGTATCAATTACAGAATCAATTACTTTTCATGAAGTAATGAGAACCCACTGGCATAGACTGAAAAACAAACAAACAATCATAATGCTTAAACCAGAACTGTACATTGTTGCTCTAAATTGCTAGGTGTCTCAGCACAGAAAAGCAGAGATATGTGGACATGGTACTTTTTGCCTCATTCAGACTCATTCAGATGATTTTTGACTCACGCTCCACAAAAATATTACCTTGATAAAGGTTCATGTGGTATGTTCACTTTCAAATAATTCTTATACTAAGGAGAAAATGAAGAACAAAATTTCCTGTGTAGCTTCCTTTAAAAAGATTTTTTTTGTTCCTACTCGTTGATTTAGGATGTTTGCTTAATGGCTTTAACATGTCCTAAGAGAGAATGCACACATTAGTGGAATAAATTAACAAGAGTGATTTTAATATTCAAGAACCTTGAAAACACAAGATGCAAGTTATGATTATAAGGAGAATCATCTTTTCTTAGTTCAGTTGCTGTGTGGTTTAAAGGAAACAAATTACTAAAACCAACCAACACCCTTCCCTCCCCAAGAAACAATTAGAGAAACATTAAGTCACTTGGCACATTTGTTCTAATTATTGACCCATTTGATGTTGACAGACATGCTGAAATGTAGATATTGTGATGCCCCATTAAAGCCACTCTTGGGCTATTCAAAATTTATCACATATATGTATATGTACACATATATGTTTAGTCCTCCCTTTTGTAGTTCAAGTTGAAGCTAGGTGATGGTAGGATCACTTACTTGTGTGTCACCTTCCTAATCCCATTTCTCATCAAGATCCACCTGACAGTAAGTTAGTAGGTTAATAGATTATTCGTAGTTCTAACATTATAAATTTGATCTATAGGCTTGTCCAGGGCAGCTCTATCAGAAGGGTAGAAACCAGTAAAAGATGGCAGACAGTGGCAGACCAGGGACAAGCCGCTACAGTGGCTGTGAGCTCCCAGTCTTCTACTGTTTTCTGCCTGTGAGGTGAGTAGGTTTTTATTGTCGTTTTGTTTTCCATATGCTCCAATCAAAATATGCTTCATTGGCACAGGGACGGATGAACCTGATCTTGGGCTGAAACCTGCAAAAACAAGAGTCGAACTAGCCTTCCTACTTTTGAAGTTAATAATTTCAGAAACGACACATTTAGTGGAATGCCGACTAATACACAAACAATTTAAATAACAGCTATTACATACGTTGCCATATTCTAAATATTATTTTATTTGTGGAGTAATAACTACATGAGTTAGCTATTGATGTGTAACAAATAACTCCATGACTTAGTGGCTTAAGGTAGCAACAAATATCATCTCATAATCTCAGAGTTGCTAGCAATCTAACTACAATGTGCTGCATGCTTGCGGTTTCCATGACTCTCATGAGGTCATAATGAAGGCACTGGTTGGGGCTACAGTCATCTGAAGGTTGCCAAGGTGATTCACTCACCTTAGCGTTAGCTGTAGATAGGAGTCCTGAGTTCATTGTGGACTTTTTCTTAGGGCTCTTGGAAATTAACTTCTTCCAGAGTTAGTGAATCAGTGGGAGATGGAAGATATGATGTCCATGGTCTAACCTTGGAAAGTACATTCTGCCTTTTTACAACATCTTATTGGCTCCACACATCAGCCTATTCCATGTATGGGAAGTACCTGGCATAAGGACCCAAATACCAGGATATCATATCTACTGAGGGGAGGATACCTTGGAGGCTAGCTCACATTTCAGGGCATATGAAATATGTCTTTATCATATTCATCATACATAAAGGGAAATGAAGCACTTAAAAGTGAAATTATTATGGCTTGAGATTAAACTAGATAACAGGCCCCCCCCACACACAAAGAAACATAAGACGTGGAAAATCACGTTGCATGTGACAAACTCCCAGAAAATCTCAGCTGTTATTTTTTTTCTGTCTGACCTGATAGTTACCTTTAGAAGTCTCTGTTAAATTTCACTGGCCTAAGAAGGGAAATTGGGGATAACTTTTAGGGAACTACAATTTGAAGGTAATGTGCAGGAAAACTGACACAGTATTCTTCGTTTCTCATTGGAGAGGTAACAAACTCCAAAGTTTGTTAGAAGTGGCTTAATATAACATAAACGTAACGTCAAACAGTTCTATAGGTCCAGATTAACAGGGGTCCTACTGGATAAAGATGTTGGTAAGGCTATTTATTCTGCAAGCTCTAGAAGACAGTTCATTTTCTTTTCCTTTCTTTTTGAAATCTTCTTGAGATTTTTTTTTTGGAATTACCTTTTGTTCCTGGCCGCTTTCTTCCAGCTTCAAAGTCAGTACCACAGGTCTCGCTCTCTGGCCTTCTCTGACTCTGGTGTTCATTGCTGTATCACCTTTCCAGTTCTTTCACCGGTGGTGGCATCGCTTTCTCTGGCCTTTGCACCCCATTCTTCATAAAGATTGTTCTGGTTACATTGGGTCCACCTGGAATGTTGAGCTTAATTGCACCTCAAAAGTCTGAATCAGAGTAGCAAAGTTCTGGGGACTTGATGGTACACATATTTGGGGAGCTCCCACTTAGCCACACAGGAGGAAAATTCTTTATTTACATCAAAGCTTTATCTGAATCCTGTGCTCTTTTCAGGAAATACATAGCAATAGAGCGCTTGCCTCACCCTTTTGGTTTAACCTCTCCATTTGCTGTGCCTCATCATGCAAAGACTTAGGAAGGATAAGGTATAGCAGAAACCACCCTGGGCCAGATAGTCATTGCCTAAGTCCTTGTATTTTCTTTGTTGTTTTTTAGCTGTGCTGTCTTCAGCAAACCACTTAATGTTTTAACCATGCTTACATAAGCCAGGTATGAGGGAGCAGACCTGTGCTTCCGGCTACTTGGAAGCTAAGATAGGAGGACCACAGGTTCAAGGCCAGTCTGGACAGCTTAGTGAGCACCTCTCTCTCAAAAAAAAGTCCTTAAAAAACACAGGCTAGGGGTACAGCTCAGTGCTAACGGAGAGTGCTTACCTTGCATACATGACTCTGTAAATTCAATCCCATTACAAGAAACACCAAGCAGAAGTCTACATGTGACGACCAAAGATATTTGCCTCACTTACTTCGACTGCTGTGTCTATCGATTGAACAATTGGAAGGATCATGGTTTGTAGGATATAAAAAGTCAAGTGCATGTACCATCTACTAAGAAGCATTACATGTTATTTGAGGAGATTTCCCTGGCACAGACTGCCCGGGAGCACCGTGGATACAGTGAGGGCCAGTGCAGCAAAAGTGTCCTCCTCATAGTCCAGCCACAGCACTTTAATCTTCTGCCCTCACACCATCTTTACTGTGAGTGAGTATCTGAGATCCCCTCAGATACTCAGATAGAGCCAACATAGCTGGGAGCCTAAGACTGGACAAATTTTTAATATTATGAGGGTCTGTATGAATAGGTGGTACCATGAAGGGACACTTTATTTATTTATTTTTTTGTCCCATACATTTGACATTGTTTCCTAATTCTGTGAAGTCTGATGGAAACGAGAGATTTTCCCCAGGCAGATAGCCATCATTTCTATCTCTGTGATCTGTGTTCTAATCAGAACAAAGGTCTCCATCATGAGGTCAGGTTAAAGTAGCATATTAATCAAGTCAGAATGTTATTAAGTGGCTATTTTTGAAATTAAATTTTTATTTTTTATATTAATTACAGTTTACTTTGTATCCCAGCTGTAGCCCCCTCTCTCATTCCCTCCCAATCCCACATTCAGTCCCTCCTCTCATCCCATGGCCCTCTCCAAGTCCACTGATAGGGGAGGTTCTCCTCCCCTTCCATCTGACCCTAGCTTATCAGGTCGCTTCAGGACTGGCTGCATTATCTTCCTCTGTGGCCTAGCAAGGCTGTTCCTCCCTTCGGGGGAGGGGAGGTCAAAGAGCCAGCCTATTAAGTGGCTCTTATGTGCCCACTGGGGAAGGAGTTAAGTGTTGAGGTTTCAGAGTTCTTCTTCTTCTTCTTCTTCTTCTTCTTCTTCTTCTTCTTCTTCTTCTTCTTCTTCTTCTTCTTCTTCATGTACTTATCTAGTGTATGTCTTGAAAATTGGCCTTTGAGGGTCAAAGGAGGTATGTTAGATATATAGTGCCACAACCACATGAAGGGGCAGTGTGCTCAACCATGATTATGTAGTATTTGTGTCATTTCTTTCTCTGTGAAAAAGTCTGTGGGTTGTTTTGGGTGTGCCTGAGCAGGGCCCTGACAACCCAGGGGTTTTGGTTTAATGAATCCTTTCAGAACCTGCAGACATGTTCAAAAGCTAGCTGGTTCCACCTCTTTGCACTTCTCTTTTCCAAGCAATTGTTTATACAATGGAGGGCCAGCACCGGCCTCATGAGATAATGAGCTGATAAGGAGGTAGAGAATAGTCACAGTGAATCCAGGGCTGGGCCTGGAGAAATGCCCAGTGCTTTAACTGGCTAAACCTTCAGCTGCCTCTCAAGAGTGGGACACTTTAAAAGCTTTTCACCCTCTTTCAGCCAGGGTTTAATTTCCTTAGAATCATCACTGATGCATCTCAACAGCAGTCTGTGTGTCCTGTTACCCCATGCCTCCCACCAGCTGTCAGCTGTCATTTTTTTTTTCCTACACAAGCATCCATCCTGCATCATGGCCTTGTTGGAATGGGAGCTTCAGGCTCCTCTTCAGCCTCCTGCCTGGCTTCCTGCCTGCCAGGGCAAGCACTGCATGATGACATCAATCACTCAGCAGGAGGTGGCTACATGTGACCACTAGAGCCTCTGTCCAATCAGCATCCTTTAACAAAAGCACCAAGCACTACAGGGAACAAGCTGGGTGTTCTTTTCTTCCTGGAACTACAGGTTCCACAGACACAGTCTATTTGGGGAAGGGAGTTACTGCCTGACCATAAGGGGGCGCTGGAGAGACACCTACCTGTGCTTCCTTCCTCTCTACCCTTTGCTCTTCCATATAAAACACAGCAAGGAGACCTACTTTCCACAATCTGGTGCAGTTGTATAAACCCATAAAGGAGGGTTTTGTTGTTGTTGTTGTTACAACTCTTCAGATGAATTCACCTCTGTTAGGTTTTCAGTGAGAAAATTGTCTGGATGAGAACAGTCTTTTAAAAAGATTAGTTTTTAGTTTTGGGTATGTGTCTGTGTGGAGCAAAGTGAACGTGAGTACAGTGCCTGTGGAGGCCAGCTGAGGGTGCTGGGCCCCTGGACCAGGAGCCCCAGGTGCTTGCGAGCCACCTGGTGTGGAAACTGGAACTGAGTGCTGAGAACTGAACTCAAATCCTCTGTGAGATTGGGAGGTGTTCTTACCCATCTCTCTAGCTCCAAGAACAGTCTTGAAGCTTTGATTTTTGTTGTTGTTGTTGTTTTACACTTTTGCTGCCTGACTTTGGGACATTTCAGTGCTCCTTACCACTTTCTTTCATGTGAAATGTGGGAGAAAAACCAGAGAGTGTATTTGAACCAGACTGACTCCCTGGAGATGCTGGCATACAAACACAAGGTCTGCATTAGTTGGTATTTCCCATATATCATTGTTTGCACAGAGGTTGCTAGGAAAAGTAAATCCAATTCATCTGATTAAGTACTCAAAATGATTAATTGGTAAACCTTTCCCCCCCCCCCCACAATCCCTAATGTAACAGCTAAACAATCTATCTCTAACTGCTGTTGCATTCAAGAAATTCAGAT
>CM053745.1:45035794-45047143 GCA_028658305.1 Pachyuromys duprasi | reverse complement strand
GAATAATAACCCCATCAGAATGCAGTGTGCAGGAGACTGCAGCCTTAGACAGATCAATGGGTCTCGAAAGTAAACCAGAAGTGTGGCCATTTATTCACTTTACCACCATGCTTCTGTGGCTTTTATCTTTGTGCTTTGTCACTTTTGGTCACCATTTTTCTTTTCCTCCTCTGATTTCCCAGCCAATTTGAAGGTTTCAAATGAAAGTACCGAAGTGACCTGTTGGAAAGGAAGCGGTTCGGAAATAGCATGGCTCCATGTGCACTTACGCATGTGGGTAGGGTCAGAGCACTCAGGGGGAGAAGCAGGGCCGAGGGGGCGATTGGCCATCCATCAGTCACTGAGAGATTTGAGTCTTGAGTCAGTTTCTTTAGTTTTCTTTCTAGTGAGCGAGTATGTGTGTGTGTGTGTGTGTGTGTCTGTATGAGCATGAAGGTGGTGTATGTGTGCGCCAGAGGATGTTCTGAGGGATGCGGAGAAGCTGGAGGAGCACGGTGAGAGCGTGGTATTATCACCCTCTGCCTTATTTCTAAAATGACAAACGTGTCTTGATGTTTTATAAATTCTCCTTAAAGAAAAATAGCAATTAAAAGATTCAGTTATCTGAGAGATGGTTTACAGCGTACACAGCAGCCAGGCTATTGCTGACAGGACACCAGTACTTTAAAGCATGTGAGTTCTTGGAAGACTCCCAGGCAACATTCTTCTGAAAAGATTAGAGAATCCGGTTTATTCTTTCAGTAGCTGTATTGGGAATGGAATTAGGAGATGGGAAGAATGCATTTATTCTCTTTTTCCTTCATTTATTTACCCTGCTGTTGTTAGTAGAAGTGACTAGAGTTTAGAAACATTTGAACCATGCGACGTTCCTCAACACTGAGATTGGATGATCTATAGATTCTAGCAAGTTTCTGTGTGTTTTAGCTTCTAGTTACGCTGTCTGCTACCATCATGGCAGTATGCAGGCAGGTGCTGAAGCAGTAGCTGAGAGCTACCTCCTCATTTCACATGCAGAGAGAGGGAGACTATAAGCTTGGCACAGACTTTTGAAATCTCAAAACCAAACCCCAGCTACACACTTCCTCCAACAAGACTGCACCTCTTAGTTCTTTTAATTCTTTCAAATGATGCCACTCCTGGTGACTAAGCATTCAAATATATGAGCCTATTGTTACTTCTCAGTATTGCTGCTTAATGTGTGTGTACAGTCATAAGGAGCTATGTTCTGCAACATCCCCCACACTTGCTGGCCTTCTGCATGCTTTTTTTTCCCTTAAAAAATTTTTTTTTGACCCAGAGTCTTTGTGAAAACTTGAGGTCTTCCACACATTCTGTGAAAAGCCTTTATTTAGCCGTCCTAAGAAAGAAACACAATTCTCCAAACTGTGAGAGATAATTGAGCCTAATTTTATATTTTTTTGCTAAGTTCCTGCTAAGGAGACCTCGACTACTATTGTCCTTAAAGAAAGACGGTCTCATCCAATGCTAATTCTAGTAAATGATAGAAAATGAGTTTCCAAGTGTGAAGAACAGCCAGACAGCCTCCCAGGGGCATCTTCTCAAATGCCCCGACCTCAAGGCCACCCTAAAGCTGCCAACTAAACGCCTGGGGAAATTTCCAGGGAAGCAGATGGTACTGCCTGGAGACAGTGGCCCACAGCTTGGCACCCAGGCTCTTGTGCTCTCCAGCTGAGGGTTTCTCAGGCAGAAGACTGGGCGTCGGGCTTATGGCTGAGCTCCATTAGTACCCTGGCGGTACCGCTTCTTTTCCTTAAGGTAAGGATTTGCATCCCAGAAATCAGATAAAAGCTACTTTGTCCCTCTGCAAATGGGTGAGGCAAAATGTGACTATAAAAGAACATTTAAAAGAGTCAGAGAGGGATTAATAAATGTGAGGTTTCCTATTTAGCCAAGCCGGGTATGAAGCCCTGCCGCTGCAGCCCATGGGAGAGATGGTTTCTGTGTTGCTTCAAGTACTAGTTACTGTTCTGTCTCTGTAAACCAGTTACCTCCATAGACAACCAAAAGGACAGGTTGATTTTGGCTTGTGGTTTTGGTTCATGCTTCGAAGACTTGGCAGAACATCCCAGTTCATATGCAGAAGAGCCAGGAACAACCAAGAGTGATAGGCAAGGCTGGGGACAGTTGTCCCCAAAGGACTTTTACCTCCTTCACTTCTTAAAAGCTACATTTAAAGAATGATTAATTTTGCTATTTGTCAATTTCCCATGTGTATGTAATATATTCTGTTATTCTCTCTCTCCCACACCATCTCTTATCTCTTTCCTATCTGTGCCAACATGCCCCTCCTCACCAGCCCCTTTCCAGATTCATGACTTTTGGTCTTGTTTTGTGACCCATTTAGTTTAACCAGGACCATCTGTGTGACAACTGGATTGGAATTAGCTCTTTGAGCTTGATGGAGTCATTAGTGGGTACATGGCTAAAGGCAGTGATTTCCTCTGTGAATCTATCAGTGGCAATTAGCTCAGAAGTAAGGGGTAGGGACCCCAAGTCTCCAGATTCCCCCTTCATTCACGTCTGATGGTTGCCAGGGACATTCTTGTGCAGACCTGGTGAAGGCATCCGTGGCTGCTGAGTTTTGATGGCAACGGCCGTGTCTTGCCTGGATGTTAAGATGATGTTTCATGACTCTGCTCTTTATATTCTGACTCTTACATTTTTTTCCATCTCCTCCTAGCAGTGTTCCTTGAGCCTTGGAGAGGATGCTGTAGGCTTAGCCCTTATCATTACCCATTCTCAGCACTATGTGCTGCTGTAAGTCTCTGCACTCTGCTCACTGAGAGGAGAAGTTTCTTTAATTAAGGATGAGAGTAACGCTTATCTACATGTTTACAGGGCAACTTCACACTAAGTGAATTTAGCTAAATAACACTATTCAGTATGTCCCTAGGGTTGGGAGTTCCTGTGTCACAGGGTCTTGACCAGATTCTTATTACTAGGCATGTAGTCCCTCCTGTGGAGTGAGTCTAGTGGCCTGCTTCTTGCAGCTTTGTCCTACTTTCTAAAGTTTCCTCTACTTTTCCCAGATAGTGCCAGTTGCTAGGGATTAAGTATCCAAAAATGACATCATGAAATTTTCAGGCAAAAGGAAGGAACAACAAGAATGAAACAGCCTGAGTAAGGCAACCCAGATCCAGAAATACAAATATGGTATGTATTGACTTAAAAGTGAATATTAGCAGTTGAGTAAATGAAAACTAAGCAGCAATATGTTGACTCAGAGACTTTGGATAAAGGGTAGAGACTTGGTGGGATTCGTGTATTTCCCTGGGAAGAGGAAATAGATTAGATTTTATGGGTAGACTGGGGGAAAGAACAGGACAGAGCAGGTGAGAGGGGTCTGGGATGGATGGATGGATGGATGGATGGAATTTGGGGAGAGACAGCTAGAATTGGGGGTCATTTAGAGGATAGTGTGGAAAGCTAGAGTAGTGGCAACATCCTGGTATCTATGAAGGTGAACATAACAAAGGGCTCCTAATAAGGGGGATATGGAGTCTCAACTGGCCGTCTCTTGTAGCCAGGCAAGGCTTCCATTGTAGAGACTGGGTTGCGTTCAATTGAGTTGTTGGCCAAAGGGTTCCCATGAAAATCTTCAAATAACCCAGGCTAATACGAAGACAAAGGGTCACTTCTTCACAAACTGACTTTGGGGCCCCATTTCTTAGGACAACACCACACAATTTGTTGAACATGGAGAAGTCTAGCTAGTGCCTACATGGTGCTCTTATCTATATGTTCTAGTCTTTTTGATTCAGGAATGCACTCTACAGACTACCAAAAGAGAAATGTAGACACCAACCCAGTCAAAAAACCTTTGATCTACAATCTGTCCTGCCTGCAAGATATACCAGGGCAATAGTGGCACAGAACTATAGGAATGGCCAATCAATGTCTGATTTGGCTTAAGGCCTACTCCAAGAGAAGAAACCCATACCAGACACTACTTGAGTAACTAAGAACCAAAGACTAGATAGCCCAGAAGCTCAAACCAAATATGACTTGTCTTAAAAAATGATGAAATGATTTCTAATAATATTCTGCTATATTCATAGATCAGTGATGTATCTAGTCATGATCAGAGAGGCTTCCTCCAGCAGCAGATGAGAATAATGCAGAGAACCTCAGCCAGACATTATGTGGAAAGAGAGTCTAAATTAGAGTACTCCATCAAATCCCTCCCCTCAGAGCTCAGGGAATCTTGCAGAAGAGGAGGCAGAAAGATTATATGAGTCAGGGGACATGGAGGACACCAGGAAACCAAGGCCCTGTGAATCAACTAATCAAGGCTTATATGAGCTTATGAGACTGAAGCAGTAAGCACAGGGTCTACATGGGTTTGTCCCAGGTCCTCTTCATGTGTATTACAGTTTTCAGCTTAGTATTCTTGTGGGACTCTTGACTGTGAGAACAAGTGGGTCTCTGGCTCTTGTGCCTGCTTTTGGGAATCTTCTCCTCCTGTTGAGTTGCATTGTCCAACTTCAATATGGAAGTTTTTGCTTCATCTGTTTATATTTTATATTGTAGTGTTTGGTTATTATCACTTAGAAGTCTATTCTTTTCTAACGGGAGAAATGGGAGTGGATTTGGAGGGAGGGGAAGGGAAGAGGGGGAAGGGAGAAACTGGAAGGAGCAGAGGGAGGAGAAACTGCAGTCAGGATATATTGCATTAGAAAAGGATCTATTTGCAATAAAAAGGGAGAAAGTATACAAAACATAAGCCAAGGGTGACATGATATTCAACACATAACATTTCTCTACCTTGAATTACTTTCTTGAGTATAAGGACTTTCTCATTGACCAAGTTGTAGTTAGTGTCCTCTGTGGTTTTGTTTGTTTGTTTGTTTTTACTATGCCTTGGCCTCAGACCTCTGTGCCTCTCTTTGCCATGGACAGTTTTAGGATGGATGACACTAATTCTATTGAGAAGGAATCCTCAGGTGGTTAGTTATTGAGTGGTTTTGTCTGTCCTCAAGAAAAGTCCTGATAAATTGGCTTAGCAAAAATGACCTTACCCTGGAAACCTAACATGCCATCAGGGGCATGTTGGGAAATCTTGGCTAAAGAAGTCCAGGGTTTTCTGATATTGGTTGGTCAACTAGCCTTGGATCCTGAGAGACAGCTGTAGGTGGGAGGTATCCCCTTCCATCACTGACCAAGGGTATTTTGTCTTTAGGTTCCTAGATGGTGGACTGACTGCATTGCTGTCTTCATGAATATCCAGCTCCAGTAGAGGTTGCTGCTGTTCCCAATCTGTATTTTTCAGAGGAATTTTGTGAGGACTAAATGATTCAGTTTGATATATCTGATTCTTATTATTCATGGTATATATGGTTTATAGAGTTCCTTCAAATGCTAAATAAGTGGATATTGAAACATCAGTACTGGAGAAAATATGAACACGTATATGCTTATGCTTCACATAGATTGCATTCTTAAATCTTAAATCAGTTCCTTTTGTTCTGCTCTGTTCTGCTTATTTTACTTATGAGAAAACAAAGCTGGGAACCTTTTGGCTTGCCTTGATTGAGGCTGCTCTACCAATACATGCTGCCGTTAAAGTACAGACTCCATCTTCCTGGCCTTAGCACTTTGGCAGTACCCTGACTGCCCATAGCATCTCTACCCCCCTCCTACCCTGCATGAGAACTGGAATGAGTAAGCTCAGCCGTCATATTTTTATTGCTCAACACATGCACACAAATGACTTTGAAAGCACCAGGAGAATTGATTTGGGGCTTACAAATAAATGTTACCAAGCAAAAGGACGACAATTGAGGTACCTGCAAACAGCAAACACCATCTGTAGTAAGGTTAGAAGCACAGTTGTGCACTCGCTTTTTCTGAGCAGTGTTCCCAGTTACCCTATGATTTCCATCTTATGGTTGACAGAATTTAGTTCACCTAATTTTTATGTGGCAAAGACAGAATTCAATTCTTGATCTGGTTCATTTGGTTTCAACAGTTGTGTTCTAAACTGTTATTCTATATTGTTCCCAGGTTTCTAAAAAAATTGATTTTATTTTTTGCTGAAGTGATCCCAGTGTGGAGCCCAGGCTGGTCCTGAATTTATAATATTCCTATCTCAACATATCAAGTGCTGTTATTAGAAATGTGAACTCCATACTCAGCCTTTGAAAGTCCGCATACAAACTTCAGTGACCATATATTTTGTCAACGTGATGTATAATTATTTTTTGTCTCCTTATATTATTTCTTTAATATTAAGGATAGGGGTTAATTTCTGTTCTTTATTTAATGACATAGTACTGCATAAACTTTGGTATGTTTTTATTATTTTTCCTCTGTTGAAATTCTTCGGAAAAATGGCCTGACTGAGTGGATGCAAACATTTTCATGGCTTCTGTTGTGTGTTAGAGTTTGGTCTTCCACAGAGTGACTCAGGTCTCCCCACTGTTTTTTAGTTCTGAGCACCATGTTTTGTGAGCTCACCCTAGCCATTCTAGAATTGTTGCTGTTTTCAGCAGAAACTAATTTCTTAATTTTTATCTCTTCAGCTTGAAACAGTATTTCTCCATATTTATTTTTTCTGTTTTAACTTAAAAAAAAATCTATACTATGTTATTCTCCTTTAGTGGCTAGAATCCCACTACTTTATCGTACTCCTTTATATTTTCTATATATCAAAGAGAAACCAACAAATTATATTTTCTACAATTATTTTTAGTTTGCTCTTACCGAATTTGCATTGGTTGTTTTATTGTAGAGGTGGCTGAATAGATTTTTTTTTCCTTCTCTTTTTCAAATTTCATGTGTGTATATAGGCACGTTGAATGTACATATGGATGTGTGCTATGGTCATGTGTAAATGTACAACTCCCTGAGTGAGTAGGTTTCCTCCTCTGCCATGTGAATATTGGGGATCAAACACGGGTCATTAGGATTGGTAGCACGTGAATCCACATCCCAACCCATCCCACAGCGTTATGGCTGTTTTTAGTATGATTCAGTCCTAAGTGAAACCATTGGGGTTTGGACTTAATGTAGGGAGAGATTCCTTTATTTTGTGAAATATGTGTTTGGTATAGTAACTGCGTTTTGTTTTCCTGGGCAGAAGTACTATCACATTGTAGAGGATGGGTGTCTAAGGGCAAAGTGCCAGCTTCTACATCATTGAGATCTTAGCCCTTGTACCCAGCCTCAAGTGTTTCTCCCAGGCTGCTCTGTTGCTGTTTTTGCTTTCTGTGCAACACCTGTTATCTCCTGAAAACTGCCTTCTTTGTTTGTTTGTTTACTTCTTTGCTATCTGTCTTCCCCTCTGTACAGTACGAGGCCACGCGTGAAAGAGCTGAGTCTGGTGTATTTCTTCAGGTCCTCCTGCAGCTCTTGCTCCATCCTAGTCTCTCAGAATGTACTGCTATGTAATGAATGCCACCACAAGATTTCAAGTTGTTCCAAATACAAGACAGAAAATAGATGTTGAGATGATCTTTGACACAAAACAAAGAGTTCTGAGATTTAGGCAAGCCCTGAGCCCGCAGCATGAAAGAAAAAAAAACCTGGCATCATTTAAACTGCCGTTTTCTGAGCTCTAAGCAATTATATACAGTTTGTATTCTATGCCATTTGGTCTACATGATTAAGGTCTGGGACAGCAAGAAGGAATTAATTTACGAAGTTAATATGTAAGAAAATTTTTTCTTAGAACACTCTTCTGGCATGCTAAGTGTTATGATTATCTGAGCTCTGCATTGAGCTAAGTAACATGGTGAGTGAGGAGTTTTGGCCTGGAAGTGGCTTTACGCGGTGAACTGGTTTTTGACTGTGGAAATGTACTGTTCCTACATAAAATACAAATACTTATCTTCATTACATGGCTTCTGTTCCTTTTATGGAAACAGAATATAGGACCTGGAAAACAGAAGTAAATGAAAGAAGATGACTCATTCCTTTGATTTGTAGCAAACTTCTGACAACCGGTTCTGTTGACTTTTTGATATTCAGAACTGGATTGTTACTCCTAATATCATCAATGTTTTAAGGGCTGACTTGATTTTGTTTTGAAGTTTATTATGTATGAAAAACTATGTTTTGAAGACCAAGCCATGAAGTATACATGGAAAGAATTAGTATAGACTACCACCTAATGTTTTTGTTTATATTATAATCAAGTTTGCTCATGTATTCTTATTTAGCCTTTCTAGGCTAGGAGAACTAAGATAAAGCATAAATGTTCTACATAGAGCTATCTCAAGGAAGTTGTTTATTCCCATTCTTCTGTATATTTTATGTTGGCTATATGCTTTTAACAGTGGTTTATAAGCAAACTGAAATAAGCATTTTGAAAAAATAAAATTTTATAATTTTATAAATTATAAAATTATAAGAATTAAAAATTATGAGAAGACCTAACTCTTTCTTAACAGAGCTCTGAGGTGAAAAAATGGGAATATATCAAGCAAAATATCATTGTTTTGGTATTTTCAAATACATTTTATGTTAGGATAGAAATGAAGAAATGAGGGGAAAATCTGAGTGAAACAGAAATCTTTTTTTTTTTTGACTTTTTTTTAAAATACAGAAATCTTTCTATTAATCTAAACTAGGACTCTTTCCATGAAAATAGGTTTGAAACTCTCCTTGCTATTGACTTTTTGGGAACTGAAGGATAGTAATTTTACCAATTCTTGAATTTGCCTTAAATAGCGATAGAAATATGGCAGATGAAATGGTTAAAAGCTCAGGGGTGGGGAATCTCCTGTGTGTAGAATTTAGTATAAAGAACATCAAGAAGCTTAAAGGGGGCGGGACAAGATGGCGGCGCCAGGAGGACGCTGCTTCTGAGCTGCAGAACAACCTTTTAGGTACAGCGACCAAGAGCCTGGTCTCTGGGCCATAAAACAACAGTGTTCCTATTTTCCAGGTGAGAGGAAGTCCCAATATGTGGGAATCAGCTGGGTCCATTCCCAGGACACCCAGCCAGAACCTGGAAGAGATCCCCAGTCCGCTGGCACTTAGTCGCCAGAGCCACCGTGTGTCCTGATCACCTTCCCAGGCTGAACGGTGGACACAAAAAACACCAGAGACTGGGAGTCCCAGTCGAGAGAAAAACCCACAGGGAAGGAAGGAAACGGGACTGACCTAGGTCACCTAGCCTTCCCGGGGAAAAGATCCCACAGAATAGCGGACACATGGCGCCATCTCTGAACTAGGCTCCACCCCCGGGCACAGAGTCTTGCTGTGCACCCAACTCTCCCGCACAGAAGAACTGTGCGCACCAGGGCATCAGAGCCTGGATTTCCCTGTCGAATTGAGGGGCTATGGAACCCAAAATAACCATATGAGGAGCCCAGGGAGAAGGGAGATAAAACCTGATCTGAGTCCAATAGGATACAGATCAACTGCGGACATCTCTGTGGACTTCTCCTGGGGAATCGATTCCCAGGCACTTCCCCAAAATGGGCGGAAGCAGTGGCAGACATAGCCAAGCCTGCAACAAAGGAAGCAGGGGAGATACCGCAGCCAGCAGGAAGGCAGCAGCAGAGGCACCCCAACCAGCATTGAAGCAGAGGAGGCAGCCCACAGTGCACACAGCAACCTGCAAGGAGCACAGTGCTGCATGCTCCAAGCACAGATCTCCAACATTCCCCCACAGCCTTGTCTGAGGGGGCAGCTGAGGAAGCAGATAGTGCTTCCAACTGAGGGAGCAGAGTGCAGCCTACAGCTTCCAACTCAGAACTCTGGGCCAGGCTCAGAGAGCCCACAACAGGGTACTTTGGCATTGTCAGCCACAGACCTCAGAGGCCAGCCTGCAGACCCTGCCCAGGCACATTACGCCTGCAATCTGCGCTTGCTAACCAAGCTAGCATCTGCATCCCCTCCTGTGCTTGCTCCCAACCCATATATCCCAAGCAGCCACACACCCTAGCACCCCCCTCAAGACAAACATCCCTGCACTCATATCCATGTGTGCAAGCACACACACACACACACACACACACACACACACACACACACACAAACACACGATTCTGCGCCAGCGGCTTTTTCTCCCTCAGGAACAACTGAAGCAACAACACACTCTCTCAAACATCTGGACCTCATTGATCTTCCTGAAGAATTCAACAGACACCAGAGTAAGACGGTTCCAGTCCGAAGTTCAGACTCAAAGAACAAGTAGCAAAGACTATATATAAGCAATGATGGCCAAGGATCAACATAAGAACTCTCCCAACAAAAATTAGGACACCATTGCCCCACCAGCAACACTAAAAACTAACGGATATTTTAATTCAGCAGAAACTCAGGAAAATGAATTTAAAGCTATGATTATCCGTTACTACAGGAACAAAAAGAAGAAATGAACAGATCTCTCAAAGATATTCAAAAGAATATAATGGCCCATGTAGAGGAACAATTAGAAATATAGAGAGAGGAAACAAATACAAAAATAGGAACTGCCTTCAATCAGGTGAAGGAAATGGTGCAAAGCATGAAAACAGAATTAGAATCTATAAAGAAAACACAATCAGAGAAAAACCTGGAACTGGAGAACTTAGAGAAAAGATCAGGAACCACAAAGGTAAGCATCACCAATAGAATACAAGAGACGGAAGAGAGAATCTCAGGGGCTGAAGATACACTTGCTGAAATTGATTCCTCACTCAAAGAAAAAGTAAAATCACAAAAGTCCCAAATACAAAACATTCAAGAAATCAAGGACGCCATGAAAAGACAAAACCTAAGATTAATAGGAATAGATGAAAAAGATTTCAGGCTCCAAGGACTGGAAAATATTTTTAAGAAAATCATAGAAGAAAATTTCCCTAACTTAAAGAACGAGATGTCCATAAATATACAAGAAGCCTACAGAACACCAAATAGACTAGACCAGAGAAGAAATACCTCACACCACATCATAGGCAAAACACTAAACCTACAAAACAAAGAAAAAATATTAAAGGCAGCAAGGGAAAAAGGTCAAGTAACATACGAAGGTAGACCTATCAGAACACACCAGACTTCTCATCAGAAACTATGAAAGCCAGAAGGGCCTGGGCAGAGGTCATGCAGTCTTTAATGGAACACAGATGCCAACTAAGACTACTATACTCAGCAAAGCTTTCAATCAACATAGATGGAGAAAACAAAATATTCCATGACAAAATTAAATTAAAGCAATATCTACACAGCAAGCCAACCCTACAGAAGATACTAGAAGGAAAACTCCAATCCAATGAAAATAACTACACCAAAGAAAATATAGGATACAATCTCACAGCAAAAATTAAAAAAGGAAAAAAAAGCAATGGAATCATAGTAAGACCACCAACTCCACAATAAAAGGTCACTGGTCATTGGTCA
>CM053745.1:45022052-45035294 GCA_028658305.1 Pachyuromys duprasi | reverse complement strand
CTCAATGGCTGACTCTTCGACCCCCCACCTCCTGAGGAAGGAGCAGCCTTGCTAGGCCACAGAAGAGGACATTGCAGTCATTCCTAAAGAGACCTGATAAGCTAGAGGTAGATGGAAGGGGAGGAGGTCCTCCCCTATCAGTGGACTTGGAAAGGAGCAGGGAGGAGATGAGGGAGGGATGGGGGGATAAGTAAGAAATGCGGAGGAGATGAGGGAGGGATGGGGGGATAAGTAAGAAATGCGGGAGGGGGCTACAGCTGGGATACAAAGTACATAACTTGTGATTAATATAAAATAAAAATGTTAATAAAAAAGAAGCTTAAAGGGTTTTCCTACTTATAATCCTTGGGCTTCACAGTCTGAAACTGTACATTAGACATGAATCAAGCAGTTAGTACAATAAATTCAAATGAACAGTTGGCATGTTCTCATATGTTCAGAAAGTTTAAATCATATTGTGAACTCAATTCAGTTGTTCAGTTAGGTCAGTCAAAACAATAGTTAGATCTTAGGCTCTCACATATCAGGGACATAAATGACACAACTCTAACCCCATGGGCTTCTCTTTCACTGCTGTGCCCTCTCCTATGAGGGGTGTCTGAACTGCTACATCTTTTCTTGCTGTGTCTTGTGGAGAGGGTACTACTCATCTTTGTTACCAACTATAGTGTAAGTTTATCCCTCCCCCCCTTTTTAAAAAATCCCTAATGAGCAGTAGGGTTCAGCTAGAAATTTTTTCAAATGATTGCCATTTTCTGCTAAATGGAGAAGACAGAAAGGAAGACAATCTAAAGGCAAGATAGTTTTCCATCTTTACATTCATCTTCCACCAGTGATGCTTTTAGTGGCTTGGCATCCTCAACAGTATGGAATTGGGTATAGAAGATCTTTATCCGTGGAGAGAGATATAGAAGATCTCACTGCATTTTGAGCTCCATTAGGCTCTCGTTTTCCATTCTTCAGAAAGAGTGGCACAAGGAATATCCCCCTACTCCCAGGAAGTCATGTCCAACCCTTAGAAAATTGGCTTGACTTCCAGTAAAATAATCATTCTGAGTCTTAGCTATCCATGCCATAAAATTTGTTGTATTTATATTTGAATGACTCTATCTGTAGGACACTAAAATTTGGGATTGTAGTTTATCCTTTCTTAAAATCTTTCATCAAAAATTTAAAGCATGTTCGTGTACAATCTCATCTACCTAGTTAAGATGGTTTTGAAGCCAAGTATGTATTTTCTCAAATTAACCTAATCTCCCTTTCTTTCTACTCACTTTCCATTTCATCATGCTTGTCTTAGTTAGGGTTTCTAGTGCTGCACAATGACCATGGCAACTTTAAAAAAAAAACTTTTTATTGATTCTTTGGGAATTTCAGATCATACACTCACTCATCTTCCCAGTCCTCTGAATCTACCTTCTATTCCTGCAACCTCCCACTCCAAAGAAAACAAACAGTTGAAAATAAACCAACATTTATGATTTTGTTAACTTGCATATTGTTTCTCTGCCTTATAGTTAATTTGGCTAAGTTTGTCTACCTTGCTGATTTTCTCAGAAAACCAGCTCTTGATTTCTTTGATTCTTTATGTCATTCTCTTTGTTTCAAATTTGATTTCATCCCTGAGTTTGATTATTTCCTGCCACTTACTCCTCTTAGGTGTGTTTGCTTCTTTTTGTTCTAGAGTGTCCAGGTGTGCTATTGAGTTGCTAGTATGAGATCTCTTCAATTTCCTTATGAAGGCACTTAGTGATATGAACTTTCCTCTTAGCACTGTTTTCTTTGTGTCCCAAAATTTGGGTATGTTAAGCTTTAATTTTCATTAAATTTTAGGAAATCTTTAATTTCTTTTCCTATTTCTTCCATGACCCAGTTGTCATTAAATAAAGATTTGTTCAGTTTCCATGAGTGTAGGCTTTCTGTTGTTGTTGAAGTCCAGCTTTAATCCATAGTGACTTGATAAAGTATAAGGGACTATATCAATTTTCTTGTATCGGTTGAGGCTTGCTTTGTGACTGGATATATGGTCAATTTTAGACAAGTTCCATGAGGAGCTGAGAAGAAGGTATATTCTTTTGTTTGAAGGGGATATTACAATAGACACGGAGGAAATAAAAAAAATCATTAGTTCTTACTTCAAAAGACTGTACGCCACAAAATTAGAAAATCTAAATGAAATGGATAATTTTCTTGATTGACTCCACTTACTAAAGTTAAATCAAGATCAGGTAAACTATTTAAGTAGTCCTATAACTCCCAGGGAAATAGAAGCAGTAATTATAAGTCTCCCAACCAAAACACCTCAGGGATAGAATTCTACCAGATTTTCAAACAAAAGCTAATACAAATACTCCTCAAACTAGTTCACAAAATAGAAACAGAAGAAACATTGCCAAACTCATTCTATGAGGCCACAGTCACCTTATGCCTAAACCACACAAAGACCCAACAGAGAAATAGAATTTTAGACCAATTTCCCTTATATATTGATGTAAAAATGCTCAATAAAACACTCACAAACTGAATCTAAGAATACTTCAAAAATATCTATGATCAAGTAGACTTCCTACTTGATGCTGGGATGGTTCAATATATAAAAAATCCATCAATATAACCCACAATATAAACAAACATGATTATATCATTAGATGCTGAAAAAGCCTTTGACAAAAGTCAAAACTTCATGTTAAAAGTATTGGAGAGATTAGGAATGCAAGGCATATAACTAAACACAATAAAGGCAATATACAACAAGCTGATAGCCAACATCAAATTAAATGGAGGGAAACTTAAAGCAATTGCACTAAAATCGGGGATAAGACACAGCTGCCTACTCTCTCCATATCTCTTTAGTAGTTGAAGTCCTAGCTAGAACAATAAGAAAACTAAAGGAGATCAAGGGAATATACATTGGAAAAGAAGTCAACATATCACTATTCACAGATGATATAAATTCCCCCCTCCCCAACTCTACCAGGGAACTCTTTTCTTTTTCCTACCTTTTTTGGAAATTTATTTATTTATTTATTACGGTTTATTCACTGTGTATCCCAGCTGTAGCCCCCTCCCATATCCCCTCCCAAACCCATTCTCACTCCTTTTTCTCCTATGCCTCTCTCCCAGTCCAGTGATAGAGGAGGTCCTCCTTCCTTTCCATCCGACTCTAGTCTATCAGATCTCATCAGGACTGGCTGCATTGTCTTACTGTGTGGCCTGGTAAGGCTGTTCCCCCTTCAGGGGGAGGGGATCAAAGAGCCAGCCACTGAGTTCATGTCAGAGGCAGTCCCTGTTCCCATTACTAGGGAACCCTCTTGGACACTGAGCTGCCATGGGGTACATCTCTGCAGGGGTTCTAGGTTATCCCCATGCATTGCCTTTGTTACCAGGAGACTCTTCTAGCTGATAAACACCTACAGCAACGTGGGTGGATACAAAATTAACTAAAAAAAAAATCAGTAGCCGTCCTGTATGCAAACAACAAACACGATGAGAAAGAAATTAGGGAAATAATACCTTTCAAAATTGCCACAAATAATGTGAAATATCTTGATGTGACTCTAACAAGCAGGTGAAAGACAAGAACTTTGTGTCTCTGAAGAAAGTAATTGAAGAAGATGTCAGAAGATGGGAAGATCTTCCATGCTCATGGGCCGGTAGGATTAACATAGTAAAAATGACCATCTTACCAAAAGCAATCTACAGATTCAATGCAATTCCCATAAAATACCAACACAATCCTTTACAGACCTTGAAAGAATAATTCTCAGCTTTACTTGTAAAAACAAAAATCCCCATATTACCTAAAAAAGAATTCCAACTAGAGGGTTGAGATCATATTGAGAGCAGGGGTAGGAGGTGAGAGTACTGTGGCATCTCTGGAACAATATGGAGACTGAGGCCACAGTAAGCACCTTGTAGGATTTGGGGGTGACTCTAGCTGATACTCTTAGCATGGAAGGACAAGGAGACTGAAGTGCCCATTTCCTAACCAGGAAGGACTTCCAGTAGAGGGAAGGGACACCAACCCACCCACAAAACCTCCACCCAAAATTTAACCTTCCTACAAGATGTGCAGGAATAAAGATGGAGCAGAGACTGAGGGACTGGCCAACTAATGACCAGCCCAACTTGAGACCCACCCCATAGGAGAGAGCCAGCTCCTGACACTGTTAGTGATAATCTGCTATGCTTACATACAGGAGCCTAACATAACTGTCCTTTGAGAGGCAGCAGATCGAAACAGATTCTGAGACAAACAGCCAAGCATTAGGCAGAGCTCAGGTAGTCTTGTGGAAGAGTAGGGGGACATATAGAAGGACCTAATGGGGCCAAGAACTCTACAAGAAGACCAACAGATTCAACCAACGTTGGCTCATGTGGGCTTACAGAGACTGAAGCACCAACCAAAGAGCATGGTATGGACCTAGACCCCCTACATATATGTAACTGATGGGCAGCTTGGTCTTCATGTGGGTCCTCTAGCAAGTAGAGTGGGGGCTGTCTCTGACATCGACTCTTCTGCCTGCTTTCAGATTACTTCCCCCAAGTTGGGATGCCTTGTCTGGCCTCAGTGGAAGAGGATGTGTTTAGTTCTGATATGACTTGATGTGCTGGGGTGGGTTGGTACAGAGTGTGTGCATGAGAAAGACTCCCCTTTTCTGAGGAGAAAGGGATGGGGGCAAGGGAGAAAAGGGTGGGTGGGAGAGGGAAGAGAGTAGAGAGGAGGCTTCTATTAGGATATAAAGTGAATAAATAAACAAATTTAGTAAAAGAAAAGAAAACAACAGCAAAAAGAAAAACGTAACAAAAAACCTAGCAGTGGAAGCTGTGGTATGTCAAGGTGTGTCACACAGTATTCCCCTTTGCCAAACAGCTTTACTTGCAAATGTTCATTGCAATGAATCATTGGTGTGGTTTGAGCCCTTACAAAGTAAAGCATTTAATTGGGGCTGGCTTATAGTTCAGAGGTTTAGTCCATTGTCATCATGGTGGGAAGCATGTGGCAAGTAGGCAGTGATGGTGCTAAAGAGGTACTACATTTGGATTGGAATGCAGCAGAAAGAGAGACACAGCGGGCCTGGATTGAGCTTCTGAAATCTCAAAGCCCAATCCCAGTAACATACTTTCTCCAGTAAGGCCACATCTACTTCAACAAGGCCATACATTCTAACGTTTTCAAATAATGCCATTCCCTTTGAGCTCTTGGAATTCATTTCCATTCGAACTGCCACAATATTCTTCATTAGAAGAGTCTCTCTAAGAATTTTTGTGTTAGTTAATATTTATATTATGATTATTTTAAATTTTGTTACTTTACTGTTTTTAGCATGTGATATCTAAGAAGACTGAAATCTTTTGACCCGATATGACAACAAGGAGAATAATTTTTTAAATAGAGTGCCAAGCTGCTGCTTTGCTTTTTGCATTTACAAGCAAAATCACTTTTCACTTCAGAAAAATGGGTGGTAATGACCCTCATACCCATACATCTGAAAAAATGTTATTAAAGATAATTGGGAAACAATGTTAGAACAATAACAAAAAATAGAACAATGGAATGAAAATAGGAAAGGTATACCGAAAATGTCACCTTGTGTCTAGTCTGGAGATTATGTCCCCCCAAGTAACCTGAGCTTGGCTGCATGCTCTTCACAGCTTGCTAAGTAAGTTTCTAAGATCAGATCCCTGGGATGGTGATGGGGGAAAACAATTTAACAGGTTGAGTTTGCAATCATGAGGGGGCTGAGAATGAATTTAGATTCCTTTAAAGTAGAGTAAAGGTGAGTCACTAGGGCACATCCATCAAGTGTAAAAAGCCAATTGTAAATCCAAATAAAAAACTAAAGAAATAAATGCCTCTTTAAATCTTTGTCTCTATGCCTTATTCAGCTTTCTACGAGGTTATTCACATTCGCTCAAGGAATTCTGGGATGAAATATATTCTGAATTTTAAAGATATTTTCAGCTCTGTGAGAACCAGAAGAGCACTGTCTGTAAAGTTGCAAGACACCTGAGCTCCTGGAGATGACTGAAGAGGCAAGGAGTAAGCAGTTTGTTGAACAAGGGGTTCTGTTGAACAGCCTGGATCTCCTGACCTGAAGAAGAGGAGGCACTCCATTGGAGCCCAGTTTGAAGTGGGGCAATGGTTCTGGAATCTTTTTCATCTGTCCTACCCCTCCACCCACAGGAAGTCTCCTTGACCTCATAGCATGGCTCAGGAAGATAATGGAAAAGTTTATTAGAAGTGGTGAGATTTGCTTCTTAGAACATTTTAAATAGTAATGGCGGGGAACAGGAGTATTGATCAAATAGTTCATAGACACTTTTTCATTTAACTTTTGCAACAACCCAGTGTGGTCCTTTCCATGATCCCCGTTTTAAAGATGGAGACATTTTGATTTATAGAGGTTATCAGGCATCCAAAATAAGACATGGGGCAAGACTCAAGCTTGGTCAGACCCCAGATCCCATGTTCTTAACAACAATGATATATTTCTTCCAACTGTGGCAATAAGACAAGTTAATGAACTTGGCTGCTTATCTGATTGTGCTTCCTCTTCCACAGCGTTTCAGCTGTAACATCGGTTTCCAGGGGCTGCCCTGTTCTTTTCTTTTAACCTGTAGAATCCCAACAATGATGGGTACATAGAATCAAAGAGAAGTCATTCTCCTTTAATTCATGTTTTTCAATAAAACATGTATGTTTCTCAGCTGACTACTGCTTTATGAATTCTCATAAATCTAGTCATGTCATGTTTCAAGAATTGATTATAAGGCCACAATATTGTCCCATGGCTCAGAATGGAGCAACTCTCTTCTCCTATTTCCAATGTCTGTTCTGTTTGCCCTTCTGAATGAGGATGAATCATCTTCCCTAGGGTCCTCCTTGTTGCTTAGCTTCTTTAGGACTATAGATTTTAATATATTTATCTTATATTATATGGCTAATATCCACTTATACTATATGTGTCTTTCTGGTTCTGGGTTACCTCATTCAGGATGAGCTTTTCTAGTTTCATCTATTTGCCCACAAATTTCACGATTTCCTTGTTTTTAATTGCTGACTAGTATTCCATTGTGTAAATGTACCACAATTTCTGTATCTATTCCTCAGTTGGGGGACATCTAGGTTGTTTCCAGCTTCTGGCTATTACGAAAAAAGCTGCTATGAACATAGTTAAGCAAATGTCCTTGTTATATGGTAGAGCATCTTTTGGATATATTCCTAGGAGTGTCATACCTAGATATTGATGTAGCAGTATTCCTAATTTTCTGAGAAAGCACCAGATTGATTTCTAACATGGTTATACAAGTTTACATTACCAGGAGCAGTGGAGGAGAGTTCCCCTTTTTCCAAATTCTCTCCAGCATGTGTTGTCACTTGAGTTTTTCATCTTAGCTGTTTTGATGGGTGTAAGGTGAAAACAGTATAGAAATCGGAAGTTGGAGAAGACAGGGAATAGGGCAGGAACCTACCTCAGGGGGCTTCTGAAAGAATCTACCCAACAAAGTATCAAAGCAGATGCTGAGTCTCATAGCCAAACCTTGGGCAGAGTGCAGGAAATCTTAGGGAAGAACGGGGAGATAGAACAACCTGGAGGGGACAGGAGTATCACAAGAAGAACAACAGAGCCAAAAACTCTGGGTCCAGGAGTTTCTGCAGAGACTGATGCTTTAACCAAGGACCACACATGTAGATAACCTAGTCCTTCTACTCAGATGTAGCCCATAGGCAATTCAGTCTCTATGTGGGTTCCCTAGTAAGGAGAGCAGGGGCTGTCTCAGACATGGACTCAGTGGCCATCTCTTTGATCATCTCCTCGGGGTGGTGGGAAGCAGGTTTGTCAGGCCACAGAGGAAGACAATGCAGCCAATCCTCATGAGAACTAGGGCTAATAGTAGGGGAGGAAGACTTCCCATATCAATGGACTAGGGGAGGGACATGGGAGGATAAGAGGGAGGAAGGATGGGCCTGGTAGGAGATGAGGAAGGGGGCTACAGCCAGGATACAAAGTGAATAAATTGTAATAAATAATAAATAAAAGAAAAAAGGAAAAAAGAATGGAACAACTGAAAACAAGATCCCCTTGTTAGGGGTAGGTTGTGATACTTGCGAAGTTGAAGGAGATTCTTGAAAAGCAGATTACTTGTGTGGGTGAATGTTGGTTTCCAATCTATGTTGTTAGCCTTTAATCGCAATCTCAAATCATTCATGGGACAAGAGTTATTATTTGGGATGAAGCTACATAGTGACATATCTTCAGTCAATCAGTCTCATGCTGTTATATGTCAGCTTTTGTGGATATAAATGAACATTTTGTTGCTTCTATTTTTTTCAGCTGTTCAACTTTTCTCCTATCAATCATGTTGTTCTACTCTGATTACCATAGCTGAGTTTCTGATGTTGCATGACCTAGCTTTGGACATTAAGAGGCAAATGAAAGTCTGTTATGTATTTCTGGGACCATTTTCCACTTAAAAAAAAAAGAGATACACAGGAAGAATTTTCTTTTTCCTCCCTTGGATGTTCTTGTGTCTGGATGTGATATCTGGCATACCAGCAGCCATCTTGTTATGTGGTGAAATTCTCCTGAGAAGAAATTATAAAATTGGAAAAGATGTGGTGCTTGATTATCTACTTAAAACTCTAATCTGAAACCCAATAGACTTCTTAAATTACAGTACATTCTTGATATGAATCAAGTGAGTTTCATCTTTATGTGATTTCTGCATAAAGCATTTTGAGTGACATGGAAGACATCTATCTTTTTTATCATAAGGCATATTTTAATTGTAGAAGAAACATTTATTTTATTTGGTATCATTATTCAAAAGCAAATATACACTTTCTTTTACTTATCACCCTATGAGTTATGTACCCATGTTTTTAGGTACAATGAAATTAAGATAACATGAAGGTGTTTCTTCTAAGAAGAAGAAATATATAAGGAAATGCAAGTGACAGGACACGCAGAAGTCCAAACACTGCCTCTGATATGAATGGTTTATATAAATTATATGTTTGATTCAGCTACATGGAGAAAGGTAAATGATAGCTACAATCTGCAACAACTGAAAACTTGGTCCAATAAGAACATTCATTTATTGAATCAATCTGCCAGTTAACATACTAGGTTTTGATGTTTCTGTTGCCCTATTTTTACCATTCAGAGCCTTTGCCTTAGGGAGGCTGTATAGATAACCAGATGGAACAAGCTGTAGTTATGTATTATGTACAATATATTACTTCATAACTTTGGCAGCTTAAAAATATTTATCTCAAAGCGTCTGTGGGCTGGGACTCTAGGCAGTTTTCAGGGTTTCTTACAAGACTAAAAGTCAAAGTGTTGGGCCAAACTGTGGTCTTACCTGAAGGCTTGTTTTCTAAAAGGGCCATTTCTATGCTTAACCTTAGCTATCAGCAGCACTCAGACTCTCTCAAGCACTGTTTGCATCAGGTTTTCAGTCCTTTTCTGGCGTTTAGTCCTTAGCTCTTACCATCTAGTCAAAATCTTATTTGTCACAGTGAACGTCTTACTTTCTTGAAGTACCCAAACTGAGAAGGCAAAGAGAGAACTTACTAGGTGGTGGAAGCCAGACACTGTCCTTATGGTTGCAATCATGGAATGGTTTCTCATTGCGCTTGCTATAGATCCTGTGCATGGGGCAACTCACTAGGTAGAGTGCATATACAATAGACGGAAAAGGATCAGGAAATGAAGTTTATTGAAGTTTATTTTCTTAGTTATGATTAATAATGTTTGAATTGCTGTGAATTCATTGTAGTGCTACCGGGGTTCCTAAGGACTTCTTTATGCAGATCTTTGTGTCTATTCTTCCTTTCTTGTACTTCCTTGCTCTTTCTGTCTCTTTCTATATATGTCTCTTTCCATATTTATATATATACCCATATATGTATGTGTGTATATGCATGTATATTAATACATACAAAATGCATATATGTATTTGCATATATTCATATATATTTATTGCACATAATTATGTGTTCGTTAATTGTATATCAATAATATATTTATTATATATTTATACATTTTTATTGTATTTACACATATGCATTTGTATATAGTAGTCTCTTGACAGAAACCTAGGTTGGTTCCACAGCTTAGCTAATGTGACTGACTAGTGGTGCACTGAACACTGACATTTAAGTAACTCTGCATTTTACTAACTTAGCATCTTCCCAGTAAATATAGAAGTGAAATAGCCGATCACATCGTAGACATACCCTTTAGTTTTTTGAGGAACTTACAAACTGATATTCTTGGTGGCTAGGCTGGTTCATCTTTCACTGGCAGTGTGTAAGGGGTGTGGGCAGAAAAAGCAGTAGGAATACTTAGTAGATTCTACAGCAACGTGTAGACCAATAATCTAACCCATTTAAGCAACATAAAAGTAAAAGCAGGTACATTCAAGGATATTTATGTAAGAGAGAAGTTAAAATTAAAGATGATGCAAAGGGTCAAAGAGAAATAAAATACAACAGATTTGAATGTGTCTCATTTATGCCTTTTCATTGGTGAGGTGAGTTTTGAATTTCTTCAAAATCTATATTATCCAGGCTTAATGTCACATGTCTCCAATTGCAACACTTGAGTAGCGCAAGCAGGAGAATTTCTGTGGCTTCAAGGCCATTTTGGTCTATCCAGTAAGTAAAAGAATAACCTGAGACATACTGTAAGACTCTGTTCACAATAAACAAGAAAAACAAACAAACAAAAGTATAACACCTTACCCCACAGTAACCATTATACTTCAGCTCCTGGCTGGGTAGACTAGACCTCTCTGCCCAGGAGTATGCAGACCTTGGTCCTGCCTCTGCATCTTTATTGAGTCAACTATTCTGGGGTCCCAGCGTGTGGAGGAGGGAAATTGCTGTATAGTAGTTCAATACAGTCAATATGCAGCAGTAGGTGATAGATCCTGTATGCGAAAAATAAAGTAGGATCGAATAAAAGAGAGGTAACATTTTTGTTTTCAGGAGCAAGGGGCAAGGGACTATGTAAAGAGAAGAATATGACAGCCAGACTCTAAGTCTTATGCCCTAGTTTGTATGTTACATACACATAACAACAGAGAAACAACTAAAAAATTGTTCTTAGCAACAGAGACTCACTGAAGTATTATGAGTATAGTAGCGATGCTAGAATGAGATGTACAGCGGACTCATGCCAGGTTGGAAAAGAAGGCTTAAGGTCCAGAGGTCGTGTGGTAGAGATGGGCAGTACAGAGAACGAAGACAGCAGCTGAGACTTTCTTTAGGCTGAGGAAATGTAAAGAACATGTGAAGAGACAAGGAGAAAAAGAATGAAATGGTTTTGGTAATGACAGAATTGCAAATTAACGGGAAAGGAGGACTTTTTGGATAACTCATTTTGTTTCTGGCTGTCTGGGCTAATGGTAGTTATATTAAGGAAATAGGGAAATTAGGAAGTTGATTTCTTGTTCAGTCCATTGCTCATCCATCCATCCATCCATCTATTCATCCCTCCCTGCCTGTCTTCCTGTCTCTCTCCTGCTTCCCTCCATCATCTTTGTTCCGCTCTCCCTCCTTTTTCCCCCCTCATAGAATCAGATAACTACAGCTTGAGATGCAACTAAGAATCCCATCAAGCATCTACACACAACAGTTTTATCGCGTGTCCAAATTAATGTCACCAACAGTCTTATATTAAGGCATGTGAGCAAAAACAAAGCTTCTTTAAACCTTGCTAATGCCTTCCATTCTGGAAGATGGGGGAAGTGCATTGCCATCATCTTTATAGTGCTGGGATTTGGTTTCTCAAATTCTCAGGCTGAATTTCTGCCTAAATAAATAGCCATCAGATAACATTATGGGTCAATTTATCATAGGGTATTATAGATAATCAATTTACAAAGCATTGGGGAAATTTTTCCCCTAGCTGTTTTATTGGTTACTATTAGTGTCACGTGTCAACCATCTATTATTTTGGATTTGCAACGGCAGCTATTCTTTTACAAGAAATCTAATCAATTTGATGCACAGAGGCTTATTACTGAGGTAAAAATCCACACGAGAAAGAAAGCTGCTTTTGTTCCAATGCATCTACCCATGGTTTATGTTCCATTAGTGTACCGATATCTACTTGCGATTGTTCATAAGTGGTTAGAGCACTGCTGATCAATAAACTGTGATGGTTTAATTCAAGAGTGAAAGAAAACGAGAAGTAGGGAATTTGAAAGCTTTGTTTCTGCCTTGCAAGTGTAACACTAAACATGGAAAACAGACTCTCAGCTTCTTATGAACAGAAATTTGTCAGGTGAAATTCACAAGTTTCTCAGACTCAATATGAACAGAGTTTGAGGTAGAACTGATGTAGAGCTTAAAGCTGAGAGGAAGCTTGTCCAACTTGTCTCAAGGCCATAACAGAGCCGGTGTGTCTCTTGGAACTGAGCCTCAGCCAGTGCCAGGCCTCTCTGGCATATATAATGTGGGGTGGGGGGCTGTCTTAAAAGAAGGTTAACAAGATGAAATGAAGTGAATTATATGTCATTTAATTTGTAGATCTCATGTTGCTTTTAGATATGTGAACTAATTGGCATCAAAATAATGGTAACCACAGCCTGTATAATGTCTGGAAAGAGATCAATGAAGACTTTGGCTATAAACAAAGATGTGGCTGAACACCCGCTGAGGGGCAGTACATACTGCAAGTAGGGACTTGGATGTGTAGATGAGCAAGATGGAGTCAGCCTGATCAGTTGTGGGGAGATAGCACATGATAAGCAGGTATGTGGGCCTACCTAGCCAGATACGGCAGAGGACATAGAGGACAGAGGAACAGCGGTACCGGTTCCTGCAATCACACACACTCAAGTCTTCAAAGAGAGAAGTGCTTCTGGTGCTAAGATGGGTATTGCACAAAGAAGGACTCTTTGTTCTCTTTGGGTCTTGGTTCTCATACGACAGCTCTGGTTACTCTAAGGTCTTATCTCTAAAGACAAGAACACATCACTTTTGAAAACTTCCTTAAAGAGCATCTTAGTCAGGGTTTTTGAAAAGTATAGAACTGGTAGAATGAATGATTGAGTATATATATATATATATATATATATTTATATACACATTATATATGGCTTTATTAGAGTGGCTTACAGGCTGTGGTTTGGGTAGCCCAACATTGTCTCTCAAAGTACAGACAAAGAACCTGGTAGTTGTTCATTCTATAAGGCTCGATGTTTTAGAAGTCCCAAACTGATGCT
>CM053745.1:44979177-45021952 GCA_028658305.1 Pachyuromys duprasi | reverse complement strand
TTGTATGGGGGAGGGTCAAAGAGTCAGCCATCAAGATCATGACTGAAACAGTCCCTGTTTCACTGAATAGGGTCTTCAGTCCTACACCGAGCTATCATGGGCCCCATCTGTGCGGGAGTTCTAGGCCACATCCACACATGGTCCTTGATTGTAGAAACCGTGTCATACAAGACCCCTGTGCCCTGCTCAGTTTGGTCTTTGTGGAGCTCTTGTTCTCCCCAAGTCTCAACAACCTCCCCCAGATCTATCGTTACTTCTCGCCCTCTGTCAGAGGCTTGATCTCGAGGATATATGAATTTGACAAGAAGAGTGATGACAAACATTCAGTAAGTTCCTTTCTTCCATGTCCCTTTATGTGGATTGCCAGCAGAAAGTTTGGCCCATATTTAGGATGTTCTTCCACCTCAAATGATCCAATCAAGAAAACCACCCATATGCGTGTGCAGCTGCTTTCATTTTAGTCAATTATAGATGTAGTCAAGTTGACAACCACAAAGAGATTCTTAAAAGAAATGTGCCATATGATGGATTCATATTTTCATGGTAGTTTTGTTGTAAGAGGAAAGTAGTTTTCCTATCAGTGAAAGAATTTGCATTTTCCTTCTTTCCTCAAAGACTCAATTCTTTTCAGAACGTACAGTGCCGAAAAATGCAAGAACCAAACATGTTCATCGAGTTAGCTGACCACACTCTGTGGGGTGAGGAAAATGACTGAAGTCTCGTTGGTGTGAATTTGGCAAAGTGTTTTTGCCATGTCTCAGCTTGTTCCATCTCTCTTTAAACATTATGTTTCTAGAAAGCAAAAGCATGTTAAGTTCCAATTGCAAATTGAAATTAAACTTTTCATTCAGCAAGAAATATTTAAATGTTTTTAGCAACAAAGAAAGAGAGAAAACATCTAATTCCTTCAAAGATGACACTCATGTATTTAAATGACGATTTTTGGTTTACTTTTTAATAGTTCTAAAAGGAACATGTCTTTTGATAGCATATTTGGAAGTGTAGGGAAAACTAAAACATTATGGGAGTTTAATTGTGTTGCCTTTTCCTCTACCAGAGACGCACACTTTTAGTGTTTTCTTCTGGTACTTTTTCTTTGTTACATGAAGGTTATGAATTAAAAAGTTACCTTTCAGCTTTATATGTATTTTCTACTCTTCATGAGAGTTTTCAGTATAGGGCAGGTATAGCCTATGGCATAGGTGAGTATCAGGGTTTTAACTCTCCCTCTTTGATTACATACTATGTATTCTCTGGTTTTTGTACTTAACAATTATAGCCGTTTTTCTCCCATTGCTAATATTCTTGATCTTAAATTGAAGATTATGTTTCTTTCCTTGGGACAGGTTCTCAGAACAGGATTGCTGAATAAAAGGAAAAAATAATTTAAAAAGTGTTAGCAGTTATTGACAAACTGTTTTCCAGATCATGTTAATCTATTTACCCCTCAACAGTTCACAAACGTTTTTATCTCATTGCGTTTTTATTCAGAATTTAATAATTTATTTCTTATGTGTGAATAAATTTTTATTTAGAAAAATATAGGATGCCGTACAAATTTGCATACATATTATGTTAATTGTCTCCCTAATTTTGGCCTTACAATATGTGCTGTCATGGAAAGTAGTAGCTTATTTTATTCATTATTATTGTATGTATGTCTGCATATGATAAGGTGTGTGAGTTCAGGCAGGAGTGTATTAGTTACTCTTCTGTTGCTGTGAAGAGATACTATGACCAAGGGAACTTATAGAAGAAAGGGTTTATTAGAGAATTGCTCAGAGTTTCAGAAGGTAATGTCATGATTGTCATGGTGGAGAGCATGATAGTAGGAACTCAGGCATGGCGTTGGAGCCGTCAGTAGCTGAGATTACACATGACCCATAAGCAATGGGCAGAAAGAGAAAGAGATAGAAACTGGGCCTGGTTTGGCTGGGTTTTTGAAACCACAAAGCCCACCCTCAGTTCTTTCAACAGGGCCACACCTCCTAATCTTTTCCAAGACAGTTCTACCATCAAGGGACCAAGCATTCTAGTATATGAGTTTCTGGGGGCCATATTCATTCAAACCACCACACGTGTGCGTGCCACAGTATGCACGTGGAGATCAGAGGACAGTGCTTGGCAATCTCTTCTTTCTGGGAACTGAACTAAGTCACTACAGTTTTGTGGCAAGTGCTTTTTATCTTCATCTTATTGGCTCTCTTAAAAAAAGGCTCTGCCTAGCAGTTGGTTGAAACAGATGCTGAGATTCACTGCCCAACATTGGGTGAAGCATAGGGAGTCTCCTGGAAACTGGGAGGAAGGAGGACCTGGGGGTGACAGGAGCTTCATAAGAAGACCAACAGAGCCAGCTAACCATGGCCCAGAGGGGCTTGTGGAGACTGAAGCACCCACCAAGAGCCAGGCACAGAAGACCTAGGCTCCCTACACAGATGTGGCAGAAGGACAGCTCAGGCTTCATGTGGGTCTCCTAATAAGGGGAGATGGGGCTGCCTCTGGCATGGACTCTGTTCACTTTCTGATCACTCCTTCCTAGTTGGGCTGCTTTGACAGGCCACGGGAGAAGAGGACTCACTCAGTCCTGATTCCATTTAATGAGCTGGGGTGGGTGAATGGGTGGGTGGAGGCTCCCCTCATCTGAGGAATAGGGAGGGAGGGTAGGACTGAGGAGGGAGGAGGGAGGGGGCTATGATTGGGATATAAATTGAATAAATAAAGTAATTAATTTAAAAAACTATACCATTAAAGTATTAGAAAATTATATTTCTCCTGGCTTTAATTAAACATTTTAAAATGAGAAGTAAACCTGAATGTTCTGTTCCATAAAGATATAAAACTTGTATTTTCCTTTAGTACCTGGTATTTAGCTGGTGGATTGAATATTACTGAAATGGTTCCTTCAATCTGAATTTTACTCTTCTCTTTAGAGTGGCCAGAGTTAAAGACTGATATTTCCTCTAGACTGTGACTGTGAGTTGGTTTGGACCAGTTGGCTATGTAAGCATGAATCTTAAATGGCAGGAGAGGAGATAGAGGACAGAGGAGCTGGGTGTCTTCCAGCTCACTAGATGTTGGCCATGCCTGGATCCCACGTTTCAGAGCCAGTACACTGCTTCCTGTATAGGGGACTCTTGTGATGTCATTAGCAAAGTTCCCAGAGAAGCACACAAACATGACAGAGGCACTGACTCTTCGCCATGTTTCCAGAATTCTTTCCTTGTAGTGTGTTCACATGGGGTATTGACACTTGTTTCTCAATGGTGTTTTGTGAGATTTTTCTAAAGCAATGTGAAGTATATATGTATATATATTTGTGCGCATATATGCATGTGCACACATATACACAGAGAAGACAGGGTATTTTAAAAATAAAAAATATTATTAGGAAAAGGTGTGAAGGATACTAAATGTCATGAGTTCTCGTTTATCATCCTTCATGATGCTGCTACAAATGGGATGGACAGCAGAAGAGGGAGAAAACAGGGAACAGGACAGGAGCCTATCACAGAGGGCTCTGAAAGACTCTACCCAGCAGGGTATCAAAGCAGATGCTGAGACTCATAACCAAACTTTGGGCAGAGTGCAGGGAGTCTTAGGAAAGAAGGGGGAGATAGGAAGACCTGGGAGTAGGGGGACAGGAGCTCCACAAGGAGAGCAACAGAACTGAAAAATCTGGACCCAGGGGTCTTTTCCGAGACTGATACTCCAACCAGGGACTGTGCATGGTGACTAGAACCGTTACACAGATGTAGCCTATGGAAGCTCAGTGTTTACGAGGATTCCCTAGTGAGGGGAGCAGAGATTGTCTCTGACATAAACCAGTGGCTGGCTCTTTGATCACCTCCCCCTGAGGGCAGAGTAGCCTTACCAGGCCACTGAGGAAGACAATACAGCCAGTCCTGATGAGACCTGATAAGCTAGGGTCAGAGGGAAGGGGAAGAAGACCTCTCCTATCATTGGACTTGGAAAGGGGAATGGGAGGAGATGAAAGAGGAAGGGAGGGTTTGGGAAGGAATGAGGGAGGGATACAAAAGGAATAAATTATAATTAACATAAAAAATAAAAATTAAAAAAAGAGTTCTTCCTACCAAATCCATAGTCCATTCCCACCCTGTCCTTCATCCCCTTTGGTTCTTCTCACCTCCTAGAATAATGTCCCTTCCTTTGGATCCTACTCTCCAATAATGCACTAATTGGTGACAAAGCCTTATTAGTTACCTTAAGCCATCTCTGTCACTGAGTTAGCTGCCTTACTGATTACTTTCTTGGATAGCAATGTTTTAATCCTGGAAGACCAATGCTCAGCATTTTAGTCAATTAACAAGCCTGGATGAGGAAGGGGAATATATTTGAACAAAACAGAATATATTTTTTTCTGGTTCCTTTTCCTAAGAGGGACATTGACACAAATCTGTTCAAATGAATTAAGGTTGCCTTTTTGAAGACTATCCCATATGGGAGGGAAGTATGTCTGCCAACATGTAGGCTGATGACCCACAGATCTTTTCTGTATATTTTACTAAAATGAGTGGGAAGGAACACATTTGCTATGAGGCTTTCAGTGATATTCACTGACCTATTTATCTGCTTAACAGTGTGGTCTGTTTGTGCAGAAACTTGAAATGAGGGAAGGATCTTGCATCCAAGGAGCAGGGGTTGTCGATGGGTTCATGCCGTGTTTCTCTCGCACAAATGGCATATACCCACCGACACAACTACAGGGAGGTTGAATAGACCTTTACAGCATTTTCTTGAGGAGTGAGTAATATCAGAGAAGGGACTTTTTGGGATGGTCTTAGACACTCAGGACAGTCTTTAATGCGAAGAAAACACTACCCCTTAAAGAAGGGGTATCATGTTTTATCTTTAAGCTCTTCATTTCAACCAAGATTGACATTTTGTTTGGCTGAAGAATGTCAGTAGCCACTGGCTTTGAGGCCTGAAGATATGGTCGGCTCCTAGCCGGAAGCAGGAGAATGACTGCCTTTATAGGATAACCTTTACAACAGCGCAGGATTTATCTAGTGATGCTGATGTGACAGAGTCACCTGCTTTGGCCATTTAGCAAGTCATCCACCAAAGAAAAGGAACTCCTTTCTAAAGCCCAAAGAGGGGGGATATCTCTTCAAAAGATGAATTGTAATTAACCCTGGTGGCACATGTCACTTTTCAGTCTGATAGGACTTTGAGAGCAGGGTACGATGCCCCAGAGATACATTGTCTCCTCCTCTCCTGAAAGAAGACTGGGGAGGCATGGGTGTGGAAAAGGCTTTGACGCAGTGCAGTACAATTTCCTCTTTTGTTCACCTGGTTTTCGATTCTTTGTAGCCTTGTGCTATATTTCCATTTTGGGGATGTTCAGAACCTAAAAATGTTCTTTGCTTTTGTGTAAGTCTTTCTCTCCACAGCCATTTTTTTTACACTGCACGGGGCCGCCAATATTAATTTTTGCCTTTTTGAATGTGTAAAAGCAAAATACTATGATGTGAACTTTTCTAGAAGTGTCATAAAATATTCAGGAGATAATTCTCATTAGGAAAACGCTGAGGGTTCTCAACTTAGTCCTCACCTCAGGTCTTGCTGGACTCTACTTTAAACATCAAGTAGGTTGAATTTTTTTTTTCAGAAAAGAACTAAAGTAGTGTCAACTGACTAGAGGTTCTACAGTCAGGTGTGAGTTATGATGCCAGATATCGGGGGGTGATAAAAGGTAAAACATGTTGGGCTTACACGATGATCAAAAACCTATTCCAATCAAATGCTCAATGAACCTAGCTGTTCTTGACAGTATTTGTCCATATGATTTTTACTCCATCATTGGTTCTGAACATACCTTGCAGTCTACACACACTCACTCTAATGAATGCAGCCTGGATACCTCAGCTCAGATTTATTGTATGTCACAGACTACAGTGCTTTTTGAATATTCAACATTTTTTTTTGCTCCTATAGAGGCATAGCCCCTTATCATATAAGCTTAATACTGGAAACAATCACATTAAATATGTTTCTCAATGAATACATACAAAAGTAGTAAACATTTTTGGGTTAGATTGCGTTTGAATGATTTAAAAAGTTTATTTGAGTTATTGACTTGAGTTTCATAAAATATTCATGTAATGAATTCTGGGTTAAGATTAGGGCAGATTTCTGAACAGTTTCTGAAATGACCTTAAACATTTTGTATAGGTATTTACACTAACTGTTTTTCCAGCATTGGTGATAATAAAATCAAATATCAAACAACCTTAAAAATGTGGAAGAAGCTTTGTATTCTGCAGCTTCAAATATTCAACCGACATTTCACTTGTCTGCAAAGATAAACAATTGCACCGATCTCATTAAAAATTATGTCAACTGAAAATTATTTTAAAGTAAATTGACTTATGATTTACTGTCAGTCAATGATTGACTTGTGGATTTATCTTTATGTAGCTGGGTTTGCATAATAAAAGTTGGACAGAGAAGTGTTGTGAGTAGAAAACATTTAAAAAGCCCTGCTAGAGAGCAAATTGAATATTTCTAAACTGGATGTAGGCACATTGGCATGCTATCCATGTGAGCTTTTGTGTTATTTATTGTATTTGATGTCATGTGTGAGTTTAAAGATCCAGCACATGGGTATGATGACATCAATTAAATGGCAAATTATTTGCTTATGTAACTCCAAATCATTGCATTCAATGTTTGTTTCAAACACCTTGAATGTTTGTGCTGGTGGCATCTGGCTTAGTCAGTTCATTCTTTCCCTCATTCATCAAATGCTGCTATCCTTGTGGCATTTGCCATGAAGTCTGCTGAGCACAGGCAACATAGCAGTGGCCACGTTGAATGGCTATTAAGGAGTCAGGTAGACTGTATTGAATCAATAATTACATCCAAGTGTGACAGGACAAGTGTAGCAAGTAGAGCCATGATAGGTACATGTAGGGAGAACAATATAGGAAAAAAAGGGAGTTTGGGCTTGGGCTATAGTCAAGGAAATATCTCTGGGAAAATAAACAGGGAGACTGGGCACCATGGGCTGTAACCCACACTCACTCTTTTTATTCTGGGATGTATTTCTAGTTAGGGACTCTTAATGAACAATGCCACCTAAAAATTCAATGTCTGTATCCACATGTTCTTTAACTGTAAGCTTACTTACAGGTTTTACAAGGCTTTTCCCTAGGAAATATTTTCTTTTTCTGTATATATCCGAGCGTATGGATCTTAATAGGAGGATCTCTGAGATTCTTGCTCTCTGCCCTTCCCTGCAGAGGAGGATGCTGGGATCACCACAGCATCTACTCACGTTCATGTTGGCTGGAGAAATGTGAGTCATCAGACTGCACACAGCACATATAAAATCATTCCAACTTTTTGCATATTATTCGGCTTACAATGTCATATATGAAGCGGAGGTCATCTCCATTTGTTTATGACCTGAAGAATTTCAGATAGTTATGTTGTTCTGTTAGTGTTTCCTAGGAAGATCTACATGCCCAAGTAAAATATGTGGGCAGATTTGAGAGGGTGTGATAGCTTTGGAGAGGTCAAATGAAGCCCTGGATAATGATGCCAGAGTAGGAAGTTACAGGCAGTGTGAAGCCTTTCTTTTGCAGAAGTAAACAGCTTGGGAAGACTAAGAAATAGCTGTTCCTGATTGGCAGGATTTGAGCAATCTGCCCAGAAGAAACAATCCTAAAGCAGGAGCAGATGTTCAGGGTTGAAGGGGCAAGGTCATGAAATATGAAGATTTGGCCACGAGCCCAGAATAGAAGTTGAAGAATTTCATAGGGATGTCTGGAAAGCTGCAGCTTGGGGGTTTGAGTTGCTACAGGGGAAGTCTCAAATTGAAGCCAGTGTGAATCTGGGCTTGGGTGACTAAGGGCTTCATGTCTCTGGGAAGAAAATGGATCCAAGAATTACTTCAGCCTCTGATGTGGATAGAAATTTAAAGGAACTTGCAAGTTAGTTACAGAAACCCACATGCCACTTCAGTAATAATGGAGCTCTTTTACCAGGTGCATAAAAAAATAATGGCCAGCAGAGGTATTTTTTCAGAGCTTCTATTGAGACTAATGATGATATAAAATGGGAAAGACGGAGAGTCCTTGGCCTAGGGAGGAGAAATTGTTAATGAAAATATAGATAAGGTACCAAATCATGTCTTATATAACTATCATCTTTCTCTACTATATTCTGGGGACAGGTTCCTTCTCCTGAACTATCTCCAGCCATTGCTCTGTCATTATAGTCAGGGTAGCTCCTTGGTGGTCCATGGTGATCAGTACTGTATGAGGAGACGGGGCAGAGTGAGCCTTAGTGATCCACAGTTAGGTTTCAAATCTTATCCACATCCACCAATAGATGACTGGCAGTAGGAAGAAGAATGTCAGGTACAAGGAGACTTGCTTAGAAAGAGATCAGGGTAAGGTACAGAAAGGTACTCTGCCTACATCTTCCAGAACGTGGAAGACTGGATCTGTGTCATAGAAATAAGATGAAAACTTCCTACTTAACTGAACCCAACTGTGAGTTCATAAATTATAGGAAGGTGCTTTAAACCATCACTGTGAACTTAATTACATATATAATTACATTGTTCACACACATACACATATACACACCCACCCATGCACTCATACTTCTAAGTATAACCTTCTCAGTCTGTATCCTGTTATATACATGTATGTTACTTGCATGGACAAAAGTAAACAGGATACATAATACACTTACTTCAAGGAAGTTAGGTGGTACATACATAAAACATGAAAAAAAATTGTATTGTTTAGATATGAAGTGTCCTTCACCGGCTCATGCTCTGTACTCTGGTTGCCCGGTAGGTGGTGCTGTAGTATAAGTGTAGACACTAAGAGGAGAACTCCTGTAGGGGTAGGGCTTTGAGAGTTATACCCAGGGCCATGGTTTTGGCTGCTCTTTGATTCCTGGTCTACAGTAGTGTGAGGAGTCTCTATGACATGATTGATTTGTGCATGCTTGCTCTGTGATGGGGTAATCAAAATAAATATTTCTCCCCATAAGTTGTTTCAGTCAGAATTAGCACATAGTGGTAAGGGTATAAGTAAAACACATGTGGAAAGTGGCTGTCTTCGTGCTGGGAGGAGAAGCCATCTTGTTCTTCACCAGGAATAATTTGCAAGCATATCCATCATGCTATGAGAAATCTGTAATAAAGCATAATCTCATTGAGAAACTACAGAATATTCCTTAAGGCTAAGTTACAACAATGCAGTTTTCTGTTATAGATAACTTATAATCTCTTTTATTTTTTCAGTTTTTGTTATAGCCTTCATTTGTGGAATAAAACTCAATAAAAGTTTATTTTTGAGTTTCATATAAAGGAGGGCTACTGATTTTTTTGAGTTAATTTTGCATCCAGCCACTTTGCTGAAGGTGTTTATCAGCTGAAGTATTTCTCTGGTTGAATTTTTGGGGTCACTCACGTATACTCTAATATCATCTGCAAATAGTGATACTTTGGCCTCTTCCTTTCTGATTTGTATCCCCTTGATCTCCTTTAGTTGTCTTATTGTTCTAGCTAGGACTTCAAGTACTATATTGAAGGGATATGAGAGAGGGCAGCCTTGCCTTTTCCCTGATTTCAGTGGGATTGATTTAAGTTTCTCTTCATTTAGTTTGGTGTTGGCTATAGGCTTGCTGTATATTGCCTTTATGTATGTGCCTTGTATCCCTGATCTCTACAATACTTTAAACATGAATGGGTGCTGGATTTTGTCAAATGTTTTTTTGGCATCTTAGGAGATGATCATGTGTTTTTTTTCCCCTTCTGTTTGTTTATTCAACAAAGTAGCTGGATAAAAAATTAACAAAACAAAACTCAGTAATTTTGTGCAGAGTGATAAGTATGGGTCTATTTGCATTTTTCTACATGTAGACATCCAGTTAGATGAGGATCATTTGTTGAAGATACTATCTTTTTTCCATTGTACGGTTTTGGCATCTTCTAAAACCTGTATACCTAAGGAAGCTAATCAATAAGGAGGATCCTGGTAAGAAGCCCAATCTTCATTCAGAAAGGTAAATGAGATGGACATCAGAAGAGGGAGAAAACAAGGAACAGGACAGGAGACTATCACAGAGGACCTCTGAAAGACTCTACCCAGCAGGGTATCAAAACATATGTTGAGATCCATAGCCAAACTTTTTGCAGAGTGCAGGGAATCTTATGAAAGAAGGGGGAGATAGAAAGACCTGGAGGGGACAGGAGCTCCACAAGGAGAGCAACAGAACCAAAAATCTCTGAGCACAGGGGCTTTTCTGAGACTGATACTCCAACCAAGGGCCATGCATGGAGATAACTTAGAACCCCTGCACAGAAATAGCTCAAGGCAGCTCAGTGGCCAAGTGGGTTTCCTAATAATAGGAAGAGGAACCATCTCTGACATGAACTCATGGGCTGGCTCTTTGATCATCTCTCCCCTGAGGGGGGGCAGCCTTACCAGACCACAGAGGAAGAAAAAGAAGCCAGTCCTGATGAGACCTAATAGACTAGGGTCAGATGGAAAGGGAAGAGGACCTGCCTTATCATTGGCCTGGGGGAGGGGCAAAGGAGAAAAAGAGGGAGGGAGAGTGGGATTGGGAGGGGATGGGGGAAGAGGCTATAGCTGGAATACAAAGTGCATAAACTGTAATTAATATAAAGAAAAAAAAGAAAAAAAGAAATGCTCAATGTCCTTAGTCATCAGGGAAATGCAAATCAAAACAACCCTGAGATTTCACCTTATACCCATCAGAATGGCCAAGATCAAAAATTCAAGTGACAACAAATGCTGGAGAGGATGTGGAGTAAGGGAATTGGTCCTCCATTGCTCATGGGAATGTAAACTTGTACAACCACTTTGGACATCAATCTGGCGCTTTCTCAGACAATTAGGAATAGTGCTACCTCAAGATCCAGCTATACCTCTCCTAGGCATATATCCATAATATGCTCAAGTATACAAGAAGGGCATTTGCTCAATGACGTTCATAGCACCTTTATTTGTAATTTCCAGAATCAGGAAACAACCCAGATGTCCCTCAACAGAGGAATAGATGCAGAACTTGTGATACATCTACACAATGGAATACTACTCAGCAATTAAAAACAAGGAAATCATGAAATTTGCAGGCAAATGGATTGAACTAGAAAAGATCATTCTGAGTGAGGTATCCCAAAAGCAGAAAGACACACAGGGTATATACTTACATATAAGTGGGTATTAGCCATATAATATAGGATAAACATACTAAAATCTGTACACCTAAAGAAGCTAAGCAAGAAGGAGGACCCTGGATAAGATGATCAATCCTCATTCAGAAAGGCAAATGGGATGGACATCAGAAGAGGGAGAAAATAGGGAACAGGACAGGAGACTACCACAGAAGGACTATGAAAGACTCTATCCAGCAGAGTATTAAAGCAGATGCTGAGACTCATAACCAAACTTTGGGCAGAGTGCAGGGAATCTTATGAAAGAAGGGGGAGATAGAAAGACCTGGAGAGGACAGGAGCTCCACAAGGAGAGCAACAGATCCAAAAAGTCTGGCACAGGGGTCTTTTCTGAGACTGATATGCCAAACAAGGACCATGCATGGAGATAACCTAGAATCCCTGCTCAGATGTAGCCCATGGTAGCTCAGTCTCCAAGTGGGTTCCCTAGTAAAGGGAACAGGGGCTGTCTCTGACATGAGCTCAGTGGCTGGCTTTTTGATCACCTCCCTCTGAGAGGGGAACCAGCCTTGCCAGGCCACAGAGGAGTACAGAGCAGCCAGCCTTGATGAAACTTGATAAACTAGGGTCAGATGGAAGGGGAGGAGGACCTCCCCCATCAGTGGACTGGTGGAGGGACTTGGGAAAAGAAAAGGGGCGAAAGATGGGATTGGGAGCAGGGAGGGAGGGAGCTACAGCTGGGATACAAAATGAATAAATTATAATTAATAAAAATAAGTTATTTGAAAAGTTTAATTTTGAGTAAAAATTAAAAGAAAACTCATCCTTGAAGCATGCTGCTACTCTTTGGGGGATGTTTGACATGTGTCTCTTGTGTGAAAGCAGCAGAAGCTCCTACTTTTTTATTAATTTATTTTTATTTTTCACAACTTATTCATTTTATATCTCAATTGTAGCCCCCTCCCTCATCTCCTCCCAATCCTACCCGCCCTTCCCTCCCCCCCACCATCACCTTCCCCTAGTCCAGTGAAATGAAGAGTTGTCTTCCTCTGCCATTCGACCCTAGCTAATCAAGTCTTGTCAGGACTGCATGGATCTTCTTCCTCTTGGTCTGAGAAGGCTGCATCACCAGTGGGAAGTGATCAAAGAGCAGGCAACTGAGTTTCATGACAGAGGCGGCCCCACTTTCCTTATTCAGGAACATGGAGACTGAGCTGCCTATGGACTACATCTGAGCAGGGGGTCTAGGTCCTCTGCATGCATTGCTGATACTCAACAGGGTATCAAAGCAGATGCTGAGACTTACAGCCAAACTTTGGGCAGAGCGCAGGGAGTCTTATGGAAGAAGGCAGTGGTGGATAAATAGAAAAACCCAGAGGGGACAGGAGCTCCTTAAGGAGACCACCAAAGCTAAAATCTCTGAGCTCAGGAGGTTCCTACTCTTAAGACAGGTGAGAATATCTTACAGAAGATTTTCCCCAAGCTTTGAAACATAGACCCATGGTTGGGAAACACAGAACTGTACAGCCAGGAATAGGTCCAAGAAAGCTCTGGTGGATTGTGGCTTTGGGTAATGCTGACTGGAGGAAGTGACTGGAACTGTGTCCTGGAGGAGCAGCCAAGCAGGCAATTGTCTCAGAACTGAGTTACAGCCCAGAAAAGTAAGAGCCCAGGTAAAATAGGATAGCTCTTCACCTTAGATGTTGTATTTAGACTGGCTTGTACCCCTAGCCAAAGGGGCAAATGAACAGGACTGTAGGACTTCCTGTGGGTCTTCCACCAGGGGAAAGGGTAGTCGTGGGGATGTCTGGTGCCTATCCAGAAAGGCATGTTTGGGAATGACAGAAAAAAACAGTGGTGCCTTCAAGTTTTGTGTCAACTTGCCAGAAGCTAGAGTCATATGGGAAGTGACTCTATTGGGAAAAATGCCCCTACCAGATTGATCTGTGAAGCATTTTCTTGATTGGTCATTAAAATGGGAAGTCTTAGCTCATTCTGGGTAGTGCTGCTCCTTACTGGTGGTCCTGGATGCTATAAGAAAGCAGACTCAGTAAGCCATGGGGAGCAAGCCAGTTAGTAATACTCCTGCATGGCCTCTGTATCCTGTTCCCAGCTTGAGTTTCTGTCCTGATTTACCTGGATGGTGGACTCTGATGTGAAAGCTTAAGTGAAATAAACCACTTCTCCACAAGTTGTTTTAAAACATAATGTTTCATCATAGCAGTAGACACCCCCCCCCCAACTAAAACAACAGCCAAAGACACTTCTAAGTATGCCCAGGAACCGAGAAAGGAGAACATTTTGAAGTATATACACTCAGGGGTAGACTCTTGAAGCAGCTATTTATTTAGCCCCAGGACAGAACACTGTAGACCAGAGGCAGCTACAGGGAGTCCTTTGCAACACACCTCCCTGGAGAAAAAAGGAGTCACTTGCATCAATCTGCTGGGTACCATCCAAGGTTGCAACTTTGGGAGGCCACGGTATAGGAAGGCAACCAGATAGTTAAGAAACATGTCCTTATTTGTTCTCAGTTTTTTCCCTTCAAGAATAAAGCAGTGACTTGAAGTCTGGTAAGGACAAGGTTCTAGGTAAGAGTGCAGAGAACTGCCATGCTGCCCTCGGTGTGTTTGACTAGGTAAACCTGACATCTAGATATCCAGGGCTGTGCTTTCTGGTGAGTGCATTTGTTTGTGTACTCATCCAGAGCTCACTGGACACTTAGGCATCAACAATATTCTATATCTTGCAAGAATTTCCATTGGGAATAAAGGAGGTAATTAGCCAATGAATACAGTTCTAGGAGATCTGAGAGATATAAAATTAGTGTGATTAAAAAACAAAAACAAAAAAACAGCTGTAGGAATCAGACTACTGGTGTTCTAATGAGAATATGAACAATCAATAACACTGAAAATACCTTACACATTCTGAGAACATAAGTCTGATCCATGTCAATAAGGTTATGGTAAAGAATGGAATTTCCTTCAGGGTGAAAACATGCCCTTGTTTCCTCTTATTAGAGTTAATTCAGTGGGGCAGGCCAAGGTCCTGACTAGGAGACTTCTCTTAGAAAGATGGTTCACATTAAGATAATGCACATTTCCTTCCCATAATTCCCACCATCTAGCGCAGCGCCTATGAGCTGCCATGAGGTTGGGTAGGCCCATCTGCCCTTCTGAGTTTTTATTCAGGTGTAATTATTCCTTTTCATTCTGGAGGTGAGCCAGAACCTAAGTATGCTTTTAAACTCCTTGCTGCATCGGGCTTCTGCATGCTTTTCCTAAAGCCTCTCTACTCACCAGGTTGCAGGCAGCTGTGAGATCTACAGTTTGCCTGTCCTGGAGTATTTATTTTAAACTCTCATAAACTGTCCTCAAACTTCTGCTTGAGTCTCATCTTACTTTATATTCTTAGTAAGGTGGAGAACCCCAAAAGTGGATCTGTATTTCCAGGTATCACATAGTGGCTGTACCAGGACTCCCAAGATGGCGGCTTATCTTTAAGTTCTTTAATTGGATGTCATACATGTCTGTGCTTAAGACCTGGCTTAGGGGTTTATTTTGGAAGAATCTTCAGTGATGTCTGTGTGCACCACTGCTGGGCCTTCTCATTTGGGGTGACCCTGATAATCTCCAGGCCATGTGTCTCAGCAGTCTACAGACTTCCATTTAACATGAGAGCAGATATGCCAGCCCATGGCGGGCTCAAACTAGGAGGAAGACTGCTCTAAAGTTCCCCTCCTTCCCAAAGAGGAGGCCAGACCATTTATCACAGCCAGGAGCAATGCATGAAATGACTGTAACAAACAAATGAGTGAGTACCCAATAAATCACAGTGGCTTGATTAATCGATAACGATATTGATTTTTTTCAGTGATATTTCATTCCCCCCTCCCTCAATGAAGGGATTTACATGGGCCACTGAAAGATAAATTTATCTTCCATTCTTTGGAACTTGTATTTGACCTGGCATAATAGGAATTGATCATTATCTAAATGTTGTTTTGGCTGGAATGTTGTAATTCGCTGTATTACAATGTCTAGAGTTGCTTGTACAAGGACCATCATCTTTAGTTATATCGTCTTATAATACAGACTAATGTTCCTTATCAACTATCCCTCCTGGAACTCTCCTTTCTCAGTTCTGTGTCAACAGGGGAAAATAATACCACTTAGTTGTAGCTTTCCTGATAGGGAAAGGTTATATCTGTGTAGGCTGGTGTGGGATTGCAATGCTTGGTTGTACTGTTGCCTCCTCTTACAGCGGTAAGGGTGGGTTTGTGATCACACACCATATGCTGGTAGTCCCTGTAAGGTAGAATGTCTGCGCCCTGCTTCTGACAGAGAATATAGAAAAACAGTTTACTGTCAAGGCCACCTTTCAGGTATAGTGCAGCTACCTTTTCGTCCATACTGGCCTCTCTCTGAGTGCTCAGTCTGCATCGTAGGGCTGATCCAATGGGTCATCCCCCTCATTCTCTCATTGTCCCAACAGCTCTAATGCGTCCAAGGTTTAAAGTGAGAAATTCTGAAAGATGAACAGTCTCAGCTGTAGTTTAGTGTGAGAAGAATCATTGGATATCTGTTATGGTGACTGACCCCTTTTGATGCTTTTGTGTTACACCCCTTTAATTGTTTTTCTTTAAAAAAATTCTCAGATGTGTATGTGTACATATTTGTGTATTTGTACATGTGCATGAATTAGTAAGGAGGCCAGAGATCAGCCTCGGTGGTCTTACTCAGGAGCTGTCCATCTTTACTCTTGAGAAATGGTCTTTCACTGGGAACTGAGCCTTGGCAATTAGGCTGGCAGGCCAGTGAGACCCCCAGTGCCCAGTGCTGTTCCTGGCCCTGCTTCTTCACCTGTAATGGCGCGACCACCTTCAGTCACAACCAGTGGATCCCGGGAGGGGGAGCAAGGCAGGAAGAGGGTGGGGATGGAGACTGCAGGTGGTGGCGATCGTGAGAGAAACAGATTTCCCGGAAAGTAGGCTTCAGTAAGACAGCTCTTTAATTGGGGAAGGGGGGAAGGACAAAGGCTATTTAAACCTTTGGGGGAGTAGGCAGTACACTCCTGGTGAGTGTACATCTTTGGTCAGGGGCTAAGGTGCTTGAGATGCCTTATTTGCATAAGGAGGAATTCCAGGTGCTTGCTAGACATGACCTTATGTGGGGAGAGGAAGTTTAACTTGTAACCTGGCTGCCAGGCTAGTGACCACCTCACGGGTGGCAGAGGTGAGGACCATAAGGCTTTGTGTGCCACGATGTGCAGGCCCAGGGCAGGCCGGTAGCAGTCCTATTCTCAAGAAAGGATTTTTGGGGTTTGGACATGCCTGGATCTCACTCTTGCTCCAAGTCAGCTCCCTGGGTCACATGACTCCTTGGCCCCACACCCAGGAGTGTGTGCAAAAAAATCCTGGGTATTTTCATGGGTATTGGATAGGGCACTGAACTCAGGTTCTCATGCACCTTCACAACTGAACTGTCTTCCTCACTTCCATATCTTTAAATTTTTCTTTGCCTGCTTTCTTTTCACTTGAAAAAGCATTTCTTCTCAATATTACTCATCCCAATTTTAGAGCCTACCCAATTTTAGTATTCTCCATGTATGCTGAAGACTCCCAAATGTACATGCCATTTGTTTTATTGGTATTGTGGAGTTATATCATCTGGCTGTAAAGTGTTTTTTTCTCCCTATGGATATCTCATAAGGGTGTGAAGGTGTGTACCTAACACTCACGAAATGGATTCCTTGATATTCATCTGCACTTAACACCTATTCTCCTCCAAGGCTCTCTAGTTCAGTGAGGAACATCACTACTAAACCTCCCTTCCAAACGGAGCATCACACCATCTAATCTTCATGGATCTGCCTGTTTCTACCTCTTCAGTCCTGGGATAATGAGTGTGTTTCAGTGCCACCACGCCTAGCCTTTTACATAGGTTCTGGGAGTTGAACTCAAGCTGTTATGAAGGCAAAGCAAGCACTTTACTAACTGGGCTATCTCTCCAGTTATACTAGGCTTAATATACTTTGTTTACGTTCAGGTCACAGACAACATTTCTGTTCTTGATCCTCAGTGCTTAGCTCAGCTACTGGCCCCTATACTTATTTATTTAATAAATAAACTTTAAAAGTGACAAGTAAGCTTAGTATGGGACTGGCCTTCCAACAAATCATCCAACAGCAAAGAATTGACAATACTTTGTGCTCATGGGGTGTGGCTTCACAGCCCTCTCACATATAGATCATAGGACTATAAAGAACTTTAAATTTTCTGGAAAAAAAGCATTTAGTAATAGGAAATATGAAATATGTTGACTGTGTGATCCTACAATCTTTCTTTTGGAATGTAATCACAAAATGGGAAGAGATTTATGCCTAAGAAGTATATCATAGAACTATTCATAATAACACCAAATTGGAAGCCACCCAAGCACCCATTAGACTGGTTTAGTGAATTAGAGCACGTGAGCATAATTGAATAATCTGTGACATTGCAAGTGGTGTATATCTATAATGACTGACGTGACTGAATGTGCCTGGGCATATTTGAATAAAGCCCTCAGCTGATACACATTACGTACATGCAGCCTCTCACTCAGAGTTGCTTGCATTTGACCACAGGCATTCATGTATCTGGAAAGGAAACTAATTAAGGGATATTTACCAAAACAGTAAATGTGGCTATGTTGTGATAATGAAAACTCAAGAGTTTGTTTTTGTTTTTGTTTTTTTTGCTTTTTACTAGTTGTTTGGTTTTAACAGGCAGTTAATTAATAAACCCTTTTCACAAACCATGAAGCTGTCAGTAAGCACACCTCTGTTACCTAGGATGTTAATATTATTTTATTTGGGCATAGTTAACAGGTACTCAAAAATATAAGGTTGCTTAACATGGCTGTTTTGTGGTTTGTTGGCTATAGTTTGCAGCAAAGTTAGCCAGTTAGATAAAAGAATAACTGAGGCAATTTTTATATTTTGTTTTTTCCTTATGTTACAGACACTTAAGCACCGCATCATCAATGTGTAATTATGAGAATATTCATAGGCATATCCTAGCGGAGAAGGGAGATTTCTCATGAAACACTTAATTTCTTCTATGTATTTTGGAGTATTATGACTATTTGTTAGATTTGGGATTTAAATTTTTGAAAGCGTGTTTTCAAAGATTCTGAAATAAAAGTGATAATTATTTCACTTTTTCAATGATTTAAAATTGCCAGTACTAATTGTCCATCACTGTGAGGTGCCCAGTCTTGCCCATGTTTTATGTCGTGACCAGCTCAGGCAGTAGATACTAACCCATTACCTCAAACACTTGCCATTTCTTCGTGATGAGAACATTCATAATTTTGCCTTTTAGCTAGTTTGATTTATGCAGTACAATATTGTTTTACAATAATGACCCTTCTGGGCAATAATCCACCCGGACTTATTTGTCCTGGCTGTCTGGGATTCTGCACCCGGCCTCCCTCCACCGCCTCAGGGTCTTCCTCTGCTTCAGTGACTGCTATGCTACTCTCTGGGTCTATGAGCTCAGATTTTTTTTTTTTAGGCTGCAGTCTGAGGGAAATTTTGAAGTATTTGTCTTTCTGTGCCCACAATGTTATCTTCCCAAATAAAAATTACATACAGTTGTGATCTTTTCTATGTTAACCGTCAGCCATTCTCACTGAAAATTTTTCTTTCCTTTTGTTCTCTTGCTTCATCGTTAGAACATTTTGAAGGAACAATTGTGCCTAATTCTTATTTTTCAACTAGTTTAGTTCAGTTTTATCTATATTAAAAACATACTAGCTCTCTTACATTTATTTCATCATATCTAAACTATTGAAGTAAATATTTTATTTTCATTTATTCTTATTTTATAACAGAAGAACTAATACATCTGTGTTAATGGAATGTGAGCCAATAAATCTCATTTCTCAATTTCATTTGTGTAAGGGTAGTCAAAGGGGAAAACCAATAGGCAAGAACGCTTATTTTATCGTTTAAAACACAGGTCTATTAGGTAAAAACTTAGGTAAGTTATAATTTCTAAGGTTTTTAAAAATGTGCTGAAGAGATGGGAGATGACTCAGTGTTTCTGCGCTCTTCCTGCTCTTCCAGGGGACCTGAGTGGGTCCCCAGCTTCTACATCGATGGTTCACAACCACCTAAGTCCAGCTCTAGATGATCCCATACTTTGTCAGCCTCTTCTCATACCTGAACACATATGACATACACACAGACATGAAGACAGGAACACACACACACAGCCTCTCTCTCTCTCTCTCTCTCTCTCACACACACACACACACACACACACACACACACACACACACACACACAGAGTGAAACTGAGAGTGACACACACTGCTACTTCTAGTACTTGGGAAATGGAGGCAGGAGAATAAGTAGTTTAAGGTTGTCATTGCTCACAGCAAGGTTAAGGCCAGCATGGGTTACCTGAACCATGTATCAAAAGCGAACAACAAACACATACAAAATAAAACAAAAATTGCATAATACTTTGTTAGACTTATGAGGATCTTGCTTTCTTACCATATGGCTTTTAACTTAGAAAGGGTGTGATACAGGAACAGGAATGACTTTGTAGTGTATTTATCTGACTAAAAACACAAAGCGAAAATTGTATCTTAGTCAAGCTAAACTGCTTTGATAGAAGAAAATCTGAAACATTTCCACAAAAGCCTATAGAAATGGCACACAGAAATTCAAGACAAGAAACTTAAACATCTAATACAATAAGATACATGAGGGAACAGGGGCATAAACAGACATTGACAAGGACATTTTCAAACAACCTGGGTTGAAGCCTCAAGGGTAAGCAAATCTTGTAAGCTGACCTACTTTGGATAAAGTTTGCTGCCATTTTGCAGTTTTAAGAGCAAATATGCAGTCCTTTAGTGATTAGGCAGAACAGTGGTTTGCTTATCAAGGCATAACTGAAGGTCCTTGCTTAGTCTCCTCATAATAATTATCGTTCACACAAATTATCTTTCCACAAAACAAAGGTTTCTGTTTCATGCTTGTGCTAGTTAGCAGCTGCATATAGACCATGGGTGCTGGAAACACTTCGGCTAAATCGTGGTGGATTCTGAGACTTGCTACTTCCTGAGGCTTGGTGGGACCATTGGCTGCGGTCTTCAACTTTCTTCACCTGTCTTGAGTTGAGGCTTAAGGAAGAAGACTTCCGAGTGAGGTTGAATGATTCTCTGAATAGATTAAAAATGTTCACTCACCTATTTATTGTGTACGTGCGGGTCCGGCACGTGTGCGTGGCGGATTAGATCAGAGGACAACTTGCCGGAGTAGGTTCTTGCCTTCCACCACGTGAATCCAGGCTGCCGTGCCCGGCAGCCAGCTCTGTTGAGCCACGCTTGCCCGCCCAGGAACTGCTGACATTTACTGCCTCCCTAGGGTTCTGAGTTGGTAGCTGCAGCTTGGGAGGTCTTCCCTTCTGTCTGTGAAATCTGTTCTGTACTTCCTTAGAACTTTGTTGTGTAGATGGCACTGTTCCTTAATTCCCAGGGCTGATTGCTTGGGGGAGTGGGGTGGAGGAAGAAGGGTTGAACATGTGGACTCAGAATGCCATCTTGAGTCAACAGACTTGAGTCAACATGGCCCTGTAGAGGTACCTGCTCCTGTCTGATAGTGTTGTGGGGCTCCTGCTTGAGAAAGGCCTGGTGGAAAAGGCAGGGTGAGGAATGTGTACCTTTTGACTGAGGTACACATTCCAGGGGTGTTTCCCTCCCTACAAAATTACCTCTCAATTTTCTGGCAAGGCGATTTTAACATTGCAATTCATCTATAGAAGAATTAATGAAAACTAACGCATATATTCAGAAACTTGAAAACTTTCACAAATTACTATTTAACTATTTAAGCTTTTTATAAATTACTATTTAACCCTTTTATAACTTATTCTTCCCTAACCCAGTGTTTTCTCTGAATCTTACACTGGTCTCCAGGGATTTCTTCTGGTATTTTTATTTTTGTGGTTGCAAACTAGAGACCAGGTGTGTGCATATAGCAAAGTAAAAAATAATTTTCAATTTCCCTAGCTGTATTACTAGGAAAAAAACCCCAAATTCCTCAAATTCCTTGGGAACATTGTACAGTGAGCCTATTAAGGAACAAACAATTTATTCAATAATTTCTACTGCTAAAAATTCAGTTGCCATGCTTGTGCCCTTCAAGTACTAACTATGAAGCCACCAGTATCTTTGTGCAAAAGAAAGCTCACCTGTGTCCTCTGCATCCCTTTGAAACTACTCTGAGGCAAATACAATCTCCGACAGTTCTAGGAAAGAAATCTGTCATCATGTTGGGCAGCTATATATTGTACTTTTGGGAAGAAAAATCTCAGAGACTGTCAATAAGGAAGAGATACTTCCCACAGGATTTTTAGTCCTCTAAAGCAGACTTCAAGTGCAACAGAAGTGGTTCTGATGAGGATGCATGTTTATGTATGTGACATACACACACACAGCGGTCACAGTACTGCTGAGAACAGGCCCGTGACTATAGAGAAGTGAACTGATGTACTTCAGGACCTTGTCATAGCTGTCTTCTGACCTCTCTGTACTAATTCCCTGTAAATCCAAAAACCAGGAAGACTCCAGAGACCAAATTGTTTAGAGAAACATTTGGTTATCAGCTGCCATCCATCTCGCCTGTCTCTAGTATCTGCAAGAACTTGGCAAAGCTTTGTCAGTCTGATTGAACATTTTGTGAGAAACCACTTCACATCAGCCTCCATCTGGTTTTATGCAGCCTCTTCTCTTTCTTGCGAAGTCTCTTTTGCTTTTAAGATTGTAAGGCTGAATAGTACCCAGCACTAACCAGAATCTCAGAACTAGCAAGAAACATGCAAAGATCACTTCTTCATCAAATGCAAACTTCTTTTATCCACTGTAAGCTTTTGATTGAAGACAGTATCTTGGAATATATATCATTTGCAACACAAAGATCAATGGTTCTGTTCATGGGTCTCAAGGTAGAATTAAGGGGGTTTCAGGGTTTCTGTCTCTAGAGTGACACTGAAGTGTTCAGAAGAAAAGCGGTGACAGTCTGCCTTTAAAACTGGAGTATTGAAGATGAAGGAGGAGGCACCTCAGGATTAATATCCGCCCTCCAAAATCTTGTAATCTTGTGTGTATTCTTTCAGGAAGCTCATGGTACTGTCCTTCTTCTCCTCTTCTTTCGTCTCCTTATGATTATTTTCTCAAGAAGATGTAGGATTTTTTCATACTTGGTGAGACTTTATATTCACCAGATACTGTTTCTTTTCTCTGTCAAAAATGCTTCATTTTTTCCACCTCACCTCATTTGCAATTTCAATCTATTTCTCTAGTTCTTCCTCCACTCTAAGGTCTAGAGCCACTGATAATATGCCCCTCATCTGACCAATAGGATGAGGTGGGCAACTGAAGTAAATGCTGAAGAAGTCAGGTAATAGGTCTTTGTTTGCCAGTTGAATGCCAGTTCCTGCCCAGGGTTCTGTTGTGGCTCAGAGAAATGCTAGGGATGTTACTCTTTTTCAGCTCATGTCAGAAGGACTTTCTCTAGTTACAGTCTTCTGCATAAGAGTTAATTTACCATCAATATAGGAAAAATGAAAGTAAAGATCATGTAGACCTCTACTAATCCAACAATTTTAACCAGTGTTTTATAGGCTAGATTGTTTATTTCATGTCCATTTTGGTGGCACTTTAAATCATAATTTCCCACTCTTCTACTGAAATACATTTCTTAATGTTTCCAATAGTGTTTGAGAAAACAGTTTCTGCCTTTCCTTCCATATCAGGTAGTTTTCAGATTGTTATGACCAAATCTCTGATGAGAGCAACTTTTGTCATCCATTGTGTTGTAGAAGGTCTAGCAGCTGGAGTCTTTCTTTCCATCCCAGCTGCTGTATCAACACACCAGGAAGCAGAAAGCTCTGGCTAGAATCTGAGTGGCTCTGACCTTAAAGATCTCCCCCGTAGTGACCCACTTCTTCAAAGTAGGCCACTGTTACAGTGACTCCACAACTTCCCCAGACTGTGCCATCAGCTGGAGAACAGTTGATGCTCAGTCCTCCTGTGGATATTTCACTTTCAAACTGCAGTGTCTACCTACTCTGTAGTAAATTATGATGCTTACAATTGGCCCTTTGTAATCACAGATTCCACATGAACAAATGCAGTCAACCGTGGATTAAAAATATTTGAAACATATTGTATCTGGTTTTCCTTTGTCCACGCTCTAAAAACAGTAGAGCAGCTATTTCTGTAGCACTTGCTTTACATTGAGTATTATAAATAATCTATTACTTGAACATGTTCAGGAACTTTTGTGCAGCTTCTTTTTGCATAAAAGGCTCTAGAGCCTGAAGAAGTTGGTATGCCCAACGCTTCATGGAGCCAGTCCCCTGTGACTACTAAGGGACAATCACTGTTATTCTTCAAATTTCTGATACTTAGTTTGTCATACATGCTCGTTTTCATTATAGTATTTTTTTTCCTTTGGGTTTTCTCAAGGTAGTGAGAGATTTATACCGGTGTGTGTACTCAGCTGATCTCATGACAGTCATTGTTTTCTTTCCTGAAGTGTGCCTTCAGCTTATAAATACAGTGTCTGGTGTCTCTTCCTTGTTGACACACCCTCGTATTGTCTCTCCCAATACACAATATATATTTCCCCAACATGATGCCAGATCTATAAGGAAGAAAACACTTATGCCTGTAGCTATCAGGAAGAAAACAGTTACGGCTCCTTCCAAAGAGCTTACAGTCCATGTAGAGACACTGAGGAATCTTTTGTTGTGGTGGGTTGTGGCAGTTTAACAACTAATACAACCAAGGGCACATCAGAGTGGCTGTTCTTTTAGCAGAAGAAATTGTCATTGTTTTTCTTTCCTCTTTAGTTTTGTATGCCCATTGAGCAATCTTCCGAAGGGTCTAAGACATTTAACGACACTTTTTTCACTAAAACAATGAAATCTGGACATTTCTTCTGGCTTTAAATTCCATCTTTATTTTGTAACTAAAACAAATATACAGGGTATATATTTTTTTCTCAATTGCTGGCTTTCAAGTCATCAGTCTAGTTGCTAGATGGCGTTATACACAGTTCTCTCTCTCTCTCTCTCTCTCTCACACACACACACATACAGTCTAATAGTTTATCTTGTGGTATTTTAATGCCATGAAAGAAATTAAAAGTCATTTTGTGGTTATGCAATTGCAGATATAAGTATATTTAACAATAGTGAGCTGAGCTGCAGAGCAGCATAGCGAAAAATACAGCATCCTTTGTGGATTGATTTAATAGCTTTTTATAGATCCAAACCAAGCAATTATTTTCAACCCCAGCTATTCTGACCTTTCTCATTGTTGCTTTTGCTACTACTCTAAAAAGTGTTTTATGCACAGAGTGGGGGCACAGAGGAGCAAGCTAAGTACACCATGGTAAAACTCTAAGCTTTGAGCTATTGTAGTCCTTTCTAATTGAAAGGTATACTAAAAGAAACTAAGAAGTAACAAGCGACTCTGAAAGTTTATAGGTGCTTCATATATGTTCAGTGAAGTAGTTAGCTTTCTTTCCTTACAAAACCCCTGATTGTCCTGGACAATTCTCCAATCATTCACAGTCTCCAATTATTCACAATCATTCCAATCATTTACAACAGTACTGGAGCCCTACACTGTCAATCTTCCTGAGCAATTTTTATTGAAATATTTTCTATTACTGGTAAGCATCTTGCTTCATGTAGTTATTATTTCTTAAAATCTGTCTTCTTTGCAATATGAACCTCAGAAGGACTGGTACCTATTGTTGCCCAGAGAAAGGGTTGAGACTGCTCACTGCATAGCAAACCAAACAAAATAAACCTTGACCCCCCAAACCAAATTCCAAACTGACAACCATGTTGAATGTCTTGGGACATTCCTGTGTGTTCTCACCTGGTCAGGCATTTTGTGTCGCAAGTTATTTTGGTAACAAACACATCTATAACTCCATATATTTTCTCTGAAGAAAATTCATCAGAAAAAAAAGATACTGTTCTATTTTTGGCAACAAGTACTTCCCAGACAGTTTTCTCATCAAAGGAAATGCGGCAGCACAGCCATGCTTCATGCTTCCAGAAAGTTCCATTGTTCAGCAGTCAGGGACAAGTGCTTGTTACAGCTGAAGCTCTGGTTTAAACAATTTTTAAAATGGCTCTAACTCCCATCTCTTGCACTCTCAGAGTGAGATCAAGGATTAAAAAGCTCCAAGAGTTTCCAATCTTGGTGGAAAATTGGCTGTCACATGGAACGAGATATATTCTAACTGACTTTGCCGTGCAATTGGGTTCTTAATGAAAGCCGCATAAAACAAACCTGCACCCGTCTGTATTTCATTTGTGCATCTTGTACCTGGAATAAAACGTAACTGCTGTAAATCTTTAAGTTGGGTTCAATAAAGCAATAATAGCATACTGTGCAAACTGACCATTTAGCTTAACAACTGATTTGTTACACCATTAACTTGTCCCATACCTCGTCTTAGGGCTCTTTGCTAACTGAATGGCTGTTAACTACTGTCATGAACAGATTCTTCCAAGGGGAAAAACCATCTGAAACCAGAGGCTGGTGGAATCGCTGATGGAAAGCTAAAAGGTGGCCATCGGATAATGAATACAGGTTAAAGTTATTAATGTTTAATCGTGAAGGCCTTGCACGGCCTCAAAAAATTGCAGTAGAAATAAAATCAGCATAGGAAAAAGGCATTCAGAATCTTGGTAAGGCTCTGTAATTTGTGGAGAACATGTTAGATTTTTAGCTGCTGTTAAAATAATAATAATAGCTATAAAAGACCCGTTAGATCTCTGTAGTCAAATTACATCCTTTGGAAATTGGTACTAGAAGCAGCAGAAGCATTTATTTTTCTCTTTTTGATTAAGGGACTCAATGACAAAATACATGAAGCTCTGGAGATGGTTAATTCTAAACCAGAGTGAGCTGACTGAGCTCAGTGCAGTCTCTTCTTCCACACCTGGGAATGAAGCCAGGGGTAACATCTGTGGAAGGAAATGGATACATTTGCTAAAGAATGGTAGTCCAGCTTGGACGTCAATATCACGGGTTACATTTCTGTGTTTCTATGTAGTGTCTTGTATCAATATTGAAGGAGATGTAAATGTACCCCTTTATTTTAAAAAGAGAAATTCATAGGTAGGCTACTATGAATTTTTGTATTCTAGAGGGACTTTCCCTATAAAGTAGATTCATCTCTGTAGTGTTTTAGGAAACAAATTGTCAGTTTTTAATGTCTGATTTATCAAAATTATATGCGTGTACACTTTGAAAAATATTTTAAGAAAACCACACCCAACTCCACAGAAAAGTGGTTCTCAACTTTCCTAATGCTGTGACCCTTCAAATATAGTTCCTTACGTTGTGGTGCTGTCCAACCACAAAATCATTTTTGTTGCTACTTCATGACTGTAATTTTACTACTGTTTTGAATTGTAATATAAATAATTTTGGAGCTAGAGGTTTGGGAAAGGAGCCACAATCCACAAAATGAGAACTACTGCCATAAAAGGATGGAAGGGATGTTTCCCCAAATATTTCTGTAATTCTTAGAAAGGGTTGTTTTTTAAAGTCTGAAAACAAACAACAAACAAGGTTCTAAAAGATGAATTCACAGTTGAATTGCTCACGCAACGTAACTGCATAACAATTATAAACAAATGTGGTGGTTCTTGCTGTTATTCTATCTTGCTGTTATTCTATCTTGGCTGAAACAGGAAGATTATGAATATCACAAATTCCTGCTAAATCTTGGGTAAAAAGGAGTCATGTCATACAAACAGTAAAAGAAAATTTCTGAATATAAAGTTTCAAGACAAAGTAGAAACTAAATGTCAAAAATTATGTATGGCATAGCAGATTAATTTGCTATATATATATATATATATATATATATATACTAATGAAAACAATAGGAAATAAGATATCCAACAATGGAAAACTGATTAAATAAATTATGCAAATTATTCAAATAAACAAATGTAATTTATCATTAAAATTACAGCACTGTAGGACTGGGGAGATGGCTCTGTCTCCACCGTCCACATTCAGAGGCTCCCAACCTTCCATAGCTTCAGTTCCAGGAAACCTAGCACTCTCTTCTGGCCTCTGTGGCCATCTGTGCACAAATGGCAAAAAACTCACATACACACACAAATAAAAAAAATAAATCTCTAAAATATATAGTGCTGTGTGGGACTATGAATGATATCAACGGTATTGTTAAATGGGAAAAGCGCTTACACGGGGCACTGTAATAATGCTGGTGTTTTATTTGCCTTAAAAGTTAAATGAGTAGGAAGAATAACATTTTGGAAGGCCAAATAAGAAAGCGTATATAATGCTCACTGCTTCACAGCGATATTTTAAATAAAACATTGTTCTAATTTATCAATAATGAAAACGCATTACTCAAGAATATATCAAAGTGTACCAAGTACAGTGTGAATTCTCTGCCTGTGTCAGCAAGCTGCCTTTTCCCCTTCTATTTTTGTTTTATGTTTGATGAATCACCATTGAAAATATTTTCAAACAGATACCTTTGGAATCCACATTCAATTTTCCAGCTCCTTGGGGGCATAAGCTGATACTGGAAGTTCCTGGGAATAGGTTATACTGGTAAGGAATACACAGAATTTGGCCATCCTCGTAATGCACAGACCAAAAGAAAATGGCACAAGAGCTAGTTGTATCTGGGCACCACCCAGGGGCTACATCCAGCAGCGAGGCTGGCCATTTGGCACCATTGCTCAGGCTGTTAAGATGTAGTCTCTGGCCTTGAACTCTCTTCCCTGCCATGCATGTGCTGACAGAGTTTCATGCCAAGAGCAAACTGGAAAATGATTCCTGGAATCAGTTCTATATTTTAAAAAATGCTGGGACAGTTTGACTACTGTCTCTACGTGCCCCATTTGGTCTCTCACTGGTGTTGTAAATAAGAATCTACTGGGCCAATTCTTCATCTTCCATAGCTTTTTCTGTTTTGTTTTATTTTTTTATCCTATAGAGGGATTCAGTGCTGTGTTTAATGGGCCACTAGTTTGGACTTTAACACTTGGGATTCAGTCCTGGCACTGTCACTAGATGATGTGTAACTTTGGGTAAGGGAAAGCAAATCTTTTGTTTTTCAGCTTCCATAGCTAAAAGACGGATTAATGCCACTATCTACCCCCCTCCAATGACAAAAAGGATTAAGTGGGATAATGCAGAAAGAAGTTAAGACAATGGGCTGCAGAGGGGCGGGTGTAGCTCAGTTGGTAGAGTGTTTGCTTAGCATGGAGAAGTCCTGTTTTCAATCACCAGCACTGCACAGAGCAGGTGTAATGGTGTAAGCCTATACCCAAGCCCAGCACTTGGGAGGAGAGGGAGAATCAAAAGTTCATGGTCATCTCCAGCTACATAGCAAGTTGGAGGGTGGTCTGGGCTACCCCAGAGATTCTGTATAAAAACAAACAAATAGACAAACGAATAAACAACAACAACAAACCTGAAAATGTTAATACAGTGATTACAGAGTAAATACTCAATGAATGTTCCTTGCTGTAATGTCCACAGTGTTCCTAACTTGCCCAACATTTCCAAATTTGAGAATGTCTTTGGCTATGGTAACATTTCCATGAGTAGCAGACTGTGACGAGCATATCCGTGCTGCTCTAACTCTGTGCTGGTCACTGGTCTTTTCGGCAGCCATAGTAGTCAACAGTATTTTCTATTTTCCAAAGGAAGACACTGAAGCTAACCAAGACCTCACGTACCCTGTTTTTAAATGACTTCTTCATCACATTCCAACACCAATCCTCCTGTCTACATTTACTCTATTGTATCTGCTACTATAGGGGTTACTTGAAGAACTCCAAATAAACAGCCTGTGGTAAGACATGCTGGCAGTAATTTTGTAACTTTAACCAAAGTTCTTGTAAATGGGTTTTGTTTTATATTGGTGATTAATCCCATTTGGGACTTCAGGTCATCTTGATTTTTGTTGCTACTTTCCTTTTATCTCAGGATAGAAGTTTTGGTAACTTGCTTTTTTCCATTCCAGTTTCCGGTTCTGCCTGCCCAAATGGACCTATTTGGACCCATTGCTCCCCAGCCCCCACAATGACCATACTCTGCTTTGTCCCTTTCTAGGCATTCATACCAAGACCCACCTGCTTATTTGAGACTCTGCCTAATAGCTGATGGATCCTTTAATGTGCTACTAGCCAAGGCTGATTTCGTCTTAGCTGGAGTATCTCTGCATCAGCAGTATGTTCCCTGTGTTAGCTCTGTCAGGCTTTCAGGTCCTACAATCCTACAATGCCATGAACCATTCTGTTCATGGCAGAATATTCTTAACTCTGTCAGTGACCTAGACCCAGCTGGTTGGAATTTCTCATCTTCTGCATCCTATGAGGACAGATGCAGGTTCCGTCATGCATCTGAGTTCCATTGTTATAGGAGTCTTTCATCACTGAGAGAGCCCCAGCCTTTATCTCTACAGGAGATGAGAGTGCAGTGACTATTCCACTCAGATGCCAAGGCTAAGATGACCATGCCTCACTTTGAAACAATGTGTTTGTAAAATTGTCCTGACGTCTCAGACCTTTATGTTTAAATATTTTCTGTCAGATATCAAAGATATAAAGATACCTTCAGAAAACAAGATGAACTAAATAGAAAAGTCAGTTCTTCAACTATGGTAGAAAATATTATTATTTGAAATGCCTGGTCCCCATAAAACTGAAAAGAGGCAAAAAATCCTCTTGTTTGCACATAAAACAGCTACATGAAATTGGTCTAAAGCTTATTTTGTGTGATAAACACAAGGAGAAGAGAAAATACACATTGGTGCATGTAGCTTAAGTTGAAATCTTATTAAACCTGAATTATGTATTTTCATTCAGGAAAAGCCTCTTAACTAATAAAAAACTGTAGCCAAGCTCAGGTAGCAGGCAACCAATTCTCTGTATTTGTATAAACTATTGGTTACATTGAAAACTCAAATACTTGATCAAATAGTATTTTTTTAGCCTATGGGAAGCTTGGTTCTGAGAAAGTTCTACTGCTTGGGGCATTGGAAAATACTAATTTGAGGCAAGCTTTCAAACCAGAATATTTTTTCTTTAAAAAATATTTTTATTATTATCATTTGTTACAATTTATTTACTTTGTATCCCGGCTGTGGCCCCCTCCCTTGTCTCCTCCCAATTCCACCCTCCCTTCCTCTTCTCCTCCCATGCCTCTCCCCTAGTCCACTGATAGGGGAGGTCCTCCTCCCCTTTCCTCTGACCCTAGCCTATCAGGTCTCATCAGGACTGGCTGCATTGTCTTCCTCTGTGGCCTGGCAAAGCTGCTCCCTCCAGGGGAAGGTGATCTGAGAGAGCTTGTCACTGAGTTCTTGTCAGAGACAGTCCCTGTTTCCCTTCCTAGGGAACCCACTTGGAGACTGCATCTGGGCTACATCTGGATAGGGATTTTAGGTCCTCTCCATGCATTGTCCTTGTCAAACCAGAATCTTATGCATGATTGGACAATAGTTTTGAAGGAAACTAAAAGGTATTGTTTACTAGAATTTATGCTAATAATTTTTTTATTTATAGAATTATCATATTTGAACATTATAATCATGCAAAAATGTGCACAACTTGGAATTACCTGGTATGAGTTTTATGACACACACATGTAACCCCCACCCAGAATAAACAGAAAACAAGTTGCCTCCCCCCCCCCAAAAAAAAAACCCAGTCCAGGAGTAGCTGTCTCCTCCTCTACGCAGACCTGCCTCAATTTTCTAATAGCAACCAAGATTGACCTGCCTCAACTTTCTAATAGCAACCAAGATTGTAATTTTGAATTGCATCAATATGCTTTTCTTGTTTTTGATGTTTAATAAACATGGACATTTTATATAAAATGTTAATTTTTAAAATTTAAAAATTTTTTATATTTGGTGTTGTTTTGTATGCATGTATAAGAGGATCAGGTCCCCTGGAACAGGAGTTATAGACAGTTGTAAGCAGCCATGTGGGTACTGGGAATTAAATCCGGGTCCTTTGGAAAAGCAGATAGTACTCTTAACCAATGAGCCCTCTCTCCAGCCCCAAATTGTTAGTTTTTTGTTTCCAAATGGTCATTCTTTTTTGGTTCTGGGATTGAAAATTTCAACTTAATTATATATTTTTGAGATTTAGTTATAATAATCAACTGGTTTGGGCTTTATATATATATATATATACTCTATTATATGAATTTATCTGAATTGATTTTTCATTCTATTATTGATATTCAGTTGTTTTGAATTTGTATATATAAAGGATATGTGTATATATACACATATGTGTGTGTGTGTGTGCATGAATAGATACCTATGAATACATTTTAGTTTTACGTCCAGGAAAGCGTTGTCAGATATAACAGTATCACCCTTCATAGAGTTTTCTGACCATTGAGACTGTTTTCCAGGTTATTACAGAAGAACTCTTCAGCAACTTCACTATTATCTGGTGGAAGGTACCCACAAGCCCGCTTAAGATGAGATCCTTTGCAGGCAAGTGTTGAATGGCCCCATTTCATGGCCTCATTTTACTATGAGGTTTTACTATACTTTCTTTCACCACTTTCAACACCAGCTCTGTTGGTTTCAGTCTTCTGGGAAGCTGACTCCAAGAGAGAATTTGACATGTAAAAGTTTAATGGCAAAAATGACTGTGAATGACATGATAGGGAAGAAGTTAGAGTAGGTAGAGAAGACATGATATGTATTCAAGTCCTGTGAGAGCAGAAGAGGAAAAAGGAGGGATGGATAGAAAGAGATATAACCCTTGCAGCTTAGAGACCCACTCAACTAGTTTTGCAAAGACCTGTGGATGAGTGCTACACTGGACAGGTACAGGCTTCGGGAAAATATGTCTTGCCAAAGGAGAGCTTCAGTAGACTCCAAAGTGAGATGCTGACAGTTAGCTACTTGCAGGTGTTTTTTATTGAAGGAAGAGTGGCTGCACATCTCCAAAGCTATTTTCACCTCTCGGTTTCCCTTTGATGTTTGCATACTCTATTCAAACTGTCTAGGTGGTCCTGGTAGAAAAATTCACTCAATATTATAATCTGCCACAACCATAAAAGAATCCCTAATCTTATTTGCAAAGAAGTTTGTTTTTTTTTTTTCAAAAAGCCTCAAGCTTGCTATATGTAGCTAAGGATGACCTTGAAGTTCTGATTTTCCTGCCTCACCCTCTCAAGTGCTGGAATTATAAGCATTCATTAACACACCTGACTAAATATAAATTTGAGTATGCATTAGTGTTAACGACTGATGCAATTTAATGAAATATAAACCATGTCCTGAGAATTCTTTGCCAATTGATAGAATCTTAGTAAAGGAAAAGGAGAAAATGAAGGCTTTTGGCTGAAAGAGCTTTTCTTTTCTTTTTTTAGTTCCTATTAACTACCATGTCCCAGAAATGACACACCCTAGGGGGAATTCACTCATGAGCCTCTGGTCTGAAAGTCTTCCCATTCGTCTTTCCTGCTATGGAGGTTACTGCTGGCTTCTTAATAACCTGATGGGGAGGCCAACAAAGGAAGTCATGGACACATCTGTTCTCCATCCCTACAACACTGAGTAACTTGAGGTCAGGAATTTTATGGTAACTTTATTTTTGTTTGTTGATAGAATTACATCATAATTCTCACAACATGAATGATTAGGTGAAGAATGAAACAATTTTTTTTCATCAAACTCAAGAATAGTTCCAGGTCTATTTGGCAGTGAGCGAGGGATTTCCATACAGTCTAGACAGTAATTCTCTTCCCCCTTTGAACCTTTAAGCATGAAAGCTTTATGTGGAAGTTAGTTGCTGATGGAAGGACCACTGAGTGAGAGTTTATTATGAGAAGCTATAGTGTATTAATAATGGTTCTTTAGAAGAAGAGAACTGATAGAACACATGTATATATATATGTTATATGTATGTATATATGTATGTATATATATGTTATATGTATATATATGTATATATATGTATATGTATATATATATATGTATCAAAGAGGGATTTTTGTGTGTACACAGGACTGTTTGACTGTGGCCCTAACCTTTATTCCAGACCACATAGCTATGAGGCCAGCTTCAGTGTACTTTTTTCCCTATACAATCACCAAAACCAATATCAAGATTTGATGGAAAAGGAAACGGGAGGTTTGAAATTGGGATTTACTGGAGTGGCTTACAGGCTGTGATATGGCTAACCCAACTTGGTTTGTCTCCTGACTGAAAGGCCAAGAATCTGGTAATTGTTCAGTACATGAAGCTGGATGTCTTAGATGGTCTTTAGTTTATGTTGGAAACCCAAATAAGTAGGTTCTAATGCCATAGAAGGAATATCTCAGCTACAGGATGGATGAACTTGCCAGAGAGAGTGAGGGCAATCAGAAAAAGAATAAAGGCTTCCTTCTTTCAAGTCATTTTATGTTGGGGGCCAGTAGAAAGCATGATCCAGGTTTAGGATGGCTTTTCTGGCCTCAAATGACCTAGATTTTGGGTGAAAATTCCATGTGTGTTCAGCTGCTTGGGATTTCGTTAACCATAATTGTAATCAAGTTGACAACCAAGATCTGGCATTAGGAATAATAACGGAGACTTTGAAAACAAGGAATAAGGTGCGTGGAGTGGCATGTGCCTGTAATCCCAACACTCAGGTAGGCAGAGGCTGAAGGATCTCTCTGAGTTCAAGGCCAGCCTGGTCTACAAAGCAAGTCCCGGACAGCCAAGGCTACACAGAAAAACCCCGTGTAGGGAAAAAAAAGGAATAAGTTGTAAAAATTATGAAGTTGGAATGGAAAGCAGTGGCGATCTAGGTAATCAAATGACAGTGAAGAGTGTGTTAAAAAGAGAAGTGCAGCATAGTAACAGTGGAAAACCATGGACATTTTGCCAGATTGAGACTCGTACCTGTTTGTTTAAATAAAACTTTATCGGAATACAGTGTGTTTTTGTTTGTTTGTTTTTTACCTATACCTTGTCTATGGCTGCTTTTAAATTGCACAACAGCAGAGATTTAGACACTGTAAGAACTAGGTTCATTTACCATCAGGCCATTGACAGATAGTATTTATAATCCATGGAATACATCTTGCAGTAGAAGAAGACCAGGTTAGTCTGGAAGCAGGAAGGGTTGTTTGTATGTTTCTGTTATAGTAATCCCAACAATGTCAGTGGTGGCTCTTACCTCTCCCACCCATCTCCCAGACCACTCTCCTCTCCATAGTCTTTGGGTCTATTAATTGTGTATATGAATAAAGTTTGGGGGCATAAATAAGCCTTAGCGGGACTGGAGAGATAACTCAGTGGTTAAGAGCATGCATTGCTTTTTTAGAAGACCCAAGTTCCCAGCATCCATGCCAGGTATCACACCTGCCTGTAACTCTAGTTCCAGGGTTATCTGATGTCCTCTTCTGGATTCTGAAGGCACCTGAGCTAATATGCACATAGTCAAACATATGTACACAATGGAAAGTAAAATAAAACCTTAAAAGCAACAGCCACAAATAATGTATAGAACAAAAAGGTGTGTCTGAGCTCCAATGAAACTTTAGACAGACAGCAGTTACCTATGGCCAAATAGTCATAGTGTTTCAATAAGGTTGTCTTGCTCTTTCTAAGATATCCTTCCCTTGCCTCTGCACTTTTGCTTCTTCATCTCCTTTTTCTATCGTGTTTTTGCTCCTCCACATCTCATTTCTGTTGTCCTTTCCTTCTGCCACTTTTTTTTCTTTGCTCCCTGTAGTAAGGATTTTAACTACCCATATTTGTGGCCAATTTGGAAATAGGGTTGGAAGTACCACACCAGTCTATTAAACCATGGATATGTCTTCTTCCAAGGTTGGAATTTCCATTTTAAATGCCACATCTTGATGGTGCACAGGCAAGCTGTTTTCCTCAGAAGACAGACTCCCATGGTGGGATCACACTAAATCCACCCATGTCCTTTCTTGGGCTGCATCTAGCTATACCAGCTTATGTGAGTGTCACCACCTGCAGTTTAAATAATGGACAATTTCACTGGCTCAGCATAGCCACTGGCTTTTATGTCATATTTCCTTTCTCCCTCCTATGAAGAAATGCCTATTTTCCCCTCCAGGTTATTACAAATCTAGTCACTATTACAGAGTCACAATTTTCCAGTCCCTTTGGTTCTGCTAGTATTGATTTTAAGCTCCATTTTACTTACATTGCTTTTAAAGTCACATGCGGGAATTTTAATTCATTCAGGTAACTTGATGAAGGAGCACTGTGTTCCTAATACTCAACAAACACCATTTCCTCTTTTGAAATTCCCATTTTAATTAAATCACCTATAATTTCCTTTTTCTGCAGTGTTCCCTTTAAAGGAGCTAGGAAAGGTGATTATTACATATCTTCCACTACATTTACTAGCATTTACCATGTGTAACCAAAATAAAGTGATTATAGACAATTAACATAAATCAACCATAAACTTAAAACTTTGTTCAGGAACTTGGGCAGGGACATGGGAGGAGAGGAGGGAGGGTGAGATTGGGAGGGGATGCAGGAGGGGGCTACAACTGGGATGCAAAGTGGATTAAATGTAATAAATAAATAAATAAATAAATAAATAAATAAAACTTTGTTCCCATGTATCTTGAATCTAAACTCAAGTTTTTGGCCATCTACTTTTTGCCCTGCAGATTGGAAAGATATCACACATCATTAAAAATTGTAAATAATTTTTGCAAAGGTTAAATTATGACTAAAACGAAAACAAAACTCCTAGTATGAGCAAATAAGACTGCAGTAACACAATTATCTTCGGTGGTATCCACCTGCTAAAATAGCACGGTACAGTCTATTGAGATGTTAATGGGCATTTCAACCATGAAGGCAATGGTGATGTGTAGAACGTCTATGTGTTTGTTCCATCACAAGGTGATTTTAGAGGTTTCCACACAGTGGTCTAAATGATGAAAAGGAAGCATTAATTTAGAACTGTGGCTGTTGGAAGACAGAACTTCACGGATTTCTACTTTGGAAAGAAATGATTTCTAATGGCCTCTTGGGATATCTTATTTATTCTCTGAGTTCCAGACCTGCTTTGACTAGTTCCATAAAACTAAAATTTAGAATAGCTGTCAGGAGGGTTTGGGGGATTTATTGTAAACCAACCTTCTTTTTTCAGAAACTCTTGAACTCCCTTGAATTTTGCAAGGTTAGAGCAAATGTTATCTGTATGGATTCTAACTCTATAATCAACATTTTAATGAGCATTCTTGCACTTTTTTTTCTGTAGAGTGAATTTATAGAAAATAAATTTGAGGTTAAAAGGTAGACTTTTTCATTTTTGATACTTTTTTTCAAAAATATACATTAGTAAACTTGAAATGTGCTAGAACATGATTCATCCAGTAAAGTTCTGGCCACTCGTGCATCAAAACTCGCATTTGACATTCAGAACCTGTGTACAGACCGAGTATGGTGACACACATTTATAATCTCAGAGATTGGAAGGTAAAGACAGGCAGATCCTTGCTGGTCACTGGTCAGTCACTGAGGCCAAGCTAGAGAACTTGTGGATAACTCACATGAGGCTGGCTTCTGGCTCCCACATGTTCATGTAAACATGAACATTTGCAAATGAATATGTGCCTCCAGACACAGGAACATGCACAAATATCCATCCCCCAAAGAAAAGGAAGAAAAAGAAAATGTGAAACCATTCACAATCTATTGACATGATAACGGGTATTTTCTCCATTCCTTTTCTTCAGGGATCTAGTGTTTATACATTTTAAAGGTAAAGATACGTTTTGGTTTCACTAATTCCTGTAAATGTAGAAAATAATCTACATTCTTATAATTCATAAATACATTCTCACTCCATATGAGAGGTAAAAGATTTATTTGTTTAACTTACGTATTTCTCTCAAAATACTAAATCCATACTACCTGGCTCTGAACTTTTTCTACATTTGAGAATGACAAAATTGGTCCAGCCATTAAGAGACTTTCTTGGAATATTATCTGCGAGTAATTAGGTTATTATTTTCACTATTATTTCTTGGGGCGAGAGGCTTCATGTTGGGGGTTTATATCTTTGGAGCTTGCTTCATTCCTGGTAGTTGGGAGAGATAATTTCCTCTGTTCATTTTAGTCTTGAGGTAAGTAATATTCTTTGATTTTTGTGCAAAATTTTACTGTATGGTTTTTTTTTTTAACTTGATCCCTAGAGAGAAAAAAAATGTCAATAGTTGAAGATAGTTTGGAAACACCTACCTCCTGTAGGAAGCAAGAGCCAGCAAGGTAACTTTTAGTAGCATCCTTGACAGACCAGTTTGTCTACCACTAAACCCTGTAAAGGGGATTCTGTCTCCTAATGAAAGTGCTGACAGTGTTGCAGTGTGTGCTTTCATTTACACGTATTTGAATACTACAATAAGGGGACACCAGGAGCAGTAATCATTTAGGTACAAAGGTGACATTAACTTTCTTCCACTTCAACATAAACAGTACATTTATAGTCCACTTAACACTAAAAGGTAATTTCCTCCTAATGAACAAAAGGGTTGTTAAAAATTGTCCTGCTACAGGAAGAACAGTGACTAAGTCCTACTAATGGGATTATGCAACTAGATTCTTATTACCATAATTAGCTTTTCTTATGTTATGGGCTTTGTGGGTTTGTATTCTAGAAGAGTGCTTGCTAAATCAATAGCCAACTCATTTGGGTCTGATAAAAGGTTCAGGCCAAGTGAACTTTTCCTTATGGATGTAAAGTAAACTATCATAAATTATCATGCATATTGGGCTAATTTTTGTTTTTTAATGCTCTTGTAGAACTAGAATTTACTCAAATAACTACATTTTCTCAGAAATACAATTACATTGTGTATAGGTGAAAAAGCTATTGAATAAAGCAAACTACACAAGGAGGTGAAATTGTGCTGCTCTTTCACATCTCTTCCCCATTCTCTTTATTTTTCTGTAATTCTCTTTGGAACCCTGGCATAGTGTAGCATAGGAAGTATATGACACCCAAAGTCATAAAGGCCAGGCTTCTTCTGAGCTCTCACTGTGTGCAGAGGAGGAATTGAGACACTGGAAGATACAGTATTTTGTATGTATGTATGTATATAATTGGTGAAGATTAGTCACTTGATTAAAGAGATTTACTACTGAAAAATAGGTTAGGGATATAGTTGAGCTGGTGGAGTGCTTGGCTAGCATGCACAAAGCTTTGCTTCTATACCCAGCCCTACATAAAACTCACGTGGTAGTATACACCTGCTATGCCAGTACTCAGGAACTTGGAAGCAAGAGCACCAGAAGTTCAACTTTGTTTTTACATAAATAAAGTTCCTTAGCTATTGTTTTCACCAGTTTATGGTTAGTTTTTGACAACTTGACACAATGTAGAGTCACCTGGGAGGAGGGAACCTCAACTGAGGAATTGCTTCTGCCAGACTGGTCTGTGCTCATGTGTGTGAAACATTTTAATGATTGTTGATTGATGTAGGAAGGCACAGCCCATGGTGGGTGTTACCATCCTCGGGCAGGCAGGCCTGAGCTGTATAAGAAAAGTAGACAAGCAAGCCTAGGGAAGCAAGCCAGTAAGTACCATTCCTCCATGCTCTCTGTTTGAGTTCCTGCCTGACTTTTCTTGATAATGGATTATGACCAGGACATGTAAGCCAAGTAAGCTTTTCCCTCCCTAGGTTGGTTTTGGTCAGTGTTTCATTAGAGCAATAGAAAAAAAAAAAACCAAACTAACCAAGACAATATATACGAACACCGTACAAACATTGCAAACATTATAAACATCCAATAGTGGGGACTATTGGCAAATACATGATGCAGATCAAATAGTGATATTTACAATCATTTATGCATTTAGAAAGTCATGCCCATACATAAGGAGATGAGAGGGCAGACTGGAATGCTCATGGTGCATCCGAAGGCAGTGACTTGCCAGCTAGGGTGGGCTGTTAAGTATGCATGCCTTTGCAACGTGAAATTCTACCTCCTCCTGCTTCAGATTTTATTTCTCTCTGTAATTCCTTCCTCAGTGTACACTGGAATCTGATGATATAGATTTTTTATATATATTTATATATATATTTTATGTATATTTAATATATATTTTAAAGTTTAGTGATAAGACTGAAGGCATGCTACTATCCCTGCTTGAGCATTATACTTATGCTGAATTCAGAAGTTACAAACAATTTCACATTAGCAAAGTTTGCTAGAACATTTGAGTGACTCCCTTTAGAGCTTCCAGAAATGATTTCAAATGTCACAAAATGAAGGAAGAACTTGTTATGGGACATTATGGAATCCCAAGGAGCTTAAAGGTGTGAATTTAGAGTTCTCTGAAAATGGGCTATGAACTACCGAGACCTCTAGAATGAAAATAGGAGTTGTGGAGGGAATGCAACAATGGATGATTCATATTAAATTCTGGGAGAGGGTTTGTAATTGTTCTTTGTAAACATCTGGAGAGGGAAAGGAAAGTGGACATCAGAGCCCTCTTAAATGGATACTAATCTTGGCTCGGTTACTGAACAATTGTTTTAATCAGTGCAATTAAACTTGGCCTCATTATTTTAAAAATAAAACATAGTCAGTGTCTTCTTCATGATTGTTTTAATACCTACAAATATCTTGGTACTGAGTCTGGCCTGATGTGGACAATAAATAGTAGCTTTCATGTTCTCCTCCACATGGCATCCTAGTGGTTAAAATATGATGCCGCCTTACAATCTGGGCATATGGCAAGGCTTGGTGCCTCCAAGGACCAGTCAATTTGTAAAAGTCACCAATGGAACTTTAGCTACACTGGACTAAACCAAGCATGTACATTTTCCCTGAGTAGTTCTAAGTGAGTTGTTCTGATGCAGTTCACAACTCAGTCTTAAGGTTTGCCAGTGAGAAGGCACTCCTATTTGCTATTTACTAAGAGACTAAATGGGTTTAACACCTTGGAGATTTCTGAGCCCATGATTAAGCTTTCCTGGATCAACATCCAGATCAAGAAGAATCACTGAATAGAAAAATCAGAGTTTTGTTTATTTAAGTTGCATTGAAGCTAAGTTGTTAGGTTGCTACTGGAGAACTCGGTTGTTAATGGGGAACTTATCTTACATGCCTGTATTTCTTCCCCTTAACTTTATTCTTTAGAAATATTTCTCTCTGGTTTGCAATTTCTTAGAAAATGGTTCTGAATGTTTGATTTACATATAGAAAAGTTATGTGTCATATGTGGGAATAAAGCCAGATCATACAGGCATCTAAGACTTAGGACCTAAGACATCACTAAACTGGTTAGAACAATTTGTGTGCTCCTTCCAGCATCATTTTTTAAAAAAAAATTTTGGCTTTAAAAATTTTTGTTACAAATCTAAATGCATTTAAATTGCTTAGCACAATTTATCTTTTCAGTATTTAGAAAATGTTTTGATAGTTTTTCTATTTTGATTTAATAAATAGCCACAGTCTTATGTTATTGTTTAAAAATTATTTTCATTTTCATCATATGTTCTATTGCACAAGAATTTCAAAATCTGTGCTTTCCCTTTTAGAAGGGTATGGATTAATTTTCCTTTAAATGTAACGCTAATGTGTTGTGTTGAATACCCTTCCCTTAATGTTTCCCCCAAGAATCCCTATTCAGAATGGGTACTTTTTCCCAAGTGAAACAAACATTGAGCAGTGTTTCACTGTGTTGTTATATTCATTTTGCAAATCACAAATGAGGGTGGAGTTCTTCCTCACCTTATTGTCCGTTAAGTTTTCCTCCTTCACAAAATTACATCTCTAAGGGCCGATGAGATGGCTCCGTGAGTAGAGCTGTTGCTTGCACAAACCCGGTGACCTGAGTATTCCATGGAGCCCACATAAAAGTGGAAGAGGCAAATGGAGTTCAAAACATTGTCTTTTGACTGCCACATGTGTGCTCTGGCACAAAGCTCTCATTAATAATTTAAAAACCACCTCTTTGCAATTTTTGATTGTTTTGTATCATGTTGTTTGGCTTTATAATTATTAACACGAGAAAGTTTTCACTATGGGATTTTAATCTTCTGTTGGCGACATATATAGTTACATGTTTCCTGGTCTCTTACTTCTTTTAACTTTTTAAAAATAATGATCTTCAAAATATTATTATCCACATATTCTATGTAATGCCTTTTGATTGCATGGTTATAATTTGTAGTTTTGGTGAGGTTTAATTCATAATTTAATTTTGGTTGTGTATTGTGCTTATGGTATTAAGCCTAAGAAATCTTTGCTTAGCCAAAGATCCTATAAGCTTTAACATTTTACTTTGTATAATTACATCTGTGATCAATTTCGAGTTGAACTTTTATAAGCTGTGTGATACAGTCTGCCTATGGAGTTCCATGCAATTGTTTCAACAACTTTTGTTACAATGGCTTTCTTTGAGCTTAAATTGCTTTTTCCTTTGTTAGAAATTAGTTGAGCATATTGGTGTTAATTTCTTTCTGTGCATTTTGTTCTTTGCCATTGATCTACATGACTTTGCCTCTGATTCCCTGATCTTGTCGGCTCTTTTATATTATATACATTAGTATTGGTCACAGTGATTTCTTTCCTTTTGTTTTGTCTTGGGTTTGTTTTAGCTATTCAGCAGACTGTGTCTTTTCACATATAAGTTCTGGAATCAACTTGTCTATGTCAACAGAATTCCTAATGCAATTTTAGCAGGCATTGCATTAAATCTACATTTCTGAAAATGTACATACAAATGACATTATATGGACTGAGCAGGATATATTTAGACATTTATGTATATACATATATTCATATAATAGCAATCAATTTAAAAAGAGGCTGTGAATTTGAAGGAGAGTGGAGAGGGGTACATGGGAGGGAGGAAAGGGAAGGAGAAATGTTACAATTATATCATAATCTGAAAAATAAAAAAAAAATCTCTACATCTTCATCATGTTGAATCTTCCAATCCATGGATACATTTCTCCCCATTTATTTAGAACATTAACCATTTCATTAGCATTTTGCAATTCTTAGCATACAGATCTTGTCCACAATACATTTCAAATGTGCTGCTAAGTACTTTGTTCTTCAGCAACATTATTAAATGGGGTTGTGAGTGTTTAGAGTTAGTGTGTAGAGAAAGCTTGATTTCTGTGTTGTTCCAGTACTCTTTTACTTTGCAGAACTCATTTGTCATTCTAAGATGATATTTGTGGTTTTCCTGATATGCCACCTCAAAAATGCACTTTCTTTTAAAATTTGAAGTCTTTGATTTATTCTTTTGTATTGTGCAGAGATTTGGATTTCTAGTAGCATATAATGAGGGTGATAAGAGCTGATCTGAGGCATCCATACCTTGTTTCTGGTGTTATAAGAAAACTCTTCCCTGGCCAGTAAGTAGTATGGCATCTGTAGGTATTTACTTGTCTTCAGATCTGTATTTCTAGTTCACTAGAGTTTTTAACAATGTGAATAGCTTTTCCCTTTGCCGTTGTTCCCTTGAGTGTG
>CM053745.1:44957566-44978677 GCA_028658305.1 Pachyuromys duprasi | reverse complement strand
CATGTCCAAAATAGTCCCTGTTCCCCTTACTAGTATACCCACTTGGGTATTGAGCTACTATTTGCTACATACAAGCAGGGGTTCTAGGTTATAACCATACATGGTCCTTGGTTGGAGAGACAGTCTCATGAAAGACTCCTGTGCCCTGATACATTTGGTCCTTGCGGAGCTCCTGTCCTCTCCAGGTCATACTAACTCCTCCTTCTTTCATATGATTCCCTGCACTCTGCCAAAGGGTTGGTTATGATTCTTAATATTTGCTTTGATACCCTGCTGGGAAGAGACTTTCCGAGGCCCTCTGTGGTAGGCTCTTGTCCTGTTACTTGTTTTCTCCTACATCCAATGTCCATCCAATTTGACTTTCTAAGTGAGGCTTAATCCTCTTACCCCAGGTCCTCTTTTTCATTTATCTTCTTGAGGTGTATAGATTCAGTATGTTTATCCTATCTTATAGGTCTATATAAGTGAGTATATACCATGTGTGTCTTTCTGCTTTTGGGATACTTCACTCAGGATGATCATTTCCAGGTCCCACCATTTGCCTGCAAATTTCATGATTTCCTCATTTTTAATTGCTGAGTAGTATTCCATTGTGTACAACGTATATATTTAAAGCCTCAGTCAAATAGAAACCTCAGGAAACAAAAACAAACTATTCTAAATAGCTCCTAGGGTAAAGAGGAAATCAAAGGTTTAATTATAGACAAATCAGAAATACGGGTACAGAGTCATTCTGGCTAGTGACACATTTGACAAATGAAGAACTAGCTTGGGTTTCTTTGTTGTCTAATAAGGAAAAAAAATCATTACAAAGAAACTAGGAATAAAAAAGGAAAGTTTTGATTCGAAGAACCCCCTGCAGAACAACAAAGGAGCAGACTTCCAGGATCTCCCCCAAGGATGGGTAGTGGTCTGAATAGGTTTGGTCCCCATAGACTCATGTGTTTCATTGCTTGGCCATGGGGGTGGCACTGTTAAGAGGTGTGACCTTGTTAGAGTAGGTGTGGCCTTGTTGTAGGAAGTGTGTCCCTGTGGGGGCAATTTTGAGGTCTCCTATGCTCAAGCTCTGCTTCCTCCTTGCTGCCTGCAGAGCATGACCTAGAACTTTCAGCTCCTTCTCTAGCACCGTGTCAATCTGCATGCTGCCACCATGATGAAGCTGGGCCAGTCCCAATTAAATGTTCTCCTTTATGAGAGTTGCTTTGGTCATGCTGTCTTTTCAAAGCAACAGAAACCCTAACTAAGACAGAAGGGAAGGAGGAACCCACCTCAGTGCCTTTCCTTGATCTCTCAAAAAGAATTGAAATTGGTGTTGAAGCTTACCACACACTTCGTATAGTAATAGAAAGTGTAGCTAGAAGAAGCCATTCAATATGTCATATATGACAAATTGTATTTCACAACGATACTTCTATCTATATGTTCCTGCATTCCCATGTGGTAATACAAGTGTGATAGACATTTATCTCTCTGTCACACATGATATATGATCTGTATTCATTTTCCTCCAAAACAGGCAGAGACTCACCCATGTCAACATGTAAAATAAGAAAAGATGTTATAGGAGACCCAAGGCTGAGGCTGGGTCAAGAAAACGTAACTTCTTTCTCTCTCTCTCTCTCTCTCTCTCTCTCTCTCTCTCTCTCTCTCTCTCTCTCTCTCTCTCTCTCTCTCTCCCTCCCTCCCTCCCTCCCTCCCTCCCTCCCTCCTTCCCTTTCTTTCCCTTCCTCCCTTCATCTCTTTCTTTTATTTTCCCTCTCCTCTATTCTCTCTCTCTTCTCAGTGTTTATAGAAAGTTAAGCAGACTGTAGAGCTTAGGTGTGTGTGTGTGTGTGTGTGTGTGTGTGTGTGCATGTATTGGCACACATTTGTAATCCACTTAGGAGGCCAAGAAATGAGAATGGAGTTCAAGTTCGGCCTTGGGAACAGAGACTTCTTATTTTAAAACCAAAAGCTTATTATATAAAGTAAAATGAAATTGATACATGGCTTATGCTTTTAATTCCAGTACCCAAGATGCAGAGGCAGGTAGATTCCTGTGAGTTTGAAGTCAGCAGGGTCTACAAAGAGAATTCCAGACCAGCCAAGGCTACACAGCGAAACCCTGACTCAAACTTGCAAACAAAAGATTAAGGCCAACAATAAACTTTTCCAAGAAATATGACAAGTTAGTGATACTGTAGAATAAGAATAGGTCAAGATAAAACGTCTTAGAAACAGGAAGATTTAATATATAATAGTAAAAAATCCAAATATGAGTGATGAAATAAATTACAGAATCTATGAAACTCTATGAAAGGATAAGAAACTGAAGTCTCTTTTGCGCCTTTACCTTCCAGATTCAGCTGTGGTTACAAATTCTTGTAGTTCAGGGGCGAATTTCTCACTTGTCCGCAGAGGAAAGTGATACTGATTTCTGGTTTAAAGGGGTACTGATGTGGGGAATCTTAAAAACGTAAAAAGGGATTTAAATTCCGTAGTTATCAGGAAAGTAATGACTTTCCCTTCTTTAGAGTTTCAAATGAAAGTAGTAAAAATAGGACATGTAAAAGATTTCCCAAGCCAGACACTTGGATTCAACTAATCCCCCTTTTGGGATAATGAACATATGGGTCTCTCCATATTCCACAGTATTTTCACAGGCTTCTGGCCCAAGAAACCACAGAGCTGCCATACTCTAGAAACTACTCCTCTGTTTTTTTCAATTATAATTACTGAGAACACACAAGTCACTGATTGTGGTGGCAATGAAAAGAAAAAAGGCAAAAGACACAATGTAATATCAAGAAAGAGACTCTTCGCCTTCTATTGGGATGTGCTTCCTATAGTAGATCCAGGTATGGAAGTTTCCTCTTTCCATATTATAAAATAAACACCCCCCCCATCCATCCATTCCAAGTTTACCTGGTGAAAGGCTAACCTCCAATATAACAGTAGGAAGAGGTAAAGCTTTTGAAGATTTAGGGAGGTCATAAAGATGGAGAGTTCATGAAATGGGATTAAAGACTTTGTGGAAAAGAGATTGTAGCCCCTGCTATGTAGACTTATAAAACAATGAGAAGACAGCCAAGGACAAGCTAGAAGCCAGACCTCACCAGACACACAGGCTCTTCCAGCATCCTGACATTAGACTCCCCAGCCTCTAGAGCTAGGAGAAATGAATTTCTGTTGTTTAGGCTACTGCATGGTACTTTCTCATAGCTAACCAAACTGAAATATTTAAATTTAAAAAATATAATTTTAAAAGCTAATCAGTGTCCTTTAAAAGCATGGCCACATCTAAGCAAAGTATCTGCTTGACATTCATATGAAACAGTGTCCACTAAGCCTCTTGACGTTTTCTATAAAGCCCACTTCATCTTTAGTATTATGATGCTACGTTTACCATATCTGTCTGCATATGAGGCAAATGTAAAGCGAATACTGCAAAACACCGTGCCCTGTGCCAGCAATAATCATAAAAAATATATCAACATGGCCTAGTGCCAAAACTGGATTCCATAAACAGTGAACTGCACATGATTCAAGTCGAGGAGGAAGGTGGAGGCACACAGCTGAGGGATATTTAAACTTTTATGCCCACAGGGAACTCTAAAGCAGATGCAGACCCTTAGAAGAGTTCATCATAGGACTCTGCACTGTGCAGAGAAGACTGTTTCCTGCTTATTCACGGCTCTAACAGAAACTCCTGAGTGCCAAGAAAACTGTGGACAACTTAGAACAGCAGCATCAAACAGGTATGGTGGCTCCTGCCTACATAATTCCCGCATTTGGGAAGCTAAAGTACGATAATTTGGGGCTAGTCTAGGATACAGTGTAATTCCCATCTCCAAAATAAACAAAGCAGAGTATTTTTTTAAGAATAGTAGCATCTAAGGGATTCGTTTATATTCCAAAATGTGTTAATAAAATCTACCTACCTAAAATCAGAAGGAAAGAGAAAATTTTCTGACTCTGAGGTTCTGCATTCAAAAACTGACTCAGTCTGGTCGAGCAGATTACTTTTCCACTGGATTTTGTATTGCAGGGAAGCCAACGGCACTTTTCCGGAATGTGGTGTCAGGTCACGGGTAGCAGTATTCCTTGTATTCCCTCTCCCCATGCAGCTGAGCCCATGGTGCAGCTCCTGTGACCCGCTGACCCATTCTTGGGCTTTCTTGACATCACCAGTAAGTAGAACAAGAAACACCTTTGGTTCTGAAATGCACACACTCATTTCTGTTCAGCTGAGACACCTGGGCATGCACTCTGTGATCTGAAACACCCTCATGAACAGCTGCTGTGTGTATCAGCACATTTCTGTATTGAACATTAGGGATTTATTATTGGATCCTAAACAATACAATAGCAATATCTAGTGTTTCTACTTGAGACATCTGCTGCAAACCCACTCAAGGCTCTTTGGCAAATACACTCCTGAGACCCAGACCGAAACCACCTCTATGACTTCCAGCTCTGTGAACAACAGGACACTGGAACTTCCACACTACTTCAGTATTGACATGAGAATTTAGAAGATAAGAACACATTTGTTACTTGAGTATATGCCATAAGCCTTGACTTGGCTTGTATTCAGTATTTTACAGACTGACCTCAATAGCTTAAAGGTGACTCTTCAGCCACACGATACGTTTCTGGCTTCTCCAACCTTTTGAAGTTCTGATGTATTGTCATCAAAAAAGTTTGTGCAGAAACACTGTTTTGATTGCGTTATCAAAAAACATGACTGCAGAAGAATCTCATAATGTCAAAAGCAAATTTACAGCTTTGTTTGGGGTAATATTCATTGATTTCCTGGACAAGATGCAACTTATAAGCTAGTGCTTGGATATATACGTGTATATGTTTGAAATGTATATAGTAAGATGGGTTACCATACTAAAAATCTGTTAGCATGCCAGCGACCACATAACTACAAATAGCATAGCTCCTACCTCACGAAACAGGAAAGACCGCATGAAAAGACTGACCATTTGCAGCTTCTGTTCTCTTGTTAAAACTCTGTCTTCGAAGGATAGCTATTTACAATTTGGAATTCCAAACATGCTAAACCTTTGTAAGTAGATCATTCCTAAATGGTAAGGCTTCAAGTTCCTCATTCCAACACTTATAAGAATCTGCGTTCCTTAACAGAAGCTGTGGCTCCTTACTATCAAGGAGCTAAGAAACAATGTATTTCTCTTTATTACAAGGGAACCGACGTAAAGAAAACACAGTTTCCACAGTCCAAAGGGATAAACATGAAAATAATGATGCAGATTAATAAGTAAGCCTACATTCTTTATCTAACATAGCATTTTCCTCCAGGAGGAACTGTTTCATTTGCCTTTTAAATTAATACAAAAACAGCATTTTTCCTTGGCAAGAAAGAAATTGTTTTGTATTATTTACCTAGACTGCATCTGTGTTTCTGCAAAGTATAGTAAATACATTTCTGGAGCAAGACATGTTTCTGTGATAATGTGAGTAATGCTTCTTAAATACTCTGGAGGGCCTTAGAACACTTCCCAAAAGTGCCCGGATGCAGGCAAGGTTACTAAGGACACAGGATGACGATAAAGGTGCTTTCAGCATTTGTCACTCTGTTATCAGAAGAAAAATATAACTGGATGTCTGCCAGAACAGAAGCCACCAGAAGGCAAGGGCCAGGGCTGTTCCAGGCATTTTGAGGACAGTCTGGCTTCAACTCATTCCTACTAGATACATACTTCAGTCTGACTTCCTCGGGAATGCCCCCAGAATCTGCAACCCAGCTTGGGTGACGCCTGACGCCAACAACACTGGGTTAATTTCCACAGGCTCCAAAGCGTTCCTGCTACAGCAATTGCAGCAGCCGCTCATTATGCTCTCAACTAGTTAAGTGGACAAACGCTTCATAAAGAGCCAATAGCTGATAGGCTAGGGCTGGCATGGACTCACGCCCCAGACCACCCAGATCAGAGAACTGCTTTTAGCAAATCTCTTGTCTCGCAGAACCTCTGGAACTACATGGTGATCATAATACCGATTCTTTACATGATGACTTATTCATTCGTTCAGTTCAATGCACATTTTCTGAGTTCTTTGGTGGTGCCTGCCTGTAAGTAGACAGTCTCATGTGGGAAGGAGAGAAGACTACCAGTACCATTTGATAATAGGTTGATAATAGGTTGTTGAGAGAGTAGTCCCAGTTCTCCCCCAATATCCCTTAGACCATTGGCATGATCAATTTCACTTGTACATAAGTTATAACCACTAAATATATTACTGCTATTATTATATTGAGCCATAGCTATTAGATCAAATAAGAAAAGCAAAAAGAAGAGATGCAGGGCCAGGTAACCAATGTGTAAAGAGCTTGCTGAGGGAGCAAGAAGTCACTAGAACCCATTACCTTGTGTGGTGATGTGCTCCTGTAACCCCGGCACCAGGGAGTAGAGACAGAAAGATCCCAGGTGCTCACTGGCCATCAGGTGTGTCCAATGAGAGAGCTCCAGCTGTTAGTTCTTCAAAAGAGAAGGTGGAGGTTAATAGAGGAAGACAGACACTCCATGTCACTCACCACCGCCACCATCACCACAAATCATCATCATCATCATCATCATCATCATCATCATCATCATCATCAATAATAACAGATGCAGGTTAACGTATTTTTTCTTCCTTCCTGCTATTTTCTTGTTCTGGTGGGTACTTCCTTATTGTAAATTTACACCTATAAAGTTTCATTTCTGAAAAAAGTAACGTTTCTTATAATGCAAAGTTATTGGTGAAAATCCTGTTTTACTTTTCATGGTAAAGTGTATTCACACCCTCCCTTGATTCTATCCATAATTTTTTCTTTACATTTGATAAGCTAGAGAAGTATAGGTCCTGCTTAGTATTCATAAAGTTAAATGAAGTTCATTTAATTTCATGAGCCCAACATTCAAATATTTATCATGGAATTTGAAACCTTCCAGCCACTGTCCCTTCAAATATTTCTGCCTCCCTATTCTTTTCAGGTAATGCCTTAATATGCATTGTCCTGTGTGACTGTCCCGCATTTCATAGATACTTTGCCTCATTATTTTTCATTTCTTTTAAATCTTTGCATTTGAGTTTTAGAAGTTTTTATTGCTACATTTTTAAGCGCACTAACATTTTTCATAGGATTGTGCTCATGAAACCATCAAAGGCATTCTTTATCTTTGTTACAATGCTTTTTATTGCTAAAATTATTTTGACTCTTACCATTTCCATCTCTCCATTTATATTGCCCATCTGTTCTTGCATGTTGCCATCACTTTCCATTAGCTCCATTAGCATATTAATAACTTATTTTAATTTCTGGTATGGTAATTCCAAAATCTCTGCTATATGTAAATCTAGTTCTGAGTTTTGTCTTTCCGAGTGTGAGTCCTAGCTTTCATCACACCATGTCATTTTCTGTTGAAAGCTAGACATGCTATCTCAGGTGAAAGGAACTGGGGAGCTAAGTCTTCAGCATGGAAGTTCTATGTGTATCTGGTTGTGTATTGGGCTGTTTACTATTGAATAACCCTGTAGGTGTCAGTGGCTAGAATATGTCTAGAGCAGTGCGTCTCAAGCTGTGGGTCACCAGCATCAGAAAAGACATGTTTCCAATGGTCTTAGGGACTGAGACACTGCTTAGTAACAAGATTTTGAAGTAGCAATTTTATGTTTTGGGGTCACCACAACCTGAGGAACTGTGTTGAAGGGTCGCAGCCGTAGGAAGGTTCAGAACCATGGCCTTAGAGGGACTTGTTTTCTCTCCTTACTTCTGCGGCAGGTTCCCTAGAAGCTGCTTCTTAAATAGAACTGTGCTTCGGGGTTGTATGTAACTCTCCAGCCTCCATATGTGAAAGCTGTGAGAACGGATGGGCTGGTGAGAGGTAAAGATAAAAGGATTTGGGTATTAGGCCTTAGTGCTTTAGGAAGCCTGAGCCCTTCAGCTGTAGCTCTCCAGCTTTTTGTTTTCCTTTCTCTTTCTTCCATAGGGGAAGCAAGGGGACTGGCCTGAGCTATAACTGTCCTCTCCCTCAAGGCTTGGTTCATCTCTCACTAAACCACACTGGTTAGACACTGGTTAAGTAGTGTCTGGTAGCAGGACTTGTTAGTAACATCACTCTGTGCTTTAAAATGGTTACTTTTCACCTTCTTCATGTCAAAAAACTGAGGGGATTTCCTTTGATCTTGACCCTGTGCTCATCATCAACTTTTAGGGGTCAAGTTCAAGAAGGAGGAATGTTTTTCACAGTCAGGGTCTAGAAGGTCAGAATCTCGCGAGTATTTCTCACACACCACTCCCATACCCTCTCCCAAATTCACGATCACTTCTGTAATTGTTAACATATATACTCCTCTGAGTCCATTTAGCATTGCTCATGTGTACACGTCCAGGACTGTCCATTTTGGATTGAGCAGCCTCTGCTGGAGCTCACCCCTGGAGGAGACTGTTTCTCCCTCTCTCAGAAGGGGTTGTTTCCTAGTCTCCTACAGCTTTTCAACCACCCTTTAAATGTTTCCACAGGTGCAGCTTCAGCTCCAATCACTACTTCCTACTTGTCTCTCTAGTTTGTACAGCGGTAGTTTGCTCTGTGACCATGATCCACTCATCGGCTCAGGGAAGAGTTCTTCATTTTCAGCCTCTCACTCTTCCTCTGATGACAAGATTGGCAACTTGCAATTTTTGGCTGTCGGTTGAGAAACGTCTCCTCCTCTTTGCCTTTGTGTATGTAAAATGATGGGATTCAAATACTCTTAAAAGACAGTCCCAATAGTTAAAGGGAACTTTATATGGTAACAAAAAAGATCAGTTACTATATAAATGGTTAAGATATTTTCCTTCTAAGTAGTAAATAGCATATTACTATAACATAAAAATCAACCCTGTTTCTAATTTGTGAAATTGCTGTAGAATACTTTAGTAGCAGGTGCGAAAAATAGAGTGAACATAGGAGAATAAGACTAGAAGTAAGCAAAATATCTGAGAGAGACAGAGAATGAGTACTCATGGTGCAGTATTAAAAGAGTGAACAAAACCCCAGGATGAGCTATATTCATGCAATGTCCTTTAAACTTTCGCATTCATGACTATGGACAAAACATGAGCTGAAGTTAATAATTTTATCATTATACTACATTTCTCAAATGTATGTGTGATAGGATTTTCCTTAACATAATGAGATACCAGACACCTATCTTCAGTGACAGGTGAAAAAAATTGAGGGTTTAATATCCTCAGTAAACTAATTATAGGTCATGAGATTACAGGTAATTTAGAGAAGCTACAAAATCCAACATCTCTATTTCCACCATTGCATGCATAGAAACGCCCGTGACAATGCTGTCATTCTCCTTTGTGCGACCAAGGCAGGATGGCAGGCACTAAATAATGCATAAGCTACCGACATTCATGCTCATATCCCTTTTCAAAAAATGGTGAAGTGTTTCTTTTATAGTCCACAAAGAATTGAAATCATATGGTGAATCCTGATAATTGCTTTCAGCAGGAGCTCTTGGCACCAGCTCCAGGTTCCCCGGCTCACTCATATCGGGAACGGAGACTGTCCCTGAATATAGATGAGCACAGCACCCAGGGAGCACCCCAGCTGCAGAGCTTCCACAAGGCTGGAAGGATCCAGGCCAGCTCCTAGCCCTGCCTTGACTCCTTTTTCAACAATTAGTCCTCTTCCTACTTGCATTGTTACTTTACTATGAAGTCAGGCTAATATTCTATACAAGTCAATCATATTCACAGATAAATGTGAGGCTCTTTCCTCCACCTCAGGACACATATCCCAAAATAACTACATTGAAAACATAATAGAAGATAGAATCTAAGCATGCATCGGTGATAACTCTTAATTACTGGACCACACAGAGATTCACAGACATTTCAATTTTATAGAATTTGGTCCTAGAAGAACTATGGAGGACGACGGAATAGTGCAAAGAAACACTTTACCCAAACAGACTGTCTCCTTTTCTGTCCACTCTAACCTCTTTCTTTGGATCTTCTCTAAGCTTTCAACTTTAATGATGGATTCTTCTAACATCTTGATTTGCTCTCCTTGATGACTGAAGAGATGGCTCAGTCCACAAAGTGCCTATTATGAAAGCATATAGACCTAAATTGGGCTCCCTAGCACCCATGTCAAAGCTAGGTGTTGTGGAATTACATCTACGAAAACAGCGGAGAAAACAGGCCAACCAGCCTGGCCAATCAGGAACTGTCAGGTTCAGTAGTGAGAGATTTTATCTAGAAAATAAGGTACAAAGTGACCAAGAAAGAGCTGATTTTGGCTTCTGGCCTACAGACATACAAGCAAACTCACGTGGATGTGTGTACACATCCATATGCTTGTGTGCACACTCACATATATGCAAGACTGAACCTGAGTTTGTAGCAACTCTAATATGACACTTCTTGTCCATGAGATTCCTCAGACTGTTGCTTTGTTTCAGCATTTGTTGTTTGTAGATAATATATTTTCCCTACCAGATAAAGGATATAAGGTGATGAAGTTGCAATATCCTTTGGATCTCACCTATATTTCTTCCAGCGTTGAGAACTACACACATAATTGATTCCCAGCAGGTATTTATAAAATTAAGCCTAGGGAACTGAATTATATTGGAGAAGTGTGATTAGTGACATGCACAGGGATTGGTTGGGAAGACCCGTCCCTTATAGCTGTGTATGAAGGGAGGTAAGTATAACATCTCCAAGGGGTAGAAAGGTAAACTGAGAAAGGAGCTGAGCATTCGATCTCTCCATGATAGGTTCACCATGCTTCAGTTCCTTGTCAAATCATATAAAGCTCTTACTGAGAGTCAGTAGTGATCTACAGGTTAGAAACTGCAAAGAGAAATAAAACCAATTCATCAAAGCATAACATTGTATTATATGCATGGTTTCCTTTGGATTATATCTTCTAGTCATTCATCTTTCCAATCCCTCAGCAGTTTTCTGTTTTATCTGATAGCCCTAGTTGCTAGCATATTGATTCGCTGATCTCATTCATATATATGTGCCTGATACACACATCCACACATGAAAACAATGGTAAGTGACTTTTGTGTATTAGGAAGACAGAAACAAAGTGAAGAGTATTTTCGTAACAGAAGAGTCATGATCTGAGCCCCGTTCTTCTATGACACTGACCTACATTTGTGCGTCAGCCATGGCACACGATGCAGTAGTTAGGATAGAATAAGGAAGAACGTTATGAACTTGCTTATGTGATACCTGACCTCACCTATTTTGAGAAAATCACTTCCTCTAAGCCTCCATTTTCATATAAGAAAGAAGTGCAGGTAATCATATGAAATAAGGGGGAATTAGTATGACCTGGAGAGGACAGGAGCTCCACAAGGACCAAATATATCTGGGCACAGAGGTCTTTTCTGCGACTGATTCTCCAACCAAGGACCATGTGTGGATATAACCTAGAACCTCTGCTCAGATGTAGCCCATGGTAGCTCAGTATCCAAGTGGGTACCCTAGTAAGGGGAACAGGGACTATTTCTGACATGAACTCAATGGCTGGTTCTTTGACCTCCCCCACCCCCTGAGGGAAGAGCAGCCCTGTTAGGCCACAGAGGAGAACTTTGTAGCCAGTCCTGAAGATACCTGATAAACCTGGGTCAGACGAAAGGGGAGGAGGTCCTCCCCTATCAGTGGACTTGGAAAGGGGCAGGGAGGAGATGAGGGAGGGTGAGAATGGGAGGGAATGAGATACAGCTGGGATACAAAGTTAAAAATCTGTAATATTTAAAAATTAAAAATAAATTCAAAAGAAAAAGAGGGTAATTTTTCCCCCGACAGGAATCTTAAAATTGAAGATTAATCCAAACCAATGGTTCTTAACCTTCCTAATACTGCAAAATTACAGTTCCTTATGTTGTTGTGGTACTCCAACCATAAAACTATTTTGTTTCTACTTCAAAACTGCAATTTTGCTGCTGTTAAAATTGTGATGTAAATATCTAAAATGCCAGATATCTGATACGCAACCTTCCAAAGGGGTCTCGACCCACAGTTTGAGAACCACTGGTGGTAGACCAATGGCTGTGAGACTTTAACAGCCTCCAAAACACCCAGCAGAGTTTGGTGAAGTTCTGTTGCTGGTTTTCTAACCTAGTAGCTCTATAATGGAGACAAAAGGTTTGAATCTCTGAAACAGTTGTGGCAGGGGTGAGATGCTGCTTAGAGTCAAGAAGCTGAGAACCTCAGACCTGCCCCTAGAAGCATAGGATCGGCATTCAAGATGTGTGTAGCATTATTTCCAAAGCTTGGGAAGTACTTTTATGAAATAACAGATGATGGAGAAAACAGGCATTCACAAGAGACATAATCAAGAGCACAAGTCCTGGAAAGGCAGAACACAGGTGGAGGGTCATCCCAGCCAAAGAAGTCAGACCTTGGGAAGAAAGAGGTGATCTATGCTTTCATATTATGCTGGGAAAACACTCCTCATTTTGTAAATGTCCTTTGTAAAGTAATTTTAACTGTTTTACATTAGACAGGATGGAAATGATTTACTTGTGCCTCTTCTTCCTCTTCATGTGTGACCTCATCCTCTGAATGTGGTGAAACTTTAATGGCCTAGGAGTTGAGTGATTAACGTTGGTGGGAGTTGCCTGTGTTAATCTCTTGTGCATAGCTGCAGAAATGGGTATTTATCTGCTAAACTTTTCCAGATTTAGCCCTTCCACGTGCAGTACAATGGAGTGTCAGAAAAAAAAAGTCTATAAAGATGTTTTATTTAACAGGGACCATATGGAAGTTGGATTGTTGGCTCCTCAATATGGAAATACTACGGAATATGTAACAACGATTTTAAAACAATGAATTCACATAGTCAGTGGCGAAAGAACTGCCTGAAGATATGTTTAAATTCTCTTTTGGCACATTATAGGAAGGAGGAAGAAAGCAATTATTGAACAAAATTATGTTTGAGATTTGGGGCCACACCTGTGTTCTGTATTTCTATTAATTCTCCCACTCACCAAAACTTTGAAGAGACAATGATAGCACATATAAATGTCCCAGTGTGTGTTTATCTTCATCTCCAAGACTGGCCTGGCCTTTCACCACTGTGCATTTCTCAAAATGGACCTTCATTTTTCATTTCCGATTCCCCAAATCAGAGCCTCATTTTCCCACATCTAGATTATCTCAATAACTATTTAATTTCTCTGTGTCCCAATCTAGGACATTTTTACACCTATGTCATATAATACTATCCTGTCTTGCACTGACTTGGACTATAGTAAGTAAGTAAAAGCCCAAGATGGCCTCCAAATCAGGTATATATGGTCTGGCTGAACCCAACTCAAACTGACTCTCTGATCTTTTACATTCACCGCTCCTTTGCTATAGTGAACAAGCTGTGGCTTTGGCAAAGCTTGAACTTCCCCCCTCAATGCTGTTGCCTATATTGACTGGAGTTTTAATTACTAGTACAAATTAATACTTCAATATTTAGAGAACAATTATATAAGAATAACCTGAATTGATGCTCAAATGATCAGACTTGTACATTAATAAATTCACATTTAACAGCAATGTAAGTTCCTTTTATTATGCAGTTGGTGGTGATAGTATGTTTGTGTGCTTGTATTCTTTTGGTTTTGCATTTGTGATCTATATTCAGTGTATTCTTGGGTATAGTTGACCTTGTTAGATTGGAGTTTTTCTTCAAAAATCTTCTGTAGGGATGGGCTGGTGCACAGATAATGTTTAAATTTGGTTTTTGTCATAAAATATCTTGTTTTCTCCGTCTATGGTGATTTAAAGTTTTGCTGGGTATAGTAGTCTGGGTTGGCACCTGTGGTCTCTTAGCATCTACATGACATCTGCCCAGGCCCTTCTGGCTTTCATAGTCTCTGTTCAAAAGTCAGGTGTGATTCTGATACGTCTACCTTTATATGTTACTCGGCCTTTTCCCGTTGCCAATGTATACATATATATATACATATATATATGTGTGTGTGTGTGTGTGTGTGCATATATTTATATATATACATATATATGTATACATACACATACATTTGGTGTTTTGATTATGTGGTGGGAGATGTTTCTTTTTCTGGTCTAGTCTCTTTGGTGTTACGCAAGCCTCTTGCATATTTAAGGGTATCTCTTTCTTTAGGTTGGGAAAATATTCTTCTATGATTTTCTTGAAAATATTTTCTGGACCTTGGAGCCTGGAATCTTCTTTTTCATATATTCTTATTATTCTTAGATTTCATCTTTTCATAGCATCCTTGATTTCTTGGATGTTTTATGTCAGGAATTTTTCCATTTTAATATTTTCTTGAGAGATGTATCATTTTTTTTTCAATTTTATCTTCAATGCCTTAGATTCTCTCCTCCTTATCTTGTATTCTGTTGGTGATGTTTACCTTTGTGGTTCCTGATCTTTAAGTTTTTCATCTCCAGAGTTTTCTCTGTGTTTTCTTTATTGATTCTAATTCCATTTTCAGGTCTTGAAGAATTTTATTCATTTCCTTCACCTATTTGATTGTGGTTTCCTGTCTGTCCTTGATGGCCTCTATTTGTTTGGTTGTATTATTTTGACAAATTTATTCAGTTACTTTTTACATGCTTCGGTAGAGCAAAGGACTCTATCACTAGAAGGAAACAACAGTATAAAAATTGGGAAAATATCTTCATTAATCCTATATCCAACAAAGGGCTAATATCCAGAATATATAAAGAGCTCAAGAAATTAAACACCAACAAACAAAATAATCCAATTTAAAAATGGGATACAGAGCCAGAGAATTCTCAACAGAGAAATCTAGAATGGTGGAAAAATGCTTAAAGAAATGCTCAATGTCCTTAGTCATCAGGAAAATGTGAATCAAAAGGACTCTTAGATTCCATCTTACACCTGTCAGAATGACTAAGATCAAAAACTCAAGGGACAACCATGCTGGAAAGGATGTGTATAAAGGGGAACCCTCCTCCATTGCTGGTGGGAGTGTAAACTTCTACAAGCACTTTAGAAATCAGCTGGTGCTTTCTCAGAAAACTGGGAATAGCCATACATCGAGACCCAGATACATGACTCCTGGGCATATACCCAAAAGATGCTCTACCATACAACAATGACATTTGCTCAACCATGTTCATAGCAGTTTTGTTCCTAATAGCCAGAATCTGGAAATAGCCTAGATGTCCCTCAACCAAAGAATGGATAAAGAAACTGTGATACATTTACCCAATGTAATACTACTCAGCCATTAAAAACAAGTAAATCATGTAATTTCCAGGCAAATGGATGGAAAGATGAAAGATCATTCTGAAAGGGGTAACACAGACCCAGAAAGACACACTTGAAACATACTCACTTATATGTGGATTTTATTCATATTGTACAGGATAGGCACACTACAATGTACAGACCCCAAGAAGATAAGTCTGATGGACATGTTAGGCTTCATGTGGGCCCACTAGATAGGGGAGTGGGGTATATCTCTGACACAGACTATGTTGCTTGCTCTTGGATCACCTCCTCCTGATGAGACTTCCCTACCAGGCCACAGGGGAGAAAGACAATCTCAGTCCACATGTGAATAGATGAACTGGGGTGTCTGGGTCAGGGGCTCCCCTATTTTGAGGAATAGAAGAGAGAAGATTCGGGAGAGAGGGTGGGGCTGGAAGGAGAAAGGGGAGGGGCCTATGTCTGAATGCAAATTAAATTAATTATTTAAAAAAGAAATGTAAGTAGAGATGTAAATAAATTATCTACTGGGAAGAATAAAGATATGGCTAAAATAATTATAAAGCAAAATTGGGTCTATAGAGATTGCTCAATGATCAAGAACATACTGCTTCTGGAAAGGACTTGAGTTCAGTTTGCAGAACTCGCATAGGACAACACAAAACTGCCTATAACTCCAGGTCTGGAGATCTTGTGCCTTCTTCTGGCCTTGGAGAGTATGCACACTTTTGGCATTTGTTCACACACACACACAAATTCAAGGCAAACACAAACATATACATCATCATCCACATGCATATGTGAACACACACTTGTGCACATGCACACTGACAGGGGACATGGGGGAAAACTGGGGATCATTAAGCCTCAGATACTCTCATCTTATGAACCATCACGAGTTCCATGATACATACATCAAAAGAATGAACCCAAAAAATATCTTGCTAGAAGCTGAATACATGCAATGATAATTAAATTTATGGCAGGTTGACATGAAATAAATTCCAATATTCTAAAGATAAATTCTCTACTGAGCTACCAAGAATTCCCATGGAAAGGTTTGCAACTAATTGGTTATTTATTAATTTCAAACCTAGGGAATTTTGGACTCCTGTTAAATATAATTTTCTTTCATTTTCCTTTCATGATAAATTTCTATTCTCTAGGTTTTATATCCTCCTGTTACTCAAGAGGAATTTGTGACAATGATGCTTGTCTCCTCACAGTTTAACACTCTTCATTAAGAGGCACCCTCAATACAGAAGAAGAGTTACATGTTTTTTGACATATGTAATTTTGAACTGTAATTTGATTATAGAACTTTGTCAACATTATCTCATACCTTGATAACTGTGGAGATACAGATGAGGATCCTCAGATACTGGGACCAGAGGGAACTTTTTCAAGCATCTCACATGATTCCTACACCATATAGATTTTTTTAGGAATATCAGAAATCTTCCACTTACATCAATAATGGAGTACCATGAATGAAACCAAATTTTCTTTCTGATGATAGACAACTGTGGATGATATAGATCAGCTGAAGAGATGGATAAGTGGTAAAGAGACATCATTGCACTTCCAGAGGACATGGGTCCAAATCCCAGCACCCACATGGCTGCTCACAAAAATCTATCACTCCAATTGCAGGGGATCCAATGCCCTCTCCAGGCTTTCATGGCCCCCTAACACACATGTGGTACATAGACATGCATGTAGCCAAAACCCCTGTACACATCAAGAAAAAAATAAACAAGCCTAAAAGAGGTGTGTAATATGCAAGAAGAAACACCATCTGAAACCAGCTAAGAAGTCTTGGACTGGAAGGATTAGCCTCCAGAAGAGAAGCGATGGGGAACCACTTACTATCATCATTGCTTTGATACATGTGTCAGTTCCTGGCCGTACACACAGGAAGCAAATATCTCAAATTGAGGAATTCAAGCTTCAAAATTAAGTTACATACAATTTTGAATTCAGAACTCTTAAGACAACCAAGTAACAAGGGAACAACATTCAGGTCAAGAGAACAATGGTGAAGTAAACTGGAGTGGCATTTGGCTTTTACCCATGGTATTGGCTGAATGGACCAAAAAATGGAAAGCACCAGCATAAGAATGCTGAAGACTGTGAAAGGCTTCATGTTTTCATAGAGGCTAAATCAAAATGTGGCTTCGTAAAATGTAAGGGTAGCAAGTATATGTTAAACCATCCTAGCTAAGCTCTCAGGTGAGACCCCAGAAAACCAATGCAACAGGAGAAAGAACATTCAGAGAAAGACTTGTGTAGGAATTAAACTCAGCTTGCCTCTTCACTGACTGAAACAGGACAACTAGACTTTCTATAACTGTCCTCCACAAAGAGGGAAGGTGACACCAAGAGCTCTTTAAATGCTTACACACAGTGTCAAGTATGCAACCTCAAACTACCAGTTATTACTGGAAATGGGTGGAAACAAGGAAAAATAAAACAGTAAGAGTTACACAGGCATTGACATTATCAAAAAGTGAGATTCCAGTAACGATTATTTGTATGTTAAAGAAAACCGTTCAGGGCTGGGGAGCTGACCCAATGAATAAAGTGCTTGTCTGAGTTTAGATTCCCAGCAGCCACATAAAAGTAGGGTTCAGAGATGTACATATGTAAGCTCAGCACTAAGGTGAGGAGACAGGACGGGCCCCAGAGCTCACCAGCCTGCCAGCCTGGCCAAAAGCAAATTGACAATCTCTGGTTTCTGCCTTCTAGATATTCATGTTTAATCCACCTGTTTGGGCTGCTCACAACGTTGGTCCAGGAAACTTCTTATTGCAATGGGCAGTAACTAATACAGGGACATATCACCATTCAACCTACTGAGACTAAGCAATTGTTAGTGTTCAGGCATAGGTGGGTCATCTATATTAATTGCCCTCCACCTCGCTCTTGGTTTCATTGATTCTTTGATTTGTTTTCCTTTGTTTCTAATTCATTGATTTCAGCTCTGAATTTGATTATTTCCAATTGTCTACTCCTCTTGGGTGTTTCTGCTTCTTTTTTTCCCCCCTAGGGCTTTCAGGTGGGTCATTAAGATGCTTGTGTGAAATATCTCAAACTTCTTTCTGGAGGCAGGTAGTGCTATGAACTTTCCTCTTAGCACTGATCTCATTGTGTCCCATAAGTTTGGGTATGTTGTGCCTTCATTTTCATTGAATTTTAGGAAGGATCTAGTTTCTTTTTTTATTTCTTTCCTGACCAAGCTGTCATTGATTAGACAGCTGTTTAGTTTCCATGTGTATGTAGGATTTTTGTTATATCTGTTGTTGCTGAGGTCTAGTTTTAGGCCATCGTGGTCTAATATGATATCCTGGAAGGGACAGGAGCTCCATAAGGAGAGCAACAGAACCAAGAAATCTGGGCCCAGTGGTCATTTCTGAGACTGATACTCCAACCAAGAACCATGCATGGAGCTAACCTAGAGCCCCTGCACAGATGTAGCCCATGGCAGCTTAGTCTCTAAATGGGTTCCCTAGTGAGGGGAATAGGAACTGTCTCTGACACAAACTCAGTGGCTGTTTCTTTGATCACCTACCCCAGCAGGAGAAGCAGTGCTCCCAGGAGACAGAGGAAGGCAATGCAACCAATCCTCATGAGACCTGATAGGCTAGGATCAGAGGGAAGGGGAGGAGGACCTCTCCTATCAGTGGATTTGGAGAGGGGCATGAGAGGAGATGAGGGAGGGATAGTGGGATTGGAATGGAATGAGGGAGAGGGCTACAGCTGGGATACAAAGTCAATCAACTGTAATTAACATATAAAAAACCAGGGAGATCATGAAATTTGCAGGCAAATGGTAGGAACTAGAAAAGATCATCCCGAGTGAGGTAACCCAGAAGCAGAAAGACACATATGGTATATATGCTCTTATAAGTGGATATTAGACATATAATATAGGATAAACATATTAAAATCTGTACACCTAAAGAACCTAAGCAAGAAGGAGGATCCTGGATAATATGAACAATCCTAGCTCAGTAAGGCAAAGAGGAAGGACATCGGAAGAGGGAGACAACAGGAAACGGGACAGGAGTGTACCACAGGGGGCCTCTGAAAGACTGTACTCAGCAGTGTATCAAAGAAGATTCTGAGGATCATAACCAAACTTTGGGCAGAGTGTAGGGAATTTATGAAAGAATGGGGATATAGAGAGACCTGGAGGGGACAGGAGTACCACAAGAAGAGCAAAAGATATATTTGGTCCTTGTGGAGCTCCTTGTTTTTAATTGCTAAGTAGTATTCCATTGTGTAAAAGTACCAGAATTTCTGTATCCATTCCTCCATTGATGGCTATCTGGGTTGTTTCCAGGTTCAGGCTATTATAAAATAAACTGCTACAAACATGGTTGAGCAAATGTCCTTGTTCTGTACTTGAATATATTTTGGATATATACCTAGGAGTGGTTATAGCTGGCTCTTGAGGAAGCACTATTCCTAATTGTCTAAGAAAGCACCAGGTGGATTTCCAAACTGGTTGTACAAGTTTACATTCCCATCAGCAATGGAAGAGGGTTCCCTTTTTTCCACAACCTCTCCAGCATGTGTTGTCACTTGAATTTTTGATCTTAGCCATTCTGATGGGTGTAAAGTGAAATCTCAGGGTCATTTTGATTTGCATCTCTCTCCTGGCTAAGGATGTTGAACATCTCTTTAAGTGTTTCTCTGCCATTCTATATTCCTCTTCAAAGAACAGGAGCTCCACAAGGACCAAATATATCTGGGTACAGGAGTGTTTTATGAGACTGTTTATTCAACAAAGGACCATGTATGGATATAACCAAGAACTCCAGCTCAGATGTAGCCCATGGTAGCTCAGTATCCAAGTGGGTACCCTAGTAAGGGGAACAGGGACTATTTCTGACATGAATTCAATGGCTGACTCTTTGACCTTCCCTCCTCTCTCCCCCACCCCCTGGAGGGATGAGCAGCCTTGCGAGGCCACAGAGGAGGACATTGCAGCCAGTCCTGATAAGCTATAAGCTTATAGCTGATAAGCTGATAGCTGATAAGCTATGGTCAGATGGATTGGGAGGAGGACCTCCTCTATCAGTAGACTTAGAAAAAGGCATGGGCTACTGAGATCCAAGATGGCTGCCACAAGAGGACACTGTGTCTGAGGAGTAGGACAGCAGAAACAACTCAGCGACCAGGAGACTAAACTCTGGGACCTAAAACGCCAGCATTTGTGACTGCCAGGTGAGCAGAACTCCTACATTGAGAAAATCAAGTGGGAAAACCCTAGGGACACCCAGTTATTACCCGGAAAAATATCGGGGAACCAGTGGCGCACAGCTCTGATCTGAAGGAGCAGCCGCGCTGGGTGCCCGCACCCGCCATTATAGACTGGATCACACAGTCTAACAGGCAACCTGAGGAGGAGCCAGTACCTCTGCACACTGCAAGCACACACTGTACCCGGGTTCTGCTTCAACCCACGGGTGTGCGGCAGGCATACACTGATCTCCGGAGCCACCCCAGACTGAGAGGGTCCGGGGACCATCTTGACCAGACCATACACTGAGGTCGAACACTGCACGCAACCACCAGCAAAAACCTCAGTCCATGTGTGTGTGTGTGTGTGTGTGTGTGTGTCCACAGGCCAGAGAGAGAAGGCCTCGGGCACCATTTCAGACAGGCCTGCATTCAGCAGAGGGACACCAACCCAAACCCACTGTGTGTGCCCCAAATATCATCTCAGACCATGGTGCACAGCCCCTGGCCCAGAAGGGGGCGCCAAATCTCCATTCCAGGGGAAAGCCCTTAGCAGCAAGCCTAGGGCAGAGCGCAAAGCTCCCAGATGACATCCCAAAAGACTGAGGAGCTAAACCTCCAGACCAGAAGGGTGACCAGCCTGCAG
>CM053745.1:44910089-44957066 GCA_028658305.1 Pachyuromys duprasi | reverse complement strand
AAAAAAAAGATTGGGTGGTCAGTAAGGAAGGTCAGTAAGGAATTTTCTTAATTTGTTATTAATGAGGGCTCTAGTCCATGTGGGTGGGACCATCTTGGCCTTGGTGGTCCTGGGCTCTATAAGAAAGCAGGCTGAGAAAGCTATGAGGAACAAGCAAGTAAGCAGCACCCATTCATGGCTTCTACATCAACTACGAGCTTCAAGAATCTGCCCTGTTTTTGCTCCTGCCTTGACTTCCTTTAGTGATGAACAGTGATGTGGAAATGTAACCCAAACAAACCCTTTTATTCCCATATTACTTTGATCATGGACTTTCATCATAGCAGAAGAAACCTTGATGAAGACAATCCTAATCTTGGATTTATAGAATTTCTCAGATAAAAAAACTCCTTAGAGAGCTGAGTGATCCCATGGAAAAGTCAGGAGCTCTGGAATGAGAGCTGGTTTTATACCTTAACTCATGCAGTCTTGTCCTGCTATTTGAATGCTTGAGAAGTATGGTCAAGGTCAATAATGAGATAAAACAGTTGTAAAGTTAAATGTAGCAAACATGGCTGCTTGTTATTAATATTCTGTGAAGTTTGTAGTTACAACCCTGTTGCCATTTTTCTCTGGTGACAAATCCTTGATTCTATGTTTGGAAAAGAGCTTGTTCAGCTGAAGTTTAGTCTTTTTCCTTCTTTGGTTTTATCTTTATTCCGAAGTTAACTTATTTTCATTTTTAATATGTTTGTTCTTGTTCAAAAAGCAATGTGTGCTCACTTTTGGAAGACATGTCAAATAATTTTGCTTTTTCTATATTGCCTTCCATCACTGGACATTGTAGGAGTCACACTGAACACGATTGTGCCAGACTGGTGTGATCTGTTTGTTTAGTGTTATGACAGGCCTGACATGTCCTCATTGGCTATGTGTTAAATAAAGACGTGTTTGGAGCCTGTAGCAACACGAGGAGGTGGTTCAATCTTCAGAAGGTGGATCCTAGTTGGAGAAAGCAGCTCATTAGGGTGAACTATCAGGATTTTATTCCGACTTTTGCTATCTCGTTTTTTCCTCCAGATGATATGAGGTCTGTAGGCCCTTCCATCCTCTTTGAAACTATGTCACTAAGCCTCTCCTGAGACTGAAAATAAAGAAAACAGCTGACCTGGCACCAAAGCTCCAGAAATCATGAACGAAAACAATTGGTTCCTCTTTTAAATAAAAACTATTGATCGATATCTTGCCAGTGTGATGGACAGATGTGCAATGGAGCAGCAATGAATTAAGGGTTGGCATCTAGTCTCACACAGTATCCCACCAAGAGTCATGCTCCCCATTACTGATTGTCTCTGAAGGAAGTGTAGGTGGTGATGACTAGGTTTATTCACTTAGTTTTGCTTTTAGACTGTAATTTAAAAAATACACACAGTGTAAATCAGATTAAGGCAGATAAGAATGCAATCTTAGTCCATCTCAGTGGCATGGCTTATGAGGCTAGTTGACAGAATTTGAGGAAGAAGAATAATGAGTTCAGGACTTGCCTTGAATAATTTCAAGGCCAGCCTGAGAAACTTAATGAAGCCATGTCCAACAGAAAAATGAAAAGTAGGCGTGGGGTCTAGCTTTGTTGTAGAGTGTTAGGAAAGCATGTAAGGTTACTGCCTGCCTTTATTTTCATTTTTTTTTCTATTACGAGTCCATGCTGACTAACAGCCACTGCCTATTAAGCATTTATATCCCTTTGCTCATGTATTTCATATCATAACCATGAAATGGTTCCTGGAGTCCTATGTTTAACATGAGGAAAATGGCTCTAGATTAAATATAACTTTCCTAAGACTACATAATTACAATTCAAATTGATCTCAATATGTCCTAAAGGTTGTTTAAACTCCCATGTCCTCAGAGTAAATAACTAAAGCAATCTTTGAACAATAATCTCTGTTGAAGGAAAATAAATATTCTAGTAACACCAAAGGACAAAGATATGCAACACACAACTTTGGACTGTATGTAGCATAAGCACACTCTCTAAATCCCTCCCCCTGTTCCACCATGCACATCTACTCCTGTTGTTCTAAAATTGAATACAGCAAACCAGAACAGTTCATAAAATTCTGACCTCATTTAAATTGTCAGGTAGAAGACATTAAGAATAAACAAACAGACAAGAGTAACTGAAATTGAATGCAAAGAGCTTTGAAATACCTGAATACAAATCACTTTCTAAATGTAGGCTTCTGTTCTCATTGATTGTACACAAAACAGAACCTTAGACCTTTCTTGCCATGTAGTAATAATAAAGGCAAATGCTTTTGCTCAAAATGATTAAAGCATTTAACACACAAAATGAGCACCAGGGAGGAAGTCTTGTCTTCATTATAGTGTCTGTTATGACACACTGAATACAATCTCCCTTAGGTTTTACTAAACAGTCAAGATCTTTAATCTACATTATTTTTATTCATTTGAATTCACCTTGGATTTACCGAGGGAATAAAAAGAGGCTCACAATAAGTGAGAAGGTGTAGTTAACAAAATACTTTGGTGGGTCTCAGTAAAATCCATGTGGCAGTTAAGCGGACATCAGCTTACCCTGAAGTCACAGCAGCTGGTGGCCAAATATTCTGTGGACTGGGAGTGAGTATATTCACCATGAAAAGTTATTGATCAAATGTATTGATTGAATGTGCCTCTTAGGTTCGGTTATGATCATAAAATATCTCACAATTTTTCTTTCACACTCGAAAGCATTTTCTATAAAGGGAAAGAGCCAGCGCGTGTGGTAGACTGTGGTATTCCTAAAGTGCTTCTTTCCACACAGAGTCTGTGGCGACAGGTGGCTGCTTGTGGTGAGGGGGTGGAGTAGACCACTTCTTTTCAGTCCTATTGGATTTTATATTTTTTCCACTACCTTGGCAGGTGCTAGTTAACATATTTCAATATTCTCAAATAAGATTTGTAGACATGAAACGTGGGCTTGCAATATTTTCTGGAAAATTGTATTTGAACTTAGTTTTCTTTCAATAAATTAAAGCCTTGTTTTAGCAAATATCCAAAAAGAAGACAAAGTTTCTTACAGTTCTGTCTTCAAAGAAAAGAAACCGTGTAGTCACCTGTTCTTTTTTTGTTGCCCAAAAGACAAAATTTTAAGAAAATTAGGTATACATCTAATTGGTTTTGATTCTAAATATGAGTTGGCACAATCTGAATTACATGCAATGGAATGGGAGATTATTCTAAGCAATAGATAACAGTGAGATATGAAGTGGTATTGTATATTAATAAGTCATATATATTTGGATTTATTCATATAATCTATCTTTATATATCTGTGCATGTGTTTGTGTGTTTAGAGGACCTTCTCAATGTGCTGACTCAGACTAGAAGCTTGCATTTTCAGAAGGAAAATGGTCTTTTGGGACTCTGCTTTCTTAAAATTTCAGTTTGATTATATTAAATTTAACATGAGCAATTTCATTTGCTAGTCTATTGAGGACTAGTGAGGATGTTTTGTACATAATAATGACTTTCATATAATTTATGCTTTGTGGTGAATAATCTAAAATTATACAGTGTTGTTCCAAGCATTCTATATCTCCATTTGTCATCCATCTGGGAAGCAGGAACCAGTACAGTATGGTAAACATAACTACAGAGTCAAGAAACACATTCTGGATAAATACATTATGGATTTTTCATATTATATAGCATATAAAAGTTTTTGATGATTGTATATTATCACACTCTTACTATATTGTGATTTATTTAGTCATTTTTGTTTATAAGGATGCACACTCTTACTATATTGTGATTTATTTAGTCATTTTTGTTTATAAGGATGCTGCTGATTTTTTAAACCATAAATGGGAAGAAACATCCAAAACCAAAAATATTTTCTTAGAAGTCTGTTTTGATTTTATAAAAAATCGTTAGTCTAAATCACTAGTTCTCAACCTTCTTAATGATGCACCATTTAATATAGTTCCTCATGTTGTGCTAACATCCCAACCACAAAATTATTTCATTGCTACGTTGGTGACTGTTATAAACTGTAATGTAAATATCTGATATGCAGGATATCTGATGTGTTGGGGTTGTGACCCACAGGTTAAGAACTGCTGATATAAATAAAAGAAACAATGAATAATTTTGGTATTTGTTATTAAAAGGCAACAAATGAATTTAAATGTTGATATATATAAACATATGAGAATGTTTTCCATACTTTGTGATTTTCTGGTCTTTGAACAACTATTTGGTGTAATCTGGTTGTTGACATAAAGCTCACTGGATAGTATCTTTTTTTAAACAAGGTTTTATTCTTCCCAAGTGTGCATTTTATAAAATGAATCATGTTTTCAAGTTTGCAAATTGCAACAACTATTGGAGTTTGATGTGGTGGCACATGCCAGCACTCAGGAGACCAAGGCATGATTGCAAGCTTGAGGCCAATCTACAGTTTGAGATCCTGTCTCAAAAATTCATAACCAAATAAAAGCAATCCAGGTAACCATAAAAAGAAACTAACCAAAACAATAAGAACAATAAAACCTATAGTAATCTTCTTTTGAATGTCAGGAGCCACCAGCATCATTTCAGTTGCTCTTCATTCCCCAGAACCCCAGAAATGTGAAGCAGCCTCAAGGAACTGGGTACCCTGACAGGCATGTTTGCTCTATATACACCACCAGTCCCTTCAAGATGGAGGAATGTCTTTTTACCATGGGTTTCCCAGACTTCAGAATGCCCTGACAGGTCATGAAGTGCAGACCCATTTGCAATTCTTCATTAAGGTGAGTGACAAAGTCTGAACAGATGAAGCCATTTCTGCTTGTTTTATTAGATGTCAGCCTTGGCAGAAACAGAGGCAATGTCCATCTGACCTACGACAGAAAGCATCACTCTTTTTTATCATATCACATCTGTGGGCATCAAGTCTAAGTTGTACAAAGTGAAGAAGGGGTTGTGGGAACAAAAGAATTCTTACCTGGTGGCCCATGCAGCCATGCCATTTGGAACCCTGATCCTCTCATAACGGGGAAATGCCATCACTTTGAGTGCTTTGCAGATTAGATGAATTTATTGATTTCATCAAATTCGACACTGGTAACCCTCGGATGTTGACCAGAGGCACCAAACTGGGAAGAATTTGGGTATCTACCGAGAGAGACATCCTGGACAAAGCAGCCACCACTTTTCTACCTCGATCATCATCATTTTTGTTGTTCTAGATACAGAATATGTATTACTCTCCCCAGAGGGAAGAAAATTTGTCTTGCCATTGCTGGACACACAAGAGATCAGTGGCCTGTCTAACTGAGCAATGGGAAAAATGATCTATAGATTATACATTAGAGATGTCTTTGTATGCATAACAGATAATACAGCATTATTTAAAGAAAATAGACATTGTTTGGGCATGTGAGCCTGCAATCCATCAGCATAAAAGAAAAAACCCCGTGGAGCTGAGAAAGCCAGTGTTGGTATGTGCTCATAAATAGCATGAGACTGAAGACAAAGTTTACAGCCCCAGAATCCTGAGAGTTATACTCAATCTTAAGGATGTGTTTTATAATATAGGAATATAGAGATGCTGTCTCAAAATACCCCTTTCTCTATTACTGGTATGTGGAGTGAATATAGAACTATTCCTTTCACGATACACCTCCCAAAGAACAGGAAAGGATAGCAACGTTAATTTTTTAAAAATCTGCCAATTTTCTGCTGTTGCTTCAACTGTCTACCTACTAATTTTTGTGTTTTAACCCAGCTGCTATCAACTAGACCTAAAATGCAATTCCATGGAGGAGATTGTTCATATATTCTGGTAATTGGAAGTTAAGAGTAGAATTTGGGATATCTTGGATGTTGGTACAAAGAACCACAATATTGCTCTTTAAGAAGTTGCCTAGATTCACTTTCCCTCTACCTGACTTCCATTTAGTCTTACTCTGGGTAACTATTTTTGGAGAATTGGTTTATATATTATTTATTTGTCCTGTCTATGAGGAAATTCTACAAGCTGGACTTTGCACAGGAAACTTTGGAAAGTGGTTACATTTTTCACAAATTTAAGCGCAACTCACAAAGCAACTCTTGCTTTTTATTTGTGCATTTCTTTCTTTCTATTTACCAACATATCATATATAAGTCATCTATCTATCCATCTATCTGTTTATCTGTAATCTATCCAACTATCATCTACCTCTCTTTTCATATACTAGTTAATTTATTCAATAGGCACTAACATCTCAGAGTCCTTGATTACATGCTGTATTATACAGCAATATTATAAAGTATATATTATACAGTTTGCATTCATGAAACTTCATTTACAGAAAGCAATGGATGAATAAGTTAATTCTTAATAAAATATTATTCATAAAATAACTTAAAATTTCTTCACTTTAGGCCTAAACAACTATAAGTATTTACAGATTCTGATGAATGATATGAATGAAAGGAACAGGGGCCTAAGATTTACATTAGAAGACAATTTCACTCTTCATGAGGTTGTAGCAGTCTACTTACTATAATTTCATAAAGGAAGGCTTCTCTCAGGAAGTAACACTTAAGGTGAGAACTAGTCATCCACCGTAGTCCCTTGCATGCACTAGAAGGGTCTAGACAACAAATTACAACACAGGCAAAGCCTATCATTTTGGAACACCTCATGGAAAATTGGTGTGGGCTTGAGAATGAACTGGTAAGAGAAAGGGTTTGGATGAAGCTGGCAGGTCAGTTAAACCCTGAAGACAGTGTGTGCTTCAATTCTATTCTAACTTGTAGTCGTTTAAAAATTTTGATCAAATGTGATATGAATTTGATAAAATCTGTTCTACATTTGCAGAAAATTACCCCAACCAATAAATATAGAAAATGAAACACAGAAGTAGAACTAGTATCAAGATCTATAGACATTTTGGTAAGAGGATTACAGTAGTGCTCAAGGTGAGGGAAGGAAATATTTGAGATATAATTTAAGCACAGTATCAAAAACATGAATGATGAATTGTATATGGGAGTAGAGTGAATGCAGAGTCTAGAAGACTTCCAAATCCAGTTTATGGACTAGGACAAATGGTGGCATTTTACTGAGAAGTGAATGTCCCTATAGCATAGTAGAACCTATGAAAGCCCCAATGAAACAAGCTTTCCCCAAACTTCCCTGGTGAAAAGGATCACCTCGGGCACTTATTAAAAATGTCTGACCCTTCTTCCACATACCCTAAATCAGATCTCTCAGGGAATGGCTCGGGAAGCCTCAGGTTCCTGTGTGGTATGGAGCAGCCACACGGGATTTACAAAGAGGAAGCAGGACTGCACAAGGAGATTTAAAGGCTACTGGATGCCATCAAGATCTCAGAGTCCTTGGCTATGTATGCAGCAGTAGACACGCTCATCAGCTTCAGTGTAGAAGAATCAGGGCATGTTGTAGTCAGTAATGCAAGAGTAACACCTTCTCTTTTCACATCTAACCTGCTTTTGCTTTTGGAAGTGAAGAAGGAGTCAGGAAGTGTTTGAGTCCAGCATATCTTATCTGCTTTGTTAATTTAAACCAAATGACACCTCCTATTTTAAAATAAAGCTCTGCTTTTGAAGTGATTCTTTTTCATGGTGCCCTTTCCCAAGGAGTATCTGACTGGAAAACAGTGGCAATCATTCAAGGGAAGAAGTTGCCTGAGAGACCTGTGGGGCAAAGAATAGACACAGTTTTGGTACACAGAGTGCCATGATTGGAAGACACACTAATTATAGACTGCTGTCCTTACTCTTCTAAGCCAATGCCCAGAAATACAATGTGTCTTGTGTAGATTTTATTGCTAATTACGGAAAGGAATTGAAGCTTAGCCATCTTCTTTAAAGGTCTACTTCCTATTCCAGGGCGCATTCACAAAAAGCCATTTTTGCTTGCAACTTTCTTCCAGGAATTATATTTAAATAAAACTTTTGCTTATTAGGTTAATTTAAGATATTATTAGTTGAGTTTATCATTGCCTGTGTCTCCCGGAAGGGCCACCGGATGTGACCTGACCGGGCAGCAAGCCAGAAGTGCACACTTTTTAGTCTGAAGGTTGGGAGCACCATTGGTCTCAGGACAGAAAAGGGTAAAGCGTGGGGTCCAGAACAGGAGTCCATGTCACATGATCTCCGGTCCAGCCAAGGGTGCAGGAAAATGAGATTTTTCTCCACAAAAAGTGTTAAGTGTTCTTTTAGCTGGGTTGTCAGCAGCAGGTCAGGTAGCAGCGGGGAGCTCAGGGCTCCAAGACCAAATCCAGTGGCAACACAGGCCCAACCTGACCGGAATTGGGCAGCTACTCTGAGAACAGCTGGCAGCTAGCTCCCACAGGTTGGCACTGCTGTGGGCAAAGGGCTGTGATTGTGGTGGTTCTGCAGCTAGTTTGTGGCCGGCAGTCAAATCCAGGGGTCCAGCAATGAATTCTTGGGGGAGAAGGGGAGCCCTTCTTTCCTCCAGTGTTACAGCTTTGAATAAACAGCCAGTCTCAGACATCCTTCAGTGAAGTGATGGTGCTCGTCATTTTATTTTATGTGAAACAGGGACTTAAAAACCTTGGGCAGTGGAGACGGGTTTTGAGGATGAACGTATGTGTGTCTTGTTGGCTGGGATTTAGGACACTGGCAATGTTTTATTTTCATGGGGAAAGATAACAGGTGACAAGCTCATATGACTGACCACCCTATAGCCATCTGGGGCTTGTGTCACGTGCTCCTGAGGCAGCCACGAAAACAAGGAGAAAGCTTTGTTCCACAACTTCTGTTCTCAGGATGGGATTTTAAATCTCAAATTTGAGATTTCTGGGGTTCAAATATGCCCCATTTTGCTAGTCCCATGCCATAATCTCCTGAAGGCACAGTCTACAAGACCCACAGTTTACCCTATGGTTTTAATAAGTATCTTCTAAAGATACATATAAGATGGGTTCCCAGGTGAAGCTACTGGGAGGTGATGGAACTTTTTTAGGAAGTGAGGTGTCAGGTTCCTTAGGTTACTCAAGGATGCTGTGGAGGAAGTGTTGGATGTTGGCCTCTCTATCATCTTTTTTGGCCTATGAATTGATTTGGTCCACAGTACATTCCCATCCTCGCATTTGAATTCTATCCTAAACATAATCCTTTAAAATTCATGTATTTGCTATGAATTTGATAAATATCTGCTTCATGTTTACAGAAAATAAGGCCTAAAGCAATGAGGCTGCCTTTTCTTGGACTAGGGCTTCATGGACCAAAATATTTTCTTTTTCCCTTATATATTAATTATTTCTGGTGTTCTGTTATAGTGCTGGGATACTGACTAAAGCTGGTAATATTGGCTGCTGTATCAGATACATTTGGAATAGAGGTCAATCCGAGTGTTAGATGCCGTTTATATCTCATGTATCTGTCTTCCTCTAGAAGACAAGCTGCCACTCTTTCTCAGTGCATCTCATCCTTGATATCTCTGTCATTTTCTTAACAGTGCTTCCAAATTCCAAGAGTTACGTACTAATTTTGTTAAACAGCTGTGCTCCAAAACATAAGAAGTACACATGTTGTACCAATTGAATATCTACTTGGAAAACAAATACCAACTTTAACACTTTCAAGGAAAAAAATCTTTTTATTATATTCTAGTGAGGATGTGTGTGTGCCCACTTAAGAACCACATAGTTTCTTAAGCATGAAGACCAAGTAAGATATAATCAACTTAATTTTTCATTCAGTGCTGGTCTTCCCCAGAAACCACAAAGATAAGAAACTATGGGAGAAGAGAAAGTCATCTAATGTTGAAATTGTAAACTACCATGAGCTGGTAGTTTATGTGATATGGAAAATACCCAATTACCAATGGTTTAAGTTATTTTAGCTTTGTTACTGGGCAAGAGTGGTACCAACTCAGGCTTACTTGAATTTTTAAATTTAGTGTGTGTGTGTGTGTGTCTGTGGTGTGGGTGCCCATGAATGTCAGAAGCAGAATGTTCATTGGAGCCAGAATTACAACTGTTTTGTGAGCTACCAAATGTGGGTGTTTGGGCCTAAACTTTGTTCTTCTCATGGAGCAGTAAAGCACCTAATACTTCACATTTTGACATTTTTCATTCCCACTAGTCACAAATCTCTCTCTGGACAGTGGCGGGGAGTGGTAGCACCCAGTCTGCCCCGCGGTCCCAAGGCCGAATAGCCTTGTCCTGCAGTGGGCTGTTTCAAAGTTAGGATGTTTGGGAGACGAGGGGTGTTCAAAGCATTTTTGATGTAGAATGCATTCAGATCATGATGGGCTTATGCAGTCACAGGCCCATTGCAAGTCAAGGAGCTTCTGTTTATAAACGTTGCGGTGTTTCCCTGGAAAATCTGGAGGACTCCAGGATAACCTCAAATTCGTTGCAGCTCCATGGATTCTCCAATGCAGTTCAGCAACTTCAGATTTGGGGCCAACCGAAAGATAGACAATGTGAACAGAGGAGCATTCGTGGACAATGTCTATGACTACACATGAGTGGCTCTTTGTCTTTGTCCCAAAGCTTCGAAAACATAGCAGCATAGATGACTACCTGACTGACATACTCTGCTATGACAAGATCTTGGATTTCTTATCTCTTTCTTGGAGATTGTGATGTCCCACCTTATTGGACTCTATGTATGAATCCAATTAGCTAAAGCGTAAGAAACAGTTTGATAAATCCTTTTGGAGCTGTGCTATTACCCTTATTTTTCTCAAGACTGGACGTCTTTGAAGTTAGAGGCTTGTACTCTCCTCAGCGATTTCTCAGAAGAGGATTGGCTGTAACAGAGCCACATCCCACAGCTTTTGAGGCTAATCTGCAGAGCTGTGCTCACCACTGCTGGCACCAAGAAAAGGAGCTATACTGACAAGGGACGTTACATATCTTCAGCTATCTGCTGTATTGGCCACACCACTCTCCTGAGAGCCTTTCTTTTAAATGCACATCTCAAACTTTAATTAGACCTTACTTTCCTTAGAGGCCTGCTTTTACCCTAATTGAGCAACTAGACTTTTATAATTTAACACTCACTCATGATGGCATTAATTTACCTCATTTAAGGAATGTTCCCCATGAGATTTGTTCCCATTATTTTCCCTCTCTTTAAACATTTGTGAATCAAAAGAAAAAACACATCTCTTTATATAGCAATAAGCGATGAGATTAGTGAAGTCATACTTTGATCTTATTCTGATCATTTTCTTCTCTATATTAGACCTTTGTCACTCAGCCTTTCAAACTGCAGAGGCTGGAAAATGTGGTCCGATATTATTCCTGAGGAAATAAAGAGAAAGGTTTTAGAATCAAAGATTAACTCTGCTACTTTACTTTCAGCTTAATTCTTGGCATTTAATCTTTCTGAAGCACAATGTGTTAAATACTGAAAATCAGATTGAAGAAACACTTTGCAACTAACAGTTAAACCTTTTAAAAAGATACAAGATAAATATGTGTTATCTTCAACTACTACCAAAACATGGAGTTGGATAAGGGTTTTTAACCTTGCCATTGTCAGTATGTTTTGGTCCAAATAATTGGTGGTGAGTGCTGTCATGCATTAGAGGATGTTTATGCATATCTTAGTAACATGCTCCTCCAGATGTTGTAACCCAAAGTGTCTCTAGACACTGCCAAATATTCACTGGAGATAAGTGTGATGTAAAAGCCATTGAATTAAACAAAAGGAAGAAAAGATTAGAAAGGATTGAAACAAGTTAACTATAGTTCCCTAATCAAAGCATTCCCAAGAGTTCTCACAGTTGTGAAATTTAAGTTCCTCATTGTTCTCTTCATTGAGTCTTCATTTGTACTTGTATCTCAAGCCTTTAAAGGTGGCATTTCAGTTGTATATTAAATATACCAGTTTGGGGATCAAAGTGCTCAGTTTTCTACTTTGAGGAAATAAGGCCGATGGCTGCTCATGGTAGAATCACTTCCTACAGCTGCTCTCAGCCCAACGGAGCAGATGTCACCTTGCCGAGTGCACCTCTTTCTCAGTGCCAGCCTTCAGCATCGTCTAGTGTGTGAGGACAGAGTACCTATGTCCTATACTCAGCTGGGAGCACTTTTTAAGACTTTCACTGAATGCGCTGGGCTTTAACTTCTCCCTTGGCAGACTTGTAGTGGCTCATTTTGTTATAAGAATTGCTCCCTAGAGTCACCCCAATAAACTCCCTGTGTAGAAGTCTGCCACAGAGTCCATTTCTAGAGCTCATATCCAGCAACTTGTACCTTAAATGTTTTCCTGTAATAACACCCATGCTAGTGTTGTTTCTTTTTAGGCTTTTGATGTTGGGAAAATGCCTTTCCTTTGATTCTAGTGGTACTTATCAGAGTTTTTTGAGCCTTCATTCATTAACTGGGTTTGCAAGTTTGGGTTCAGTTTGTTTGAATTGAGTGAAAATCAACTCATAATTATTGTGTACAGAATGTGGTTAGATTTTATAACTTTTTTAATTTTTATTTTTATATCAATCAAAGGTTAGGTACTTTGCATCCCTGGTGTAGCTCCCCTCCTTCTTTCCCTCCCACTCTCCCCATCCCTCCCTCATTTCCTCCCCGCCCACTCCAAGTCCACCTACAGGGGAGGAACTCCTCCCCTTCCATCTGACCCCAGTTCATCTTGTCTCCTCAGGGCTGGCTACAATGTCCTCCCCTGGGATCTAGCCAGGCTGTTACTCCCTGGCGTGTATGGGGGAGAGTCAAAGAGCCAGCCATCGAGTTCATGTCTGAAACAGTCCCTGTTCCCCTTACTAGGGTATTCAGTTGGATACTGAGCTACTATGGGCCACTTCTGAACGGGGGTTCTAGGACATATCCATACATTGTCCTTGGTTGGAGAAACTGTCTCATAGAAGACCCCTGTGCCCTGCTCAGTTTGGTCTTTGTGGAGCTCTTGTTCTCCACAAGTCTTATTAACTTCCCCTATTTTTATTATTATTTCCTGCCCTCTGCCAAAGGCTTGGTTGTGATTCTTAATATCTGCTTTGATACATTGCTATATTGATTCTTTTTATATTTGTGTTGTCCTGTCTACTTCAAGAGCAAGCTTGACTATATGTGCTAGCTTTTACTACTGTCCAGAACATTCTCCTTGACCATAGGAACAACCGCTTTCTTTATACAATGTATATATTGTTTACTTCAGCTACAAGCTGGTTATATGTAAAGGGGGCTGGGAACAGATACCATTAAGGGTAGCGCCTACCTTTCCGCGTGGACAAAAATCATCATGCCTTCGCTGGTATCCACATCAGTGCGTTTGACAATATGATAGGCTGCTTCACTAGGTTAGGTCTGGAGAGGCATCAAAGCTTCTTGACTTAACAACTGGGAGACGGAGGAACTCAGGGTTTGCTGGAAGCTCAGTCATCAGAAATGCAGCCACTGTCTTTCACTTTCTCTCTGCTTCCTAGTTGCCATGTCCTGACCTGCTTTCCTCTGCCACAGGCTTCTTTAAAGGCAGCCATGCGAAGTGACCACGAGCTCGAACCTTCGAAACTGAGTCCATAAAAACCCCTGTCTTTAGTTTAATTTTCTCGGTTTTCTTTTTTCTTTTTTTTTATACAGCAATGAGAAGTGAACCAACTCAAGCATGGAATATTTATGTACGGTGCTCATTAAGATGACTAGGAGGCAGCAGATTCCAGTACTCTTAATATTCGGCCGTATGTGCAACCTTCCCTGACACTTAATCAACCTAAAATAAACCAACTCTGAGGTAATGAGGATTCAGGTTAGTCCATATATGTAATTATGAAAATAGTCTTTATTATTAACTAGAATGACTTTGGGGTTGAACTACATCATTATGCATTGATGAATATCTGTTCTATGGAAAACTTCTCAAGGGAGCACAAGAAAAAAAAAAGCAATAACCAAGTTTTTCATTGTTAGAGAAAATGATAGGACATATTTTTTATTCATTTTGCTGGAAATGAAAAGAATGGAAAAATTATAAAAATATTTTGTCTACATATTTACTATAAATAATCTGTTTATTTTGAGAAGATATGCCACTGTTGCATTTAATAGAAACATGACTTCCCCTACTCACTACATAAATTAAAACATGGTTGTTTGAATTTATGCTGTGCACAAAATCTTCCACAAAATTTTACTCTACAAAACTTAGCATGTTGTGTTCTGCTTTTTAATCAATTACAAACACACATATACTTAGGTGTACATATATACACACATAAATACTACTGCTTAGATGCTATAGACTTCCATTTAAATTATACTTAGTTTAAGAACTGAATTAATCAAGGAAAATTATTTGGGATAATTCAACTAAGGTCATGTTCTATCTAAAATATGTATATGCAATTAATAGAAACTTGCATGTCTACAGACTAAACAGTCTGGGCACTTAGATACCTCAAAATTTTTGGTCACTGGGAACAGTGCTGATTTGAATGTATTTGGACATTTTTTTAAATACACATATGAACAAATTTATTAAGCTCCTATAGCTAAAAATAGAATTGATGTGTTATAGGATATATATATGTATATATTTACTTTAAAATAATCTGTTTTTAATTTTTTTTAAAAAGGAGGGAGGGATACAATCAGGATGCTAAGAGAATAAATAATAAATAAATAAAACATGAAATAATTTGTTTTTAAATTTTGAGAATACATTATAATTATATTATTTCTCCCACTTCCTTTCCTTTCTCCATACTTTCCCAAGTACCTCTCCTTACTCTCTTTTAAAGTCTTGGCTTTTCTCCCTCTGTGTTAGCGTGTCTGTTGGTACCATCCTTGTTCAGGTCATGTTTTAGGCAGCTGTGTTAGTGAGACTTTATGGGTGTAACTTACAACATTTCTAGGAGACACAGTCTTGTGGCAAACTTCCTTTCCCTCTGACTCTTACAAGCCTTTTGTTTCCTCTTCTGAAATGATCCTTTAACTTTAGAACAAGATTTATTTTGTAGATGTATCAATTGAGACTGGGCTTTACAACACCACATTTCGGTCAGCTGTAATTTTCTGTAATGATGTCTCTCTGTTGCAAAGAATAGATTCCTCAATGGGGGTGAAGACAACACTTATCTTCTGGAATAAGGACAAGTATTTGGAGTGTAGTTAGGGATTATGTTGTTCTAGTAAAGTGAAAATTGTAGTTTTTCCTCTAACATCCATGCATTCACTAGCCTTGGGTAGTTGACGAGGTACTGGGCATAATTTCCTCTCATTGAGGATGCTGTAAGTCCAGTTACAGAGCTCATGTTCACTACCAAGGTGAGTGTGCCACTCTAGCACCCTTGGAGATTATTGTACCATATTGATCATTGTGGTTTATTGGTGTCATATTTGGGGAGAACGGTTGGTTGTTTCCCTCCAGTGGGGGATTTGGTATCCTGAAAGAAAACCCTCAGGGAGGAAGCTTTGGGGTCACTTCCGCCTGTTTCCAGAGGGCTTTGGGTCTGAAATACATGATGTTTTCAGTAATAGGTGATTATTTTCCACCTCTGTGGGACAACCAATGATAATAACAATAGCCTGTAATAGCCTGTAGGAGTCTCTTGGACAAACTTGACCAATAACTCAAGTTCTAGACAGTGTTTGGTTATTGGAGCACTGTCGGCTCAGATTAGAAAATTTTATTTAAATTATGTATGTATATTTATATACAGACTCACGTATTATAGGTATTTTAGGTAAATAGTATGATACCTTATGAGTTCTTCAGACATCCTTGCTGTATGTTAACTTTTTTCTTTCTTCTTCTTCCCTTCCTTTGCCCTTATAGAGGCCCTCCTCCATCTTCCCATTTTTCCTCTTCTGATCACTTCTACCCTGTTATTTTTTCCAGTGGTTACTTCTTTCCATAAGGTTGTAACAGTTTACACTGCATCCTTCAAACACTGCCGTATTATTTGGGAACTGTTCTAATATCAAAAAATCTCTTTGCTCATAGTGTAAGATTAACAATACTACCTACATAATAATACCATTCTATATGACAGAGAACCTGGTACATGCTTGAGGTGTAATATATATTCTATAAGATGAAGGATAATATAATATATTTTCTGTATTTTCATGCTGGGTATATGAATATGACAACAGATTAAAATCTCAGAGCCTTACAAAGCTTTCCCAATTGCTAAATATACTTCTTTGTCTCCCTTGCTTCCCCAACTTCTGTTCTTGTTTTGTGAGATGAGGACTCAATACAAAATTTTGAGAGGCATATGGGATGAAACATTTTCAATTTCATAAGAGAATAAAATTTGCAAGTAAGCAGAATTCCTAAAATAACAATAAATAGATATTGTAGAAAAACAATTTATGTATGTTCAATGAGATCTAGTTAACTCTTTTTCAAATCTTTTTCTCTGAACTTCTCCTTGGGTTTTGATGGGTACCTTCTGGGTAAACAAACACTTACATATTTTCCATATATATATATATGGTCTGCTCAAGTATTGGTGAGATTTCTTTCTAGTTTGAAAAGTAGACTTATGTCTTGTTTGGTGTGATATGCCAATTACAAAGGTGTCAGAGATCAGTTCTAATCAGGATATTGTGACTTTGGCCAAACACCGGAGTGCAGACTTCAAAAGCAACAGTAATATACAATTTCTAGATGGGAAAGTTGTTTTCTTCTGATTATAAAGTGGAAGTCTCTGTCTAAGACATGCTTCTTTAAAATTCATCACTCAGTATTTCTGTAGGAGCCATGGGTGCGATTACTTTCTACCTGATAATGTAGTTTTCAGTATCTTAAAGCTGAAAGGAGCAGACCCCATTAGTAGGGGAATGACTCTAAAAATATATACAAAATATTTTATTAGAGGTGCTAAATTTAATTACTTAATGCATTCTGAGAAGGTAAATTTGATGAAATAGACAGTGGGCCCACCTAAATTTTCAATATATTCTTCATAGAATTCTACTGTATGCTTTCCAATAAATGTCTACAGCTGCCAAGTGCTCTGAGGAATTATTGGAGTTGGTATTCTTTTAGGCAATAAAATCATTTCAAAATGCCCTGCTTCCATTCCATTTATAGATCTTTGTTTTTCCCCTGAGGAATTTATGTAGCAGAAATGGGAAAGTGCTGGGCGTAGAACAGTTACTTTTACAATCTATTACTTTACAACTAAACTAGTTCCAAGTGGCCTATTGACTTGTGAGGTTTATGGGTTTGTTCAGTTGTGGCAACTCTACAGTGAATTCCACAAAGACCCACTTGGGACCATATTTTCCTTTTGATGATATTGTCTTTTTGAAGAATTATCAAATAATCAGTCCTTCACATTCGGTTTTCTGATTTGCAGAAGTAATTTCACTATGATCAGAGACTAGCTGATTAAATAGATTTTATTATTTGAGATGACTTGTTAGCCAGCCCTGAGTTGTCTATAGCATGATACTGTCCTCGTCTGCATTATATGTGTTCCAGGAAGTTGCTAAGCATTACTTGCATGACTATAAATTTATATTTGATGATCTGAAAATGTGATTCCCACTTATTGGTTTGAAAATGAAAATACTATACCCATTTAGAGAGCTTAAATTAAATTCTAGAAAAAGTTTAGTTAAACAAATGAAACTAGACAGAATCAAGAGGTTTGGCGTCAGGGTTTTAAAAAAGAAAACACTTTGAAATCTTTACTTTGAAAGGAAAAACCTGATATAAATTGCTCTGAGTAGGTCTGGAGAGATCTTACAAAGAAATTAAAGCCCTAAGGGCACTTTGTTTCTCTAGGCCCCCTAGGGTTAGACTCTGCAGGATTCCTTTGTCCAGCAGTTCAGGGAAAAGAGAAAGGCCAGGGCTCTTGTTAGGGCCTGTAAGTTTTGGGGAAATGTAGTGGGGATCTCCCATATCATTTCAGCAATCAATCTGTGGATGATGACTAAGATGCCCTCACTCTTTAATTTCTCCTGCTTACGTTGATGCCCTCACTCTTTAGTTTCTCCTGCTTATGTTAGACAGCTGATATTTCCTGTGATGCTCAGTAGCAAAACCTCTGGCAAGCGAAAGTCTGACTGGATTAGTCATTGGGAGCGTAGGAGAGGGAAGTTCACTTTCTATTTCCAGCCACTTTGGGGGATAGAGTGATGACAGGACAGCCACCAAAGGACCACCACACCAAGGAAAAATGGGACCCTAGAAATGGTTTTTTTTCCTATTTCAAATGATTTAAATTTAATTTTAGGACATTTTAAAGAATATTACATTGAATTTTCTAATAATCTATAATGGTTAAAAGCCTTTAAACAGTTTAATTTTCATTTTTTGGCATGATAATGGTGATGTGGGGCAGGAAGTAATTTCAGGTTTGGTTTATAAGTAGGCTTAAAGAAGACAACTGTAATAGCATCTCAATAAAAATAACAACCGAAAGGCTAAATCACGAGACTGTAGGGATCTTGATTCTACTTATAACAGCAGCACTTATTCCCTACCTTCATAAATTATGCAAAATTTGTAACACACACAAAAGTACATAAAATTGTATAATGAGCCCCTGTACATCTGTCTCCTGGGTAATCAACACATTCCCAGCTGCTTCTTCTATCTTTTATTTTGAGTTCAAATATTTTAAATCACATCTAAGACCTCATTATGAAGGATTTTGAAATTCTCAAAGTGTTGTAATTTCACTCATCTTTTTATCTTACTGATCCCACTATCAGGAGCAATATTATTATCTGTCAAAAACAAAAGTAGAGACCCAAGTTTTAGTTTTGTCTTAAGGTCACTTTTTCTGAGAACCTGTCCTCTAGGTATAACATGGCCATTGACCTCTTAAACTCTCAGTAGGTGTGATTTCCTGCAGGAGATCTGCACAAGATTAACTTTCCATCATGGAAGAAGGAGAGGGGCCCCTGGGGTCCTGCCTCTCACTGAAGACTTAAGTTGAGCTAATAGTTGCTGGCAGGAAGAGACACTTTCTTTCATGGTGTAGAAAATCAGAGGCTTCTGTGACTCCTCACTCATGCTTATGTAAGGAACCCTAATTCAACTCATTAGCATACCAACCTAGACTTGGATGTAATTGTCTCTTTGGTCTATCACCAAAGAGCTAGGTTAGCTGGGGTGAATGGATGCTCATCCTTCTTCTCAGGGAAAGCTCACACAGTAGTCACATGAAGAATCCTAGCATATCGGTCATCTCTTCACTCATAGCCATACCAGGTTTTCTGGCCAAATGTCACAATTCGCCTCTGTTTATATCATGTAGAGGACTGACATGTGTTTGGTTGGGTGGTTTGGTTTTTCGTCACAGAGATCCACCTGTTTCTGCCTCCTCAGTGCTGGGATTAAAGGCATGTACCACCATGCCCTGCTGGTTTTTTACATTCTGCCCCGTGTCCCTGTGTGTGTGTGTGTGTGTGTGTGTGTGTGTCTGTGTGTCTGTGTGTCTCTGTGTATATATGTAGTGTGTGAGAACAGGAATGTGTGTCAGGATAGCTATGTGGAGGTGATAGAATAATCTTGGATGTTCCTCCACCTTCTTTTTGGCATGGTCTCTTGCTATTCTTCATTTCATACACTAGGACCATTAATATCTGAGAATTCTCCTGTCTCTGCTTCAGTTTCTCTATAGGAGCACAGGTGTACATGTGTTCACTACCACTTCTGCCTTTACATGGGTCCTGGGGATTTGAACTCAGCTCCTCACATTTTTGAAGCAAATGCTTTTGCCCATGGAGCTGTCTCCTCAGGTTGAATTTTAGCAGTTCTGTTATTGTACAGTGTGACAGTCCTGCTGTTCCCAACCATGATGAAACTCATGTAAGTATAGGGGATACTTAGTCTCTTATGAGCAAGGCAGATTCTCTCTCCTCAGAATGTAGTATTAGGGCTACAGACAAGTTTTTGTTCTATGAGGCATTATGCACCACTTCCAAACTGATGGGCCAGATATATTCTTCCTGATAGGAGATTTTTTTCTGTATTAATTAATTTATTTAATCACTTTACAGCATGATCTTAGACTCATGCCTTCTTTCCTCACATTTCACCCCATCCTCCTCCCTTCTCGTCAGAGAAGGGAACCAACCCACCCTGGTACATCAAGTCACAGCAGGACTAAGTGCTTCCTCTCCCACTGAGTCCAGACAAGGCAGCCCAGCTATGGGAAAGGGATCCAAAAGCAGGCAACAGAGTCAGAGGCAGCCCCTGCTCCAATTCTTAGGGTACCCACAAGAGGACCAAGCTGCATATCTGCTACACGTACGTAGGGAACCTAGGTCTAACCCACGCGTGTTCTTTGGTTGATAGTTCAGTGTCTGTGAGCCTCAATGGGCCCAGGTTAGTTTCCTCTATAGATCTTCTCTTGGTGTCTGTCACTCTTCCAGCTCCCTTAATCCTTCCTTCCACTCTTCTACAAGATTCCTGAGCTCTGCCTATTGCTTGGCTGTGGGTCTGTGCATCTGTTTCCATCAGTTGCTGAGTGAAGCCTCTCAGAAGACAGTTATGTTAGGCTCCTTTCTGCAACCATAGCAGAGTATCATTAATAGTGTCAGGGGTTGCTTCTCTCTCATGGGATGGGTCTCAAGTTGGGTCAGTCATTGGTGGGCCAGTCCCTTAATCACTGTTCCATCTTTATGCACTACACGTCCTGTAGGCAGGACAAATTTTCAGTCAAAGGTTTTTGGATAGAAGATATTTGAATAGTCTCCTGACAGAAAAAAAATACAAGCAAACCATGTTGACATCTGAAAAACCTGAACACCAAACAGTGTGAAAAGAAGTAGCAAAGACCCCATGGTGGAAGCTTGTGTAGAATTGTCAAGGAAGAGGGCAGAGGATTGGTAACATGGTGGGGAAAGAGGCCTGATAGATACCGAGGAGCAGGCTGTCAATAGCTTTGTGAACAGAGTCATGTCTTTAGACATTTTCCCAAATTCTGCAAGAAGGTACTTCACGATTTTAAGTGAAGTAATAAAATCTGACTTATACATGGCAAGGATCCCAAGTGGCTGTGTGGAGAACACAGAGTACTTTCAGAAGTGGAGGGCCGAACTGTGGCTTCAGTAGGCAGCATGACTATGAGAACAAAAGCCCAAAGAACATGGTCCTGCTGTTTAATTTCTAAAGCCATCCATGCCAGTGTTTGCTGGGATTTGCTGAAGAGGCAGGATGGCCCATAGCCTCTTCCTGAGCTGTTCAGAGATGTGGGGAGAACTCAGCTTAGCAGACTGACCTAGCGCTTCTTCATTGTGGCTCTTTCCTTACTTCTCAGGCGGATCACTATGATGCCACTTGCTTCAAAGGATAGCCGTGATAACTTAACTATAACCAGACAGCCATTTTGTTGCAGTAAAACTTTGCTTTTTACACTGGACAATTCACTTCATTTAACCAAGACCCAGAAATATGTACTCACTTATAAGTGGATATTAGCCATATAGTACAGGATAACCATACAACAATTCACAGACCCCCAAGAAGCTCAGTAACAAAGAGGGTCCAAATGAAGATGCTTGGATCTTGCTCAGAAAAGGAAATAGAATAGACAGCAGAACTGGATGAAGAGTGGGAACAGGCTAGTAGAGTGAGTATGGGGGAAATGAGGGTATGGATCGTATGTGGGGAGAGCATGGGCAGGAAGCCAGAGGGCTTGGAGAGAAAAGAGAAACTGAAGTGGGGGCATCGCTGAGATGAGCTGGAGACATGTGACAGGGTAAGTTCCTGGGAGGATATGGGGGTGACTATCTGAGACTCTTAGTAGCAGGAGTCATGGAGACTGAAGAAATCACTTTCAAACCAGACAGGACTTTTAGTGGAGGGAGGGGAACGCCAACTAACCCACAAAAAGTTCAACCCAAAATTTACCCTGATTATAAGAAGTACAGGGATTAAGTTAGAGCAGAGATTGAGAAAATGTCCAACCAATGCCTGGCCCAACATGAGACCCACCCCATGGGAGACAGCTAACCCCTGATACTATTAATGACACTCTGATATGCTTGCATACAGGAGCCTAGCAGAGCTGTCCTATAAGAGGCTCCACCCAGCAGCAGATCAAAACAGATGAGGAGACTCAGAGTCAAACACTAGGAAGAGTTCTGAGAGCCTTGTGGAAAAGTGGAGAAAAGGATAGAAGGGACAGGAGCTCCACAAGAAGACCAACAGAGTCAACTAACAAGGGCCCAGGAGGCCTTGTAGAGATTGAAGCACCAACCAAGACCATGCATTGACTGGACCTACCCCCTCTTCACATGCACAGATGCAGATGAAAGTTTAATCTTCATGTGGGTTCTCTATTATGAGAGGTAGGGGCTGTCTCTGACATGGACTCTGTTGCCTGCTTTTCCATCCCTTCCAGCTGGTTGGACTGTCTTGCTGGGCCTCAGTGGAAAAGGATGAGCTCAGACATTATGTAACTTGATGTGCCAGGGTGGGTTGATGGTGGTAGTAGGGAGCTCCACTTTTCTGAGGAGTAGGCAAGAAAGGACAAGGGGAGGAGGAACAGGAAGGTCAGACTGGGAGGAGAGGAGGGAGGGAGCTACACTTGGTATGTAAAGTGAATAAAAAGAATTCAACTGCATTTCAGAAGGTTGAAATGTGTAAGAAAGGGATGATGTCATTGGCTTCTTCTCCGTCATTTTCCTATCCCTGTTCTTCTTCCTACTCCTGATCTTCCTTCTTCTCTATCAGAATAATAACAGTGGAAAGAAACCTAAATTTAGTGCCTTAATACCCAAGTTTCAGATCTAGACCTAAATGTTTATAAGTTTCAGGGTCTGTGGGTGAGAGTTATCTTCTAAAACTCAGAAGCATCTGAGCTGGGCTCTTAAAAGAATATTGTTGTATAGAAGAAAGTACTTTTTTTCTGTATATTTGGAAATACTTAGTATGACACAAAGAGTGGTTTTGATGTGATTACCATATGGTTCCACCAGGAGACCTTTATCTCCTCATCTGACACATTTGCCGGGAATGAGACAATCTTAGACAGTTCACAGGCTGACCCATAAATCATCCAGTCCTTCTGGGAAAAGTCCAGTGAATCTGCCATGTGTCTAGCCCACCAAGGCACCTAAAAGCAACAGACAAGCCTCATATGTTTACTTTTACAGTATCTTTATTTACTGAATTCTGTGCATTTTAAAAAGATAATCAAGCAGTAATAGCTGAAAGCGTGGAACACCAAAGTTTTTTTTTAATATCAAAATTGTGTACTAAATCTTATTAACATGAAAATTTTCATTCTTCCTCTGCCAAAAGTGATATAAACAACGAGATAAAGGTATAGCTGTTTTTTTTTTAATGTACATAGCTTTTCTACATGTTTAAATATGGTAAAGCTTAAAGCTCTGAGGATACATTTTAGAAGTAATAACCACGATTCTATTTCCAACCTGGACAAAAGTCAGCACAGTAGTCTCTTTTCACTCTTGATTTCAGTTTCCCGCAACCCACCATGCGTCAAAAGTATTGGATGGAAATTTCCAGAAACAACTTAAGATTTTTAAGTCATGTGCCATTCTGAATAGCATGAGGAAATTTTAGACAATCTATTTCAACCTGGGTCACGAGACCCCTGCTGTCCAGCACACCTGCATTGCACAATCCACCCACCCACCAGGTCCACAGCAGCGGTCTCTCCTGCTCTCACACCCGCTGTCAGGGTATGACAGTGTTTATGTTCACTCTGCCCTTATTTGTCCCCCAGTGCACGGGTCGCAATGCGAGAAACTTGAATGAAGAAAGCCAAAGCAGGGTTTCCCTAAGTGAAGAGCGAAAGTTCACAGTATAAAGGGGAAAGAACAAAAAGCATGTTCTGAATTTGTTGAAATGTAACATAAGAAGGGATCTCTGTGTATATGGAGGTGCCTGAAGATTAAAAACAAACTGGGGGATGACCTGTTTATAGTCTGGGGTTTTTATTTTCGTTGCAGTTGATGTTAATCCTGAAAAGAGACTTTTAGGCAGAGAAGATTGTTTCATTTTCCAGGGTATTATGTCTGGTAGATAAGCTGCTAGGCACACTTTATTCTCTCTTGTTCCTTACCTGTAACATTTGTATAAGGAATCTCACAGAGCAAATGCTGCTTGGGTAGAGCATTTCATTTTAATATGCGTCAAGGACTTGTCACACACAATTTAAAGTCATGATACTTCATAGAGACCAAAGCGCAACAGAATAGTTATTTTATCTACTAATCACACACTGCTGGACTTGATTTAAGCCTGCTCCCCTGCCCTCGAAGCATTTTCCAAATCACTGTCTGCACTTCAATGGGCTGTGTGCAATGTTCTCATGGAATCTATTTCCGTCCACAAAGACCTCCCTATCTCAGGAGTGACATTAATGATTATCTCTCCTGTTCACATGGGCACCCGCCAGCTGAAATGCCTAGGTGACTTTCTGTTCAGTCGGATTATTAGAGTTTTGCACCTGGCGTTGGCTAGGCAATAGAAAAAAAAATTCCTTACCTCTATCCGGAAGCACACTGCTCCAGTCTCACGCAACGTAGGCACAGAAAGTAAGTTCACAGCAGGGCCATTCTTCCCTGCCTCTCACGGAGGCGGGAATTTCTCATTGACTGTGAAGGCAGCAAGGGAACACTGGTGTCAAGCAACGGTTCTCTTTGGGAGAGGCTGAAGGAAGAGAGAGACAGCTTTTTAAACATTTGCTGAATGCATACATCTAGAGGTAGTAAAAGGAAACTGTTTTTGTCTGTACAGTTGGCAAGACATTGCTGTGTATTGAGGTTTTTCTGTGTAAGGAAGTCTTTCAGAGTACTAAGTTGAGATCAGAAGCATGCTCACGATGTATCTCGGCCTCTGAACATTTTAGATCACAACCCGGCATGTGTTTTCCATGTATTACCGATGGGTAGCAGAGTGCTTTCAATTATTTTCCTGCACTAATTCTTCACACTGTCTCCACACACCTTGCAGTGTGCTTTTGTGCTTCCTCAAAATAGTTGGCATTGCATCACTGTCCTTTCACTTGTGACACACTCTGGCCATTAGGATTTGGAGAACAGGACTATCCATCTATCCCAGTTTTGGAAAGAGAAAAGTGTACTCTGCCACAACTGTGTGGCCAGCCCACTGGAAGAGATGACCACATGTAGCTTAACTGTGGCCACTTCAGACAAACTCTAGCCAGTGGAACAGCAAACACTGAGTCACAGCTGACAATAGATCATGAGTCCAGTTGACCCGCTGATATGAAGGGTTCACAGAAAGTGACTATGGTGCGATTCTGAGCTTTGGATGGTTTGTTTTGCAGTGGTACCTAATTGATACAGGGACCAAGAATATACATTGTATAATTAATTTTCTTTCTTGTCCTCATTTAAAAAGATAATATGGACACTCATGAAACAACAGGCTGAACCGGACAGGTTTCTTTGCTTACTTGTGCCCGAGTCACCTGCATATTCAGGTGGGAGATGGGATGCAATCTCATGGCTGAAAACTTCAAAGACATGTGGAATGTGAAGACTTTGAGGGAAGCACTAATCATTTGAAATAAAAGTTAATAATAAAAGGCTGTAAAATGGTACACAGAGGTCCATGAGCCCATAACCTGATTTCCTTCAGTGAAATATCATGTGAATATATCATATAAAAACCAAGAGACTGACATTTACATAATGCCATTTATCAACCCATACAGAGACTATTTTAGACCAGGTTTTACATTTATTGACTCTCTGTCTCTTTCTCTCTGTGTTTGTATTCATAGCCCTATGAGATTCGCTTCCATGTACAGATTTGTGTGATTAGTCATACTGAATCGCTGATCATCAGCATCTGGAAATCTTTACCATCACTCACTCCTATAGAGCTGCATCCACCCCCACCTTGCCATTGTTGTCTTGTAACATCTGCCAAATACATCTTCATCATCTTCAGCTTTGTACCTTACGGAATGTTTGAGAAATGAAATTGTGTGGCATGCACTGTTTTGGGCAGAGGTTTGTAGATTAGGCTATGGAGCCATACGATAGACTTTTATGATATTAAGAACACCCCGACTGTACTCAGAACCCTGGGAGAAACAAGGACCTGAGAAAGGAAAGCAGAAAAGATACAATTTCAATAATCCAGGTGTGTGTGTTGGGGGGGGGGTGATATCTAAGACAGGTGGAGAATGTATGGCCAGAGAACTCTGGGAAAAACACACAGTCAGGAAATTTGACAGACTTTGGGTTAACTGATGGAATAAAAAGTTCAATATAGGAAGAGTTCAAATTTCATTCCCTCTTCATTCATTTGGTCAAAATATTCCAATGCCTTTTACAGAAATAAGTGTTGGTGATAGAGCAGTGTACTTGAAGTTTGTACTCGAAGTTTGGGAGGAAACACACACATACTCCCTACCAGTTGCAAAGCAGATGATTAAAACTGCTTTTATAGATAAAATCAAATAGATATTATGGCATTAATTGGCATGGGATATTCCGAAACTGGATGCCAAAGAAGGAGGGGCACAAGTTAGTAGGGGCATGAGAGCCTTATGTGTTGGCACATGATGTCCTGAGAGCAGGTGTGGAAATAGCTCAGGATAAGCTGGGCACGGTAAAACACACCTGGAAGCACCCAGTAGGCAGAGGTAGAAGGACCACTGCCAGTTCTAGGCGAACTTGATCTACACAGCCACTCCCAAGGCAGCCTGGACTACATAGCTAGAATCTGTCTCAAAAACTGTAAAGAAAAAAAATATTCGGTGGTTTTATTCTATTTTATTTTTTATTTTATTTTTAGTTTTGAAATTATAATTTAATTACATCTGTCTTTTCCCTTTCTCCCTTCAAAACTCCCCCACATACTCCATGTTTTTCTTCAAATTAATAGCCTCTTTTTATATTATATTCACATGTGTATATATTTATGTATGATACATATGTATGTATATACTTCTATACTCCTAAATTGTAGAAGGGGGGGGTAGAAAGATTATAGGAAGTAGAAGAACAGGGAGTTTTCTGTAAGACTATCTCCTAGTAGCATCATCACAAGCTATACCCATAAAATTCCAGTGACTTTCTCAGGATCTTTCAAACCGTAAAACCAGTCTTTGAAACTAGCTACCAGTAGAGGTGTACAACTGAGGAGACTGGAAAGGATAATAACCTGAGTTAATGCTCATTACATGTTCACACCATGTCTTGCACTGTCCTAAGCTCTTCACATTTATGGACCCATTGACAGAACACTACTGTACATAGCACCAGATGCTAATGCTGCTATTTCCCGGACAATGAAACAGTGAAGGGGAAGAAAGAAGAAATGGTATTCCCACGACCATAAACTAGTAAAAGCTGGAACTCAGAGACCATTGTTTAATCACAAGTCTATATTGTTTCTCCTTAATACACACACTGGGATTAATATAGACATTCTTTCACTTTGATGTTGATTATCCTGTGCTATGGTATTCACTTACCAACATATATATGATTTATATTTAATCTCTAAAATGTTCCCTTTAGCAGATGCATATCTACCATGTCCTATACGATATTTAATTTCCTGTGAGAAAGTGTACTCATCTTCAAGGTTCTATCAATCTTCTTCCTCAGCTGATTCTTAGTATGTGTTTATAGGTCATAAGTTTTCCACTGCTAGGGTGATGTCCCCAGGGGGAAAAAATTCAAGTACATGCTTATCTTAGGTGTGCGTCTCATATATGTAAATTAGTGCTTCCTTAAATTCTGTGCCCTAAGTACTTAGCTTGATTCTTCTTTGTCCCAGCCTCATTTTCTACCTGGCCCTCTGGTCTATGTGCTTTCATGGCATCTAACATACTTTATAACAGCACTTTGCTGCTTTTTATATCCTCTCCTTGTTTGTGGGTGGAGATAAACTTTCACCATACAATCCTACATTCAGCATGTGTGTCATAGTACGTACATAGTCAATGTTTTCCAATTAATTAAAGGAGTTCATTCAGGAGCACACATTAGGGCTCTGAGTTGCTTTAAGAAGGAGACAAGATGAACTGGAGTCCGATGGAAGGGGAGGAGGTCCTCCCCCATCGGTGGACTTGGAGGGGGCGGGGAGGAGATGAGGGAGGGATGGGGAAAGTGGGAGGGACTGAGGGAAGGGGCTACATCTGGGATGCAAAGTACCTAACCTGTGATTAATATAAAAATAAATAAATTAAATTAAAAAAAAAGAAAGAAAGAGGGTGTTTTCTCCAACGTTAGGAGCTTACACTCAAAGAGGAGAGACTTCAATTAAGTAGTCACACAGTGAAGAGCCAGCTTCCACGCAGAGGCCTAGGTGAAAGCTTTGTAAACAGAGGCAGAGAAAGTCTGAACAACCTCATTGGCTGGCAGTCAGGGGCAAGTAGGATTTGGAGCCACATGAGGGCACATGCCATCAGCCTTTCTCCTGCACTGGAGTAGTCAGGGCAGCTAGGCTAATTTTTTGAAAACAAATAGGCAGGGAAAGTAGAGTCATTTCTACCCAGGGAGTTACCTAATGGTGGAGAGGTGGGCCAGGGCCCAGGAATAAGGGACGAGAAATTTGTGTTTAACAAACCATTTTTTCATGGAATCCTGGGTTTGAGACTCAAGACAGAAACAGGAAGCAGAAAGGCTGCACATTGAGAAGCTATAGCATAGAGGGAATATTTGAGGCTTTATGGGGAAAGTGAGGTATAAAGAATAGAGAAAAGGCAGAGAGAGCACACGAAATGCATGTAGTGTCCGTTTGTGGTTTGTTTTTTGTTTGTTTTGTTTTTTAAATTTTTTCTTTTCTTTTTATTGATGTATTATTTATTACAGTTTATTCACTTTGTATCTTGGCTGTAGCCCCTCCCTCATCTCCTCCCAGTCCCACCCTTCCTCACACTTCTTCCTGTACACCCCTCCTGTAGTCCACTGATAGGGGAGGTCCTCCTCCCCTTCTATCTGACCCCAGCCTATCAGGTCACATCAGGACTCTCTGCATCCTATCTTCTTGCTCTGTGGCCTGGCAAGGTTGTCCCCTCCCCTCCAGGGAAAGGTGATCAATGAGCAGGCCACTGAGTCCGTGTCAGAGAAAGCCCCTGTTCTCCTTACTAGGAAATCCACATGGAAACTGAGCTGCCTATGGCCTACATCTAAGCAGAGGAGGTCTTCTCCATGCATTGTCCCTGGTTGATTCATCAGTCTCTGCAAGACACCCTGAATCCAGAGTTTTCGGTTCTGTTGGTCTCCTTGTGGAATTCCTGTCCCCTCCAGGTCTTTCTATCTCCTTCTTCTTCCATAAGATTCCCTGCACTCTGCCAAAAGTTTGGCTATGAGTCTCTGCATCTGCTTCAATATCCTGTTGGGTAGATTCTTTCAGAGACCCCCTGTGACAGGATCCAGTCCTTTTCCATCTTCTCCTTTTTCTAATATCTATCCTGTTTGCCCTTCTGAATAAGGATCAAGCTTCTTCCCTAGGGTCCTCCTTGTTGTTTAGCTTCTTTAGGATTATAAATTTTAATATGTTTATCCTATATTATATGGCCAATATCCACTTATAAGTGAGTATATACCATGTGTATCTTTCTGATTCTGGGTTACCTCACTCAGGAAAACTCAAGTGACAACACATGCTGGAAGGGATGTGGAGAAAGGGGAAATGCTCCTGCATTGCTGGTGGGAAGGTAAATTTGTAAAACCACTTTGGAAATCAATTTGGTGCTTTCTCATACAATTAAGAATAGTGCTACATCAAGATACAGGTATACCACTCCTAGGCATATATCCAAAATAAATTCAACCATACAACAAGGATATTTGCTCAACCATGTTCATAGCAACTCTATTCATAATAGAAAGAATCTAGAAACCACGTAGATGTCCCTCAACTGAGGAATGGGTACAGAAAGCAAGATACATTTACACAATGGAACACTACTTAGCAATTAAAAACAAGGAAATCATGAAATTTGCAGGCATATGCAGTGTCCATTTTGTAATCATCATTTCTCTGAAGTAACATGCATATTCTCCCTCTGTATAAGATACCTTATCTTCAGAAAACCTAGCTGCCTCTGCTCTGCTTGGTGGTCAGGAGATACCCTCTGTGGAGAAGGTGTAGATCTATCCTACAGATGCAGGAGGGAAAGCCAGACTACAGTGCTCTCCGGGGTGTGTAGACTTTAGAAAGCAAATATAGAATATCTTCTTAGTTCTCAGAAACTATACTCGTCCCCTGATACTTATCCTCTGGAGATAATGGTGCAATTGCTGGACATTTACATACAATTATATGGGAACAAGAGTAGTGTTTCTTGAATTTCAAATTACTCTGATAATAAAATGTGCTTTCACATTTGATTGTTTACGTGTGTAAGTGAAGATGGCATGACACACTTGTAGAGGTAAGAAGAAAACTTGCGGGAGTCCCTGTGTGACTTCTGGGAATCAAACCTATGTCCTTGGGCTCAGGAGCACACACTTTTAATTTGCTGACCTACCCTGCTAGCACCGCCCACCCCCCCTTTCCCATTCTTTACAAAGTTTTGCCAGGGTATTAAATCTTGAGATAATCAATATTATGTATGTGAACGATCTACAAGCTGTCTGTAATATGTTTGAATTATTGGATTCTTCTAAGGTCTAGACTATTTTTCTTCCATCTATCACTAACCGTTTATCTATCCATCTATTGCCATAGATGCTTTTCACGAATAATTCTAGGTGCAGAAATATATTATGTGGCTTGTGGCAAAGATTAGCTGCAAAAGCAAGGCTCCAGTAAATTATATTTAATAACCCAGACTGTGATGAAAAAGAAAGACAGAGTGAGAGTAGAATAAAAGGAGAAAGGCTGAGGTCTTCTCAATTTCCATTAGTATTTTTCCAGAAAAGATTGTTTTTAGTGGAATCTTGGAGGCAAGCTACCCTAGAAGTGATGGTTTTTTTTGTTGTTGTTGGTGGTGGTGGTTTGTTTTTTAACTGGGGCATTTTAAGCATTTGCTCATTTATTTATGAATGTATTTATTTTTGTTTTTGTGTTTGCAAGAACATGTATGTACCACAAGTCTTTGGATGCCTCTTACTTCCTTGTTTCATAGAGAAAGCATCTTCGGGAGTCCTGTGCACCATATATTATATAGTGCCATTAATTGGGCATAATGCTGCAATAGTTCCCAGGAGCCATGCACAGCTAGACTCATCTATTATAGATGTCTTTTTTTGGTAATTGCTTATTGGATATTTGGTTTAAAATGCTCAATTCTATTCTCAGTTCTGTGTTCAATGTTTTATTCTCTGGTCCATTCTCCCTATCAGAACCTCCCTCCCCAGGTTCATCCTCTCCTCCCCTACTGTTTGCTTCACACAGAACTGGAAACAGCATAGGCCCGAGGACATTTGTGACATAAGTAATATAACCCGGAAATGTAAATAAAGGCAGAAATGTGGGGGAAAGCTGATGAGTTCATGGACTCTAAGCACTGGGCTAACTATTAGCTGAACTTCAGGTGGGCTTGGAATTTTGTGGTACATGAATCAGAATGAAATGCATGAATCGCCCTAATTGTCATTCCTTACAGAAAGAAGGACGGTGTGTTCTCAGGGCAAGCTAGGAGAAGTGGTAGATTTTGCTATGACACTCTAAGCATTTGCTTGCCTGCTTCCTTATCTGTGCATATATTCACTTTTGTGTTTGTGTATGTGATAGCATGTGTGTGCCACAATGTCTGTGGTAAGGAGTTGGTTCTCTTTTTTTACATGTGGGTTCCAGGGATTGAACTCCCGCCTTTCCTACGGTCCTTAATGGATGTCTTGAAAATTCCTCATAGAGATATACAGCAAGAATATAAAAGTGGGTAGGTGCACACACACACACACACACACACACACACACATCCCTACACCTCAACTGACTTGCACTTTCCCCTGGGAAAGCCCATCATTTCAGAGGTAGATTTTTATCATACAATTCAATTCAGTTGGCATTGTTTTTCATTTTTGACTTTTAAGATGTGAATTGACACTGTCACTCTCTTCCTTAGCCATGGAACTTTTCTTTCAATGCTGGTTATCATGGTGTCCCATATACAAGAACTGACTGAGGCAGAACTGTTCTTAAGGGTGCTTGGACAGGCAGAGAGAGCTCTATAGACTTAGAGAGGGCTGGGGAAATGACCCTAAACACAAGTTGAATCAAAATCCTTTTAAATTTATGACAGGTGACCTTGAACTCATGATTTTCCTGCTTCAGCCTCTGATGCACTGAGGTGGTAGGCAGGTGCCCCAGATGGTGACTGCTCACTGAGTAGCCAATTATGCCTTTTCAAGTGAGGAACTACTTGGTGAGAGCTGATTCTGTAAGCAGTTGTGAGAACCGTACTTTTGAATTTTTTTTCTGTCCTTTTGTATTTGAGAATAATTGGAGCCTGTCTCTCCCAGGATAAATAATGTCTGAACATTAATCATTTATGAAGCTAGAACTTGTAGCTGTGCCTTCGGGGTACTTTGAGCTGCTTCCATATGCTACCCTTCCACGGCTGACTAAATCAACCTAACGTCATAGTATGAGATCATTTATTTCTATACACCAGGCCTGGGCTCTGTACTAGATTAATCCACTGGGTCTTAGTAGGTGCACAAAAGTCTGTGGGCCTCCTGAAATCACAGACAAATGTCTTCACGAATGCATCATTCACATTTTTAGAGTGTCTATAGATTTTGCCGGATTTTCAAGGAGACCCATGACTGCCTCAAAATATTAAAATTGCCACACTGATCTTTGTGTTTGTGGTTACAGTGCAAAGTACCAGGAATGTTTCCAAGAATAAGAATCATCCAGAGTAGAAAAAAACCCACAAAACCAAAACAGAAAACAAACAAACAAAAGAACAAAATGTAGAAGAAGAGAGGATTTAGTTCTTTCTAGAAAATACCTTGTACATATCAGGAAAGAAAGGCATGGCGACCGACCTTTGCATCATGTTCAAATAAACAGCAAAGTTGTTCCTGATTCTCCAAGTTGACCCTGATTTTTAATAGAAAAAATTTCTGCTCTGTTAAAATAGATACCATCTCTCATGACATGGGGCAATTGGCCCTCACATGTAGCATTTATGAAACTTATTAGTAGTAGGTGAATATGACAGCAAGAAGCATTGTCAAATGGGGTGAATGGTGTTGAGCTTTTATTCAAAGTGATCTTAGCTCACATACTTAGACTGCAAAATGGAATACAACCTTTCTCTGTCTCTGATCTTTCTAATGCAGTGGTTCTCAACCTTCCCAATGCTGTGACCCTTTAATACAGTTCCTCACGTTGTGGTGACTGCCAACCATAGAATTATTCATTGCTATTTCACAACTGTAATTTTGCTACTGTTATGAATCATAATACCAATATCTGATATGCAGGATTATTGGATATGGAACCTCTGTGAAAGGGCCATTCAACCCCCAAAGGGGTCGCAATCCACAGATTGAGAAACACTGTGCTAATGTGATAGCAAAGATAGAGTCTTCATGGTCCCTTTGGATTTGGACTGGCTTTGTGATTTGCTTATTGTGGGAATAACAGGTTGTTGTCTCCAATTTTGGACCTCAGGAGACCTTGCTCACCACACAGGATCTCTCCTGTATTTCTGCTCCATTCTGCTCACACACAGTGCCAGGTTGCTGGCAGGTAACAGATTGTACACTTCAGGGCTGTGTCAACTCTGCTGCCTTTGCGCAAGTCCTCTTTATGGGAAGGAGCCAACTGGTCTTTGTAAAACTTTTCCCTGGACAATCAAGTAAGGATGCACACAGGAGCTAAACTACCAGGGCTAAATAAATGGTTTTTCTTTACTTTTCTTTTACTTTTTCTTTACTTTTTTTTTTCCAGTTGACACAAAATATGTGTTATGCAAGCTTGAGTGCCTTGTTCAAGACCCCAAGCCCACAGAAAATATTGGGCATGGTCACATGTGCTTATAATACTAATTCTGGGAGGCAGAAATTAGCGGTTCCTGGCCAGCTGCCCTCCTACCCAGTGAACTCCAGGCCAATGAGAGACCCTATCCCAAAATCCCAAGGTGGAAAGCCACTGGAGAACACTATTGTCGACTTTCACATGTACCTGCACACATGTGCAGTACACATGGCCCTCTACCTTCACGGTACAATCCCTTTACCCAATAAAAGAAAAGAAAAGTAATGGACATAAATTAATTATATACTCTGGTGTAAAATCTTGTCTTACATGTTATGCTTTGAGAGTGAGGGTACCTTTGTTTCACAATAGCTGACTGGTATACTATAAACCAAGTTTCAAAATAAAAGCACATTTTCTTTATTAGAAAAGATTTTTCAGTGCCATAAAAATCTGTGATATTTTGTTGATTTAGGTGTAATGTTTTTTCCTGATATTTTATACACACATCTGTTCATTTCTATGCTTTTTAAGTATACAAGTTGCCTTTTAATTATTGTTATTCCTCTACTTTTTACCATCATTGAAAATGTGTTGATTCTGTTTTCTTCTCCTTGCACTAGAAATTTTCATGTTTCAAAATGGAAAACCCCAGATAGACTAGGTGTTTCCCCCCAAATGCATGACTTAAGAGATCAGCTTTGAAAAACAAACATTATTTTATTTGTATTGCTGTCCTAGTGAGAGTTGCTATTTCTATGATGAAACGTTATGACCAAAACCAGCTTGGGCAGGCAAGGATTTCTTTGGCTAATGCTTCCATATCACTGTTCCTCATCAAAGAAAGTCAGGACAGGAACACAAGCAGGACAGGAACCTGGAGGCAGGAACTGATGCAGAGACTATGGAGAGGTGTAGTTTACTGGCCTGCTTCCGATGGCGTGGTTAGCCTGCTTTCTTATAGAACCCAAGACCACCAGCCCAGGGATTACACCGTCCATTAAAGTCAGGGAACTCACCCGTCAATCACTAATTAAGGAAAACGCTCCATAGTCAGATCTTATGGGGCATTTTCTCAATCGAGATTCTCTCCTCTCAGACAACTGTAGCTTGTGTCAACTTGACATAAAAATAACCAGCTCAATTGCTGAGTCTACATCTCTCTGAAACATGGGAGACGCGTCATTTTATCTGCATAAGAGTAATAAATAAAACAAGCCTCTATGCATCAAAAAGCTAACATGCAATATGTATTTCTAGGATACATCCATGTATTTTTGTTATTGTCTGTTTGTTTGCTTGTTTTTCAAAGTAGGGTTTCTCTGTGTAGCCTTGCTCTCCTGGACTCACTTTGTAGACAAGGCTGGTTTCAAACTCACAGAAATATGCCTTTGTCTGCATTCCAGAGTGCTGGGATTACAGGTATGTGCTACTATGCCTGGCTGGATAAATCCATGTTTAATAATATAACATTGATAAAATAGAACAAATGCCATAAATTACTCCAATTCCAAAACTTATAGCTTTGGTGCCAATGTCGGAAGGATTTGAGGAGCAGAAAGGGTCTAGGAATAGTTAATTTAATATAGCTCTTCCTCATAATTTATAAGATGTTTGAATAAATTTCTTTTTCTGTTGTTGACACCACTATAGCTTTTGTCAGCCTTTAAAAACAAGGAGGAGATAGAAATCGAGAAAGCTTAGCTTTGTGTGCGCATCGCTGTTAAGCAGGATTGCTTTCACACAACCTCAGGGGCCGTGGTGCAGGCAGGATGAAGATGGTTTCTGCATGTGAATCCTCAAGGGTTTCTGCATTAGGAACAAGGTAAGAGCCAAACAGTGAAGCTCACATGGAAGCAGTGACTGCAGAACATCCAAAGGTGGAACAGGGACTGTTTCAGCAGGTGGGAGACACAATTATCCCTTTCTGTGCTTACACTCAGCAACAGGGAGCTACCATGCTCTGCAGGTCTTGTTTGTATTCTTTTCAGATTTGGGGTTTTGTTTGTTTATTTGTGTAGCTAGGCTCCAGCTTGATTCAATGCTTAATTTAGTTTCCTACTGAGTGAGTAAAAAGCGACAATTTGCATTTTGATGTTTTTGTGCCACCTGAGTCTTCTCATTGGAGACAGTGACATGAGGTTAGATATTGCAGGGAGAATGTTGAAAGATAAGAGAGGAAAACAAGATTTGGAGGAAGAGACTCATGTTAAGATGTAGATCAGAAGTCAGCCAGCTTAATGGCATCTGGAGCAGACTCCATGTGGTGGGGCCAACCTGAGACTCCCTTATAGTCAGCCATTGCCTATGGGCTTTCTAAGACAGTGACCTTGTGTTGAATGGTGCGACAGAGGCTGGATGTATTCTTTGCAGACAAAGGGCAAGCTTTTGTTTGGTTGATGATTCAACTGATATTCCTCCAAACTGCCAGTTATCTTCCATTTATATAAACAATGAACTCATAGACATTTCAGCATTGTTTGAAAAAAAATCAAACGAGTAACAAGGAAATTATTTGTTTTGACCGATAGTCATCAAAAAATGACATGAAAAATTAAAAAAATTAACTTTACACTTATCTATTTATGTATTGTGTATGTAGGAGGTGCACAGTACACCTTTTAACTTTACATGTCTCTTAATTTAATTATGTACTTATTTTATGTGTATATAGGTAGGTACATCCTTGCCACAAGTGGTGATCAGAGAACAATGGGGATCAAAGTCAAGTAGTCAGGCTTGGTGGGAAGCGTCTTTATTGCTGAGCCATCTCACTGGCCCTGTTTTAGTTCCTAAAACTCTGATAAAGAAGCTGGAAAAGGATACTTCAAAAGATACAGAATAGGAAATGGATAGGATATTTGTTGTGCTAAAGACTTCTACAGGTTCTAACCATTCTTTTTTTAACACTTAAGGCCATATTCTAACCTAAAAGCATTTTTAGTAAATCTAAGTGCAGAATTGCTAAAACAATCCTCTACAATAAAATATCTTCTAGAGGTATCTACATCCCTGATCTCAAGCAGTAGTATAGAGCAACAGTAATAAAAACTGCATGGTACTGGCATAGAAACAGAATGGTGAATCAATGGAATCAGATAGAAGACCCAGAAATAAACCCCTACACTTATGGACACCTGATTTTTGACAAAGATGTCAAAGCCATATAATGGAAAAAAGATAACATCTTCAACAAATGGTGCAGTCTAAATGGGTGTCTACATGTAGAAAAATGCAAATAGATCCATTTTTATCACCCTGCACAAAACTAAGGTCCAAGTGGGATCAAAGACCTCAATATAAAACCAGACACACTAAATCTGTTAGAAGAAAAAGTGGGGAAGAGCCTTGAACCCATTGGCAAACCAATTTCTACAATGCTGTTCTCTAGACTTTCTGAAGACTAGAAGTCACAGTAACAATACAAAGTAGTAAATACTCTCATTGCTGCATAACCGGATCTGTGTTAGAGTCAGATGACTCCTTTTCCTACCTCAAATACCTTGCCTCTTTGAAACTTCCTACTACACACATCTTGTGTTGTACAGCTCAGAAACATCTGCTAGACAAAAGAGGAATTGGGATGAGGGATGAGAAAGTAAACAACAACAAAAAGAAGGTATGAAAGTGGACAACATGAGAATCAGGGAGTCTGGAACTGTGGAATTTCCTACACATAACTCACTATGCATGAAACATAAGCTTCCTTATGAGAGCCAATGCACAATCAAGCAATACTGGTACAAACAGGTGAATCAGGAAGATATTAAAGAATGTTATGATCTACGCTGCCATTCTGTATTGCAATGGTACAGAGTGATGGAATGGTCACATCAGACAGAAGTGTGTCACACAGACCATGAAACCATTGGGGGCATGCAGCGCTTACATTGGTGACACCTATGGGCCTATTAGATTAGAGACTCTCTGAGCTCAGCCTTAGGTAGAGCCTTTCTGAGACCTTGGCTCAGATGTTTGCATTTAACACACTCTTTCAGCCCAGCAAGCTGCTTCTCAGAGTGGCCAGGCCTCTCTCTGCTGCCTTTGGCCAGGTGCTTCTGTTGTGAGGAAGATGGGCATACACACACTCATACGTGCATACAAATTGGCTCTTTATAAGAGGTGTGAAATGGAGCCCTGTGCCCTGGGCCGTAGTGATTCCTTTGCATCTCAGGGCATTCTGATCAGAGGGAACATGTTGGGAAGGTAAATGTTAACCTACATTTTGCACCTTGAGCGCGCTATTGTCGTCCCCAGGGTTCTCCGATTTCCTGCTTTGGGGCCACTTGACAATGAGTCTATTTTCCCTGACTCTTGTTGCTAGGAAGCGCGAGGCTTTGATAGCAGCTTCTCGCGCTTCGCAACCGACTTCTCTGCTTTCTGGAGGTGTGCGGAATCAGAGATTAAACAATAGATGAAAGGGGCAGAAGGAAGGCATTTTATCCCAATGTTCTCGGTGGTGTTATCATAAATAGTGTTGAAACCAGGGCTTTTGAAATGGGGAAGGAGGGTACACGGCTGATTCTTATGCTGTAAAAATTTAAAAACTGTTTAAATTTTATGGAAACCAAAGCTCCCTTAGAAGTATCCTTAGGAGCCTGCGAAAGTGTCATATAATACTTCCAAGCTTTGTGCCTGACATTTTGTGGGGGGGGGAGGAGAACGTTTTGCTTTCCTTTAATAAAGCAGAGAGTGATCTATTTTCATTCAGAGAATTTCATCAATAGAAAATACCTGAATGAACTAGATGAATCCTTTACTGTCGCACAAACACGGGACACAGAAACTATAAACATGATCAAAAAATGATTTAATAGTGGGAGCAAATAAAGTTGTTTCAGCAACAAGGATCTGGAAGCACCTGATTGTGTGTGTTTTATCTTCTCCCCTCCCTTTTAAAAAAGAAATAAAAGTGTTTCTTCCATCCGGTTTAATCATTGTGTTAAAACACCAATGTACAAGAGAGGTATCTAATAAGGATGATTTCACATCTGTTGTAGGATGAATAATAAGGAATAAATGTGACTGCACACAAGTCCTCTGGGAGAAAAAGCACATGATTGTACATCATGACAATTCGCTGAGGAACCTCCTCATCGTCTGTGGCTGTTAGGCACCATTTTGGATTATGGTACTAGATTCAGAAGTCTTTTTCCACTTAAGAGCAAAGCACATGGTTGTGAGTGTGGAGAGGGGGAAAGGGCAGGTTCAGTCACTTAATACTTACCTTTCTAGCCTCTATGAATTGCCTATAAATTTTCTCCTTTTTCTTTTAGTTGAGTGTTCTTTTAATGCTAAACTTTTCTTTGGAAATGAAGCTTCAAATATACATTTATATGCATATAAATATGGTATACAAATATACATTTGTATGATAGGATTTATGTTTCCTATTTGTTGGGGTTGGTCATTATTTAATAGTATAGTATTCTCTTTGTTTTACGCCAGAGACGAAATTGTTGCAATATGTAAGCTGACAACTGATCAGTGAGGAGGGAGACTACATCTAGATTAATTATCTTGAAACATATTTCTTGAGCTAGGATAATAAATTTGGAAGGGTGAATTTCACTGTCTTTGAAAGCAACCTATGGGTGTTTTGGACTATCCTGTCTTGAGTCCACAGGAAAAAAATAAGTGGGTCACTGAACTGATTCCCAATGACTTGTGGTTCCATACAGTAATCATATGGATGTTTGACATTCATTTAATTGTTTGTAATAGGGCATCTGTTAAACATAAGCATTTCATATGTGTTCTATTTTCAAGATTCTTACTAATAGAGATTAGCCTACAAATGGTGTTTTGTGAATATTTTTAGATATACTTACAATATTGAGAAGCACAGTCAGTTTCATACGGTAAAATGAGAATATTCCTATGCTCCTGCAATTCTTATACAATTGCTCTGTAAATGATAACATATAATTTTTGTTGCTTAAGAAATTGATAACTGCTGATCTCTGATAAACATGTCCCTTCATCTGGAGTTTATTTTCTGATGCCCCAAATATAAAAAATATTCATTAGACAGAAATCATAATGTTCAGAAACAGGTAGGGTTTCCTTTAAGAGCCCCTCTAGGTGAGCATCAAAACGAGTCAATACTATGAAACACCAAAAATGTTCAAAATTAGTTGACACTTGTATGTCATGGCAGGTCACATAAGTCAACGGTGCCTCTGTACGGATAACTTTTACCTCTGTGTTAGAATTTGTGTTCTCAGTTTCCTTGGATACAGAAAGAAAACACCAACCAAAAAAAAATCTATAAGTGCTATGGTAACTTGAGGTTTAAATCAGCATGGTAGTACACTTCTGGGCTTTTCTGTGAGGACATTTCCAGAGAGAGGTTTAATGAGGTGAGACTATGCACAGTGAAGATGTGGCTTTATCCCACACACTGTGGTCTTAGATTAAATAAAAGGAAAACTGTGAATGGGAATCAACATCTACTTTTCTCCACTTTCTCCTAAAGGGCACACCATGATCACCAGCCTCGCATTTGGACTTCTACAGAGAGAACCATTCTTACTGCCATGCTGTCCCTGCTCTGTATACTCGAACACTCTGAGCAAAGCAATCCTTCCTTCCATTTCTTTTGTTGTAATATTTAGAAAATTGGTTCCTATGGCTGAGGCTGCTGTAAAGTTGGCTTAGGTCTTTGGCGTGGATTGTGGAGGAATGTGACAAGGTTTAGAGTTATGGTCTAAAAAAGACCTACAAGACTAGTAAGAAGAGCTTTTGGTCCATTCTGGTAGGCAATTAGAAGGCAAAAAATGCCAAGAGAAATGCAGACAAACTGAGTGCTTGTGGGATTTTAGAGTGGAACATGGACTCTATCAAGAACTGGCTAGACGCCACTTGTGTTCTGCTTAGGAAAAGAATCTGGCAGCAGTCAGCCCATGAACTGAAAACCTGAGTGATGATGAATGGACTAATTTGTTTGGCAGAGCACATTTCAAGAACCACATTCAAGTATATGCTCGTTTTATCGCTGACTGAGCTTTTTGGAGTTTATAATTAGTGTAACGAGAATTCAAGGTAAGAAGAAATGAAAACAAAATGCTGCATGATGAGGAAAAGAATGTAAGAGAACTTAAAGCTGCAGACAAAGGAGATGAGGATAAACCAGTTGTAACTGTTTTAAAAAAGATTAATGTTATTAAATAAAAGTACGCATTTCACTGGATTATAAAAATAATGCCCTGATGACAAGGCCCAACTGCTTTAGGCATCCAATATGTGAAAATACAAATTAATTGTGGGAAGAGTAGACTTTAACTGAGAACGTCTCTAAATGAGTTCCTTGCTCAAAAACAACCATGTAAGGACTAGTTTGGGCCATGAACACACAGTTATGATAGAAGGAGGCAAGACTATATCTTGAGCTGGCAAAATATTCTGATGACATTTGGGCTGGCTTTGCAGACACACAAATGCAAGAGAAACAGGATTACAGAGTCTTGCGTCAAGGTTCTAGAAAATTGCTGTAACCAACCTAAATGTGGTAGAATGGGATTTCCTTTAAGGAGGCCCTGAGAGGTCCTTGCGTGAAGCTGTGAAGGTGAAGACAATCCCAGTATGTTGGAGATGCCAGGACAATGGGAGATGAACAAATGTTAGGTACAGTCACGGAATGGAGTCAGTCCAAGAAATTGTGCATGGATACAGCTGGAGGTTTAAAGGTATTTAGTGTTATTGGAGCACGTACTATTCGACCAAGAGGACCAGCTATAGAATATGGAGTTGCAGGATTTGGTATTTATGCCCCGCTGTAATGGATTCTGGTGTGTCTCAACCAGATCTGAGTGAAAAGTGATGTGTTTGGGTGTCAAATGAACAAGGGTCTGTAGTATGTAGTCGTGACTTGTCAGTGTTTAGAAATAACCTAGGACACAAACCCATGGAACTGGATTGGACATTTCCAATGTGGATTAACTGAGATGGGAGGATCAGTGCTGATGGTGGGTGGCAGCTTTCGGTGTGGTTCAGGGGTAAACAGGAAGAAGAAAGCAAGCAAACCACAATCACTTGCCTTTCTTAACCTTCTGGTTACAGACACAGTGTGACCAACTGCTCCACATTCCTGCCAGAGTAAGACCTACTATGACCATCTCGACTTTCCCTGTTGTGATGCACTGTACTGGCATGCAATAACCCGTCCTTCCTAAAGGTGTTCTCATTGTTTCTTTTGTCAGAGCCAGGAAAAATAAAACTATTAAAAGCAACCAACCATTTAAGTTGAAATCTCTAGTATGTAAAATGATGGCTAGCCGTAGTAGCATTCCTCTGCAACTCCAGCAACACAGGAGGTTGATTCAGCAGGATTATGAGTTCAGGATCATTGTGGGTTACATAATGAGATCCTTGTCTGAGTCACAGCAGCAAAAGGCAGGGGTCATTTTTCTGGCAGTCTTTGTCTTGGATCACATTCCTAAGCAAACTGAGATTCCAAACTCTGACAGAGGTATGGAGAGTCAACTCTACCAAGCATTGCAAACAGCTTTTGCCAATAGTGGCGGTCTCAGAAGGTCAAATACGTGTGTCTTACAGACCATTTCTCAAGAATCTTGGGCTTTTGTGAAGCTTCTTATCAAACTACCTTATACACAGCTGGCTTATAGTTGCAATATAACAGAAATAATTGTTTCCAACTATTTGATCCTGTTGTAGGGTTGAACACTACCTTAAGATAGTGACATTTGAACTGTAGCACTAATGCAGACATGCTTCTTTTCTGAAAATGGACTGTGAGGTAAGTTTCAAGTCCTAATTACTGGCTCAAAGGACAGTCTTGGTTATATTTCTCCTTAGAAAGAGGCTTGAAATAAAGTTCCCCTTAATCAGAGGAAGTATTGCTATATAACAAAAACCTACAAAGTTTGCTGTTGGCAATCAATTATTCATTTTGTTCATGGATTTTGAAGTTTGTGGATTCAAAATCAGCTCATCTGGCTCAGCACGGCAATCATTTGAGGAATGTCTCGACCTGGAACAACCGTTACAGGGAGGCTGGAAGAAGACGCACTCATTTACATGGTTCATGCCCCAAAGCCCATGATTCCTGCGAGCTGTGGCAGAAAGATTTCTTTAGTTCTTCTCCACGTGAGCCTTCCCACAGGACTGTTTGAGTGTCACCACTAGACCGAGTAACTGTCCTCGAAGCAAAGTGATCAGAGAGAAAAGCGACAGAAGCAAAGAGCAGTAATGCATTTGTAAGACCTAGACTCATCACAGGTGCCATATCTGATTTGTTAGGAGCCTGTTACTAATTGTGGCCTTTTTGCCAAGGCGTGTCAGATTAGTCTCCAGCTCCAAGAAAAACACACCAATACATCCTATGTGGTATCTTTAGAACCACCAGAAATGGTAGTTAGCTGGGGCTGGCTGATGTGTGCCTTAAAAGATTTTGAGTTTACAAGGAATACAAGAGATACCAAGAAAGAGAAAGAGAGAGAATATATCACCATATGTACACACATGTCTTTTATAGATGTTTAGGGGATAAGTTGGTAAGAATCAATACCAAATACTGTACATATAAGCATGCAGGCTATCCTCATGACAACCTAATGCTATTGGATTCTGGAGGGTTACATGAAATTCAGCCTTGTTGTTTTAGAGAAAGAGATGTTCATGTTTCCATGCATGTGCTTCTATGTAGTACCACACACCCTAATGTGTTAGGTAGGTAGTTTAAAACCATCTTCATTTCCTTTTTGTTATTTATTGTTAATGAAAGGAAATGGAGAAATATAAGCATGGATAGTATGAGAATTACTGGAGTACCATAATGAAAATATTCTTAATTCTAAGATTAAAAGTAGAATTAACATCTGATAATATATCATTTCAATGTTTTCATATTTAATATCATGTGTTCTCTTCATAAAATGTTTTCCTAGATGATCAAAATATTTCATAAATCTTGATTATTTAAAATCATCTTTACTGGATATAATTTGCATGTAATGACCCACCAATTGATTACAAGGTACCATCTAAAACATTCTCATCAACCTGAAAGGGTCTTTTCCATTACTTTACTGTCAATCTTCTGTGTCTAATGCTGAGTCCTGGTAACCACTGATTTTTCTTTAACTATAGATTTGCTATTTATATACTTTTATATAACTAGAAACATTCAGTATGTAACCTTTGGTTTTTATTTCACTTAAGCTATCAATACTGTTGCATGGGTGATCATGTTTTTTTGCCGTTACAAATTAGCAATTCATTTTGTTGATGCACTAAAAGTTGTTTATCCACTCATCGGTTGATGAATGTTTTGGTTATTTATATTTGGAAACTGTTATTTTTTTTTGAATAGTTCTTTACACTCTCTCAGTGAGTGAATGTTTTCATGTCTTTTATATAACTGTCTGAGAGTAAACTGGGAGATTATTTCATGAGTGTATTTCTAAAACTACAATGTAATTGTAATTATCAAATTGCTTTAGAAAATGATTGTATCAGCATGAAAATTCCAGTTTTTTCATGCTCATATCAACATGACAGTATTTTAATATTACGGACATTTTAGCATTTTTAATTAACATTTTTCCTAATGATAGAAAATGTACCCTATGCATTTTTTTAGTTGAATTGCTACTACAAAGTACCACAGACTATGTGGCTCAAACAACAAAAGTACACCTGTCATATAATAGAACCTAAAATCCAAGGTCAAGGCATCAACAGGATCAATTTCTTCCAATGCCTTCCTCATTAGCTTGCTTAAGGCTGGCTGTGGAAATCTGTGTCTTGAGCTACTCTTCTTCAGTGATAATTGTCATGGTGGGTTAGGGTACACCCTAAATAACCTCATTTTAATTAATTACTTCTTTGCTGTCTATTGCATATAGTGGTATATTTGGCGTATGAGGTGGGACACATGTGTGCGTGCTTGCATGTAGACATGCTTGCCTGTGTGGACACGTGCAGTGATTAGATGTAAACATGGGTGTTTCCCTCTATCAGGTTGACCATGTTTTTTTTTTTCTTTCCTTTTTATGTACTTATTTTTTTTATTTATTACAAGTTATTCACTTTTTATCCCAGCTGTAGCCCCCTCCCTCAGCCCCTCCCAATCCCACTCTTCTTCTTTTCATACCTCCCATTCACCTCCCCAAGTCCACTGATAGGGGAGGTCTTCCTCCCCTTTCATCTGACCCTAGCCTATCAGATCTCATAAGGACTGGCTGCATTGTTTTCCTCTGTGGGCTGGTAAGGCTGCCTCCTCCTCAGATGGAGGTGATCAAAGAGCCTGCCACTGAGTTCACATCAGAGACAACCCCTGTTACTCTTAGTAAGGAACCCACTTGGAGACTGAGTTGCCATGGGGAGGGTCTATGTCCTCCCCATGCCTGGTCCTTGATTGGAGTATGAGTCTCAGAAAAAAAAACCTGGGCACAGATTTTTTTATTCTGTTGCTCTCCTTGTGGAGCTCCTGTCCCCTCCAGGTCGTTCTATCTCCCCCCTTCTTTCAAAAGATTCCCTGCACTGTTGGTATAATGTTTTTGTGGAATGTATACAATTTACTATTTTTCATTCAAATGCTGATTTTTTTTTTTTTACTCCACTACCTGGTTACAATCTAGACATTGCATTGTGATGTTTATTCTAAGCATCACGTGTCTCAAGTTTATGTAAACATGCCACCATTTGTTCTCTGTATTGTCAATAAAACAACCAGCCAATGCTGAGCAATGAAGACAATAGGGTGGGACATCCTTGTCGGGAGGGGAGGAGAAGGAAGCGAGTGGGAGGTGTTCAAGAGCAGAGATTGGCAGAAGAGGACTTGGAACCCTGAGGAGAGATTAAAATTGGACCTAAGATATAACTAAAAGCAAGTATAATGTGGGAAATCTGAATAGTAGGAAACTATGTGGGCTCACAGATTTAGAATGGAGTAACTATTACCCAGCATTGTGCTTTAGGTTAATTAAATAAATCTTAGTCTCTGTGTGGTGATTTGAGTATACAGTGAATAACCACTGTTTAACTAAAAGATAAATCAATATTAAACTTTAATAATCAACAACACTGCACTCTGCCCAAAGGTTGGCTATGAGTCTCAGCATGTGCTTCAATACCCTGCTGGATAGAGTTTTTCATAGGCCGTCTGTGGTACGCTCCTGTCTTGTTCTGTTTTCTCCCTCTTCTGATGTCTATCCCTAGGTAAGATGCTCAATCCTCCTTCAGAAAGACCTTGTGTTTTGTTTGTTTTGTTTTGTTTTTGAGACAATGGTCCTCAGTGAACCTAGAGCTCACCAATTCAGCTGTGCTATACACTAATGGGCTATTGTCCATGTATTAAAAAGAGTTAACCCTTCTCATTGGTAGGATATAGGATAGAATTGAATATCATTATATTAAACAAAATAAAGCAGACTCAGAGGAGTGTTCCTTATTTTATTTCATATGTAAGATCTTAGGGGAAAAAGACATGAAAGTAGATTGAGGATTATTAGTGAATATGAGGTAGATAGATATGCACAATAAGAAGTTAATTTGATCTGGTTATCACCAGAACTAAAACCTAATAAAAAATGGCGAGAATGCAGGTGGAAAGGAACCATTATGTACTATTAGTGAGAATGTAAATTTACACAGTCATTGTGGAAATCAATAGGGGACTTCTGCCAAGATCAAGACTACTGTAGAATCTAGCTTTACCACTTCTGTCTAAATATCTGAAAGAATCAAAAGCAGCATACAACAAAGATGCCTACAAGACCATGTGTTTTAACAATGGAATTAGCAAAAAGCCTACACGCACATGTGAAGTGAACAACTTGCTGCTCAGTGACAGCTGGGTAAAGGAAGAAATAAAGAAATGAAAGACTTCCTAGAATTCAGTGAAAATGAAGGTACAACATGCCCTAATTTATGGGACACAATGAAAGCAATGCTCAGAGGAAAATTAATAGCACTAAGTGCCTTCAAGAAGAAATTTGTGACATCTCATACAAGCAACTTAATGGCCCAACTGAAAACCCTAGAGAAAAAAGAAGCAAATACACCCAAGAGGAGCAGAAGGCTGGAAATAATCAAACGCAGGCTGAAATCAATCAATTAGAAACAAATAAAACTATCCAAAGAATCAATGAAACCAAGAGCTGATTCTTTGAGAAAACCAACAAGATAGACAAACCTTTAGCCAAACTAACTAAAAGGCAGAGAGAA
>CM053745.1:44874206-44909589 GCA_028658305.1 Pachyuromys duprasi | reverse complement strand
AACAAATCAAGCAATCCAATTAAAAAATGGGATACAGAGCTAAACAGATAATTCTCTGTAGAGGAATATAGAATGACAGAGAAACCCTTAAAGAGATATTCAATGTCCTTAGCCATCAGAGAGATGTAAATCAAAACGACCCTGAGATTTTACCTTATGCCCATCAAAATGGCTAAAATCAAAAACTCAAATGACAACACATGCTGGAGAAGTTGTGGAGAAAGGGGAACCTTCTTCCATTGCTGGTGGGAATATAAAGTGGCACAGCCACTTTAGAAATCAATCTGGCGCTTTCTCAGACAATTAGGAATAGTGATTCCTCAAGACCCAGCTATACCACTCCTAGGCATATATTCAAAAGTTGCTCAAGTACACAAGGACATTTACTCAACCATGATTGTAGTAGTTTTATTTGTAATAGCCAGAACCTGGAAACAACCCAGATGTCCATCAATAGAGGAATGGATACAGAAATTGTGGTATTTTTACACAATGGAATACTATTCAGCAATTAAAAAAGAGGAAATCATGAAATTTGCAGGCAAATGGTGGAATCTAGAAATGATCATTCTGAGTGAGGTATCCCAGAGGGAGAAAGACACACATGGTATATACTCACTTATTTAGACCTATTAGACATGATAAACATACTGAAATCTATACACCTAAAGAAGATAAACAAGAAAGAGGACCCAGGTAAGATGATCAATTCTCACTTAGAAAGACAAATGGGATGGACATTAGATGTAGGAGAAAACAAGTCACAGGACAGGAGCCTACCACAAAGGGCCTGTGAAAGACTCTACCTAGCAATGTATCAGAGCAGATACTAAGACTCATAACCAAACCTTCGGCAGAGTGCAGGGAATCTTGAAAGAAGGGGGAGTTAATTTGACATGGAGAGGATGGGAGCATCACACAGACCAAATATATCTGGACACAAGGGTCTTATATGAGACTGTTTCTCCAACCAAGGACCATGTATGGATATAACCTAGAACCCTTGCTCGGATGTAGCCCGTGATAGCTCAGTATCCAACTGGGTACCCTAGTAAGGGGAACAGGGACTATTTCTGACATGAACTCAATGGCGGGCTCTTTGACCTCCCCACCCAGCAAGGGAGGAGCAACCCTGCTAAGCCACAGAAGAGAACTTTGCAGCCAGTCCTGAAGATACCTGATAAACCAGGGTCAGATGAAAGGGGAGGAGGTCCTCCCCTATCAGTGGACTTGGAAAGGGGCAGGGAGATGAAGGTGGGGGGGGTGAGATTGGGAGGGAATGAGGGAGCGAGATACAGCTGGGATACAGAGTTAATAAAATGTAACTAATAATAAAACTAAAAAATTTTAAAAAGAACATGTGTTTTAATAATGCCTTTTGTATGTTGATTTGCATTCTGCATCATTCTTAAATATATTGATTCACATGAACTATTTTGGTGAAATCTTTGAGGTTATTTGTTCTTTTCCTTCATCTAAACTCATTTTTGCTTCATACAGATAAAATTTTATTGATTTCTTTGCAATTTATATGGCTTCTCTTTTTCTTGTGTAATAGTCATGGTTAAAACCTCCATTCGTATGTCAAAAAGAAATAGCAAACAAGTGCTCTTGTTTTGTTCCTGAGCTTGAAAGCAAAGCTTTTGACTATTCTTCATCTAGTATGATGGCATCCATGGACATGAGATAAAACAAATGTAGTATATTTATGATATTTGTCTTCCTGTGTATTTAAATTATCTATTAAAGAACTTATAAAACAAACCAAACACTTCTTATTATTTAAAACAAGAAGATTTAATTTTTAATCTTGTGTGTGTGTTGTGTGTATGTGTGTGTACATATCTGAGTGCATGTCCTATGAAGTCCAGAAGAGGGTGTCACATTTCCTGGACTTGGAAGGAATTACAGGTAGTTGTATACCACCTGACATGAGTGTTAGGAACTGAACTTGAGTCCTCTAAAACAAACAGAATGAGCTCTTAACCACTGGGTCATCTCTGTAGCCCCAAATCCTTCCTTTTAAAGAATAGAACATATGCATATATACCAATTTCTACCACTTTTAGTCTTTATGCTGATGCAACTTTTCATCAACTATTGCTGTCCTTTAGTTTACTAATTTCCCTTAATATTTTGTGTAGAATAGGACTCTTAGCTTAAATTTTTCATTTGTTGTTGTTGTTTTTGGTAAATGACATCAATTAACCTTCAATTTGGACACATTTTTGTTAGATAAATAATTATAGATTAATAATCTTTTCTTCTAAATTTTTTCCAGGAAATTCTAATGTGATACCTACTTTTTGATGGCATATCTGAGTGTAAAAAGGCATTGTTTTTTATTAGATATGGAAAAGGAAGAGAAAGAAGAGAGGAGGAGTGAAAGAGGGTGACAGAGAGAAAGAGAGAAAAGGTCAGAGAGGGACAGACACATAGGGAAAGAGACTGAGAGAGAGACAGATTCAGAGAGAACGAGAATCGAACTCTAACCACATCGTTAACCATCAGATTACCAGGGGTTCTTGATTAAATTCACAAGGATGTATAGCAGATCTGTATATTGCTGTTCTTGCTGGACTGAAACATTGTACATAGCAAACACTACTGCTCAATTCCTCTTTTACAATTCTACAATTACTGTTTATTTGACTATACTTTATTATTTATTTATCATGTTTTATTCACTTTGTATCCCCCTGCAGCTCCCTCCCTCATCTCCTCCCAATCCCATCCAGCCTCCCTCTTCTCTCCCTTTGCCCTTTCCCTAGTCCCCTAATAGGGGAGGACCTCCTCCCCTTCTATCTGACCCTAGCCTATCGGTCTCATCAAGGCTGAATGTATCATTTTCCTCTGTGGCCTGGCAAGGCTGCATCCCCCAGGGGGAAGTGACCAAAGAGCTGGCCACTGAGTTCCTGTCAGAGACAACCCCTGTACCCCTTACTAGGGACCTCACTTGGAAACTGAGGTGCCTATGGGCTTCCTCTGAACAGGGGTCTAGGTCCTCTCCATGCATGGTCCGTGGTTGAGGTATCTGTCTCTGCAGGACCCCCTGGGCCCAGGGTTTTTGGCTCTGTTGCTCTCCTTATGGAGTTCCTCTTCCCTCCAGGTCTCTCTATCTCCACCTTCTTAGGTGTCTGGCATTCTGCCCAAAATTTGGCTATTTATCCCAGTATCCTCTTCCTCCTGGCTGGTAGAGTCTTTCAGAGGTGGAAGGCTCCTGACCTGTTCCTTGTCTTCCCCTACTTCCAATGTATATCCTGTTTTCCCTTGTCAATGAGGATTAAGCTTCTTCCCTAGGGTCCTCTTTGTTGTTTAGCTTCTTTAGAACTATCTATTTTAGTATGTTTATCCTATATTATATAGCTAATATCCACTTATAAGTGAGTATATACCATATGTGTCTTTCTGCTTTTGGGTTACCTCACTCAGGGTGATCTTTTCTAGTTCCCACTATTTGCCTGCAAAGTTCATGATTTCCTTGTTTTTAATTGCTGAGTAGTATTCTATTGTATAAATATACTACAATTTCTGTATCCATTCTTCCATTGAGGGACATCTAGGTTGTTTCCAGATTCTGGTTATTATAAATAAAACTGCTATGAACATAGTTGAGCAAATGTCCTTATTGAATGGTGGAACATATTTTGGGTAAATGGCTAGGAGTGGTATAGCTGGATCTTGAGGTAGCACTATTCCTATTTTTCTGAGAAAGTGCCACATTGATTTTGGTTGTACAAGTTTGCATTCCCACCAGCAATGGAGGAAGGTTCCCCTGTCCCCACAACCTCTTCAGCATGCATCATCCCTTGAGGTTTCCCATTCTAATGGGTGTGAGGTAAAATATCAGGATTGTTTTGTTTTGCATTTCCTGAGTGACTAAAGACGCTGAGTATGTCTGTAGGCTTTAGATGCTCATTGGTGGAATCTTGTATTCTCTTTCTGTGACTAACATATTTCATTTAGTGTAATATGTTGAAGGTTCATCCATGCTGTCAGGTACTGTAGAACTCCTTTTATTAAAGATGAACAGCCATAAACTGCATTATTTTCCATATTTTCTTCATCCAGTCATGCAGTCATAGACACTTAAGCTGTTTTAATATCTTTGATAATGTGCATGGTGTTTCAGTGAACATGGGGGTTTTCATACTTCTTTGGATTATGATTCCAATTCTTTGGGCAAATACTCAGAAGCAAGATTGGGTGGGGATTTAATTTATTTTTATTTTTGAAATTATAAATATAATTACAATGTTTCTCCTATCTCTTGTGTTCAAACCCTCACACATATCCCTCCCATTCTCATTCAAATGCATACCCTCTTTTTGCATTCATTTATTTCAGGCATATATGTATTGTACATATACATTCCTAATATGTTAAGTCCATATAATGTTACATGTATGTATGTTTTCAGAGCTAACTGTTTGGCGCTGGAAAACCAATTGATGTGCTTTTCCCTGGGGAAGACCACCTCTCTCACTCCAAATTTTCCTTGGATGCTTGTGGTCCTTTGTGTAGGCTTGAGGTCCTGAGGGTTTTCCCCATCCAATTTGACAGGTGTGTTGGTGTCAGGAATTGAACATTTGAGGTACCCACATGCTGTGTCGCACAGTAGCTTCCCATTTTGAAGCACACCAACCACTCATAGCTCCTCTATCTCCATTTCCTTGTCAACACCTTTATTTTTTTTCTCTTCCTTTACACAGATTAACGGCAAATCTCTCTCCTTTTCTGGTTTGCACAGTTTATAACCTTTGTTCTTCTGTCGTTTATTATATTCTTGGCTAGATTCTTTGAAGTTTTGTTTTATCACTACTGCTCAGCAATATAACAATGTACCTTGGCTTGCTTTTTCGCAGAATGCTGATCTTCTTTTATATTGGTGTATTTCTATTTCTCATTAGGAATATTTTGGCCATTGTTTCTTCAATATTTTTGGTGATGTTATTTGCTCCTTACAAACATCTTTCTCATCCCTATTTTTTTAAGACTGTAACTTTATATATAAAGGGTAGTAAATTTCAGTATGTTGTAAGTTGTAAGTTCAGTATGGTCGTGTTAATGTGCTCTTCATGCTTTACTTTTGGTCATTTACTTTATCACAACTTCAAGCCATTGTCAATCCTTCTGTATTGTGTGTAGTATCTTTGTGTCATATTTCTGTTTCTTACACTGTGGTTTCTATCACAAAAGACTTTTTGTATTTATCTATAATTTTCAACACATAGGACATATTTCCTGTTTGTTGATGACTAGTCACATATCAAACCTTTCTGCTTCTTTGCTGAGTATTTTCCAGTTGTTATTAGACATTGGATCCTTCTGTTAGTTTGTATGTTGTTAGATTTGGCTATGAGGTATTAATGGCTTTGATCTATTGTAAGTAGTTTAATTCCTAGGAATTGAAAACCTTAATCTACTTTTATATAAATATAATGATTCTTCAAAAATAAGTTACTGTTATTACTTCAGCATTGCCTTTTAATGATTAATTATTTCCCCCTACATTATGAGTCTTTCTTCTCCACCTTAGAGAATTCTGAAAAATCTCAGTCCTGTGCAAGCTTGCTTAAAATGCTGTTTGGCTGGCCCTTCTCATTGGCTATTTTATTCCAGACATGTACAGGTCAATATTAAGGCAAAGAACTCTTGTGAAGATCTTGATAGCTCTACGTACTCAGGCCCACAATTTCCGCTACTCAGGCTTACAAATCTTAGTCATTTTGCATTTCTCAGGCTGTAATGTCTTTCTGCTCAATGCATCAAAATTGTAGTGTTCTTCTGGGTTCTTTATCAGTGCACTGTAGCCTGGAAATTGCTACTAGGCAGCAATCTGAAACAGCTGTAATTTTTTACTCAGTTTGTTTCTAACCTCTCAGGAATCATAATCCTGATCTGTCTACTGTCCAATGTCTGAAAAGTAACTTTCTTCACACATTTGATTTAGGTAGTTATTAGACGCAGGTAAATAAGGCCTTTAATTTCTATCTTAACATTCATGTAAGTCCCATCCCAATAATTATAATTGTGGTATTAAAAATGTTCATTTGTAGAAAAAGGACAATTTCCTTCATTTTGTTTGGAAGGTTTGAAATTTATTTTCCATTAGCATTCTTTCTGGATTAAAAAGTCATGACATATAAATCTTTGAATTGGCATATTACTTTGGGTAGTTTTCCCAGAATGAAAAATTCTTGATGCAAATTTGAAGTATATTGCATGCTCCTGATGCACATGGAACATCTTGCTCTTGAGATGCATGAAGAACCTTCAGGAACTCTTACCCACAAAAGTCAGCAACCACTGGTCTCTTACTCTGTTTTCAAAAAGACTGATTTGGTCAATCTCTGCAACAAGCTCCCAGGACTATAGAGTATCATCAGACACATTTGAAATACAAAGAAACCCATGTATAAGCTTATGAATAAGATTTTCATAACAGGTATCCCATGCTGAGTCTGAATTTGAGCACAGGCATCTCTGTGGCTAAGCTATCTTTCTAATATATTTACAAACATTGTTGAACTTTAAAATATTTCAGGTTAAATATCCTTAAAATAGTATCACATTGTTTCAATTTTCCTTTGTAGAGAATTGAAGTGATTTTTGGTATCTCCTAGCACTGTATTTTTGCTGTAGACTGTCCATGTGTGCTTCTTTGTCTATTTTACCTCTTTAGACTAGCTATCTTCAAAACACGGAACACTGAAAAACATAGTAAGAGGTCAGAAACTTCCAGAAACTCACTGTGTAGGCATGTGACTCCAGAACTTGGCGCTAATCTGCAGCAGCTATGAAATGTCAGGCGTGGCCACTGTGGTGATAAAGATCTGTGCGAGCACTGTCTGTTCCGGGTGAGTGTGAGGGGAGGAAAGCAAAGTGGATGAAAATGGAGGTTTTTCAAATGCGTTCCTAGCCCGTAGTTTGAACGAGAACTTGAAATAACATCCTGGGTATGCTATGCACCTCTGCTTTACACAAGGAAGACATTTTCCTGATACAACTTGACGAGCTGGGATAGATGGGAAAGGGAGCCCCCCTTTTCTGAGGAATACAGGAGAGGCCCTTAGAAAGAGTGGGACTGGGAGGTAAGAAGGGAAGGGACTACAAGGATGTAAAGTGAATAAAATAAATAAATGAGAAAAAAATTTTCTGGTTAGTAGGTTACCAGCAACATTCTAAACTTACTTTTGAAGGCCAAATATGCAATGCATTTGGCAATTCTAATCATGAGCAATTAGTTTGTCTTGAATAAAATATTGACATCACAATGTTTCAGTTCCTTACGTAATGATTTACCCAGTGCCACTGACATGGAGAACAGCAAATATTTAAAAAACTTTCACATTAGGGCTGGAGAGATGTCTCAGTAGTTAAGGACATAGAGGTTGAGTTTGGTTCCCAGGAACTGCCTCAGATGTCTGACCTCTGCCTGTAACTCTACCTCCTGGTATTGGATACCTCTGACCTTCTATACACCTGTACTCCTGAACCTGTACGTAGCCCGCCCAGAAACACTTAAATATAACTAAAAATAAAACATCTTTAGAAGGATTTAAATACATTTATATTTATAAGGGAGTAGTAAAGGCATTCGTTGACTTATAAAGAATCCTTGCTAATCTATAACAGATTGACCTGTTATCGAAGTTGGTAGTTTTATTTAAGAATGTAAATGCAAAAGCTCACTAATTTTATATAGGTATGATTATAGTATAGAGAAAAGAAAAAACAAGATCTCTTTTTTTTTCAGTGTAAAATCTGCACATTAGAGAGACCTCATCATTGAATATTTAGACTGGCTACTCAGATATGAATGCTTCATCAGTGAGTTACAGCATTACTTACTGAAAATGTATCTAATATTAAACAGGTATTTCTAGAAGCAGATCATTTGGCATCAAAATCTAACTGCCAGTATTGGAGTGACCTAAGGAAAATTTTATCAAGACCTCAGTTTCTGTTGGTAAAGTCATGGTGACTAATGATTAGGGGTTCCCCAATAAATGCCTCTTTAAATCAATGAGAAATATGAGACATCATGAAGTAGAAATAGTACTAAGGTCGCATCAGTTTCACAGAATAAATAAAGGGATGCTCCCTCCTTTTTACCTCTTTGGAAGAGTCATATTTGTAAATTGATCGGAGTATTTTTAAAGGTCTGTTGGGTTGGACATCTTGTAACTGATGCATACTGATTCAGTATGTCCCAAGAATGACTTAGAGAATTAAAACATTAGGAGTCTTTCACTTTGACATTTGGTAAGATATCTTAACTTTAAAATTACAAACCACTAGTAAATTTGCTTTTTGAATTCACAGTATTAGGATTTAAATTGGAGTTTCATGTCTGGTACTATATAATACTAGTCAAAAATGTCATGACTGGGGAAGCCATACACTTTCAGGTAGAAACTGCTGTTGTTATTTTTCTAAATGGCCATGGCGTCAAATTCCTTCCTAAATATGTGTTTCTAGCCGTAGATGTAGACTGCTTTCAAACGTGGTTGGTTTCACTGAAATTTCTCTTGTCTCCCATTAGAGCAAACTCTCCCAGTATTCCCAGCTCTTGTCTGTTCTACTTTTTGCCATTTACATTGGCTTTGCCTTGTGATAGAGCAATCACTAAGAAGAGTCTTATAACTGGGATACATTCACATTGTTATGCACATTAGCAGTTCCCTTCTTATTGCTGAGGGGTAGTATTCGATGCCATGGGTATTCACACATTAGCTAAAGAATACTGGCTTATTTCCAGTGTGAGCTTGTTTGAATAAAATGAACATGAACATTGATTCTTATTTACATCTTTTTTGTGAACATTTTTCTTTGATTTTGGGTAAATACTCAGAAAAGAACAATTGACTTTTCCGGATTTATTCTTACACTTTGTGGTTTGGGGTTATAGTCTCATATCATGTTTTTATTATTTCACTTTGGCTCCTTTGTCTCTCCCCAATTCTGTACCCATTATTGGAAAATATATTCTAATATACACTTCTATATGTTTATTATTATTGTTGTCATCATTTATTACAATTCATTTTGTATCAAAGCTGTGTGCCCCTCTCTCATCTCCTCCCAATCCTAACCTCCCTCCCTCTTCTCTCCCTATGCCCCTCCCCTAGTCCACTGATAGGGGAGGTCCTTCTCCCCTTCTATTTGACCCTAGCCTATCAGGTCCCATCAGGACTGGTTGCATTGTTTTTGTCTGTGGCCTGGCAAGGCTGTACCCCCCCCCCCCAGGAGGAGGTGATCAGAGAGCCAGTCACTGAGTTCATGTCAGAGATAGCCCCTGCTTCCTTTATTAGGGACTCCACTTGGATATTGAGTCTGTAAGCTATATCTGAGCTGGGGTTTTAGTTCCTCTCCATGCATTGTCCTTGGTTGGAGTCTTAGTCTCTGCAGGGCCCCATTCTTAAAACACAGGAACTAGTGGAAAGCTTGTATTTTATGAGCATTAGAAGGCAATGTAAGCCTAAGGCTCTTTGACCAATAGATAGCTTGTAGTTCCCAGCAGCTGATCTAAGAGAGCCCTCTCGCTTTGTGTGGGAGCTATCACAAAACTAACTTCTTGGTGGCATTGTCTTGAAGTGTGCATAGGGCGCGGATCTCAGGAAGGCACTGAGGAAGGTGGTAGTTTGCCCTTCCTCGAGCAAAATCATTGCTCTGCAACTAAGAAGTTTTAGAAGGATAAGACATGAAAAAGCAGCATTGTTTTGATCTTGACCACCTAAGACAGACCAATATGGAGCAGAGGACTACAGTGGTCTTGAGAGCTGTTTCTAGCTTGGTACTAACTATTACCAATTCCTACTGAAATTTTGTAATTTTCTTGAATCAATGCTTCCTGTTGCAGCTTCTCAGTTGTAAGTGTTGGTTAGATTCTAGAGGCCAATAGCTGTGATTTTACTAATTTTCTAATGTTTCTTTTGCTGGAGAATAGGTTTTTATGATCATACAAAACCTCATCTTTTGTAAATATAACTCCACTCTTCACCTTGAAGATCCACATTCACACCAGATCACCTGCTTCTGACCTCTCTTTCGCTAGCATGCTTCTCCATCAGCTTTTCCCATAAAGCTAAAGAGTTACTTCAGCCTCTACCACAGGTCAGTCTCCTCACAAGAATGCTACGTAAGACTTAAAATGACAGAAAATAAGACTTAAAAACAAACCATTGCTCAAAACACGGAAGAGAATGATAATATCTTCTTAGGTAAGCTTGTCTTTCAAGATGGGTACTGTTCTCTGTAATTACAAAATCTTATCTAGACTCATACAGATGAATAAGAGGATTCTGCTCCCCTCTGGCACTGAACTTCTTTATAAAACACTGAAATGCTTTTATGGAAACTAATGAGAATCACAGAACATTTTGATATAAGAAGGAGCTAAGAATTTAAATATTAATACAGTGTATTAACAATGCCAATGGTTTTGATTAAATAACGGATTAATTTTATCTGAGAGGAGGTAGAAGATGATTTCAAAATGAATTATGGTGACAGAAGGTTGATGATTCATATTCGATGCACCTGATCTATGAAAAGCCCAAATCATGACTCAACTGGCCAGTCATGGGCAGACTAGTTTGTCAGGAGACATGCTTAGAGGAAGGATGGGGAACTGCATGAGTAACAGGAGGGGTGACCCAGGCTTTAAGATGGCAGGCCGTCTGCTTCTGAGGCCGCTCTTTCTGTGTTAACACTCTGTCTTTCCCACAGCTACCTAAAACTAACACACAAACATTTGAAGCATAGGAGAGCAAACATGATCAATATAAAGAGTACTTACAAGATGGTCATGTGATGATAACTCATCACAGTTAGTAATCAAATGTTATGATTGACTTCACATAGCCCTTCGGGATAACCATACAAATGCATGTTTTCTTTTACTGTTATTTTTTAAATCTTTTCTATGTTCCTGTGTCTAAGATTCACAAAAAGGGAGATGCATAGTATTTTATAACAAATATTTTTAAAGTCAATATTTTCATGTTTCATCCATGTCGTGAATGACTGTACCTCACTTAGTTTTAAATTTTAATTTTTTACTGAGATATAATTCACATGCCATAAAATCTACACCATTAAAGTGTACGCTTAATTCACTAGTTTTTAATGAATTCGCAGAGCTGACAATGATCACAGCTAGTTTCAGAATACTTTTATCTAAGAAAGCATCAGCAATCATTTCTAATTTGCTCAGTCACTTTGAGGTTATACGTATTCTGTTGAACAGCTCATGTTATGTCTCTCCTGTTTTATTTGCCATAATATTTTCAAGTTTCAAGGATGGTGCCGCATGGATTTATACTTCATTTCTTCTTGGCCTAGTGTTCGATGGCTGAACACTTATATTAATATATTATACCTATAACGTATATATATACATATACATATATACCTCTATATATTTGGTGGCTAAGTGCCATCAAAAGATTTCTGTGGATGCAGTGGGGAAAGGACCACTCAGCTCAGAGCTACCCAAAGAAATTATGAGTTATAGCCAAGTTGTTTTTGCTTTATCATTAAGTTTTTTGGGGTGCTTTTTTATTAGCCATATATAATCAATACAGAATTAAATACAAGAAAAAAACACATTGCAGAAATTTTAAAATGTTATGTTTTTATGCTATTCTTGCAGAAGATCTGAGTTCAGTTCACGTCTGGGGAAGTGTTGGGGTGGGGAGTTGGGGGGCTGAGTTACAATATTTGTAACTCTACTCCTAGGGTATCCAATGTTTTTTTTTCTGGTGTCTTTGGACACTCAAACTAACATATGCACACCAAAACTTAGTCAAACACACACGGTTGCACATGCAGACACAAATAAAAGTATAAAGAAAAAAATTTCTAATGAGTTAGTGAATTTGACTGAGAGTTTTTCTTAGAACAGTATTAAAAATGTAATCTCAGTGTTTTTCCTCTCAGCTTTGTGATAGTCATAGAGAGAACTGACACACACACACACACACACACACAAAGAGATTTGCTTTGCAGCTAAATTTGGGTAAAGTGTACTAGTTTTGGCTTGCTATTTGAATATATAACGTATTCCTAGCTTTTCTATAAGCTTTTCACAATTGAGAATCACTTTAAGATAAAGGTTGCCTGAAGAAAATACCTACAGAACCCTTTATTAAAGTGTCAGAAAGATTTAGGGGTATGTCTCATAGAAGTTCTAACTAGACGAAAAGGTTTCTAGGGGTTTAAAATAGGGCTTCCTACAGCATCCTAAGCTATCCTGAAACCAAGACAGTCTGCCTTGAAAGATTTATGATGCCATTTAGGGAGGTAGTATAATAAGCCTTACTAGGATTCAGAGGAATTTCACAAAGGTTGCTCAAGTATTGCACTGATACAATGAACTTGAAATTCAAGGAGCTAGAAACATTTCAGAAGAACCAGGAACAACCCTTGAACCTTCTCAGAGCTACCACTGGGAAGAAAACTGGAACTTCAATCAGTACCTTAAATGAAATTACTGTTATGGACCTGAAAGAATAAATAGGGAGTGTTTCCTTGAACAAGGATGAGGCAAAGATTCCCAGGAAAGCATTTCTATATACTAAAACTATCTCTTAATTGAGGCACTGACAGATGTACTTTCTCAATTTTGAATTGGATGGTCCACTGCAGTTCTTTGGCAGTGACTTTCTATGTCATTGTGAAATTATTTACTCTGTTGGAAGGGATGGATGAAATGGGAGTTTCTGGTTTCTTTGAAAACTCAGTTGAGTCATGTTGATATTTTGCTGGAAGCTGGCATGTGAGAAGCTGGCACATAATGTTTTGCTGTGAGCTTTGTCATGTGAAGGGCATGACTTTGGCTAGCTGAGAATATCTGTGGGTGGAATCTGATGAGAGGAGATAGATAGAATGCCATGGAGAGTGAGATATCACTTTTGGATTGACATCACTGCATTGATCTTCCCAGAGAGAAATGTTCAAAAGAACTTTTTGGGGAAATCCAACTGCATCTTGCTGCTTTCAATGACTTTTCCAATCTTCTGAATCATGCTAATTTGTGTTATACCTTGGTGTTGGCCTTTGGACTAGACCTTGGTATCCAGACCACAAAGAGTAGACTCATCACAAAGAACTACTTCTAAAAAGGTCTACAAACCCCTTTACCTAATAACCTTCTTTGTCCCCTACCTCTGAGGGTCAGTGGATAGAAACCTTTAAGAACCCTAAAGAAAGGAGGTTAGGTTAGAAAATCTAAGCCTATAGGTGGTGCCCAATGTGGCTTAGGCACAATGGGTAACTTCACTTCTAATGTAGTGGAGGAATTGTCAGGTTTTGATGGGTTGGCAATGTTGTTTAAGGAGGTTGGCAAAATAGCCGCTATTGCCGCTGGATGATCTCCTGTATTCCTCCCAAAGGGGGGTTTCTGGTTTTGCTGGGTAGTCTCCATATATTCCATTTTGAAAAAGATTGTATAGAAAGCTGAAAATCCAGAAGGTTCCCTCAATTCTTTTGTGTTAGAAAGGATTGCAGAGTTGGCTATGTACCTAGAGAGATTTTGAATAGAGACTGAGGCGCTCAGAAAGCAAAGGGAGCCAGTGGAAGGAGAACAACAGGGTTCAGGCTTGGTGCCTGACACAGGGAATTTCCCGCATGATGAAAGTGGAAAACAAATTGGGCTGGAAGACTGGCTGCTGCCCAACCCTGTCCTGCTCCTTGCACTTTCACTGCAAGGTGCCGAGAGCACCTCAGTGGGGCAAGGAACTTGAGCAGGAGGCTGTACAGGGTACTTGAGTTACTGTAGAGCCAACTGCCAGAGGACTAGCGGAAGGGTATAAAGGAACCATCTGTCTTCTCCATCTTTGTGCAGCACATTCTTGCTAACGATGGTGGTGAAGTTTACAATGAGATGATGTTGAATCCAATAGACATGCTCGATTTTCAATGTTTTAAAGAGTCCATTTTAAGGTATGGAAAGCATTCAACTTTTCTTAAACAAGTATTAAATAACTGGGCTGTACAAAAAAAACTTATTCCCCAAGATTGGAAGACTTTGGTGTCAGCTGTTCTAGAAGCTCGTCAACAATTACAGTGGTTATCATGGTAGAGGGACAAGACCAAGAAAATGGAAAAATGTAATATAGAAAGGGGGGGGGTAAATGGTAAAGATCTACTACTTGGTGAAGAATATTACTCTGATTTGCAAGAGCAAATCTGGTCTGATAATGCCATACTATATCAATGTCGTGCGACAGCTTTAAGATCATGGGAAATGATGCTCACTTTGGCAGCACATATGCTAAAATTGGAACAATACAGAGAAGATTAGCATGGCTCCTGCAAAAGGATGACATGCAACTTCATGAAGCATTCCATATTTTTAAGAAAAATTCTCAAATTCATATGGAGAAACAAAAAATCCTGAATTTCCAAAATGATCCTGTACAACAGATCATCTGGAGGTATCTCCATCCTTGACCTCAAGCTCTACTACAGAGCAATAGTAATAAAAGCTGCATGGTATTGGCATGAAAACAGAATTGTGGATCAATGGAACCGAATAGAAGACCCAGAAATAAACACACACACACCTATGAATACTTGACTTTTGATAAAGAAGCCAAAACCATTCAATGGCAAAAAGACAGCTTCTTCAACAAATGGTGCTGGTCCAACTGGATATCTATATGCAGAAAAATGAAAATAAATCCATATTTATCACCCTGCACAAAATTAATGTCCAAGTGGATCAAAGACCTCAACATAAAACCAGATAATAAATTGGTTAGAAGAAAAAGTGGGGAAGACCCTAGAACTCATTGGCACAGGAGACTACTTCCTGAACAGAACCTCCTTTACTAAGGTAATAGAAGGCCCTGGAGATGCCTTAACTAAATTTTTACAGGGATTGACTTCTGCTATCAATAGAGCCATACCAGCTCATGAAACCAGAAAGCTGTTGATAGAGATCTTGACATTTGCAAATTCAAATATTTAATGTAAGAGAGCAATTAGACCATTAAAAGCACGATGAGCTTTTAATGGATAAGAGAGACAGCTGATATTGGCTTTCAGGAGCATAATGCCAATATCATTGGACAAGTTGTAGTTAGAAATCCCAGAAATCAACATGCCCAGTGCAATAATTGCAGTACATTTGGCTATTTTCAAAAAATTGTAAGACTAGAAGTTTCAGAGTTCAGAATAGGAGGCACATTGACTCTGAAAAAAAATGGTATTCATAGAAAAGAACAAGCAGTTTCTGGCTGCAATGGAATCCAAAAGCTTCCAGGGTTTTGCAGCCACCGTGGCAAAGGAAAACATTGGTCTAGGGATTGTAAGCCCAAAAGAGACATACAAGGTAACCTCTTGCCATTGGGAAATGAATGAAGGGGCCTGTCAGCTCAAGGCTCCACAAAAAACAATGTGAGCCATATTCCTTCTGTCAGCCAGGAAATACCAAGCAGGCAACAAAATCAAAACTAAGTGTTGATGATCTAATGGATGCTGAAGGCAGTGACCACAGATATGCCCCTTACACTATCAATAAATGTTTAATCTTACAAGATAACCACTGGTGTTTATGGTGCTTTACCTACAGGGACAGTAGGAATAATCCTGGATAGAAGGAGATTAACTTCTCAAGAATTTATTGTACATCTAGGTATCATAAATGGGGGTTGCAAGGAAGAAATTAAAATGATGGCGTATGTGAAAAATCAATGCAGAGGGTAGAATTGCTCAAATGTTACTGTTTTCTCTTATATCAAGGGCAATGCTGCTCCAGCAGAAAGAACAGGGGCTTTGGGGAGTACTGGCAAACGTGTGTTCTGGCAAACAGTGTTAATGACCAGAGACCCAAATTAACGGTACAAATGAGTGGTGTTGAAATAGAACATTTGATGGATGTAGGAGGTGATGTCAGTATACTTTCCCAAAAGTCTTTGAATCCAGATTTGCCACTTCAGAAATTTTATACACAATTTTCAGGAATTAGTAAATTATCACAAGTAAAACAAAGTGTTCGATGGATTAAATGTGTATGACCAAAAGGGCAAAGAGGGCAGTTGAGAACCTATGTGGGTGACATACCCATAAACCTATGGAGAAGGGATGTTTTACAACAATGGGGTACTCAAATTAATATCCCTGCAATCCCACGGACAACAAATGAGGAAATTAGGGGTGATATGGTAGATGCTCCTACAGAAGGTATTGATATGGGTGATCAAGAGCAAGCACAAGCTGTTCCCATTGTCCAAACACAGGACATCACAGGAATTGAGTTTCCTAATCTATAATAGGGGCCACTGCTGAAATACTAACAGCCTTGGCCCTGAAATAGATATTAAACAGACCTGTGTGCCAAGAGCAGTGGTCTATAACAAAAGAAAAATTGTAGACTGCGGGCACTTGAACAACTGGTACAAAAGCTGCTGGAGGCTGAACATGTGGACCAGTCTACCAGCCCGTTGAATTCCCCTAGGTTTGTTGTAAAAAAGAAATCAGGAAAATGGAGGCTGATAACAGATTTAAGAGCAGTCAATAGAGTAATTCAACCAATGGGTCCTTTACAGCCTGGACTTCCTTTACCTTCTTTGTATCCTAGATCATGGCCTATAAGAACAATTGATTTGAAAGATTGCTTTTTCCCCAATACCATTGCATGAGCAGGATACAGAAAAGTTTACTTTCCCAGTGCCTAATCTGAACAATAGTGGTCCAATAAAAATATATCATTGAAAGGTACTTCCACAGGGACTGTTAAATAGTCTAATTTTATGTCAATATTTTTTGAGACAACTGTTAGAAATAATTTATAGGCAATTTCCTTAATCTAATCATATATCATTACATGGATGATATTTTGTTGGCTGACTGTTATGCAGATACTGTAGAGAAAAACATTTAAGGAAATACAAAGAATTCTACCAAGTTTGGGGTTACAGATTCCTCCAGAAAAAAATACAAAGAGGAGATTCACTTAGTTATTTGGGTTATAAAATCAGTCAAAAATAACAAAAATCAACCACAAAAGGTACAGATCTGTAGGGGCCAATTGCAAACTCTTAACGATTTTCAAAAAAAAAAAAAAAAAGGAGGGGATGAGATATTAACTGGTTGAGGTCTACAATTGGATTGAGTACTTATGAGTTAAGTAATGTGTTTCAAACATTACAAGAAGATTCAAACTTAAACAGTCTAAGATGGCTAACAGCTGAAGCAGAAAAAGAGTTAACACTTGTAAAGCAAAGATTGAAAGATGCAAATGTGGATCAAATTGATCCTACATGTGATTGGTCATTTTCCCTTCAACTCATTCTCCCACTGGGTTCATTATGCAAAGGGAAGATAGTATTATAGAATGGATTTTCTTAGCACATAAATAAAGTAAAACATTAAAGACATTTATAGAAAAGATTTCTGAATTAATTATAAAAGGTAGAATAAGACTGTGTCAATTGTCAGGAACAGACCCAGCCAAAATTGTCATACTTCTTACTAATACTGAGATCAATGGAGATTTGCAAAGAGCTTGTAGTAACTGCTTAGGAGAAATTAATAACAAATATCCTAAAAGCAAATGTATTCAGTTTATAAAAAGAGCAAATTGTATTTTTCCACATATTGTAAAGATAACACCAATTCCAGAGACTCCAACATTCTATAATGATGCAAACAAAAAGGGGATGGCATAAGTCACACACACAAAAACAAGGTGATCAAAAGTCCATCTACCCCAGTTCAAAAACTGGAACTTGTGCAATCCTTATGGTATTATTAGATTTCCTGCATCTCTTAATATAATTACTGTTTCTTTATATGCAGAAAGAGGTTTTTTTGCATATAGGGACTGCTGAATTTGTTCCTGGTAAACAAATTAACCTCATTACTTGTACAATTACAAGAGGCCATCAGAAGTAGAAACTACCCATTATAAATTACTCATATTTTGTCTCATACAAGTTTGCCAGGTCCATTGGCACAAGAAAATGAGGAAATTAACCAATTATTAATAGGGAATGTATTAGAAGCCTCCAACTTTCATGAGAAACATCATGTCAATGGGAAAGATTTAAAGAAAAAAATTCTATCACTTGGCAACTCCAAAAAAAAAAATCCTACATGTTTTCTATATAACCAAATTTCATACCTAAGTGCACTAAACACAATGAAATGTGGCAGGTGGATGTTTTTCATTTTGCAAAATCTAGAAAACAAAGGTATAGACACCGTACCTTTGACACACACTCAGGGTTTCAATGGGCAACTGCTTTAAGTTCTGAAAAGGCTAATTGTGTAATTACACACTTAGTAGAAATAATAGCAATGATCCAGATCCCTGCACAAAGCAAGACTAATAATGCCCCCACATATGTGTCTAATAAAATGAAAAATCTTTGCATACTACAATATAAAGCACATAATGGGTATCCCATACAATCCTACAGAACAGGATGTATAGAAAAAGCCAACTGTACCTTAAAAGAGATGATTATTAAACAAAAGGGAAGAGTAAAGAAAACCCAGGGACAGACTAAATAATGCTTTGTTAACTCTAAATTTTTTTTGATGTTGGTAAAATAGGAACAACAGCAGCCAAGAGACACTGGATTATGGAAAAAACTTTAAAAAACTAGGTCAATCAATATACCATAATGATATGTTGCTGTTAAAATGGAAAACTGCAATAGTTTTGAGATGGGGGCATTGTAAGAGGAAAATCTCTTATCACCTGACACACGAATATCTTCACAAAGCAAACAGCCCAGGTAATTCACTCTTACATACTGCCTCAATAACTGATTTTTCCGAATTTTGCATCCAAATCATCTTCAAAAGGGCCAGCCCAAAGAACAGACAACACAGATAATGGACAGAATAAGAAACAGCTAGCTTTCCAGGGACTTGTCCAATATCCCAAATTTTCATAGGGCACCCAAAGGATATCTTTGCCTACATAACTTCCACATTCCCAAACAGTGGGGAGGATGTTTATTGTAATTTGATGTGTTACTTTACTTTGGTATAGATTAATGTATATTGATAGAAATTTGAGGTTATTTTGTGTAATTATTGTATAATGATGGAAATTTAAGGTTATTTTGTTTGACTCTTGTGTGATGTATTGCACATGAGCAGCTCATTTAAAATATGATGTAAAGTTATAGTTTTATGGTTCCCATAATTATTCTTATGGTGAGTAGATTGTTACTGGTAAAGGAAAGACAAATTCCTTTTAAAAAACGCAAAGGGAGATATGAAGTGGAAGTTTCTGGTTTCTTTGAAGACTAAGATGAGTCTTGTGATGTTTGGTAGGAGGCTGGCTTATGAGAGAGTATGTGATGCTTTTCGCTGAGCTCCCTCTTGTGAGCAGCATGACTTTGGCCAGCTGAGAACATTTGTGGGTGGACTCTGAGGAGAGGAGATATATAGAAGCTACAACCCCCTTTACCTAATAACATTCTTTCTCCTCTAGGTGAGTGGGTGCAAGGGAGGTAGAATCATTTAAGAACCTTAAATAAAGTAGGTTAGGTGAAAAATCTAAGCCTACAGAGGGACTTTTTTATTTTTATTCAAAGATGAGAAAGACCCACTCTCATATAATTCTACATTGGGACATAAGCAGTACTTTGGTCTGCTGGATATCAATATCCTGGGCTTTAAGACAATATTGTCTATCAAGGTTAATGGATGCTGAGATAATTTGCACAGAAGCAGTTGAATAGCCCTGAGATGACCATGTTGAAGAGGTCCTGGAGCTGTCTGTAAGAGTTGAATGCACTAAGGTGTCAGGCATGTAATGCAGCCATTTTGGATCATCCCACCAACCTGTTCATCAGTGGATTTGGAAAACTTCGGTTTTTTTCATGGAACAGAAGAATCTTCCAGCTGAGAATTGCCTCTAATTTCTGTGAGATATTTCAAAATTGTCAGTTCAGATTACTGAATTTTCAGAGAGTTTGCTATAGGTAGGGTAGATGATAGAGCTAGAATTTGGTTTATAGATTGTTGATCTGCACAATAAAACCCATGCAAGGATATTTATTGCAGCATAAAAACAACCCAAATATCCAGCAATTGGAGAATGGTTAAATAAAACTTGGGTCCGTATCCATGCTAGAGAATATATGTATCAGCCAAACAAAATAGATTGAGATTGAGGATGTGTGTTGTGCAATAACCTAGATGTATTTCCAAGATATTTTGTTTAGAAATGAAAGCAAAGTTCACCGCAGTGCAAAGATTGTATAGTTCTTGTTATAAGAATTGTAGTGGGGCAAGAGAAAAATCTTTGAAAGTGTACAGACATCACAGAATAGATGGACATAAGTCAGTCATGTTGGTTGCTAGCATGGGGACAGCCTGGGTGGTTTGCAGACAAAAGTGGCTAGAAGGTTGCTGTTGCATGCCCCTTTTCAGTTTACCCAATTTGTATTTTGAAGCATGGAATGTATTCTGAAGATGAACTTGATGCCAGCAGGAATTGATCGCCTTCACCACACTGTTTCTGAAGCTCCCATGAGAGCATCATGAGCTGACTGTTCCCCTGGGTCTTTACTTAGCTGAAAGTATATTTTATTCTTTTCAGTACAAAATGTCATCTCACTGCATTTCTGCTGAAAGATCTCTGTATTTCTCTTAAGATAAACCCCAGTATCATAAATCATGTGTTTATTGTTTGTCTTGATTTGGTTTATATATAATTCTCCTGATCTCACCCCCTCATGACTACTTTACCTCCCAATGGTTTACCATATGGTGATTTAAAAGCAGGTAAGTTAGACCAGAATACAGCTTTCCTGCCATTTCTGGTATCTGGAATTATTTTTCCCCCAACCCTTCCACCCCCGCATGGTGTCCATATTACCCTTTCAGAGGAATGTGCCCATGTTACCAGACTACTGAGTAATCTGAGTGATTGTTTTTCTGTTTTCATATGTGTAAACTAACTTTTTTCAATTAGTCTCATGTCCATGCTTTGTAACTAGCCTAGACATCTCAGTGCTCAGGAACTGAGGGCAATTAGAATGACACAAAGAGCAGCCTACAGACTGGGAAAAGATCTTCACCAACCCTACATATGATAAGGGCTAATATACAAAATATATAAAGAACTCAAGAAGTTAAACACCAACAAACCAAATAATACATTTAAAAAATGGGGTAGAGAAGTAAACAGAATTTTCAACAGAGGAATCTTGAATGACCAAGAAACAACTAAAGGAATGCTCAGTGCCCTTAGTCATCAGGGAAATGCAAATCAGAATGACTCTGAGATTACATATTATATGGATCAGAATGGTTATGATTAATAACTCAAGTGACAGGACATGCTGACAAGTATATGAAGAAAATGGAACACTTCTTCCTTACTAGTGGGAAAGCAAATTTGTAGAGCCATTCTGGAAATCAATCTGTGTTTTCTCAGAAAATTGGAATAGCTCTACCTCAAGACCTGACTATGCCACTCATGGGAATATACCCAAAAGATTCTCTACAATATGGCAGGGACATCTGTTCAACTATGTTCACAGCTGCTTTATTCACAATAGCCAGAAACTAGAAACAACCCAGATATCCCTCAACCAAAGAATGGATAAAGAAACCAGGGTACATTTACATAATGGAATACAACTCAGCTATTAAAAATAAGGACATGATGAATTTTGCCAGCAAATGGATGTAACTAAATAATTAGAAGGATAACCCAGACCCAGACAGACACCATGACATGTGCTCACTTATAAGTGAATTTTAGGTACATAGTATAGGGATAGACATACTATGAGGCAGAGACCCAAAGAAGATAAGTAACAAGGAGGACTCTAGGGAGAATGCTTAAATCTCACTCAGAAAGGGAAATAGAATAGACAGTGGAAGTGATTGAAGAGAAGGAACATGGTAAAAGAGGGAATGTGGTGAGAAATGACAGTATCAGACCTGGAGAGAATTGGGGCATAGGGACAAAAGGCTTGCAGAGAGAACAGAAACTTTGGGCACGGGCATCTCTGTGAAAAGCTGGAGAACTACAACAGAGTAGGCTTCTGGGAGGATACGAATGTGATGCTGGTTGAGACTCCAAGTAGCAGGGGTCTTGGAGACTGAAGAGAACACCCTCTAACTAGACAGAACTCCAAGTGGAAGGAGGGAAACACTAACCCATTCACAAAACCTTCCACCCAAAATTTACGCTGTGTACAAAATGTACAAGGACAAAAATTAAACAGAGGTTGAGAAAATGTCCAACCTATGCCTGGCCCAACTTGAGACTCACCCCATTGGAGACAGCCAGCCCCTGACATTATTAACTGTACTCTGCTGTGCTTGCAGACCAGAGCCCAGTATAGCTGTCACCTGAATGGCTCCATCCAGTAGCTCATGGGAGCAGATGCAGAGACAGTGGGTAACCAAACATTGGGTAGAGCATAGGGAGTCCTGCGGAACAGTGAAGTGGGGAGAGGGGGGAGAATAGAAGGACTCAGAGAGGACAAGAGCTCCACAAGAAGACTAACAAAGCCAACTACCAGGGCCAAGGATCCCTCTGGAGATTGAAGCAGCAACCAAGGAACATGCTTGGACTGGGCCTACGCCCCCTACACAGATGTAGCTGATGGACAGCTCTGTGCTCATATGTGTTCCCTAGTAAGGGGAATAGGGGTCTACTCTAACATGAACTCTGTTGCCTGCTCTTCTTTTTCCTGTTGGGGCTGCTTTGCCAGGCCACAGGGGAAGGGGATGCACTCAGTTGTGATGAGACTTGATATACTGCAGTGGGTGGCTGGGTGGGGGGATCCCTTATCTGAAGAGTAGAGTAGAGGAGGTAAGAGGAACAGTGAGGGAGGGTGGGATCAGAAGAAAAAGAGGGAAGGGGCTGTGACCCGGATGCAGAGTAAATAAATAAAAAAAATATAAAAATTAAATTTTAAAGATTAATATCCACATATACAAGAAAATCTGTAATATTTATCATTTGTGAACTTGGTTATCTCACTCTGGTTGATTTTTTCTACTTTCATCTATTTACCTGTGAATTTCATAGTTCTGCTGTTCTAATAAGGCAGGTAATATTTCATTGTGTGAATGTATCGCATTTTTAATATTCACTCATCAGTTAATGGTCATCAAGGCTGTTTCCAAATTATAGATATTATAAATTAAATAACAATGAGCATATATAAGTAAGTGTCTCCTTCATAAGATTTTAGTATGTTTATCCTACACTGTATGTCTAATATCCACTTATATACCATGTGTGTCTTTCTGCTTCTGGGATGCCTCACTCAGAATGATCTTTTCTAGTTCCCACCATTTGCCAGCAAATTTAATAATTTCTTTGTTTTAAATTTCTGAGTAGTATTCCATTGTGTAAATGTACCACAGTTTCTGTGTCCATTCCTCAGTTGAGGAACCTCTGAGTTGTTTCCAGATTCTGACTATTATGAATAAAGCTGCTACAAACATGGTTGTGCAAATGTCCTTGTTGTATACTGGAGCAAATTTTTGATATATGCCTTGGAGTGGTATAGCTGGATCTTGAGGTAGCACTATTGCTAATTTTCTGAGAGCTAAGCAAGATGCCTGGGTAAGATGCTTAATCCTCATTGAGAAAGGCAAATGGGATAGACATCAGAAGAGGGAGAAAACAGGGAATGGGACAGGCGCCTACCACAGAGGGCCTCTGAAAGACTACCCAGCATTGTATCAAAGCAGATGTTGAGATTCATAGGCAAAATTTGGGCAGAATGCAGGGAATCTTATGAAAGAAGGGGAAGATAGAAAGACCTGGAGGGGACAGGAGCTCCACAAAGAGAGCAACAGAACCAAAGAACCTGGGCACAGAGGTTTTTTTCTGAGACTGATACTCCAATCAAGGTCCATGCATGGAGAGGACATAGATCCCCCCCGCCCCCTGCACAGATGTAGCCCATGGCAGCTCAGTGTCCAAGAGGGTTCCCTACTAAGGGGAACAAGGGCTGTCTCTGATATGAACTCAGTGGCTAGCTCTTTGGTCACCTCCTCCTGATAGGGGAGCAGCTTTACCAGGCCACAGAGGAAGACAATGCAGCCAGTCCTGATGAAACCTGATAGGCTAGGGTTAGATGAAAGGGGAGGAGGACCTCCCCTATCAGTGGAGTGGAGGAGGGGCAGGGAGGAAATGAGGGTGGAAGGATGGGACTGGCAGAGTGAGGTGGCTACAGCTGGGATGCAAAGTTAATAAACTGTAATTAATAAAAAAAAATTATATGCTAGGAAACTGAGCTGCCATGGGCTACATCTGTGCAGGACCATTATTTCCATGAATGGTCCTTGTTTGGAGTATCAGTCTCAGAAAAGACCCCTGTGCCCAGAATTTTGGTTCTGTTGCTCTTATTGTGAAGCTCCTGTCCCCTCCAGGTCTTTCTATCTCCCCCTTCTTTCATAAGATTCCCTGCACTCTGCCCAAAGTTTGTCTCAGCATCTGCTTTGATACCCTGCTGGGTAGAGTCTTTCAAAGTCCCTCTGTAGTAGGCTCCTGTCCTGTTCCCTGTTTTTTTTCTCTCTTCTGATGTCTGTCCTGTTTGCCTTTCTGAATGAGGATTGAACATCTTAACCAGGGTCCTCCTTCTTGATTAGCTTCATTAGGTGTACAGATTTTAGTATAATTATCCTATATTATATGTTTAATATCCATGTATAAGTGAGTATATACCATGTGTGTCTTTCTGCTTCTGGGATATATCACTCAGGATGATCTTCTCTAGTTCCCACAATACGCCTGCAAATTTCATGATTTCCTTCTTTTTAATTGCTGAGTTGTTTCCTTTGTGTAAATATACCACAATTTCTGAATACATTCCTCAACTGAGGGACATGTAGGTTGTTTCCAGATTCTGGCTATTAAAAATAAAGCTGCCACAAACATCGTTGAGCAAATGTTCCTGTTGTATACTTGATCATCTTTTGGATATATGCCTCGGAGTGCTATAGCTGGATCATGAGGTAGCACTATTCCTAATTGTCTAAGAAAGTGCCAGATTGATTTCCAAAGTGGTTGTACAAGTTTACATTCCCACCAGCAATGGAGGAGGGTTCCCCTTTCTCCATATCCTCTCCAGCATGTGTTGTTACTTGAGTTTTTGATCTTAGCCATTCTGATGGGTGTCCAAGGGGGTTCCCTAGTAATGGGAACCGGGACTGTCTTAGACATGAACTCAGGGTCTAGCTCTTTGATCACCTTCCCCTGGGGGAGAGCAGCCTTACCAGGCCACAGAGAAAGACAATGCAGCCAGTCCTGATGAGACCTGGTAGACTAGGGTCAGTTGGAAAGGGGAGAAGGACCTCCCCTATCAGTGGACTTGGGGAGGGGCATAGGAGAAAAAGAGGCAGGGAGACTGGGACTGGGAGGGGACAAGGGAGGGGGCTACACCTGGGATACACAGTGAATAAACTGCAATTAATAAAAAAATTAAAAACAATTTTAAAATGCTGGGAAAAGTATAATAAAGTGCAATCAGTAAAACAAAACAAAACAACTTCCACAACAAAAGATGTAGAGTCCTTTGTGTATGTGAACAAGAGTGGTTTAGCTGAATATTATATAGTAGATCAATTTCTCAGCTTTTTGAGGACGCTCCATTCTGTTTTCATTCATAGCTGTATCAATTTGCTCTCCCATGATCAATAAACACATGTTCCTTTAAAAAAAAAAGAATGAGTCATTCAACTTTAGGTATCCTTCCATCTTATTCAAGATAATTCGAATTTGAAAACATTGTTAGAGCTAGTGTCTTCTCATGGTAGCGTTAGTAAGGAATATCCATCTGCAAATATTTTTTTTCAGATTTTTTTCCTCCAACACTTTATATTCTCTTAAACGTAACAATTTTCTTATAGGGGTCCTTTTTGTTTTCTTTTGAGTAGAAGTGATTAATAAAAAAGAATGCAGCCTTTAAGGCAGTATAAGTACAATTCTAAACAATGATTTAAACAGTCATAGGAAAGAAATGTATTGAAAAAGTATTTGCTCAAACATTCTACTACCAGAACATTCAGTTAACATCCCCATTTCCTAAGAGTTTACTTGGCAATAAATAAATCTTTTATTTTTGTTTTTGTTTTTATTCTCCTCCAGAAATATCATGTATGTGTCACTTGTTGGTGAATAAGTATCAGGCAAGGGAACATTTTACTTAATTATGGGAAAGATATATTGCACAATTGTGTATCATGCCTGGATAAAAAGATTTAGAGAGAGCACTAGCTTCCTAAAAATTCCCTTGATACTCGCCTCACAGTCTCATTTGCAAACTTGAAGTGTGGAAGGGTAGATGTGCTAAACTGCTTCATATTCTCTTAGTGACAAGCCAGTGCTTTTTATAGCATGTACTTGCTGAGGGCATCATTTGGAGGTTTGACTGCTCCTGATAAACAGTTTTGAATAACAATGGAAACATCAAGCCTGCCTGTGCCCATACTTTGAAGTCCTGTAGAGAGTTTCCCTTTCCTCTGTGTCTGCCACAGAGCCTGGGAGCTTGGCAGTGGGTCCTGCAGAGTCTTTCTTACTTTCTGTTAAATCTCATGCCATTATACTTCAAGTGTATTTGCATAGCATCATTTTGCTCTTATGAATTTAATTAATTAAGAACTGTGATTTCATTTAAATACCTGGATGTCTTACAAATTCAGCTTTGCTTGAACCAACAGCGTATCTTGAAGAGATGGTGACTTCTCTTATGGAGCCAATTATCACTTGTTTAATTTTAAACAAACACGTGATGAGTGAATGACAAACACGTGTATCACTCTAACCCTGTCATTATCTGAGCAATGTGTCCATGCACACCTGTGTATGATATAGAAGAGGAAGAGGGAAGGGGAGGAGGAGGGGGAAGAGAATTTGCTAGAGAGAAAAAATCCACATCTTCTCAATGTAGTTTTTCTTTGGGCCAACAGATCACTTTACTGAGATGCTTTCGCTGGCGTCCTCATATCTTCTAGTTGAAGGCTAAAGCAATTTCCCTCCATCTCCTAACTCTGTGGGCTCCAGAGGCTTCCTCGTTGGCCAGTTGGCCATCTTGCTGTACCTACCACTTCAAGCTTTCTATGCCCTGTAAGGCCTCTGTGATTGAACTGCTGTGCTACATGCCAATGTCCTTATCAGTGTTCTACTGACCATGGAGTCCACAGAGGCAACAGTTTCCTGTGCTTCCAGGAGAAAATGAGCTAAGCCAATAACAAATAAAACCTTGGAAATGAGAGAATGCTTACAGTTAATTGAGATTAAACAAACAAACAAAAAACAGGAAAATGAGAGCCTTATAGCAGAAGACAGGGCCAGATCAACCTCAGTCCAGTTCAGCTTTATTGCCTTAAACTAGATGGTGTGTGTGTGTGTGTGTGTGTGTGTGTGTGTGTGTAGAGCAACAGATCCACACACATTGTAGAGAGGGAGCACACATTGACTGAAGCATGAACCTGCCTTATCAACAACCAAATAGCACTTACTATCCACATTTCCCCCTAGGGTCAAAATTTATCCTGTGTAAAATTTCTGAAAGTGAAAACGACAGTTTTTTCTGGCAAGTTACAGTTTTGAGTACCACTGGAGTAGTTTGGAATATTTTCCAGTCTCCTCAATTGTAGAAGATGCTATTTTTTTTTTTTGGAAAGCCCTCTGCTTGGTGTAGTTGGGTGGCAATGTGGATGACTGCATAGATACCACCTCAGGTCACCAGTGCACGTGGGAGGAACGGTATGAAGCATACTGTAGTCATTTGGTGAAAGTTTTGGGGAAATCTACTAAGCTTGACAGGAGTATTTTGTCTTCCCCATTTCTTTTGCTTCAGTGACAATGAGCTTGAGAACTCACTCGAGTCCTGTCCTGTTCCAATTTCTATGTGAGGAGCTGAATGCATTTTCCAATGGCCACATTCGTATTTTGGGGATACATTTTCTTTATTTTCATTATTTTCCCTGTAACTGTTCTTTCTACATATTCTTTCTTCTGCCCCAAATCTGGTTCTTGAGATGACCTAACACTTCATAGCTTTCACCCCATTTCCTTTAAAATACTACTGTGTAATTTGATTTACTAACTTCTATCTGCATCTTCATGTACCATTCATTCAAAATAAAATCTGCCAATCTTCCCTGTAAATTAGCAATAAAGCCTTTAACATTTCTGAATGGTAAATGCGTACTTAGCAAAATACTCAAAAAGTAAAGATGTAATATCTATCCGTCATCCTTCCATGGGGGTAACTAAATTGTCAGTTATCTTTTATCTACAGTGTTCCAAAGTAATGTTCAAATAAGGCTTATGTATAAATATTTTCTCCTTTTAAAAATAATTTTATACAAGAAAGCATACACCATTGTTCTATACTCAGATTTTTCCAAATATATCTTAATGATGGCTTCAGAATTAAACCAATGTGCTATTTGACTATATATGTGTGTGTGTAACATATTTTTAAATTATAGAGCATCCCATTACCTGAACCTACCAGAATTTAATAATCCCACAGACATGGACATTTATACGGTATCAGATAATCTTTTTGCTAACAGTAATATTTCCCCAGTCTGTTTAAGTATGTCTGTGAAATAAATTCCTAAACACAGAATCTTGGTGGCAAAATAAAAGTACCTTTCATTTTGACAGCAATTGCTTAAATCTTCTCCATAGTGGTTTTCATGGAAGGATGGAAGGAATTTAAGAGTTGTAGGACCAGAACATCTGCTATGCGATAGTCTCTCCTTGAAAGAAAAAAGAGAAGGAAAAGAAGGAGAGCAGGAGGGGGGGGAGGAAGAGGAGAAAAGACTACAATGTGCTGTGGGTTATTAATATTTATTATTGATTTATCTTTTAGTTAAGCAAACAGTTATTCCTAAACCAGCTGTATACCCAAATCACCACACAGAGACTAGGACTTATTTAATTAACCTAGAGCACAATGCTGGGCAATAGTTACTCCATCCTAAACCTCCAAGCCCACATTCAGATTTCACCTATCATTCGGATTTCACCCATTATACTTGCTTTTAGTCATATCTTAGGTCCGGTTCATCTCTCCTCATAGCTCGAAGTTCCCTCCTGTAGATCTCTGCTCTCCTACTCCTCCCCTTCACTTTCTCCTCTCCTCCAGACCACTCTATTGTGGCTGGTTGTTTTATTGACAACACAGAGAACAAATGGTGGCATGTTTACACAAACTTAATACAGGTGATGCTTAGAATGAACATCACAATATCACAATGCAGTGTCCAGATTGAAACCATATAGTGTGGGAGAGAAATCAGCATTTGAATTAACAAAGGTAAAGTGCATACATTCCACAAGAATATTATACCAACATTCCTCCTTTAAGTCCAATAGAAGACACCTTTTCTTTCAATACAATAATAATCACAAAATTATTAGGTAAAATTTACGTGTGCAGTGTCCAGTCCATGAGTATTTAACAACTTAGGAGAACGTATCTGATTATCCTATCTTGATAAGTTTAGAGTTCTATACCTAAATTAACTTTTATCATTATTGGTGTTACCTATATGAAAGCATTTTCATAAATTCTAAACAACTTAAGTTTAATTGTGGAACTATAACTATTTGGTCTTCAACCCCACCAGAGACTTGAGAAAAATAAAATTAGTTACTTCAGTAATAGGAAGTGCATGTTAGCAGCTTCCAAAAAAAAAATTGACAGAGACAGTTTGCTGCCTGAACAGTCACCCATAACTCTCTTGGGGCATCATCTTCAGCCTTCTGGCTCGGAATATTTGACAGACATATATGTGAAGCAGGAACTATTTAGGACTTGCTTACAGCTGTCTTAGCAGAGTTCGGCAGTCAACTTTTCGTGCATTTAGGCTTGCCCATTATTGGCAGAATTTTGTCTGTTGTGAAACGAGGGCATTTTCTTTTTTGCTTGATTGGCTCATTTGCCACATTTGAAACCATCTCCATATGAAGGTTCTTATCATCTTCTTTGAGGTAGGTGTGGTGCTGCCAGGAGATGATCTGTCTCGTTGTCAAAGAATCTTTAAAATAATAAACACATTTTTAAATGCCATTATTCTGTAGGTCTCTCAAATTTTTGAAGACTTACCTGTCTTTATGTAATCAACTTGTCTACCAAATCATATCTAGCTGTTAAACCTAAGATGTATGCTTCTGTGATAAATTAGACTAGTGTCTAACATCACTATGAGTTGATTAATTAGTGATTAACATGCATTACCTAATTCCCTAAACAGTTGGTAATAGCAGTTTAAAAGTATTGGAAGTAACCTTGAATTTGTATCATTATATTAAAATTTACCAATGTATTAAAAATAGACTTATTTTTGCATCGATATATAAAATCCTATACCAGAGTTTAAATTAACCTTATTTGGGAAAATCAAATAAAACCTTAAATTGAGTAGATTCAATCCACCTTTTGTCTTATTATTCCAATAAGATATCCCTGTATTCTCCTTTCTTTCTTTTTAACCCATTTTTTTCCATATCTAAGAAAGAAAGTTAGAGAAAAAGGAAAAGAGAAAATCCTGAGTCTAACCTTGTTTTATCTCTGAATAAGACCATTAATAATTTATAACCATCTCCCAATGACAATAAACATTCATAGCCACAGAAAACAAACCTATCCAACCACCCTTAAGGAAAATTGGATGCTGTTCTCATGAATTTTTTCTAGCTGACCTTTGGGCACACAGAAATCTTATTAGGGGGCCCAAAGGAAATTGGGAAAAATGGTTATTTAAGCAAGCACTAACATTTGTGGTCCAGTCTTTGAATGTTGAGACATTTCAGGCTTAATAGAAGTCCTGTTTGGAACAGTCCAAAATGCTGGACCAATTGAGATTAGTAGCTTTCTTCAAAGCTCTGTTTGGAGCAGGCTTTGATGAGAAACAGCAACTGAAGCAGTTGAGGCAGGAATGAGAAAAATGCTGGAACTTGCAAGATGCTGGAACAGATGTGTCAATGTTTCAGCATCCTGGAAGAATTTCTATCAGTTTGATCCAGTGTCTCCAGTGTCCAGTCTTTTTGTTCTGCAAATATATAATTTCTCACAAGCATTATACAGTTCTAAAATTATAAATGTATGATGTTCAGGATAAAACTAAACTGTAAACCAGTTTCATCTATGCCAATTAAGAGAATGGCATGATAAATTTTGAGGATATTATAGCCAAGGATTTATTGGCCGTGTATTTTTGGAGTTCTGGCTAGAGACATTTTTTATGTCTCAGTCAGTTTCAGAGTTGTTCCCGGGTAAAGGGATCAGCAATATAAGTTACCATTATTATTGAACATACAATCATTATCATGTTGAAATCAAAACAAGGTTGTATAAGTCAAAATATCTTTTTTGGGCTCTTGGGCTCCTCTTGAATTAGGCCAAGCTCCTACCTATGTCCTGAGAGGAGGCCTCCCATTAGAGAAACAAGCTGGTTGCCTTGAACAATAGAAAAGACATGTTTTAAGTAAACTTTATATAAACTCCTTTTTAATTTAGAGCTTAAGCATATCCTAGGCATCTTGTACATGTTTAGAGGTTTAGGTCTAGGTTTTTATATATGTTGTAGCTATGTTTTTGTCTTATCCCTATTTTCTATACAGAATGAGCAGTTATGCCTTTATAACCAAACTTTATATATTTTCTTTTACCATTTAAGTGTTCCCTGGGCATCTTGTATCTGGATTTTTACATTGGTCATGGCTAGTCTTTGGCTTACCCCTTTTTTGATATGGGATGGATATGGTTCAGCTTTTTAAACATTTGAATTGTAATATTTGAGTTTCTAAGATTTAAATAGGCTGGCATGTACTTTGCCTCCTGTAAGCCCCTGTGTCTTTTTTGCATCAAGCGTGATCAACATTTGCACACACACACACACACACCCCACCCCCTCTGAAAATCTGAAAATGTCTCACATTTGAAAGGATAAGCCGGCTTTCAGAGCAGTGTGACATCTTTAACTAGTCAGCATTTAAAGGTTTGCTTTTTGTGTTTTTTTTTGATGTGGGAGGCATGCAGTTTGCATGTTTGTCTCTCAGCCTAATTTTGAGTCCTTACTTTGACCAACAGAACATATTTCTTCAGCCAAAATGCCCTTTTGTACCAGTTCTGTGGAAGTACCAGTTTTTGAGATTGACTGGCCTTTTTAGAGCAGTGTGACATTACCTCTCTTTACAGAAACCTAAAACTAATGTGAATCCAACCTTTAGATCGGTAAGGACATAACATGTATTATTAAGAAAAAAGAACTTACATTGTAACTGTAAGGAAAATTTTGTCATTTTGAATCCTAGACTATCTCCCCATAAGTGGCTAAACAGCAGGAGTTGCCACCCAGGCTTTTATTATGTCAATTAGGCTGATCTGGAACTCACAAGATCTATCTGCCTGTTTCTTTTTACTCTGTGTTGGGATTAAAGGCATGTGCCTTCACCAACTTGTTCAAATATTTCTTCTCAAATCCATATCATTGTAACTCAAAGCCTTTAAATGAAAATCAAGCAAAGAGACAAGAAAATTTTAAGTTTGGGGTGAGTTGTGCCGATTTAGGCTACAACAAGAAAAGCCCAGTTGGTTATATTTTGGAATTTAGTTGTTGTTACAGTGAATCAGTAGACCCTTACCAGAAAGAGCTGACAAGTTTCTTGCAGCAAGAGAGCTTTGAATTTTAGCCTCTGTTAATCCAATTGCTATTAGGAATAGTGCCCTTTCTATTGTCTGTAACTTAGTATTCCATTCCTTGGCTTTTCCCCCATTTTCTTCTTGAACTTTTTTTGGAGAAGTCAGGGAGAAGAGCCATCATCATTAAATATGTTGCAACCAGATCCATGACTATGAAAACTATGACAACTATGGCTAAAACAAAGCCAAAAAGGATTACACCCTCTGCCATGGCATTTTTAATTTTAGATGCAGTTTTAGTCCAAGCTCTCCTTAGAGGTCTGCCTCCACTTCCTTTCTTTCTGCTCATGGCTGCTGTTGTTGCTCTCAGCTGAGCTGACCAGGCACAGTCTAAGGAAGCCATGTTTGTGTGCCCCTCCCTGTTAGACTGTAGCATCAGCCGGTTTTGTTATGTTACCTCTCAGGTCTGCCCACAGGAGGCTGTCTTTTGCTCCTAGGCCTATTTAAGAGTCTCTCTTAAAGAGACAGTAATTGACCTGGGAGTTTTTAGGTTTTAAGTTTGGGTTGTATTGCTGGGAGCTTATTTCCTCCACCAAATTATGATAAAGTGTGACTTAAAAGGTGTGACTAGTGGGGAGGAGGGAGATGAGGGAGGGAGTGGGAGGGTAGGAGGGAATGAGGGAGGGGGCTACGCCTGGGATTCAAAGTACCTAACCTGTGATTGATACAAAAATAAATAAATTTTAAAAATCTATTAATAAAAAAGGTGTGACTAATTAGATTATTTGGGTGCAATTTTCTGTAGGTTATTAATATTTACTATTAATTTATCTTTTAGTTAAACAGCAGTTATTCCTAAACCAGCTGTATACCCAAATCACCACACAGAGCCTAGGACATATTTAATTAACCTAGAGCACAATGTTGGGCAATAGTTACTCCGTCCTAAACCTCCAAGTCCGCATAGTTTCCTACCATTCAGATTTCACCCATTATACTTGCTTTTAGTCATATATTTTGTCCAGTTCATCTCTCCTCATGGTTTGAAGTCACCTCCTGCTGATGTCTGCTCTGGTTCTCCTTCCGATTGCTTCCTTCTCCTTCCCTATGGACCAGGATGTCCCACCCCATTTTCTCCATTGCTCAGCACTGGCTGGTTGTTTTATTGAAAACACAGAGAACAAATGGTGTCATGTTTACACAAACTTGAGACAGGTGATGCTTAGAATAAGCATCACAATGCAATGTCCAGATTGAAACCAGATAGTCGGGTGGAGAAATCAGCATTTGAATGAACAAGGGTAGATTGTATACATTCCGCAAGAACATTATACCAACAGTGACACAAGATAGAAGAGGGTAGGGAGGAGGGGTAGATCTGGGATGAGTTAAAGGGAGGAGTGGGGATGAATGTGTCCAAAATATGGTGTCTGAGATTCTTGAAGTATGAATAAAATATTATATTATTTAAATTTTTTAAATCTTACTTTCTCATCTTTTTAGAAATGACAAAATTAGTATATCCTATGTCTTCCCCACTTTTCCTCTGATTAGCTGATTTCCACTGATTTTATTTCTTACTGCTTAATTTTATACCTTATGATATACTTCTTCCATGATATTTGGTTTGTTTATCCTTAATGATATACATTAGAAAACAGTCATGAAGGATGAGAAAATCCACATGCTCTCTTGTTTGTTTGTCTTTGTTTTTGAGATAGAGTATCTTCCTATCATCTCTCTGGCCTGGAGCTTGCTGCGTAGACTGTGCTGACTTTGAACTCAGAGGGTCATCTGCCTCTGTCCCAGTACTAAGGTTGAAGAAGAGTTCCACCATGACCCAAGACAGTATACTTTTAACCTCACTTTCTTTTATTTTCTTTTTCAGCATTCGCCGGGTTTATCACATTGACTATCTGTCCTGTAAGCATAAGTCAGGCATTTATTTGACATAATCTGACTCATAAAAGGAATCAGCATAAAGAGCGAGGATTTATTTTTATTTTAATGTGTATGTAGGTATCATAGGTTTCTGCTGTGTTGTTAAATAAAATTCAGTTACTATCCAATTTTGTTTTCCTAAGAAGTGCTCAGGAAAAATAAAATTTCAGTTGCACTTAGTCTCAAGTGATAGGGAGTAAAATATTTATTGGGTTAAGTTTGTTTTGTGAAGATTCTTCGGAGATTATCTCACTGTTTGCTGCCACTGACAATACTTTGAAGCCTGGGGTCAGCCTCATTCCTTTAGCTTTCCCTTTCATGTAACTTAATGTCATTAAAAAATTTTTTTTAATTCACTTTACATCCTTGTATTCCCCATTCTATCTCCCCTGCCAGTTCCTCATCCCTCCACCCTCCCTTTTCCTGAGAAAAGGGAAGCTCCTTTTCCCATCCACCCCAGCTCATTGAGTTGCCTCAGGACTGAGCAAGTCCTCTTCCCCTGTGGTCTGGCAAGGCAGTGCAGCCAGAGAGAAATGATCTAAAAGCTGGCAAGTGAGTCTGTGTCTGATGCAACCCCCACTTCCGTTCCTAGAGAATTTTCTTTTCTTTTCTTTTTTTATTTTTATTTTTATTTTTTAATTATTTATTTTTATCTCAATCACAGGTTAGGTACTTTGAATCCCAGGCGTAGCCCCCTCCCCCATTCCCTCCTACCCTCCCACTCCCTCCCTCATCTCCTTCTTCCCCGCCCCCTCCAAGTCCACCAACAGGGGAGGACCTCCTCCCCTTCCATCCAACCCCAGCTTATCCTGTCTCCTCAGGGCTGG
>CM053745.1:44854872-44873706 GCA_028658305.1 Pachyuromys duprasi | reverse complement strand
TAGATTGTTCTAATTTGTTGGAACAACTTTTACTCTGCCTGAAACCAGCCTATCTATCTTCTATTACTTATTTTTTGTCTACGTATTATCTACATATCTATCTATCAATAGCAATTTAATTTATAATAAACTCAATATTTCCAGTTAATGGGGTGAGAGATCCTGTTTCTTCTACCAAGCCTCCTTCACACATCCTGATGATTCTCTATAAAAATAATCCCATCTTTAGCAATAATTTAGTGCTAGAGTCATAATGCACTTATTATTCCATCACATCATTTGAGTATTAACGATCTAGTGCTCATAGTCGCGGGTAAACAGGGGATAGACAGGAGAGGTTGCTAATTGCAACCTAGGGAGCCACCCCACTGCTAAATGAGGAGGGGCAGGGGACATCTTGGCAAAAGGCATGGTTGGTCTGTGGTGTGAATGTGGTTCATTCTCTGCCACAGGTGTTCTGGAAGATTCATGAGATAAGGATGCTTACAGCTGATGACACGTGAGCCCATCGCAGAAATGAAAACCACAGATCAGTACACTTAGCTTTGCTTCTACAATTTCAAAGTTAATTATTGAACATTTGACAAATTTCCTTCTCCCTGGAACTTATTTCTAGAAACAAGGGAAAACTGACTCAGAAAAAAAAATGCTTATTTTTGTTTGGAAGATGAGTTTACCCTCTAAATTACTTGGCTTATGTGCATGTACTGAATTTTATGTGAAGTCTCTTAGTGCAACCTCATGTTAAATCCTTCACTAATTAAGTAATAAAATTGCTGGAATAACTGTCTAACTCGTATTTTATTAATGCTTAATTAAAGATGTGGTTCAAATAATTGTGGCATATTGCAATACTAGTGAACCAAAAAATTATAATAAACAAAGTGACAACAGAAAATTACTAGGTATGGTTTAGTTTTATGGCTATTTTAGCTGAATTCATAAATAGATTACTTCATTTTTGGGTGTTTTTGGCCCCATATTAACCTTTTAAAATGAGCTCCCACCACGGGTATAGCATATTCATGAAACAGGCCTTTCTGATGGCCTTAAAGCAGGTATCAACATGCCCTTTGGGGTTTTCCATAAATCCAATTTTTAGATCTGATGTCAATAGTGGTTTAGAAATAAATTGCGAAAAAGATTGACAAAGAGTCATAAATTAAATAACCACAGGGACTTGGATGTAGGCGCCTAAGGAGGCATTGTGGCTTATTGAATTATAGCCTTAAGCAGAGTTCAACAACATCTTCTTTTGTACAGTAATATGATTCCAGTTCACACGTCAGCCCAGAATGAAATGACTGGCTTTAGTGGTGTCATTTCTTTCTTAGTTTTAAACCATTATTAGGCTCAAGCATTGTGTGTTGACCAAAAATAGAAATTATCAAGTTGATTCCATATGGTAGTAAGTTTCTAGCTCTAAGGTTCCCAAGATTGCTTCCTTTTTTATTTACTTTTGATTTCAGTCTGTAAAAGACAAGAGATTCTTTAAGAAAATGAATCAAGTAATGAGCACATAAGACAACAACATATTCTGGATAAGGCATTACACACCAGACTTGACTTTCTTATTCTCATAGAAAAGTTGTCATATATAAATTCATTGCCATTGGTCTGAAACATCGGGAATTAAAATAGCTTCCTTCTACAATTCAGTATATGAAGTTTAGATGAAAACAACTTTAATCTTCTCCTGAATGGTGTGTGTGTGTGTGTGTGTGTGTGTGTATGTGTGTGTGTGTGTGTGTGTATGTGTATTGTGTCTCCTCTAAGACCTTCAAGGAAACTGGGGAACTAGTTTACGTGAAAGAACCAGAGATACCTATTCTGAGCTAGTCAGTCATTCAGAATGCATTCTGCTGGCTCCTATTCCAGCAGAACCAAGCCAAATGGTTATGTGGTGTTTAAGGTAAAGGAACACAGAAAAACCTGTCAAAGGGACAGGGTCAGTCCTTAGATGAGGGTCCTCTAGAAGAGTTAGCATACTCCCCAACTTTATGCATTGACAATTTGCGTGTGAATCCTGATTTACAGGAAGTATGACTAATATACTTGCAAAGAAAGATGATCGATACTTTAAAACATTAGTTAACATTGAACAAATTGCAATAAATTGCATGTGGACTGATTGGGATCCTCAATATTGTCTGTGTAAGAACTTCTTAGCAGCTCTTTTACCTAATTAGCACAGCACTTCACAGTTTTGTTTGCAGCTATAATGTTCACTGTAAGCTTCCTTCATTATCTCTTTATACTCATGGCTTCTTCTCCCTATGAGGAGTAAATTAAGCTTACTGAAATACGCAAGAGTTAGGATATACTGTCATATGTAGCTCTGCCACTTGTGGATGGCATGGTCGCTCCGTGATGAAAGCAGAGAGCTAAATACAGACTTCAAAGTGAGAGGGAGATGGAGAATAGAGAGAGTAGGAAGGAAACAAGGGTGGGTGGGGCAAAGGAAGTAGGGATTGCGTTCCAGAATTAGCTAGATCTTTGTAGATTTTTGAGGAGAGTTGATGGGTTTATGGAGTTCACCAAGGCTTTAGCACAGAGATCTCTTTTCCTAGGCATTTCTAGAACTATTCTGACTGTTCTGAGACTTGTAGAGGTCATAGACTGAAACAGAATTGACTTTGGTCTTGTAATCAAACGCCTATAGAGAAAAGAGAAACTGTGGGCCAGGGCATCTTTCTGACAAGCTTGAGACTTAAATCAGAGTAGGCTCTTGGACGGATATGAGGGGGACTCTAGCAGAGACTCCTAATAGGAGAGGCCATAGAAACAGAAGAGGGCACTCTCTAACTAGACAAGTTTCCTAGTAGAGGGAAGGGAACACCAATCCACCCATAAAATCTTTGACCCGAAATTTACCCTGCCTACAAGATACTCAGGGATGAAGATAGAGCAGATAGAGCAGAGATTGGGGAAATGTCCAGCCAATGCCTGGACCAATCAAAGAGAGATAGGGCTAAGGGCAGGACATAAAGTGAATAAACCACTAAATAGATAAAAGAAGCTTACTGAGTCCCTGCAGATTTGCATGCAGATGTAGGAGTGATTGGAAGAGGTCACTTGTATCCTCCAGTGTGTTCTCTTCAGTGCTTACAGTGCACACACTTACAGAGCAATACCTCAGCTGGGATGGGGACCCATTCACTTCACTGATCTCATTCAGGAGAAGTAACATACTTGGTGGTTGTCTTGTTTCTCCCATCTTGGTGTCCGAAATCAGCTTTTGGACATGTCCTATGTTTATCTTTTGCTTTATGTCTTGGTCTCAGAATCATACTGAGTCAGGGAAATAGAGACAGTAGAGTGTCAGTGTCGGTGTGAATAGAGCCATGGTGTCTTGCCTTTGCTGTTTGTCCATCCATCTATCTCTGTTCTGCATGAATACATATCCTTCCTATTATTTATTATGAGTTCACACATTTATCTTGCTTTGATGCAATTTTGAATGAAAATTAAATTCCTCCTGGTTCACTCTCAGGTCTGTGCTGAAACTTAGCTACCTGAGTCAGAGTATTTTCCCCTATAAATCCAACATACCAAACTAGAATTGAGTTAAGCAATGAGGAAAATAATAGAAGGCTAGAGATATAGGGCACTAAGGATTTGTCTAATTCAGTCTCTCCAGCTGAGTACCACAGAAATCCGCACTGTTTTTATACACTGTGAAAAGAAAACATTCTTATAGCCATTATACTGATAATATGGCAATCATGTCTATTGTACCATGTATATTGTATATTATACATTATATTTAATATATTTTAAAAGCTATGGCAACACTGGCTGCTAGGTAATGTATAACATCTTTTAAAGCTAGACAAGTGCAGGTGTCTAGTGCTTGTTGTGAAAGGGCATTTTCCTTGAAGCCCTAAGATTGTCCCTCACATCTAGCTGATCAGAGATCTATCATATACAAGCTTGCCTCCAGGGGAAAGGAATTATTCTTTTTGTGTATCATTTGCATCCACTTATACTGTGTTTTGGAAAATATTGCATAAAGCAAGTGGTTCTCTAAGTTGAATGCCACAGTTTCATTTGGACTTAAAAGAACAGGTGTGAGCAATGGCTGTGCTAAAGCTATTTTGAACTAACCCATTTATGTCACTGTCTGTAGTCTTAGTGTCATCACAAAAAGCAGTAAGGTATCTGGTGTATGAGTTGTTTTGTATGAATATGTGGCCCAAGCTCATACTTGTTCATACATGGGATGATGAGTTGAATTGATTTGTGTGCAGGATTACCAAAATGGCTGGGTTTTAGAACCAATGTTTCAAATTAAATTTTTTGGCCATGGTTGATATGTGCTTTACCAGAGAGGCAGAGTTATCTTAGAAAGTAAGAACCATGACTCAGCAGTCAAAGAAGAAATCAGATTTTATTCAAGTCATATTTGCTTTAGTGCAGTATGGATCAGTTAGAAAACTTAGTAGGTTTGGTTCTGTGCAAAGGGCATTGATGATGCTTTTGGAAAGGCAAAAGTAGGGACTTCCATTGAATGTAAATAAATATATATATATATATATGTATATATGTACACACATATATAATTATAATTATATATATATGTATATATATATATATATATATATATATATATATATATAAAATTTGGAGCCTTTTGTAACCACCTACCCTAGCTCTCAAATAATGAGATGGAGATCAATTTGATTCATTCAACAAACTTTAAAGCACTAGAGCTGGGTGCATACCCCTCTATTCTACCCTTCTATGCTACTTCCCAGCCACACACACAGAATTATTTACCATATTGGTCCTGTCAGGGCTGCTTCTACTCCATCAGGTCAGTCTTCATGGCTACCTCTTCCCGGCTTCCTCTTCTTTGTCTCCTTCTTCTTCCTTCTCTCTTTTCCATGTAGTTCCTGCCTGAGACTCCTCATTGGATCATAAGGCCTTTCTATGTTCTTTGTTTATACGACATTAATATTGGGGATTCTTTATAGAAAAAGCAATGCCTACGACCAGATTCTAACCAGATCTCAGGGTACAGAAATCAGCTTCGAATACACGCCAGGCTAGCACCCAATAATTGAAAATCCATTTCCACAAAGCCTTTTTTTCCCCTGAACTTAAGGATTCAAATTTCAACTCTGGAAAGATGGATCTAACTCAGAAATATGTGCAATAGTTACCTTGATTTCCTTAGCACAGTGGTATCACCAGGAGAGACTTATTGAAGACTGAATTCATTTAGAAAAATAGCTTGATATTTAGAAAATAATCTGGGATCTAGATTAGTGTGTTGATGCTGAGATAAAAATTTAAATGACTAATTGGGTGAATTATTCAACAAATATTTACAAATGCTTGAATCATCAGAAATTACAACATGCCAGACTTTACACTAGCTAGTGATGATGTGAGCTGCTATTTCTGAGAGAACATCATTTGATTGGAATTTTAATAATTAGATGTAAGGCTCAAATCTAACCTGAGGATACAAAGATGAATAGGGTACATTTTTAGCCTCAAGTTTCTCGATCTCAAAGGCAATACAGAACAGACTTTCTACTCTCTACCTGTCTTGCGTATAATTGAATTTTGAAGAATCAGCAGATACCCCAGCCTATAGCTAATGCAAAACTCTTTTGGCATAATTGAATATATAGGCAGCTAACTGTAGTATTGGGAGGTAATGCTACAGTGAAAGTATAAAGGAAGTTTTAGGGTTGGAAGCATGTATGAAAGGTTAATCATCTGGGAGGATGCAGGGAAGGCTAGAGAAAGTCTCAGAGGGCATATTTGAACTTAATCTTGAAGAATGAACAGAATTTTGCCAAGCAGATGGATAGACTGAGAAAATTGTGAACTTATATTGAAGTTTTGGTGAATTGGAAATGTTCAAGTAACAGGACCCAGCCATATTTAATGAGGGGATGGAGATGACTTTCGAAATATGACGGAGTTACTTGTGGAATATATTTCTCTAAGGAGTTTTTGCATTGTCTTGCATGTATTTGGAAACAGTAACAGCATTTGGATGTCTAAACTGTATTAGTAGAGGCGATTCTTGGGAAGGACAAAGTAGTAGCCATATGGAAAGTGGCCTGGAGAATGCCAGAGCCTGGGACTGAGTTTATCAGGCACTATGAGGAATCCCAAGGACACGGTCTGGGACCAAGAAGAAGAATACTGACATTGGGAATGAAAAGGCGCTTTTGGGGTAATGAGGAATACTTTAGAGATAAAATTAATGAGATGACAATTGGCTGACTTGCTATGATAATTATGGGGATGGAAGATCCATTTTTACCCTGCAGAGATTTCTAGCTGGGAGAACTGAGTGGGTAGTATTGCATGTGGTTATGTTCTCTCTTATTCCAAAGACTGTGGCACAAACAGAGAACCTCCAAAGACAAGCATTGCTATATGGTAAGGACAGGGACAAATCTATTGTATGTATATGTATGTGTAGAGATGAAAACATGTGTGTTCACAAGTGTGGGGGTGATTGTGGAGAAGAGTTCAACATAGGGGTTGCCCCTCAGACCATTTACTTTGTTTTTAAATTTAAAAAACATGTTTAGATTATAATTCCATCCTTCCCTCCTTCCTTTTCCTTCCGCCAAACTCTCCCATATACCCTCCTTGCTCTTTTTTAAATTTATGGGCTCCTTTCTCATTAATTGTTGTTGTTTTTGTTGTTGTTTGTTGGTGTGTGTGTTCAAGACTGAACATTTAGTATTGGGTAGCCATTTGGTGTGCTCTTTCCTGGGGAAGACTATTTTTCCTGCTCTCAGCATTTCTTAGTTGCCTGTAGTTTCTTAAAAATATTTAAAAGTTTTTTCAGACAATGTATTTTGATCATAGTCTCCCCACTCCCTGAGCTCCTCCCAGAGCTCCATACGGTGGGGCAGCCTCTATCCATCTATCTATCTATCCATCTATCCATCCATCCATCCATCCATCCATCCATCCATCCATCCATCCATCCATCCATCCATCCATCCATCCATCCATCTATCTATCTATCTATCTATCTATCTATCTATCTATCTATCTATCTATCTATCTATCTATCTATCTATCCATCTATCTAGCTAGCTAGCTAGCTAGCTATCGGCAAGGTTGCAAATTCAATTCTATCATTTTTACTAAATTTTTAAAATACTAATTACAATCTATTTATTTTGTATCCCAGCTGTAGGTCCCTCCCTTATTCCCTCCCAATCCCATCCTTCCCCCCTTATTTCCTCCCTGCCCCTTTCCAAGTCCACTGATAGGGGAGGTCTCCTCCCCTTCCATCTGACCCTAGTTTATCAGGTCTCATCAGGACTGGCTGCAATCTCCTGCTCTGTGGCTGGCAAGGTTGCTCCTCCCTCAAAGAGCCTGCCACTGAGTTCATGTCAGAAACAGTCCCTGTTCTCCTTACTAGGGGAAGCCACTTGGATGCTGAGCTGCCATGGGCTATGTCTGAGCAAGGATTCTAGGTTATATGCATGCATGGTCTTTGGTTGGAGAAACAGTCTCAGAAAAGACCCCTGGGCCCACATATATTTGGTCCTTGTGGAGCTCCTGTCCTCTCCAGGTCTTACTAATTCCCTTCTTTCATAAGATTCCCTGCACTCTCCCCAAGGTTTGGCTATGAGTCTCAGCCTGTGCTTTGATCCACTGCTAGGTAGAGTCTTTCAGAGGCCCTCTATGGTAGGCTCCTGTCCTGTTTCTTGTTTTTTCCTACTTGGAATGTCCATCCCATTTGTCTTTCTAAGTAAGGATTGATCATTTTACCCCGGGTCCTCTTTCTTGATTAGCTTCTGTAGGTGTACAGATTTTAGTATGTTTATCCTATCTTAAAGATCTAGTATCTACTTATAAGTGAGTATATACCATGTGTATGTTTCTGCTTCTTGGATACCTCACTCAGGATGATCTTTTCTAGATCCCACCATTTGCCTGCAAATTTCATGATTTCCTTGTTTTTAATTGCTGAGTAGTATTCCTTTGTGTAAATGTACCACAGTTTCTGAATCCATTCCTTCGTTGAGGGACATCTGGGTTGTTTCCAGGTGCTGGCTATTATGAATAAAGTTGCTACAAACATGGTTGAGCAAATGTCCTTATTGTGTACTTGAGCATCTTTTGGATATATGCCTAGGAGTGGTATAGCTGGATCTTGAGGAAGTGCTATTCCCAATTGTCTGAGAAAGTGCCAGACTGATTTCCAAAGTGGTTGTACCAGTTCACATTCCCACCAGCAATGGAGGAGGGTTCCCCTTTCTCTACAACCTCTCCAGCATGTGTAGTCACTTGAGTAGATGGCAGCGACCAGTATGCAGCGTATCTGTGAGGCAGTGGGACAGCCTGTTGATCTTGCCCTTCTCCACATTTGCATGTCTATTGGATTTGTACTGGCTCACATAAAGGCAGTCATGTTGGCAATTTTATGAGTGTAGTTTCTTTTCTTTTTTTTTTTAAACAGGTCTCTAGCTTGCTGGCTAGACTGGCTGGCAAGCAAGACCCAGGGTTCTGCCTTCCTCTCCTTCCCCACCGTTGAGATCACAAGTCCATGTTACTCTAGCTTGTGATTTTGCGGTAAGCTTTATTCACTGACCTATCTCTCAAGCCCCTACTAGGGTGAAAGTTTTCAGTAAACTCCTGTGGAAGTACGGCATCCATGATTCATAAAAAGCTTCGTGCAATCGACGCAGACAGAATGAAGCTGCTGTGTAAGCTGTTGCCACTGTCAGCTTCCACAGAGTATGATAGTCTTCACCATCTGCATACCTGTCCGTCCTCAAAAGGAACACAAATTTAAAGCCAGATGTGGTTATTTGGTTATCACACCATTTCTTAAAAAGAAAAAGAGAGAATAAAATTTAATAGAACATTAGGATGTTTTACCTTAGCATTTGACCAATTATGAGCCGAATTTCCCCCTCAACATCTTCAAGCTACATTTGACCATGTCTGGTTTGAAATGTAAAGTTTATGATCCGTATCGGTTGATCTCCAGACGAGCTGAATTTGAGACACAAGAGCCCCTGTGACTACCGTCAGCAAAAGACACCATGTTTACTAATGAATTGAGAACGGGAGAGAGCAAATAGGGTTCTCAGATGAATTAAATAGTGCTTTTAAAATAAATTGTTGTTAGGGAAAAGCTGTTACTGATAAGCATTGATTTTATGTTTCTTACCTGAATAATAACTATAGCTAATATTTATTAGCTGCTTGCTATGTGCTGGGACATTTTTCTGAGCTTTGTAGGTAGTAAATAATTGAGACCTTACTCTTTTTCTCATTATATGAAGCATCTTAAGCAACGAGCTGCTGCGTTGGTCCAGTCCCAGCAGGGATGGCTCAGAGCGAGGCTTTGAACTTCTCTCAGAGTTTTGTTTCCTGTATGGATGCTCAAATCTGTGGCATAAGCCACTGGGCTTAAAGCAGTGGTGATCTGCCTAATTAGTGATGAATAATAATGTTCCCTAGTAATTGCTAATACTCATAGTGTAAGTGGCAGAGATTTCTGAAGGAACAATTTAATCAAGAAGCAGCATAATGGTAATGTAAACACATGAAGGACCTTTAACCTCTGCTTATTTATATGTTTTTATCTTAACTTATTAAACACTTACTACAGATCAGATAACAAGCTTGCTCAGAATCTTGCTTTTTAGAGTCTTAGAAGAGCAAAGAGAGCAGCAAATGGTAGCAGCCTACCGAGTCTTCTTAGAATAATGTTGTTGGCAGTGTGGACAGGAAGTGATGCAGCCTGCCTGGGAACAGGGCTCTTCTCTGCGAGAAAGAAACCTGAATTTTCTGTTGGGGAATTAGCACACACTTGTGTTTAAGTTAGGAGAAATCCCTCTTAGAACATCAAAGCCACAGGGATAGAGAAGCCTGCCTGATGAAACAGGTTTTGTAAATTAGACTAAAACTCCATTTTCGTCTGTCTACTAACACTTTCCAATTCTTCTGATTCCTAACTGTAAGAAATTCCAAACAAACTCTGGTCAAGTAATTGCTGGACTGTAGTTAGACTGAAAGCTTCCTAAAGATACTTCCTCAGTAATGAATTCTTGTATTTTATTATTTTCTTTTTGTTTTCCATCTCACTAGTCTGCTTTACTGCCATATATATAAAACACGCATATATGTTTCAAGATCCAGAAATGTAGGCGGGTTTTTTGGTTGATGGTGGTGGTGGTGTGTGCATGTATGTGTCTGTGTGTAGACTGGCAAGAGCTCAGCTTCAGCTTTGGTTCCTCAGTGCTGTCACCCTTCATTTTGAGCCTTTCACTGACCTGAAGCTCACTTTGTTGGCTGGGCTGATTGGCCATGGGGCCTATTATATTTGCAACCTCAGTGTTTCCACACTCAGCCTCTTTTACAGGGCTTCTGGGGTTTGAAAACAAGTCCTTATGCAAGTGAAGCAACCACTCGACTGACTTACCTCTTTTCTCATCCCCACAAAGTTGTTTTACTGACTCAAGAAGAGTTTACTTTGTACAGTGAAGGAGAGGATTTGAAGTCACCTCGCATGTTTGCGATCCAGAAGATTGTAGAACATGGTTGAGGGCAAGTTTATCTTGGTAGATAAACCTCAGATAAAAGGCCATTGTGGATGCTTTTGAAAAGCTAGGAAGGGAAATGAGAGGTTTCAGTTGAGAATGGGCTAAAACAAGGACTTGCCACTATGATTTTGACAGCGGAACTGGCTTCACGTTGAGGGACTTTGTATACATGTGTGGGTTTGGGAGAGGACCGAGAAGTAAATGTGGAAAGACTTGATGCTTACATGATTCAATATTAACATTCGTGAAAATATAATAAATTCATCTTGTGGGCCACAGAACTCCTTCCCACAAAGCATCAAGGTGATTCGCCCCTTACATGTCATATCCCTTCCTTTCTGGGTTTTTGCTTAAGTAATCTTAATCAAAAGAATGTTTCTTGTGTCTTTCATGTCCTAATGAAATACTTAAATTTTCTTTAAGCACTTCAAAAAGAATTCTTTTCTAATAGATGATGTGTAAAATCTCATTAGGGAATAACAAAAAGAATAGATTTTTGACCCCTATAAAATTTTATATGGAGGGAAAAGAATTTATACAAAAAAGGAGTTTGGCTTTAATATAGTTTAAAGTTGAAAAGCTGTTTGGATGGCTTAGGGACAGTGGGGTTTTCCTTTTATAAGAACTGATTACTGTGTGGGCTGTTTGGTAGGAGAGTGGAACGTATGGACAAATCCCACAGAAACAAGACTGCTCCTAGCTGAAGCTGACTGCTCCAAAAAGATAGTCACAGCTATAAATCAAAAGTCTTCTTGTCAGTTTTGTTTCATTTCTTTATCTCCATGTCAATCCATCTTCTCTTACTTGTCCTTAAAAAAGAAATTAAATTTTCCGTAACAAAACATTCTCAAGTTTTAACCATCTTAGGACATAAAAAACATCTCATAGTATTTTAGGATATTTGTAGCATTATATAACCACTAATCCTGAAATATTTTCATCACCCATAAATGAAACCCCATTATATATATGAAACATGTCTCTCCTTTAGCCCGGCCAATCATTAGTCTACTTTTCTCTGTACAGATTTTTCTACCACAGACATTTGAATTCAGTGACTCCTATCTTGCATCTGTTTGCCCTGGCATCTTTCACTTCGTGTACAGTCTTCATGGTTCTTTCACATGGCAGTGTGATCACTCTTTCATTTCTCTCAACTGCTGAACAGCATTACACTGAATGGGATGGCCCAAGTTGACTTCATCCACTCATCTGTTGTCAGATTCTTTAGCTATTTCTGCTTTCTTTTTGTATTATAAATAATGTTGTTATGAACATCCCTGTACCAGTATGTCTGTGAAGCTGTGTTTTCAACTCTCGAGTATGCTTATGGTTGGTATTGCTGGGATCAGAAGGAACTTCTTTAGAAACTACTAAATTCTAAACCATTAGACCATTTCACAGTCCCATGAGCCACGTACAAGGATTCTTTTCTTTTCATTTTCCCTCTATCTTGTTCAAAATTTGAAAAAAATATAGGCAGAGAATAACCAGACTGGAATTTTTGTCTCTATGTGGAAAAGCAATGTCTACTCCCCAGGCTCATACCCTCTTCCTACTTCAGTTGTAGTGTATGTATAACCCAATGGTACTTCCTACCAAAAGTTTCGAAGTTACTTTGACTTCAATCCATAATAAAAAATTATTTTCCATGGAGACCATTTCACTGCATAAATACATGGAATCAGCTCACAGAAAGCACATGTAACCCAAATTTAAATGTACTCTTCTAAAATATAAGCCTTTCTAAATGTTCCTTGTTACTACTCCACTTTATCATGTTAAATACATATATTGAAACACATATATGTATAAATACACACACAAACATACACACAGATTTATATATATATATATATATATATATATATATATATATATATATCCTACTTAACAAATATATATTGGCCCAGGCAAGCTCCTTAACTTCTTTCTGATGGATTCTATCCTTAAGCATGGAAGATTCTATACTTCATTCCCAAACTGCTAAGTCAATGAGAATTGTTTGGTCTAAGATGGTTGATTCAAAGAGAAAGGCCTATATGTATCCTTTCTATTAAACACCACGTGGTCTCATTAAGAATTTATATTAATAAGAGCTCCATCTCTCCGCTCTTTCCTGCATGGACATACATTGCTTTGATAGAGACCATCCAAGACAACTATTACAGAAAGCTAATTATTTAATTGGCCAAAGAGCCTTTGGCTTTGCCTCAGGCTACCAACTCCCTCCAAAGTTCTTAATACTCAAAAATGAACTTTCTTTCTCAAGGGGTTATTGATTTTGTCACATGCATATTGGGCTTGTTCTCAGTTGCAGTATTATTTACCTGTTCCTCTCTGCAGAAATTTCATAGTTGGTATGACAGGCACCACTTGGAGCTCAGGAGGAATAGCCACTGAAAAATAATTTTACACAGAGGAGGAAGTTTCCTCCTTACTGCCATAGAGCACCTGTTCAGTGTTTGCCAACACACAAGGCATGCATTGTTTCTGACATGTTTTTTTTCAAGGTATAAGAGCGGTATGTGATCCGAGAGAGCTGGCAGGAAGAAATTGTTCTCCTCTAAGTATTTTATTTTAGCTTAGATATTATTAAAAATTTGAACTCTGTGATATATGCTTGTTTTAATAGCTAATCAATGCTTTCTTTACATTATTTATGAGTAAAATTGCTTAAATTCATGTTCAGGAGGCTGCACTGTGATTTTCCCTGGCTGAAGTCAAAATTCTCCTAGGAATTCTGAGAAGCATGAATATTTTAGGTTTTGTTGTTGTTGATGATGTTTTGATCCCATGTGATGGTTATTAACGTCCACTTGGACAGCCAAGGAATAAAGAGCTCCATAGGTTCATACAAAGTAATTGATTGGTGCATTGGAACAGAAGAGCAGCCCTTTCTTCACAACAAATGTTTGCCTCCCATGTCATACTGCCTATACTTCTTCATAAAATTAGGAAGAATCCAGAAAATTGTGGAGTCTTTATTGCAGAAGCACTTCCAGTTTCAATACTCGGTTTCCTGGTGAGAAGATATGATAGTCAAGGGATTTCAAACATTTGCTCACTTGAGAAAAAAAGAAATCAGGATCCATGAAGATGACTAATTTCTCAAGCAAGTCTCAGGAGGAGTTGAAGAGACCATGCATAGAGTTAGCATCTGGAATCATGGGGTTTAAGTTATGCTGCAGAAGCTAGGTTTCTGCAAACAAGATTTGGAGTGGGCAGTATTATAGCCAGTGACCCTGGAGTTTCCAACTTCTTTATCATTCTTTTTTTTCCCTAAACTGAAAGTTTTGGTTCACTGTGGTCATATTTTTTTTTTAAAATCATAAAGCATTGAGCTGGGGAGGGGGGAGAAAGGGGAAACAGGGAGATGAAGAAGAGAGAGGAAGGGAAAGAAGAGAAAGAGAGATAAAGAGATAGATTCAACCTCTTGCAGTCTTCTTAGTGCTTTCTAGGGAGCAAAGTTTACTTGATCTATGGATTGGGGACAGGAAGAGCAGGTTCTTGTGTTCTGAAGCACAGCCAACCTACAAACTATTTTCACGAGGACATGCTGAAATGGAAGCTGAGGCAAACATTCTCTAAATTGCGTTAAGCCCTAAGAGTCACATATTTTTATACCATCTAGATTTTTTTAGTGATGTTTAAGATTTGTCAATGTACTAGGAAAATTTTTCCATTCTATACAGAGCTTACAGCCATAAAGATATCTAAGCTCCATTTATTCCATTTATAAAATAATTATTGATCCCAATTTCCTTACATTCAAAGGATGATTTCCATGCATTGTTTTGGCATTCATGTGAACAGCATGCTTTATTTCTATGTACGATTGCGTTGCTTCCAAACACCTTTTCCTAAAGAGATCTTGTAAATATTGTTTTGATTCTTCTGATGCTGCTTCTCTATGTGACTTTTGCTTACATGAAAACAAAATGACTACCATCCTACTGCTGGGTATCAGCTGACACTGCCTTAGCCCCTGTCTTTGCTTTTCTTTTTTTAATTTTTAAATATTTTGTAATTTAGTCTCCTTATATCCTGATTGTGGCCCCCTCCCTCATCTGCTCCCGGTCCTACCCTCCCTTCCTCTTACCCCCCTTCTTTTCCTTCTCCAGAAATGGGAGCCTAGCCTATCAAGTCTCATCAGGACTGCCTGGATCCTCTTCCTCTGTGGCTTGGCAAGGCCACTTGGCCATGGGGAAGTGATCAAGGAGTCGGTAACACTGTGTTTTCTTGTATCTCTCTGCTGTTTAGATTGGGGACATACAGCTGTCAGTGTAGTAGTCCCTTATTATCATGAGGGCAGAGGCTACAAAGAGACACAAAAGAACAAGAGTAAACAAAGAACATGATCTGCCATGACAATATGCAGCCTGTGTTACAGCCTTGACTGATAAGTCAAGATTTTTTGTTGCTTATGATATACAAGTCTACAGTATCTCATCTTTGAGCTAAAAATGACTTTGGATGACTTTTATTCATGTTTCCTTCATTTCAGTCTAGCGATAAATACTGTTCTCACACAGAATAACTACTTTTTTACTTTAAAATTCAAGTACATGTCTTCAAAAGCTTTATAATTTATTTATCTCCTTTATTAAAGCTTATAAATTGGAATATTTTTTCTGTCTTACTATTTCCTCAACATTTTCTTTTGAGATTGATCCACTTAAATAAGTAAAGCAAACTCCAGACTTGCATGTAAAGTATATCTGGAGTTTTTCCACAATATGGCTGATATCTCCAATACTATATAGCTATTATTTACTTAATTTCTGTAAAATAGGCCCCAGTTCAGTTCATGCATTTTCATTGCTATACCTGTGTATACACAAATATACATTGATAACTATGGAGCATATGTCTGTCCTTCATGTGTTTGCGACACAGGATTCTATGTGAAAATCTTCAATAATTCTTTCAATGGATATTAAGTTTGTTGCTACTTTAGTACTTCTGTGAACAATGTTGCTAAAGATATTGTATATGTCTACTAGTGTTCACTCTGCAGGAGATTCTCTAGACCACACACCTAGAAATAGAATCACTGGGTCACAAGGGTCTATAACTCTGATTTAGTAGAGAATCGCTAATTGCCTTTGTTGGGGTTTTGTGGGGGATTGGAGGCCAAGTAATGGCAAGAAAATCATACCACAAAACAGATCTCACAAAAGAGATTTATTGAAGAAGGGGGAGTGAAAGGCCACCTGTGATGGGAGAAGAGACAGAGGGAGAGTGAGCTGTGATGGTGGCATGAGCTTCATGTAGGGAAAACCATTAATGGCAACAGCGGAAATGTGCCACATTTGGAGGCTGGTTATGACATGGATGCTCCTGCGGAGTCGTTGATGGCAGACCACCTGGTTATGAAATGTGGGTGGACCTCAGTCTTCCTACACGGATGTTCACTACACATGCTTTCATTTTGTAGGAGAACTTCATTGTTTCACATTATATTCCTTTAGTCTTCTATATTTAAAATTTTAAAAATAGTATCTATTGTATTTATCCCGGAGAAGTTATTTATTACTTTTCAGAAGATCTATTCTTATAGTATTATATTGTCTTTTAAACAGATACACAAGATGTGGCTTTTACTCATGGCAAACATGATTGTTTTTGTTGATGATTAGTTGTGACTTTAAGAGTACTAAGACCTATCAGAGAAACAAACCAAAGCTAACTAATGTCCCTATTCCTAGGTTAAATGATTATTTTGTGTATTTGATATGATGCTCAAATTATAAAGTATTTACCCCAAAGTTCCAAAGAAATAACTAAGACAGGGAAGAAGATGTGAGTTCCATTATCTGATCTGGGGATAGTAAAGAAATTTAATTTCCCTCCCTTTTTTTTCTGTAATAAAACTATGTGGCGACTGCAGAGAATTCTTGAATTGTAAGATGAATGGCTGTGATTTTTATGGAGTGTTGGTATTTAAACAGGAGCATGAACCACCGCAAGGCTTGAGAAAATAAAGGTCTTTTGCTCTCTGGAGATCATCAGTTCCTCCTGAAAAATTATCTGTTTCTGAAATGTGTGATGCTTCCTCATCTCCTGGTGAACCACGAGACTCAGGGAGTTCCTTAGAGCCCCCACAGCAGCAAAACCAATTTGCTTCAAACAGGCACAGTTCAATTAGGAAGCACAGTATTTTGCTTGGGAAAACATGGTGATGGAATCTGTAGTCACACTGGTACAAATGTGCTCACTTGTAGTACGAAATGGAACTTCCAGTGTTCCCTTGTTTTCAAGGGTTTTCAAGCTTCTTTTACACGGTCTACCCTTGTAGACCAGTGAACCACATTAACAGTCACCATGCTCTATCAGTTAAGTTTTATAAGCGTTCCAAGTAAGTAAAGGCATTTACATGTATGCATATTGTGAACAGAGGTTCCTCAACAGCCACACCCGTGTTGTAGAGTCTACAGACCGACTGATTAAAATTCAGGATGGTGGAGAGTGGGAATTTTGTAGATTGAGAGACAAAATTATCTTGGGCTACCTTTTATCCACTCAACAGTCATTTCTCACCCATCCCTATATCTGACCTAATGCCTCTTGAATTTTAGATTATATATATATATGAGCTTGACATGCCTAGCTTCTACCATCCCAAAGACAAAGAATGTTGGCAGACAGCATCTGAAAACTAAAACACAGTTTGGGCTTTGCTATAACCTCCCTGCCATATGTTGACAAATGTATGTGGTAAAATACATGGGCTATGACAATATTTTGTTCTGTTATTATATACATTGTATATAAAGATTAAATATGTTAAATATAAATCACAAATAATTATAGGCACACACATGCAAACATACGGTTGTGTTATGGAGTTATGCCATATGAGTGCTAAGAGCCTATAAAATCCAGAACAATGCATGGGAAATCTCCCTTTGAGATGTTAATCAGGGAGATTCAAGAGTGTCCCCATATAGTAAAGGCCATTGCTGTTGCCTTTGGTTGCCTCTCAGAACTTGAAGGTTAAATCCTACTTCAACAGAACTTCAACAGAAGGTTAAATCCTTCAAACAGAACTTGGAGAAATCAAACTGAAACCAATGTGGAAGCCTCCTCCTTGAGGAACATCTTTCATAGTCCTTGGATAGCAGAAGATGCTGTTCAAACTTCCAAGGGAGAAAAACAATCGACAGTCCTATGCAGATGAGATGTAAAGCCTATGAACCATAATAACTATCTCGGCAAGATATCCCCAGTGGAATAAAAGCAAAATGTTTATCTTAGAGGTAACCATCAGCTGTCTAATTGGACTTAAGACATGCTTAACAGGAAGGAATTCATGGTACTGTAAACATAATCTATTATCAGTGGCTGAGAGGGACATAGACACCAGAGGAGAGCCCAATACTCCCATTTTACTAAATACATATTATTTCTAACTGCATTCTAAATACTGATTCCATTATGCAATTGTTATGAGTTATGCCACCAAAGAAGCTCTTATATGCTGTAGATGAAGAGGAATACAGCCATCTACAACTATTTCAAAATGCAGAGAATGAGTGACTGTGAGGGACCCATCACCTATGATTGCTCTATAACACAATCCCTACACCCAAGGCTCAGGAGAAATCATGATAGATGGGGTGGAGAGACTGTAAGAACTGGTGGACCAGATCTTTTGTGAGACAGTGTCTTCTATACGTGAAAGGGATGTGACACACATGAAATTCAGATATAGTTACCTAAACAAGACCTGTATGAAGACAATGCAATTTGGAATGCTAATGCAGTTATGGGACTTTTCCCAAAGTCTAACCATTAGAAGAAGAAATATAGGCAGTTAGTGGCTTCTGAGAGAGGAAGAATCAGTTTTCTTCAGAGATGAGTTCCCTGATAGGTTCTCTAATCGCAAGTGGCTATCCTAAACACATAAACACATGAGCAACACAAAATTGACACAGTGACTTTTATAAGTACATATATCTATATCTATATATGTGTGTGTGTGTGTATACATGCACATTAACACTGTGATAGTTAAAGAAGCAGATGTGGGGAATGTGGAAAGACTTTGAGGTGGTTAGACAGTACTCATATATTAAATTCTGAAAGAAAATAAAAATTTAAATTAAAAGGGACAGAGAGTAATGAAGAACAGGAGGAATGACAAGGTCATTGTAGTCCAGCTGATCTGCACAGAGAGATAGAGAAAACCATAGAAAGTCCATTTTCAGTTTGTGCAGTGTAGCTGCCTGAATTTTTTTAATTAAATCATTATTTTTTAATTAATTACAGTTTATTCCCCTTG
>CM053745.1:44770887-44854372 GCA_028658305.1 Pachyuromys duprasi | reverse complement strand
GTGAGACCCAGTCTGGTATTGCAGCTGCGGGCGCCCAGCGCGGCTGCTCCTTCAGATCAGAGCTGTGCGCTGCTGGTCACCCAGAGATTTTTCTGGGGAATAACTAGGTGTCCCTAGGATTTTCCCACTCAATTTCCCACCGTAGGAGTTCTGCTCACCTGGCAATCACAAATGCTGGTGTTTTAGGTCCCAGAGTTCAGTCTCCTGGTGGCTGCGTTGTTTCTGCTCTCCTACTCCCCAGACACAGTGTCTTCTCCTGGCAGCCATCTTGGATCTCCGCATGTTTGTTTTCTAATGAGAGACATGAAGGGGTTTGATACAGATGGGAGGGGCAGTGGCAAGGAATTGAAGGGACTTGAGGGATGAAAACTGAAACCATGATATATTATGTGAGAAAAAATATCTATTTTCAAATGAAAGGGGAGAAACAGTGGCAGAAAAAGAATTAGCAGCTGTATTTTCTAACCCATCACAAATTCAGGATCAAGATCAGGGTCTTTTATGATCTGAAGAACTATTCCCCAAAGGAACATGTGTTGACTGCTTGCTTTCTTCTGGTACTATTTTGGTCAGTTCTTGTAGAGGTGGGATCTGGTTATAGGCAGTGTGTCACTAAGGGTGAGCTTGTAAGGATATCTTGCCCTTCACTTTTCCTGCTTCCTGTCTGACATGAATGGGGAAGAATTTTCTGGACATTTGTGTTCCAAGGACTTTCTGTTTAATGACTGGCTGTGGACCTCTGGATCTGTTCCTCTCTGCTGCAGGAGGAAGTTTCTGTGATGATGACTGACACGCTAAATCTTGTCTTCTCATGTGTTTTGATCTGAGCTTTGCACAAGTCACCAATATAGGTCCCTATCAGAATTATTTAACTTGGATGAGCCTCCAAGAAGAATCGTGCCTCTAACAAAGTCTTCTGAATATTTCCGAATGACATTTAGCCTTTCACAGCAGTAAAATATGTTCTGTATTTAATTAAGAAGGGACATTTTGATAGTCACCTCTACCTTCTTTGGGCTCTCTTATTTACTTTATGTGAGTCATCAATGTAAGTCAGATTAATTGCCTATATCAGTGGAGTACACATGCTGGAAACAACTATGTGATGAAGATGGAACAATTTCATTTACCAGATGCCTCACACTGAGAGTTACTATGCGACTGGGGACAGGTGTCTTAATAAGCAGCCTGAGGAATAAATGGGCAATGAAAGGACATCAGACAGTCCTTCAACTGTTACTGTGGAGAAGACACTGTTAACGGGTTTTTATATGAGTTTAGGGCAATGCAGAATTGCTTGTAACAACCTTTGGACTGAGAGATAGTGTTAAAAGATATCTCTTGAATGAGAGCAAAGGAAGGATAACATGGCAAAAAGATATTGAAATTAAGAATTAGGTTCTACGGGGAAGAGCAGCCCTGCTAGGCCACAGAGGAGGACTTTGCAGCCAGGCCTGAAGATAACTGATAAGCTGGGGTCCTCCCCTATCAGTGGACTTGGAAAGGGGTAGGGAGAAGATGAGAGAAGGAGGGTGGGATTGGGAGGGAATGAGGGAGTGGGATATAGCTGGGATACAAAGTTAATAAACTATAACTAATATTAAAAAATAAAAATTTAAGTAAAAAAGAATTATGTTCTACTGCATATGTGATATAAACCTCTCTTTGACTTTAACTTAGTCTTAGGGAATCTGTCTGCATTGCTATCTGCTTCTTTTTTTGTCAGTTGTCTGTTTCTTGGGCTTGAGAAGAACTTCAGAGTCCTATGTAGGAAATCAATGAAAAGCAAAGATACAAGGTATAGGCTAAAACCCACAGAAAGATACCTGAGTATCACATGCTACATTCCAAGTTTTCCATCAGTGACAAAGCACACATTCAACTGAACCCATAAGATTATGGCGGAGCTGAGAAATGCCCATTGCCTAGACGAGTCATGGCTGTTCTATCATTGTGGCCTAACATACATCTCTCACATGTTCTTGGGGATCTTGCATAAACCCACTGGGATCCTGGTCTCAAATGCATAGTCTATGCAATCATGTGCAATGCATAGCAGTTGATAGAGCTAATAACTGTTACTAGCTTATGTATTTAGTATAGTTTTATCATTTCAGAGTTTATTTCTTCTACTTGCAAAATAAAAAGTTTCTGTGAAGCATTGTGCCATGTTTGTTTTGCTGTCAGCAGCCTTATTCATCTCCTGTGTACTGAATCTCTTGATTGCATCAGGATGCTGTCTCTCCTATTGACCAGAATCCCGGAGCTCCAAGCACACCTTAGGATACTCTCACTACAGTGAGCTTCCTAGCCCACGAATGCGTCATTTCAAGGCACAGGGTTACAGAAATAAGACTTGTGAGTTTAACTGTCCATGTACGAAGATAGACACAGAAATAAGAAGCTTCTAGTTCCCTTCTCTGCAGATACTTCCACATCCTTTTGGTTTATACATATGCTGACATTTGGAAATCTAAGACAAATGCAGTTCATCCCAGCAGCAGCTCAAGAGAGAACCCTGTTTCCAAGCCCAAGCTTATGTTTTATCTTTAGTCAGGTGAGAACATCATATAATGACTATTGCTAGACAGTGGATTTTACTGCAGCCTTAGAATTAGACCAGCCTAGGTATTTTATTGGGATTTCATTTCCTTTGTATCCTTGGTTAACTACTGTCCTCAGCTTACAGCTGACACGAAATAAGCAAGCATTCATTTTGAATTTGTTTTGTAAAATCTCTAACTTTCTTTTATGTTTATTTTTACATAGATTTGGTGTTTGGTGTACATATATGTCTGTGTGAGGGAAACAGAGCCATTGACATTTGAATTACAGACAGTTGTGGGTTGCCATGCTGGTGCTGCGAATTGAACCTCAGTCCTCTGGCAGAGCAGCCAGCGCTCTTAACTGCTGAGCCATCTCTCCAGCTCCCCAAATCCCTAATGTTTACTCCAGATCTATAACTGAATCCTACATGTAAAATTTTCCATTCCATGAAGGATGAGAAAGAAAATATGAATAAGAATACAAGAAGAGACAAGACATAACATAGTTTTCCTTCTACAGATTGGTTGCTATGTGTTGTGGTCTGATCTCTGATTAAGAGGAAAAGTGTTTCCTGGGTTTCTCCCATCTTTCTTCTCAAGCTCTGTAGCTTTCCTGTATGATGTAGGGGCAAATATTTACCCTCCATGTCTCTGCTCTCCCCTCTAGCCACAGAGGTAACCTCTTTTTAGGCATTGCCTCGTAGTTAATGACTGGCTAGTTGAAGGGCCTTGGGCTTTACCTCCAGCCCTTAACCAGCATCTTGTTAACTGGCAAGACGTATTTGCCTTCTGTTTTTTTTTTTTTTTTTTTTTTTTTTTTTTTTTTTTTTTTTTACTTTTTTTATATTCTTAATAGAACAGACGGTACCTTGGCAGAGGCAGACAATGTTACCCTTTCAGCATCTCATTTGTAAATAACCCTGTTATGAGTAATAGGAAGTGATCCAGCTGGTTGTAAAAAGACACACGTTTAATGGGCAACTCCTGGTGGACTAATGGTTTTGCAGGGAAAAAACATTGCACCTGCAGGACACATTGCTCTGGTGTTTGTTCTGAACATAATGAGCCTGCGTTCAGGCAGAGATGTGCACACGCCTCTCTGGGAGTTATAAACCTTGAAATATACAAAGAGAAAATTTTTAAAAAACAAATCCAGCACATTTTTCTCCCTAGAGGCAAGCATTATACTGTCAGAGCATCATTCTTTCCTACAGTTCAGTAATTTCCAGGTGCAAGGTAGAAGTGCTTTTATACACAATGTAATGCCCCTTTAAAAATTTATACAGGGCCCATACAATTTATGAATATAGTTTGGGAATATGGCTATTGTTACCTTTTATACTCATTACCTTGGTGCCTTTCTCTGACAATTGAAGAGAATAGTGAATATCACAGCTTATGGAATTTATTTAATCAAAATTCAGTTTCTTTTTAATGGGAGGTCCTAATGTTTTATGCTTCTTTAATGCAGCCAAATAAATGTTTTTGGGGCAATTGCCACAGTGATATATTTATTTCACATACAGCTAATGTCCTTGAAGCCCGTGTCCGAGTCTACATTGCTATCTAACCCCACATCATACTGCCATGACTGCTGTCAGCTACTGTAACATGGTAGTTAAGGGCACACATGCAATTGATAAATGGCAGACTCTCTGTTCAGTGGCTTGAGAAACACCTTTTCTGTGCCTCGCTTTTTTATTTGTAAATTCAGGGAAGCAACAGAATATACTTGGAGATCACATGAATAGGAAAGGAGCTTCTGGGTGAGAACTGGCTTGATTTCTCCCTGTGATGTGTCTTCAGTGTTACGATCTTACCATTAAGTTCTAGGTTATAGAGAGAATTGTTATATCCTGTACTCTCCGTATACCTGTAAAGGTGCTTACTGTTTGGTAGCCTGTGGCTTCTGATGAGAGCACTATTCGTTTGTTCATATAGGGTAAATCTACTGAAACACACATACACATACATACACCGCAGAGTGACAAAGACAGAGCTTAGAAACTACTAGGTGAACATGAAAAATATGAAATAAGCCGAGAAACAGATGATAGTTCAACGAGGAATATAACTATGCTGGAAGTTGTTGGTTAGAAAAAAAAATCTTGTATTAGCTCCAGGGAAGATTGACTATTATTTTAATAATGCTAAAATCATAAATAATCACAATTTTATTTCTTGTTCACTTTGCCATATTAAAATGAGTTGGTAATCTCAGAACCATTTCTCATGACACTGCATTGTCTGTGTTTCAGTATACCTTTAATTAGCAATAGAAGTCACTGATAGACAGGGAAACCTGCAGTCTTGTATCGTAGAACAGATCAGAGTTTGGTTGAGGAAAAAATGTTGTGCCAAGATAGAGTATAACTGCTCATTGTGAAATACAGAGGCAAATGGGGCAGTATGGAGGCTGGCAAAGATTAATCACTGCTTACATGAGATAAAGAATTGTACTGCATGACTCTATATATGTATAATATATACACACACACAATCAACTTAGATTCTAAAGAGCTGAGGGCCTTATCATATTTGGTTTCATACCAAATATCTGATTTTCTCATCCAGGTTCATTTCTCTGACAGTCTGGACAGAGGCCCACAAATGACATTCTCTTCCAAACCAAAAAGGTCCCTGAAAAAAATATCCACCATCATCATAGACACTGTTATAAAACTGACATTGATTCATTTAATAAAGATACCATGCTTCGTTGAGAATTGCCCAATTATTTTAAATCAAGCATCCTTGAAGGTTGTTGCACTAGCATTTCTTCCTGAATTGGCCATGCCACTGTAGACACTGAATGACACCTACCAGCCTTATCAACTCTTCACACCTCTGAAATCCTCTTACGTCTAAGAGAAAACTTATTTTTAAGGGCTTCTCTCAATCTTGTTTCATTTCAGTAGGGCATTTTGGGGAAAGAAAATAATTTTAAGCATTTACTTATTGACTTGTTTGTTTATTACTGTTCCTTCAAAACAAGGTTTCTCTGTATATCTCTGACTGTTCTGGAACTAGCTCTGTAGACCAGGCTGGCCTTGAACTCACATAGTTCTGCCTCCTGAGTGCTGGGATTAAGGGCATGCACCGCCGCTGCCTAGCAAGTTTGGAGTGTTTAAACAACAGATAATTTCATAAAAATATATGTGGTAAGCTTCTCTAGAAAAATGCATTGTGGTATTAACACTGTACAGTTGGCTAACACCGAACCTGGGGTAAGTCATTGAAGACCCGATTTCCATGGGTGTTCAGAGAGCCGCTGTTGGTGGGGTGTCTCTCTCGGTTTTGGCTGTCATGACATTTACCCAATGCGGAAGTGGGAATTCCTGGCACTTTTTCTGGAACCTCTGTTTCAGACACAGTTTTAATTATGCTCTTCATTTAGTACTTTCTTTTAATTTGTCTCATTAAATCAAATCTCAATGTTAAATTTGTCCTAAGACTCCTGATAAGACCCCTTATCATTGGACTTTTTAGTATGTTTTCTTAATTGTTTAAAAATTTAAAAAGTTACCATGGGCTACATCCAAGCAGGGGTTCTAGGTTATATCCATATATGGTCCTTGGTTGGAGAAACAGTCTCATAGAGGACCCCCATGTCCTGATATATTTTGTCCTTGTGGAGCTCCTATCCTCTCCAGATCATACTAACTCCCCGTTTTATCAAATTATTACCTGAACTCTACCGAAGGTTTGGTTATGAGTCTCAGCATCTGCTTTGATGAGCTGCTAGGTAGAGTCTTTCAGAGGCCTTCTGCAGTAGGCTCCTGTTCTATTTCTTGTTTTCTCCTACTTCCAATGTCCATCCCATTTGTCTTTCTAAGTGAGGATTGATCATCTTACCCCGGGTCCTTTTTCTTGTTTATATTCTTTAGGTGCACATATTTTGGTATATTTATCCTATCTTATAGGACTATATAAGTGAGAATATACCATGTGCATCTTTCTGCTCCTGGGATACCTCATTCAGGATGATCTTTTCTAGATCCCACCATTTGCCTGCAAATTTCATGATTTCCTCATTTTTAATTGCTGAGTAGTATTCCATTGTGTAAAAGTACCACAATTTCTGTATCCATTCCTCAACTGAGGGACATTGGGGCTGTTTCCAGGTTCTGGCTATTATGAATAACCCTGCTACAAACATAGTAGAGCAAAGGTTTCCCTAGTAAGGGGAACAGGAACCATATCTGACATGAACTCGATGACTTCCCTCCACCTTGAGGGAGGAATAGTCTTGGTGGGCCACAGAGGAGGACATTGCAGCCATTCCTGAAGATACCTGATAAGCTAGGGTCAGATGGAAGGGGAGGAGGACCTCCCCTAACAGTGGACTTGGAAAGGTACAGTGAGGAGATGAGGGAGGGAGGATGGGATTGGGAGGGAATGAAGGAGGGTCTATGACTGGGATACAAAGTAAATAACCTGTGATTAATATTAAGAAAATAAAAAAAAATTTAAAGTTCACATTTTAATGGAAAAATATTAAATCTGTTTCTACTTTTAAATAAACAAATAACAGATACAAAGAGATTATTTCAAGATAATCCCTCCCACAACTTCAGCACTTCAAATTTAGGATTAAAGCATGCTGGACATTCGAGGTTTGGTAGTTATAATATTAGCTCACATTGTATGCCTTTGTGTCAAAGGTAATTTTATTTCCATTTAAGCTATAGTGTTAAAAACTACAAGGTAAATTGTTTGCTCACAGTGGATATATGTTAATTATAGACAACAGTAGAGTGCCAAACTGAAGTGAAGACTGATTCATGGCAAAGGGCAGCTGAAAATATGAAAAGAATACAGTGTTACTGTCTCCAATTGCTCCTGTTTGATTGATTTATCACTAGAAAAAAATACAGCACACGCCCAGCTTTGACTAATGGAAATTATGATCATAAATTAACTCTTACTGAATATATTTGAGCAGGAGGTTTTCAGACAATAATGCACACACTAAGATTCCCAAACAACCAAAACCAGTTTACTTTCTTCACCTTTCTAATGAACCCTTTGAAACAGAGGACTTCAGAATTGATGGGAATGAGGCAGAGGAGTGGTCCCCAAAGAGAGGGCTCTTCTCTCTTTAGGTGTTTTTTTTTTTTTTACAAGAGTGCAGGGGAACTGGATAATTGGCCCAGAGCCACATGCTTCTGACTCATGACTTGTCTGTGATCACTCCTGGGTTCCTCAAACAAGCATTTTTCTCTCTACTCATTGGAACAAACTGAAATCTCCAACAGTGCTGACCAGGACCTCTTTCATGCAAGGCTTGCTGAGGCAAACAGCCAGTACTCCTGACATGACTGAGGTCTCTTGTCTGATGTCCCCCAGTTGCTGGATGAAACTCTGCTTTGAAATAACTGCAAGGAACAGGGTAAGAAGTGTGAGTTCTGGACCCGTCAGAAGTTAGGGTCTCTTATTTTTCTTTTTTTCTTTTTCACCTCTTCATGCTGAATACCTGAACATATTTGCAAAGACAAGAGTGGTGCTCTGTTATGGGGATGGTGAGGGAGGGGAGTCTTCCTCTCCCCATTTGTACTAAACAGATGCCATTCCGGGTTGCCCTGTGTGGGATACCGCAGATGGATGACAGGGAAACAAAGAGGCCGGGGCTTTCATTCTCCATGGATCGCTGTGTTAATTGGGGATCAGGTGGTGTGGTTCCTGAAGGAGGAACATAGAAAGTGGTGCCCATCAAAGCTGTCAGCAAGGTATATGTACCCTTCAGCTTTGACCCTTGACCCTCTCCGAAAATAGCAATGCCTCTGTTTCAAGATACATTAGAAAACTAAGGTCTCTGAGCATAGTGCCTTGTAAAATCCAATGACTTCATATATGGGAGTTAAAATAAAACAACATTGTGTGTGGTGGGGGGCACTCTCTCTTCCCCAACACATGCATATTTTCTTCCAACTATAAGGCAAAAGAACTTTAAATCTCAGGGGAGTCCTTCTTATCTGATACCAATTATAATATGATGATCTTCTTTACAGTTAGCTTTTGTTTTCTTAATTATAATAAATAGCAAGCAAGCCTGTTCAAATTTATCTTAATAAATACGTTTAACCCAATGTCACTTCTATATGGACTTGCGCCAATGCTTTAATAGATAGCTTAGATGTCCAAGAGCCAACGATGAATGCTTTGGTCTTGGTAATTATTGTCTACACTGTCTGAATTTGTTATGTAATTACTTAATATTCTGCTTCGTTTTGACTGTTTACACTTGGCCTTTGAGCACTTGGCATTTTGCTCACAGGAAAGAATTAACAAACACATCCCTTGGCTGATAAATGTAATCGCATACGACGGTGTGAATCTTAATTAGACAATCTCACATCTCTAGTACATTAGGGTCAAGAGCTCCCAAGTATCGGAATAGTGTGTTTATCTCATTAATATATGCAGCTTTGGAATTGATTATTGCAATAACAACCTTTTTTTAAAAATTAGGGTAATTAAATTTTGCAGGGTTTCCTTTTTATGTTGGGCAAATGTTTTTTTAAAAAATGTAAGTTGATTTAAAATGAATCTTTTGAGGCTTTTGTTTTCTAAAATCTGTGACTCTTTTAATAAATAGGCAGTTTTATGCGAAAGGCCAGAGTATCAGAGTTGTGACATTGTAAAATCAGGAAAGTCAAGGCTTATGTTAAGTGGGAAATAAGCTTTGACATAAACAGCTCTTTCCCTCCGTGGATTGTCCTGATAATGTCTTTTTTTCTTTTCTTTTTTCAACTGCAGATACTCTTTCTTTCAATCCCTCCCTCCTACCCTCCTTTCCTTTGTTCCTTCCTCCCTTCCTTTCTTCCTCCCTCCCTTCCTCCCTCCCTCCCTCCCTCCCTCCCTCCCTCCCTCCCTCCCTCCCTCCCTCCCTCCTTTCCTTCCTGTTTTAACAGACTCTCACATAGCTGAGGCTGGCCACAATTTCACTATGTTGCTTAAACTGGACTTGAATTCCCAATCCTCTGCCTCTACCCTTTGGGTATTGTGATTACAGTTGTGTGCCACCATGCCTGATTCTTTCCAGTAAAACTGTTTGAACTAGCAATGTTCCCACCTAGGTATTCCAAGTACTTGGTTTACAGGGGTGAACCAGTCTTTGCCTTACGTTTCTTTTTTGAATTAGAAAAAAATATGTATTTTACCTATATGGTTGCTTTGCCCCAATGTATGTCTTAGCACCACTGTGTCCCTGTCCCTAGGAAGCCAAAAGAGGGCATGGCATTCCCTAGGATTGCAGTTGCTGATGGCGGTGAGTTGCCACGTAGGTTTTAGGAAACAAACGTAGGTCCTCTGGAAGAGCAGCCAGTGCTGTTAACTGCTGAGCTATCTCTCTAGACTGCCTTCAATTTCCAAGCTATGATTCTTCTACTGATATTTGGCAATAACAGGGCAGGAAATTACCTGGCTGAATGGCTTTTACATAGATTTAGCTTGGGGTAAACGAAAGCCTCTGTTCTTTAGCCTGTGGTCTGCATTTACCTCTGCTAATCATTTATCAACAAGTGTCAAACATTTACTGTATTAGGCTATTTATACTGGATACCGTGGAACAAAACAGCGGAAGTGCATTCACCCTGTGTGTCAGCAATCAGGCAACTCCACAGCCAGCTCCATGGACTTAACCACAGCTTCCAAGATGCAACACGTTCCCACCCTCGCCATGAGACACACATCCGCCCCCTGTACAGGAGCCACATCCCCTTATAAAAGGACCTGTTCCCTTCTCCTCGCTCTTCTTTACATCCACCCTCGCCCAGAGGCCACCTCTGTGTCTCCTCCCTTAATAAACCTCCCACGGGAGAGAGATCTGTCGCATGGTATGACTTTGTGGATTTCACTGAAGAGTTCCACCGCCTAGATCCCGGACTGCGGAAAGCGTCAAGTGTTTACCATTCCTGAGTGGAGAATGAGAACTGTCTGGCCTGACACCGGCGATGAAAAGAATTTGAACTCTGAAAAACAAATGGAAGCAGAATTTAATTTTAATTTAAAGAATAAGAGGATGTCCACAACAGTATGCATATGTACATACGACTGAATCATTAAATAAGACAGGACCAACACTCCATATCTGACGAAGAATTCTCAGTGTGTTTAGATACTTCAGAAGGTGAGCTTAAACCCCCACCCATAGATTTAGGGTCTGTTTAGTAACTGGCTGGTCTAGTTACATTCCATTCCTGTGATACAATATTCTGACCAAAATCAGCATGGGGAGGAAAGGGTTTATTTTATCTCATCACACTTATTGAGGGAAGCCAAGGCAGAAACTGAAGGCAGGTACCTCAAGGCAGAACTTCTTGCTGTTGCTTGCAGCAGGACTTCCAACCAGGAAACTGACTCAGAGCCACGGAAGACAGCAAAGACCATAGATGGCTGGCTCTGGCTCCCTCAACAGGCCCGTACTCGGCTAGCTTCTTTCCGTAGCCCTGGACCACACCCCAGAGTAAGACCATTAAATAAATGGGTTCATAGCATTTCATGTTTTGAGAATACTCGAAGAACTGGGGGAAACACTTTCCACCTTATCTTTGCAACTTTCCCTCCAAATCAAAAATTATTCCAAACTAAAACATTTATTATTTTTTCTTTCCTTGTTACTTTTGAAATAATAATTAAATTACATTTCTTTCTTGCTCTTCCTTTCTCCAAATCCTGCCTTAGAGCCTCCCCCAGTCTCTTTAAAATTTATGCCCTTTTTCATTGACTGTTATTGCATGAATATATGTATCTGTTTATACACATATTACTAAATATAAGCTGCTCAATATATAATATATTATATACTATATATAATATAAGCTTTTCAAGTGCATGCTACTAAGGGTTCCTGATTTTGAAGGGAATAAAAGATCAGTATGTTAAGTGGAGGTTGCTTTAGTGAGGCATGTGTTGAAAGTCCTTCAAGCTGGAAAGGTCTTGAGGCTCATTTACTGCTTCCCTTAAACCACAAGGTTTGTTTTTACCCAATTGCCTTTTCCTCCCTCTGTTTTATTGACTGAAAGGAATTCTCATGAATAATGCCTTAGTTAATTGTAGAACCAAAGCAAAGTAATTGAGTTAAATGCAGGACTCCTGGGATAAGTTTCCTCCATTCATGCCTCCTGGGCATTGTCCAATGTCTAAGACAGACACATCTTCCTCTACTCTCCTGGGCCTCCAAGTACCATTATTGCCCATCCATCCCCTAGCTTCTGTAAGGCAATTGCTTGCAGTCTTAGCTCCGCTTTGCAGTGCCCGTTGCACATCTAAGGCTTTTTGCAAAATGCATTTCTTCCAAAAACAGAACTCTGTGTTCACTTTCTTCACTGTGTTCCTCATTCACCGCCACTACAGAAGAAATTTGAAGCCAAATCAGGGAAGCAAACCCACCCAGGCTTGTGTGGGTTTTAGGTCAGATGTTTTTTTCGTGTCAAAGGAAAGGCTGATCCTTACTGTGTGCACAGAATCCTAGAAAAAAGCCCAAAGGCTGCCACCCTCCTTCAGTGAGACTACGTTAACCTTAATACCCAAACCAAGTAGTAATGGTGGTTGCAAAAAAATACTGCATGATCCAATTTTTCTTAAGTGTTAGCTGCAAAATTACAAAATAATTATTTGCTGATGTTGTATGCAGTTTGTTAAAAGAAGAACTTCATAACTATAAGCACAGAAATAGTGTTTCTTTTTTAATGTAATTTACATATTTTATATTAATTACAGGTTATATACTTTGTATCCCAGATGTAGCCCTCTCTCTCATTCCCTCCCACACTCCCCATCCCTCCCTCATCTCCTCCCTGCCCCCCCCAAGTCCACTGATGGGGGAGGACCTCCTCCCCTTCCACCCGACCCTAGCTTATTATATCTCTTCAGGGCTGGCTGCAATGTCCTCTTCTGGGATCTAACTAGGCTGTTCCTCCTGGGGGAAGAGCCGGTCGAAGAGCCAGCCACTGAGTTCATGACAGAAATAGTCCCTGATCCCCTTACTTGGGTACCCAGTTAGATACTGAGCTACCATGGGTCACATCCGAGCAGGGGTTCTAGGTTATATCCATACATGGTCCTTGGTTGAAGAAACAGTCTCGTAACAGACCCCTGTGCCCTGACATTTGCTCAACCATGTTCATAGCAGCTTTATTCATAATAGCTAGAACCTGGAAAGAACCCAGATGTCCCTCAGTTGAGGAACGGATACAGAAATTATGGTATTTTTACACAATGGAATACTACTCCGCAATTAAAAACAAGGAAATCATGAAATTTGCAGGCAAATGGTGGGACCTAGAAACAATCATCCTGAGTGAGGTATCCCAAAAGTAAAAAGAAACGCATGGTATATACTCACTTATATATACCTATAGGATAGGATGGTCATGCTGAAATCTATACACCTAGGGAAGATGAACAAGAAGGAGGACCGAGGTTGGGATGATCAATGCTCACTTAGATGGACAAATGGGATGGACATTGAATGTAGGAGAAAACAAGCAGCAGGACAGGAGCCTACCACAGAGGGCCTCTGAAAGACTCCACATAGCAATGTATCAAAGCAGATATTAAGACCCACAACCAAGCCTTCGGCAGAGGGCAGAGAATAATATGAAACAAGGGGGAGTTAGTAAGACTTGGCAAGAACAAGAGCTCCACAAAGGCCAAACAGATCATGGTCTTTCTTTTTAAAGGCTGTGCTCTGTATGTACTGTGATTTCTGTAGTTCCTGCACTTCCTGATCTGAGGAGCTTTTCCACATTGACTTTTAGAATAGTGTAGTATTTGTCACTTCTGTGCCAAATCTCTCTATAAATAATATCAAGAAATGTTATTAATATCCAAGAAGGCATATGAGTAAAAATATATACCCACTTGATAAAATAATAAGCTAGGAATGGAAGAGTGGAATAAAAGTACATACAGTACAATATATTCATGGGTAAATAAGCATCATCCTCATGTAAACTATAAAAAAATCATTGTGTTGTAAAAACTAAAAATGCTATAAAATATGCAAATAACACCTGTGTGCTATAAATATTCAACTAATAAGAAACTTTTAGCAATCTGCCAGGTATCATTTTGTATCTGCTTTCATTGAAGTGTGAAAATATAGATGAATGGATGCATAGGTGAGTAGATGTACATGCATACATTTTTAAAAATAGCATTATATGATGCTATTGTTTTGAAACTTGCTTTTAAATTTTTATCAACTATGTATTACTAATCTGCTTCTATATTAGTCTATGCAGCCCTATCTCATTCATTTTTAACATTTGCATACTTCATAGTGCCAACACTCCATATGTTATTTAATTTTCATTGCATTTGGGATGCTTTGTTGTTATAAGAGTGCTATTTTAAGCATTTTGGTACACTCAATTTTCATATTTCTATATGCATATAAAGAAATGGAGGGCAGAGAAGGACTTGGACCCAGTGGTGACTCCAGAAGCCAGAGGCAGCAGCGAGAATAGTGAGGACTGTGACCTGACCATCACCTACTACCGGCTGGAGGAGGAGGTGGCGAAGCAAACCTCTGCTAAGGAGACATGGATGGTGATCCACAGGCGAGTCTACAACATTACACGTTTCCTCGGCAAGCATCCTGGTGGAGAAGAGGTTCTCCTGGAACAAGCCAGTGCTGATGCAGCTGAAAACTTTGAAGATGCTGGCCACTTCCCTGATGCCAGGGAAACACTAAAGTGGTACTACATTGGTGATGTCCATCTGAGTAATCTCAAATTTAACCATGGTATGAGGACCTTTCAGGAAGCAGTACATGCAAAATTTCTGGACGTATTGGATTGTCCCCCATCGTGGGCCCTATTCTCTTCCTGAGGAGACCATGTTGAAGTGTGGGAGCACCTGCTCCTGAGAATGAGAAGTAGAGATTTATTTGGAGGCTGTGGCAATGTTCCCTCTCGAATCCTGCCAGTTTTTTTTTTCTTTTTCCTTGGAGCCACCATGGTTGACCAGATATCCATCTTCCTTCAGTGTAGGACCAGAATCCACCAGCCCAAAGCACCTGCTCACTAGGTCCTTGCCAGGGTTTTCTCTCACTGGTTTCCACTCATTCCTTTCATTTCAAGAGATTAGGCCAATGATTTAGCATCCCTATGTTGTAGTGGCACGATCTTTTGGGGACAACACATGACTTCTGATACTTTGAATTCACATTAGACATATTGAAGGAAATAGCACTCTAGTTTTGAATCTTTTCCCATTTTTCTTTTAATTAAATTTATTTCTTTTAATTCTGAGAAAAAAAATCAGTGAATTTAGTTGCCTGAACAGAATGAGTATCTTGAACTTCGCCTGATGCTGTCAAACACTGTTCACATTGAAGCCCTCCCCGGCACATATCTCACAACAGTTTATGGCCCTGCTGCTTCAGATTCCTGGTAGTCATTTTTACTTTATTGTTGAGAAGATTACCAAGCGCTCACTTCTTTGTGGAGGGGTAGACTTTGAGTTGACTCATCATTTCCATGCCTGGTGCTCACACCTACATACGTCCCTTTTCTTATGTGTGTTAGAATCTGTGGCTGCTTTTAGCCAGCAGATATTGAAAAGATCCTGATAGTTACATGATGGATAAGAGTGATTAAAATAATACCAAAAGCATAAGTCCTCTGTTTAGATGCAGGGGCAGTTGCTCAAATACTAGGTGTTATTTTTGAGTTGTTTTTTCCATGTTAAATATAAATATGACCCATACTATGAACTACTGAGGAAAGGAATGGGTAGATACTAATAGTTCAATAAGAAAAGTTTCACTAAAATGCTTAGGCTCTTTAAGGATTCTGTTTACTTTTCTGTAGAGTGGTAGATGGTACCATTAATGAGGACATGTGCCAGTAATGTTTATTAACCTTGTGATTTTAGAGGCTTGTGAATAAATACTGAAATACTTTCTATTATAAAAAGTAAAAATTTCCTGTATAATATCAATGAAATATTTCAGCTTCTATACAAGCATGTAACATTATTAGTGTTCATTAAAATTTTAGTGTTTATACTATAAAATATTACATAATCTGTAGGAGATAGTCTTGGAATGGGAGAATCTTGACTTTGGACAAGGCCTTAGGAATAGTACACATTTAAGGCATTGGCACTAATAGGATGATATGGTGTGTGTGTGTATGTATGTATGTGTGTGAATATGGTGTGAGTGTGTGTGTATATGCTCATGTGCTAACGTGTATTTTGAATGCTTCAGATATGAATGTGAATGGCATCACCCTGGTGGTCACATTGTAGGGTTGCTCATTATTCTATAGCATGTCATATATTCTTTTCTGGCTGCTCATCAGCTTCCTCTCTGTGGTGATTTGAATGAGACTGGCCCCCACGGGCTCATATATTGGCATACTTAGTCCTCAGTTGATGAGCTCTCAGAAAAGGATTAGGTGTAGCCTTGTCACTAAGAGTGGGCTTTGATGTTTTAAAATCTTACACCTGGCCCCACCTCTCTCTGTCTTCCTGTTCATCAGAATATTGTTCTCAGCTATGTCTCCACAATCATGCTCCTACCTGCATGGTTCCATGCATGGTTCTGGCTGTGATGAAATTAGACTAACCCTCTGACACTCTAAGTAAGCTCCTGACACTTCCTTTCATAGAAGTTGTCTTGGTCATGGGATCCCTTCACAGTGATAGAATAGTGACTAAGACGCGTTCTTTCACCCACCTGGGACTTTGAAGATGCCTGGGCTATCACTCTGGCTAGTTCGCCTTGCCTTCCAATTGAGCACATCTGCCATGATATGATTTAGTCTCTATTTGAGCCTTCTCTATAATGGTAAGCAGAGAGAGCCCAGAAGACTTTCAAAAGGAGCCTTCTTTGTTAGTTCTTTGACACTAAGCCGCAACTTGATTTCATCACTTCCACCTCATGAAACAAGCCTAATGCCTCTTCCACACAACAAAACTTCAGAGAACTGATGAGAATCACCATATTCCCCATGCCAGAGCTTTTCTTCTCAAGGTTAAACACCCTCCATTTCTTTAATATCTCTCATTTGGCATTCAGCATCCTGATAATCTTCTTTTTAATGAATGTAATACCATTTGTCAATGACCCTTTCAAAATTTGTTTCTGAACAGGAACATGGTGATCTACATGTGGCCTGTCCAGCCCAGGGAAGAGATTGGCTATTAACACTCATGTTCTGGGCATTATGATTCCATTAATGAAATTGAGGGCTGCATTAGCCATTTCTAAGCAGTTAGTAACAAGGACAGAAATGATGGCTAAATCATGAAGCACAGCTTCACCACTTTCAATGCATGAAGGATGCAGTTTAGAGATTAGTGAAAGGTAATAGAAGTACATTTTAACCTCAGTAAGATTTTCCTCTCTTTAGAGGACATTGGAGATTATGTAAGCAACTGTATGCATTTAACACCTGAGAAGAACTCACCAAAGATCCAGCCAAAGATCCAGCGGATGTATCACTGTTGGAACTAGTCTCTTTTTAAATTTTTCTGTAATGCAGTGATCATTTTTTTAAATCATATCATCAACTGTGCACACTATTATTTGACTCTGATATATAATACTTGTATATTTGATTTTATGTATATAAAGATACACAAATACACATGCCCATGTAGCTATATTTTTTGATATAAAAAGCTACCTTTGGAAATCTGTCAATTGAAATAGTTATTTTCAGCTCAATCTTGCAAACAAAATCATCTCTAATGCAAAATTGCCTGCTTTGCTTTCTTCAGTTGATCTTTTACATATTCCCAGAGGAAATCTCTGTGATTAGTGTTTCCGGGTAAGGTCTTGCCTCAGTCAGTGTTATTCAGCCTGGGCAAACATGTAAATAAGTGTTTTAGCTTCAATACATTAGTCTAGAAACAGGTGGGTGGGCGTTCCCAGGGCAATTACTGAATTTTCATATCGACCATTTCAGGTCTTAGTTGTTCTTCTCTACTTCTTACTTCTTACTTAATTACTTATTCACACAGGATCTCTCTATGTAGTCATGGCTGTTCTGGGACTTTCTCTATAGACTAGGCTAGACTCCAGCTCACAGAGATCTGTCTGTCTCAGTTTCCTGAGTGCTTGGGTTGAAATGTGTGCCACTATGCCTGGCTTATTCCTTTTTTTTTAACCTACCCTCAATGGTGACTACACTCTTAGGGCTGGAGAGAAGAATCAGTGATTAATGCCACTTTCTGTTCTTGCAGAGAACATGGGTTCTATTCCCAGAATCCACAGTGGCTTACAACTGTGTTTAACTCCAGATCCAGGGAAGCTGACATCCTCTTCTGGCCTCCAAAGGAACCAAGTCTCCATATACTGCACACACATTTGTGCAAGCAACACTATCGTGTACATTCACTGAAATGCTAAGTAGCTTTTCTAAAAGGTGAATGTACTCTAAAGTCAGTGGAGTGTGATCTTTAGAACCCTATTTCCAAATTTCTGGAAGGATTCCTAAATTTTATTGGAGAAAACATAGAATATCTGAGATTGTATATTTTCTCACTCTGAGGGCCTAGAAGTGATATGAGCTATAAATGCTAAAAAATTCAGATTTAACCATCTTCTCTTCATGCTCCCTCTCTGTGCTGGGGGTGAGATGTTGTTCATCCCTTACCTTTGTAAGTCACCTATTTTATACAGGCTTCTTCTGTTTTCTCAGCCTGAGTAGTGTTTAGGCTGAGATGCTATAGATAGATTGCTGATTCTAAGATTGGCATACTTTCCTGCAGTTCTTCAATACCTGTGATAGTTTTACTTATTTCTCTATTGAGCACAGTACCTGGACCTTCTCCTGTTCTTCTGAGCCATCTCACCTTCCCCGAGTGCTCTCTTTAGTTACTAGCAACTTAGTCCTGGTGTGCAGCTCAATAAAAACCTGCTGTCTAACTTGGTCAGCTGCAGGAAATATCAAAATCCTTATATCATTATAATAAAGAAATTATGTTTTTCAACACCCTGAGAATTTAGTTAAAACTTCAGGAGAAGGAACAATGGCAAAAGAAAAAAAATTAATGTCTGATTTTTCCCAAGATTATAGGATCTGACTCTACATTGTTTTTATCTAACTCATAGACGCATTCCCAGTGACATCCATTTCATTATTGGTGACTCTACCAACAGTCTGGCTTCCAGAGCTTAAAGTGCCACCTTCGATGATACATGCTTTCCTCTTCGCTTCAGAGATCCCTGCATAAAACACCGTCTCTGCTTGATCCTGGCCAGCAGGAAGAAAGGATGCTTTAGTCATCCAATAATTATGCCATGAACAGCACAGTGTCTAAATGAATAAGAGGAGGATTATACATGCTTGTTGATGAAATGAATCAATCAATCTTGGAAAATGTAGTTATAAAATCAAAGATGATAAATGAAGCTGGAGGAAGATTGCATCTTGGAAATAGTCACTAGTCATGATCAAAAAGATGCTTTATGGTATTACCATTTAAATTCAAATAGTACTCTCCCTTTGGATGTATGGTAAATATAAAGAAATGAACAAAAGTTATGAATTATGCACTTTTTAATTGCAAGGTACACATCTTTATATTAATAATATCTGGGATTCTTTTTAAAATACCATTTAACATGTGAATTCTACCTTATCCATTATCTCCTGGGAAAAACATTAAGTTTCCAATTTAGATACTTTGATTGTATCTAAGATTTTATTTTGGCAGTTAGATCATAAAATTAATAATAATTTATTTTCATTATTAGATAAATTATATCTATTAAGGTATAAGGTATTATCTAAAGCAATTTCAATAAACTTGGGATATTATACAAATCATATATATGTACACACACACACACACACACATACCTGCATATAAATGGAGACAGGCTAAAGTCAGCTATGTTACCTTGGAGTTTGTGAGCATTCCATGATATAAGTGGTTTGAGAGTGTCCATATTGTGTTTGAAGGATGATAACTAACAAGCTGGCATCGTGTCTTGCCCTTTCCTGAGAGAGTCATAAGTGTGCACATTGCCAGAGACAACACTAGAAATTTTGTCCATAAAAATAACTCTGATGTGGCCAGAAGCACAGCTTTTATGAGGGTCTTTGATTTCCTTCCCAGAGGTCAAGTTCAATCCTGGTGGCTTTCTGAAGGAACGTTTTAATTTTCATTTAGAAATCCTTACTTCCTCTAAGTGTCCTGCTCGTCCTATCTCCCAGCAAATAAAACTCTAGGCAATAAAGTTTGTTAGCGAGGCATACTGTGTAAAACATGATGATTTATTCTTTCGGTGACCTTAATGATGGTTTTAGTGTAGTAAATTTTTTATTGCAGTAAATTATTTATTGCGAGAGAGGCATGTAAGTCAACAAGGAATGTGAAAATAACAGTGAAGAAATTTATGTTGTTTTTTTTTTTTGAGAGTCTTCTCTGTGAGCATTGGTCTCCCCTGCCTTCTGTGTTTAACAAAACCTGTCCTTCTGTTATACGAAGTAAACGTCCAAAATAACATGAGTTTGTGAGGGGAGCAGACGTTCCACTCAGTTCATGAAAGAAGTTCTTTACATTTTTCACACTTAATCCTGGAACCAATAACCTCTCCAGCTTATGGCCAGAGAGCCCTTTCAGTTGCTACTGCCCAGAAATGATCCTCATGGTTGATATTCCCTCCCCAAATTAAAATAATAATAAAGCCAGCTAATAATGTCTTTCAGTAGATTATCAGGAGTGTCTAACCAGAGACACTGAGACAGCGTAATCAGAAAGATAAAATATTTCTTCCTGATACTTTTTATCTAATCACCTTTAGCACAAACTAAGAAGCTGAAATTCATCATTGAAATGGAGTAAATTCTAAACTATTTAGAAATAAAAAATGAACATTATTTCTCTCTACCGTACAATAAAAGCACAAGACTTTAATATAATCAGATCTTGTGTTATCCTGTAGCCACCTTTGAATGTTATTATGAATGTAACAAATAACTTTATAACTAAATGGTTTTATTTATCCTTTTATTTGTAGTTGGTTACAACTAGTTAAAACAAGTAGCAAGTTACCAGAAAGTTTTTATTAACTGGAGTTGTCAGAGAGCTCAGTGACCTTAGCAAATAAAATGGTTAGCCATAAAACACATCAATAGCAGGCCAATTTCCACTTTATAATAGAGAAATGTTACTTAATATTTCAGAAATCCATAATTAGTTCTTAGGGACCAACATGCATTATTTTTTCTACTGCTTTATCAGTTATTTCGTTCTTGCATACCAACGAAAGGAAAATTTTCATTGTTTCACAAGGACTGGAGCACATTGTCTAAGTGTGAGTGGCTAAATATTTGTTCCTTATTTTAGTGGTGCCTTTGTATGGTTTTGAAAAACATTATATGATTTGTCAACTTTGATAGGTCCCACTTATCTGAAAATGTCTTTTATCTTTTCATTGCTTTCACAAGGGAAGGCTAATTGGTTGGCATAAAAATCTGACATGACAAACCTTTCTCTTTAAGCATTAAGAACTGTCACACCCTCTACCAACCATTTTATCAGCTGCTCTTTAATCTCAGCATGTAGCCTTCTCTTGTGATTTTCTGTGCTTGTATTATTCTGATCATTTCATTTTACATACCATAAGCCATCACACAGTTTTCCTGGAAAAAAAGAGTTCTGGTTGTTCCGATCAATAATTCTATAGAACTCCTGTGAGTGTTTGCAATAACCCTAACGTTCCTTCCATTATGCTCTCAGACGACCACTCACTTTTACCAACTTGATGGAGGAGACAATAGTGTTCGTTTAGTATTTTATGTTAGATTAGTTCTGTCAGTTCCAATCTTTGTGGGTAGACACCAGTGCTGTTTTGTTTTGTTTGTTTATTTGTGTGTTTTTATTGAGTATAGTTTTTTCACACAATATATTCTAATTACAGTTTCTCCTCCCTCTACTCCGTCCAGGTCCTTCTCCCCTCCTCTCTCATTCATATCCACACCTTTCTCTCCTCAGAAAACAAACAGGCATCCAGGGAATAATAATAATATAAAATATAACAAGATAAATAAAAACAAACAAATAACAATAGGACAAAAGAACTGAACAAGAAAAAGCCAAAGAAGACAAACACACACACACACACACACATGAATGTATATTGATATAGACACACACACACAGGAATCTCACAAGAACACAAAACTTGAAGCCACAACATTTACACAAAAGACCTACTGGGTAAGCAAACAAGCAAACAAATCCCCCCACTTAATACTATGAGACAAAGACTCTTTAAAGATGGCATTGACTTAGTTTTCTATTGGCTATCTACTGCAGGGAATGGGGCTGGCTGTTAAGAGCAGTTTATTTCCCCAGTGAGACTCCCTTGGAGAAAATTAAGTTTTCTTTTGCAAGTGGCTGTCAATTTGAGGTAGCTTATGATTTATAGATAGAGACCTGTATCCGCTTCTCCTCTCAGCTCTCATACCCTATCTGGTGCAGACCCCGAAGGGCCCAGTGCATGCTGCCTCAGTTTCTGTGAGTCCATATTTGTGCCAGCCTTGTTTTGTCTGGAAGTCTTGATGGCGTGTGATTCCATCACCTCTGGCTCTTACACTCTTTCTGCCTCCTCTTTTGCCTAATTCCCTGAACCCAGAGGGGAAAGATTTAATGATGCTAGCTCATTTAGGAGTGAATGTTTCAAGGTCTCCCACTCTCTGCATGTATTGTAAGGTGGTGGGTCTCTGTGTTTGTTTCCATCTGTTGTGGGAGGAAGCTTCTCTAATGATGGCTGAACAAGACACTGATCTATGAATATAGCAGAATGGCACTTGGAATCATCTCATTGCTACATTTTGCTTTTGGTTTTTGGAACAATAGCATTTGATTTTCCTCTAGGTCCCTGATTGTCTAGTCTCAGGTTCTTGATCACCCAAGCCCAATCTCATGGATTGGGCCTTGAGGCAAATCAGATATTGGCTGGTTACTCGCACAAGCATTATGTCACTCTAGCATCAAGGTAGCACAAGCATTATGTCACTCTAGCATCAGGGTATCTTGCAAGCAGGTCACTCTTGTAAATGAAAGGGTGTGCAGCGGGCCTGGTGTTTACCTTTCTCCTCTCCTACCATGCAGAGTACTTTCTAGTACCGTGAATGCTAGTCAGAAAGAGTGAAGACTCTAGGCAAAAACCAGCTTGGTTTTTTGTGTTCAGTGAGTTGTATAGATGTTATCTTCAACAATAGGGCTTTACCATCAGTTTTTAGAGAACCGCCTAATATATTTGGCAATAGCCTGGGTTATTTGGGGCTTCCCGTGGGACCCCTTCTGCTGACATCTCGATTAACCCATGAGTTAATGGGTTAATGAGTTACACTTCCAATAAGTGTGTACTGGAAGCTTCATTTGATGGTGAGAGGTGTCCAGTTTGGGCTCTGTACACTTCTCATTTGATGATTTGATTTAGATCATCTTCAAAAATATATACCTTATTTGAAGCTTCTACTTATTTAGTTTTCCATATAGCCTCTCAAATGGCCCTTAGTTTTAGCTGCACTTCCTTATTTTTCCTCCTTGCCTGTTTGATTCTGCCATTGAAGAAAACACTCATCTGGGAGAGATTTAGACTAAAAAGGCCAGTGTTTTATTCTTTAGATGCCTGTTTGCTTCCTAAGAAGATAACCCCAGGTTATCTGTGTGAAAATTCAAACCACTCTTCCTACGTTGTTGCTGGTAAAGATAAAAGCTCAGTTTCATTAGCTGTTAGACAAATACCATAGTGAGATGCCATAAAACAGAGTGAAATGGGGGAAAAAAGAAATCCTAATAAGGGTTGCCAGAGACATAGATACATAAGACCCTTGAAACCTCCTAATGGGTATATGGACTTCAATTTAATAAGACAGTTCAAATTTAGAGCTGAGCATCTATTTAGCTGAACTTCTAGCCATTCCACCCCTAAGTACTTTTTTAAAAATAATATATCCATTCAATGATTTATACATGAATGCTCATTATAGCTTTATTCATAATATCTCAAAACTGGTAACAACTCAAAATCTATTCAAAAATCAATACAAAAACTGATATTTCCATTTCATTGACTAGTACTCAGCAACAAATCATATGAGCAATGGGTAAGCTCTTCAACGTAAATGAATCCCCAAATAAGTATGTTGCATGAAATAAGCTGCTCAAAATAAAGTAAACGTGAAAATTAACTCATATAAAATTACCGACAAGGTTGGGCTGGAGAGATGGCTCAGTGGATAAGTCTGCTTTTCCAAAGGACGAGAGTTCAACTCCCAGCACCCACATGGCAGCTCACAACGGTCTGCAATGCCAATTTCAAGGGATCTGACACTGTCACACTAAATGCACATAAAATAAAAATTAAATATATTATTTTAAAAACATCATTGACAAGGAAGAAACCAGATCAGTGACCACTTCTAAGTCATTGAAGAGGTGGACACTAAGTACAGGCATGGGTGGGTGGAGTATAGCATGGATACCTATCATCTTGTTAGTGGTGAAGGTGTCTATTGGTGTATTCCATGCATCAAAACACATTGACACATTGGACAATAAACGCTTTGCTGCTAGCCAATTATACCTACATTCAAGTCTTTTACACACACGTGCATGTGTCCACTGTATACACATACACACACAAAGTTTTAAAATATTTTACTTCCAAACTGCTTTTAGCCATGATAATTTATGAAAATTGTCTGTCATAAGGAGACGAAAATATTTTTATTAAAATCATATCATTAAAACATTCCCTTTACATGCAATACTGCATGAGAAAGAGTAAAATAAAGAAAGATGTAAACAAAGAAAAAAATGAAGATAAACTGACTCAGTTTCAGCAGGTACTGGAATGCTGTTCCGGAGACTTGACCAGGAGTTGGAGGATGTCACAGGAATGCTTTATAGAAGCAGGAGTTGGAGGATGTCACAGGAACACTGCATAGGACCAGGACATCATAGGAACACTGCATAGAACCAACCAGGATGTCATAGGAACACTGCAGAGGACCAGGACATCACAGGAACACTGCAGAGGACCAGGACGTCACAGGAACACTGCATAGGACCAACCAGGACATCATAGGAACACTGCATAGAAGCAGGACATCATAGGAACACTGCATAATCAGCTGTGAAGGAGCAGATAGTTGTAACATTTTTGATGTGAAAAAAAAGAATCTAACTTTAAGCTGTATTTTCACCTTTTTTTACTTAGAAATATCTACTTTGAAAAGCAAAAGCAATGTCATAGGAACCAAATATTTGCCGAAGTGCTTTCTACCCCAGGAGTAATACTGAATATTTGGTGAATGTTTTTATTTTGGAAATGAACATTTTGAAAACAAAATTAACATTTTGTCAAAGCTAAAATGGACTCATTTTCTTGAAGTTTGCTTTGAGAAAATTAAGTTCTTGGTTATAATCACTTATGAGGGAAGCTTATGAGACCACTCAGTTTGTATTACTAGGTGCCTAGAATGGAAAAGATACTACACTAGTAGTTAGAAAAATAGGACTTATAGCCAACTTATGTAATTTCAGTGGATTTCAAATAATCCTCTGTTGATTAATTGAATCAGGTTTCTTAATTATTTTTTCCACTTGATAATTAAGTATTTTATATTCTCAAGTAGAGTGATTTAAGCAGTTTCAGGCCATTTAAATTTTTTTTGATAGATAGGACAAAAGAACTGCTACATGGAATGACAAAAGAAGTCTACATAGATGAGTTAAATAATGAGGAAGGAATCTAGGTTATCTCCATGCATGGTACTTGATTGGAGTATCACTCTCAGAAAAGAATCCTGTGCCACATTTTTTCATTCTGTTGGTCTCCTTGTGGAACTCCTGTCCCCTCCAGGTCTTTCTATCTCCCCCTTCTTTGATAAGTTTCCCTGTACTCTGCCCAAAGTTTGGCTATGAGTCTCAGCATTTGCTATGATACCCTGCTGGGTATAGTATATCAGAGGCCCTCTGTGGTAAGCTCCTGTCCTGTTCCCTGTTTTTTCCTGCTTCCAATGTCCATCCAGTTTGCAATGGTTAAGAGCACCAGCTGCTCTTCCAGAGGACCTGGGTTCAATCCCAGCAACCACGTGGCAGCTCACAGCTGTCTGTAACAGTTCCAGGGGATCCCACACCAATGCAAATAAAATAAAAATTTAAAAATTATTATCCATATTTTTAATTAATTTTTCCATAAGTTACAATGATAAATCCTATCTAAATGTCAAATGTGTCATATATTAAACTGGCTCATTTCTCTTACTCACAAGTCTCTAGATCATCCAGGTATCAATTTATTTGAATTCTGAAATAAAGTATGTTTTATCATTGTCCCCCTAACAAAGGTCATACAGACTTTTTATGAGGATTCCTTATATTAAAAGAGCTTTAAAAACTTGTGACAAATACAACAATGAAGAAGAAATGTAGAAACAGCCCATGGGGTTTGTGAGAAGGAGAGATTTAGAAAACCTACTACGTGAACTATAAGTCTGAGGGCAGACATCCAGTTTCTTACACCTATGGCTTTCCTCTCATGAGATGGAATATCTCATAATTATTCTTAAATTAAAAAAAATCAGTCAAACAACAAATCTATTGGGAAATAATTTGATATTATATCATCAAGACCATTAAAAAGTCTTCTATTCAAAGGCCCAGAAATAAACCCACACACCTACAAATACTTGATTTTTGACAAAGAAGCCAAAACAATACAATGGGGAAAAGATAGCATATTCAACAAATGGTGCTGGTTTACCTGGACATCTACCAGTAGAAAAATGCAAATAGGTCCATATTTAACACCCTGCACAAAAATAAAGTCTAAGTGTACCAAAGACCTCAACACAAAACTAGACACACTAAATTGGTTAGAAGAAAAAGTTGAGAAGAGGCTAGAATTCATTGGCACAAGAGACAACTTCCTGAACAGAAGTTCAGGCTCTAAGAGCAACAATCAATAAATTGGACCTCATGAAACTGAAAAGCTTCTGTAAAGCAAAGGACACTGTTGTCAGAACAAAGCAACAGCCTACAGACTGGGAAAGGATCTTCACCAACCCTATATCTGACAGAGGGCTAATATCCAGAATATATATAAAAAAATCTTAAGAAGTTTAACACCAACAACCCAAGTAATCCAATTGAAAAATAGGGTACAGAGCAAAAGAGAATTCTCAATAGAGGAATTGAATGACAGAGAAACACTTAAAGATGTGTTCAATCAGGGAGATGCAAATTCAATAAGACTCTGAGATTTCAATTTACACCCATCAAAATGGAAGTAGTCCATGGCAGTTCAGTATCCAAGTGGGTTCCATAATAATGGGAACGGGGACTGCCTCTGACAGGAACTGATTGGCCTTCTCTTTGATCACCTCACCCTGATGGGGGAACAGCCTTAACAGGCCACAGAGGAAGACAATGCAACCATTCCTGATGAGAGCTGATAGACTAGGATTAGAAGGAAGGAGAGAAAGATCTCCCCTATCAGTGGACTTGGGGAGGGGCATGTGTGGAGAAGGGGGAGAGAAGGTGGGATTGGGAGAGGAGGAGGGAGGAGTTTATGGGGGGATACAAAGTGAACAAAGTGTAATTAATAAAAATTTTTAAAAACTCAGGTGACAGAGTTGAAGAGGACATGGAGAAAGGGGAGCCCTCCTGCATTGCTGGTGGGAATGTAAACTTATGCAACTGCTTTGGAAATCAATCTAATGCTTTTTCAGGCAATTAGGAATAGTTCTTCCTCAAGGTCCAGCTATACCACTGTTAGGCCTATATCCAAAATATGCTCAAGTATACAATAAGGACATTTGCTCTATCATGTTCTTAGCAGCTTTATTTGTAATAGCCAGAACCTGGAAACAACCTAGATGTCCCTCAGTGTAGGAATGGGTACAGACAAAAATACCACTCAGCAATTAAAAACAAGGAAATCATGAAATTTACAGGCAAATGGTGGAAACTAAAAAAGATCATCCTGAGTGAGGTATCCCAGAAACAGAAAGACACACATGGTATATACTCACTCATAAGTGGATATTAGACATATAATATAGAATAAAAATACTAAAATCTATACTTCTAAAGAAGCTAAACAAAGAACACCCTAGGGAAGATGTTCAATCCTCATTCAGAAGGATTAACCAGATAGACATTGGAGGCAGGAGAAGACAAGGAACAGGACAGGAGCCCACCACAGAGGACCTCTGAAGGACTCTGCTGGTTGAGGTATCAAAGCAGAGGCTGAGACTCGTAGCCAAACTTCGGGAGGAATGCAGGGAATGTTATGAAAGAAGGAGGAGATAGAAAGACCTGGGGACAGAAGCTCCAAAAGGAGAGCACCAGAACCAAATATCTGAGCCCTGTTGGCCTGGCATAGACTGATATCCCAGCCAAGGACAATGCATGGAAAGGACCTAAAACCCCAGTTCAGATGTAGCCTATAGACTCAATATCCAAGTGGGGTCCCTAGTAAGGGGAGCAGGAGCTTTTTCTGGCATGAAATCAGTGACAGGCTCTCTGATCACCTTCCTGTAGGGAATGCAACCTTGCCAGGCTACAGAGGAAGTCAATGCAACCAGTCCCGATGTGACCTGATAGGCTCAGGTCAAATAGAAGGAGAGGAGGACCTCCCCTATCAGTGGACTTGGGGAGAGGCATAGGGGGAGAAGAGGGAGGGAGGGTGGATTGGGAGGGGACAAGGGAAGGGGACATAGCCAGGATACAAATTGAATAAATTGTAATAGATGATAATAAAAAGTAAAAAAACAAAAAGTCTTCTATGCAATGAAATAAATCCACTCAGGAACTTCTCCACTACAGAACAGCTGTCAGTTTTGGACAGATGGCCTAGCATTGAACAGTGCTTGGTCTTGCAGAGGACCCAAGCCCAGTCCCCAGTACTCACATCATCCTATGGAAAGAACTCGTTTTCTGCTTTTTAAAAGTAAAAGGTGTCCAAGAAAGCGCCAGATTGATTTCCAGAGTGGTTGTACAAGTTTACATTCTCACCAGCAGTGGAGGAGGGTTCCCCTTTCTCCACAACCTCTCCAGCATGTGTTGTCACTTGAGTTTTTGATCTTGGTCATTCTGATGGGTGTAAGGTGAAATCTCAGGGTCGTTTTGATTTGCATTTCCCTGATGACTAAGGGCATTGCGCATTTCTTAAGTGTGTTTTTGGCCATTCAATATTCCTCTATGGAGAATTCTCCGTTTGTCTCTGTTCCCCATTTTTTAATTGGATTACATGATTTGTTGCTGTTTTTTTGAGCTCTTTATATATACTGGATATTAGTCTTCTCTCAGATATAGGGTTGGTTTAGATCCTTTCCCAATCTGTAGGCAATCATTTTGTTCTGACGACAGCGTCCTTTGCTTTACAGAAACTTTTCAGTTTCATGAGGTCCCATTTATTGATTGTTGCTCTTAGAGCCTGTACTGTTGGTGTTCTGTTAAGGAAGTTGTCTCCTGTGCCAATGAGTTCTAGGCTCTTCCCAACTTTTTCTTCTAAGAGGTTTAGGAATAGGAATAGCCCTTCCTCAAGATCCAGCTATACCATTCCTAGGCATATATCCAAAAGATGTTCAAGTACACAATAAGGACATTTGCTCAGCCATGTTTGCAGAAGTTTTATTAGTAATAGCCAGAACCTGAAAACAACCCAGTTGCCCCTCAACTGAGGAATGGATACAGAAATTGTGGTACATCTACACAATGGAATATTACTCAACAATAAAAAGCAAGGAAATAATGAAATTTGTGGGTAAATGGGGGGAACTAGAAAAAATCATCCTGAGTGAGCTATCCCAGAAGCAGAAAGACACACAAGGTATATACTCACTCATAAGTGGATATTTGACATATAGTAGAAGATAAACCGACTGAAACTGCATACCTAAAGAAACTAATCAAGATGGAAGAGGTCCTCTAAAACGCTTAATCCCCATTCAGAAAGACAAAGAGAATGGACATCAGAAGAAGGGGAAAACAGGAAACAGGACAAGAGCCTGCCACAGGGGGCCTCTGAAAGGCTCTACCCTGCAGGGTATCCAAGCAGATGCTGAGACTTTTGGCCAACCTTTGGGCAGAGTGCAGGGAATCTTATGAAAGAAGTGGGGAATAGTAAGTCCTGGAGAGGACAGGAGCTCCACAAGGAGAGCAACAAAATAAAAAAAAATCTGGGAACAGGGTTCTGAGACTGATACTCCAACCAAGTACCATGCATGGAGATAAACTAGAACCCCTGCACAGACATAGCCCATGCCAGTTTAGTGTCCAAGTGAGTTCCATAGTAATGGGAACAGGGACTGTCTCTGACAGGAACTGATTGGCCTGCTTTTTAATCACTTCCCCCTGAGGTGGGAGCAGCCTTATCAGGCCACAGAGGAAGACAATGCAGCCAGTCCTGATGAGACCTGATAGACTAGGATCAGAAGGAAGGAGAGAAAGACCTCCCCTATCAGCGGATTTGGGGAGGGGCATGGGTGGAGAAGGGGGTGAGAGGGTGGGACTGGGAGGGGAGGAGGGAGGGGTTTATGGGGGGATACAAATTGAATAAAGTGTAATTAATAAAAAAATTACAAAAATAAGAAAAATAAATAAAAATAAAAGGTGTTACTTTTGAGTCAATGTATTTGCTCAGTTTCCAACCATTTCCATTACTGCATATTATTTTGTAACAAACCATTTTGGATAGGAACATATTAAAAGAATATCACTATTTTCTTCCATGTTTGGTCAGCTGCCCTGGTTTTTCAGGGCAGTTCTCTCTTATGGTTACAGTCATGTAATGTTTAGCCAGGTTAGGCATCTCTCTATACACAGTTAGCTTCCTTACTGCACATGGTTTTCTTGCATCTTGTAGACTCCTCCAAAGTGAAAAGTCCAACCCACTAAAGAGTGGTAAGGTTGTTGCCTTTGAATTGTCCAAAAAGGGGTCATGAAACCACACAGTATCAGTTGCCTCATTCTGTTCAACGAGGGGTGTCTACACAAGGTGTGTTTGGAGATACGGTTCTTTGGACAATTCACCTTGGAAAATAGCTTCAGAACGCACAAGTCGTTGAGAAGCTGGTGCAGTTGCTTTTCATTCCTTGAAGCCTCCATTTTGTTTACTTCATAAGCACCCTCTAAAATTTGCTTTTAAATAAAAACTAATGTGTTTCTATGTACATTAAGCCTAATAATTTCTAAGTCGACCTGAATATCTTTGTGGATGACTCAACCCAAACCAACATATTAAGTTTAATTCTAATGATCTTTACCTCTACATTAATTTGCTTATCTGAAACCTATAGTCACATCATAATGAATGGTTAGACACAATAGCACAATACATATAACATATAAAACTTCAATTCATCACTTTCTCTTTTAACCAACCTCTCCTTCCAATTCTGCAACACTAATTAACTTACTTATTGAATTCAGGACACTAGACCCCAAATTACTCTATCTCCTTCTAGACTTCTTTACGGATTCCTCCCTTCTCTTTTCCTTTTCTTTTCCATCTTCCTTCTTCTCCTTTTCTTCTACTTCTCTCCCTCTTGTTCATCTTCCATTTTCTTTTTGAGGCAGGATCTTGCTGTGTAGCCACGATCTAACTGATGATTCTCTAGCGTAAGCTAACTTCTGCTATGTTAGATATACACTCACATGGCACATTACTTAAACATGACTTTTCTGTCAGTCTTACTCATTGCTGTCATCTTCTGTCTACAATGCTGCTAACAAATAAAATTACTTCAGATTGACTCAATAGTTTTGTCTCTTTACTATTTTCCAAATGAAAGTTATTGGGAAAAGTGCATCAGGAAGTCCCCTGTCACCTTTAACATGCTGTCCTGATGTCTTAACTCCTGTCTTTATCCAATTCTGAGCTTATCATGAAAATCAAGCTTGTTTTCAGAACAGTGAAAACTTACAGTTACCTTCTCAGCACAAGTTCATTTCTTATTTTTTTCTGTATTAACAATGACAATAAGATGGTCCTTTTGTTGTTTTCTGATTTATTTCTGACTGTTCTTTCCTGGAATCAAGAAACATTGCTATATTTTCTGTAACATTACTTTCTCCTGGGTTTCTTTCTATTCCTCTCTACTGTTCTTTTCAATTTCCTTTGTGGGCTTATTTTTCCTACCCATTCCCTAAGTAGACAATTTTCTGCACCGTCAAGAGGTTACTACAAGGCCATTCATGGTTTCTGTACCCACTTACATGCTTCCTTTTTAACCAAAAAATTGGCCTCGAACTCAAAAACAATAGTCTAGCCACTTCTTGGAAATCTTACTCAGATTTCTTACAGGAAATTCGAGTTCTTCATATCCTAAAAATGTTTCAGTAATTTCACCTAAAATTTGTTGTTCAACTGAATTCTCTCTCTAAATGAATGACACAAAAGTTCTGGCATTGACAGACTTTAGAAACAAGAAATATTCTGCTATGCTTGCAGACAGGAGGCTAGCATATAACAGATGCTGAGACTCACAGCCAAACATTAGGCAGAGGGTGGAGAGCCTTGTGGGAGAGTGAGGGGAAGGATAGAAAGACTTGAACTAACTTGTACATGAATGAGGGAAAAAGAACTCTACAAGAAGATCAACGGTCAAATAATCTGGGCCAAAGGGGGCTTACAGAGACTGAAGCACCAAGCAAGGACTATGCATGGACTGGTCCAAGGTGTCCTTCACATATACAGTTGATGGGCAGCTTAGTCATCCTGTTGGTTCCCTATGATGGGCTCACTCCTGATGAGAGTTGATGTCCTGAGGTGGGTTGGTGGCCCTTTTTTGAGGATTAGGAGAGGGGAGATAAGGAGAAAAGGGATGACGGGTAAGACTGGAAGGAGAGGAGGTAGAAGCTACAATCAGGATGTGACGTGAATAAATGAAATAAATAATAATAATAAAACAAAACAAAAACAGGCGCTTTCTCAGAAAATTAGGAATAGTGTTACCTCAAGATCCAGCTATAGCACTCCTGGGCATGTACCCAAAAGATGCCCACCATTCAATAAAGACATTTGATCAACTATGTTTATAGCAGCTTTATTTGTAATAGCCAGAATCTAGAAACAACCTATATGTCCCTCAACTGAAGAATGGATACAAAAATTGTGGTACATTTACATGATGGAATATAACTCAGCAATCAAAAGCAGAGATCATAATATTTGCAGGCAAATGGTGAGAACTAGAAAAGATCATCCTGGGTGAGTTAACCCAGAAGCAGAATGACACATATGGTATATACTCACTTATAAGTAGATATTAGCCATTTAACATAGAATAAACATACTAAAATCTATAGTCCTAAAGAAGCTAAACAACAAGGAGGACCCTAGGGAAGATGCTGAAACCTCACTCAGAAAGGCAAACAAGATATACATTGAAAGTAGGAGAAGACAAGGAACAGGATAGGAACCTTCCACAGGAGACCTCTGAAAGACTCTACCCACTGATACTGAGAATCATAGCCAAACTTTGGGCACAGTGCAGGAAACCTTACAGAAGAAGAGGGAGATAGAAAGTCATGGAGGGGACAGGAACTCCACAAGGAGAACAGCAGAGCCCAAACACCTGGGCCTAGGGGGTCCTGCAGAGACCAATATTCCAACCAAGGACCATGCATGGAAAGGACCTCCTGCTCAGAGGAAGCACATAGGCTGTTCAGTTTCCAACTGGGTTCCCTAGTAAGGGGATAAGGTGCTGTCTCTGACATGAACTCAGAGGCAGGCTTTTTGTTCACCTTGAGGGGTGCAGCCTTGTCAGGCCACAGAGGAAGATGATGCAGCCAGTCCTGATGAGACCTGATAGGCTAGGGTCAGATGGAAGGGGAGCAGATGCTCCTCTCTGAGGGGAATAGTGGAGGGGCATGGGGGAAGAAGAGGGAGGATGGGTGAGACTTGGAGGAGATGAGGGAGGGGGTTACAGCAGAGATACAAAGTGAATAAACAAACAAACAAACAAACAAATAAATAACTTCTCTCACAAGTACCTGTTTCCCCCTCCTCTCCCTTTTCTTCTGATCACGAGTTTTCTTTTTGTTTCTCCCACAGGGAGTATAGTTTTTTGTTACCTACTAGCGTTTGGAGTGGGCCCTGCCCTGCCCTGCCCTGTGTGGTCAACCAACCAGGGTCACATCAGAAAGATCTGGCTCCCACTCTCCCAGCAGCTATTAATGCCAATAGCTCTTCAGCTAGTGGTGGACTATCTTGCTACCTGCCCTCTTCCATGCTGGGGCTTTGCGTGTCGTGTGCCTATTCAAATCTTGAGCACAATGTCACAATCACTGTGAGTTCATATGTGTTAGTCCCCATGTTTTGTCCACAAAACAGTTTCTTTGATCATGTCTACCACTTCCTGCAAAGATTCCTGAACCCCAAGGAGAGGGGAATTATACATATGTTCCATTTAGGATTGAACACTCCACAATTTCTTATCACATACATTGATTCTCATTGCATGGATGTGTTTCCAACCAGTGATTTCACAAGCTGAGAAGTGTTTTATCTTTAGACTCCAGATAAGATTTGTGAAAAATAATCCAGTATCTATTCTCCCGAGTTAACCAATAAATTATGCTTGTCATGTACAGTTCCATGAATAATAAGCAAGATCAGACATGTGGAGCTATAGAGATGCCATATAAAATTTTGTGATTTCTTTCATTTAATCATTGATACTTGTCTAACTATATTTTACATAACAGTTTTAGTTTAACTCTGTCCATTTGTTTGAAGGGGAGAGAGTTAGAAAATATGTTTTCTACTGTGCACAAAAAGACACCACACCAGTGGTATCTACACTCTTTCTAGGGAGGCCAAAATGAGGAACATGATGTTTAGAAACTCTCCTATAAGTATGCCCAAGAAACCACATAAAGAATAACAGTTATTCCTTTTTATAAAAGCAAATTCATTGGCACAGGAGAAAATTTCCTGAACAGAATACCAACAGATAATGCTCTAAGATCAACAACTGATAAATGGGACCTCATGAGTACACTGTCAATAGAACAAAATGACAGCCTACAGACTGGGAAAAGATCTTCACCAACCCTATATCCAATAGTGGACTAAAACCCAGAATATATGAAGAACTCAAGAAATTAGACTCCAACAAATCAAATAATCCAATTAAAAATGGGGTACAGAGCTAAGCAGGGAATTCTCAACAGAGGAATATTGATTGGTGGAGAAACACTTAAAGAAATCTTCAACGTCATTAATCATCAGGGAAATGCAAATCAAAATGACTCTGTGATTCTATCTTACACCAATCAGAAAGGCTAAGATAAAAACCAAGAGAATCTAAAAGAAACCCTCACCTTATCAAACCCAGTGCATAGTCATTAATAATGAAAGAAGCCGAATTCTTCTTAGAATTATAAACAGGGAATATTGGTGAGAAGACTGGCAGTGATAATGGCAGGGGAAAGGAATGACATTAATAAAGAAATAATTGAAGGGATCATTGCCTGTCAACTATAAAAAGTATTATTTCAACATAGCTAGAAATGCAATCAATCAGAACAACCCAAGACCTTCTTTTGCAGGACATAGTGAACAATATGCTAACTGATCCAGAGAAAATCTGTCAGAGCTGAGAGTTCTGAAATATAACCCACAGGATGTGTCTGTATCAACATTGATGGCAAAACATTTATATCCAGAAGGTCATGCCCATGAAAAGGAGTTCTAAGTGAAATTGTGCAGCCTACTAGTTCAGTATCATCTGCCTTACTGTGGAAATTTGAGAATTAAAGAGAAAAACATCTTGATGGACTTCTAAATAAATCTATGCATTTCTCAAGCTTTTAAAATAGCATTACAATAAGAATTGCTTTTCAAAATCAGAAAAGCCATTTAGTATTCCCTAGAGCAGCAAAGTGAAGTTTATGGGCATTTTCTCATGTAATTTAAGATCAAAATTTTCCTGAGAGAAAAAGAAATCTCTGAAACTAGAATTTCCAGGAAGAGAAATCAGATCACTTTGGAAATTAATCTTAGATTATTACCACAGTCATAAAGGTCTGCTTCATGTCTACACCCTAATAACCCAGCAGTGTATTGGAAAAAGTTGAAAGCAGTCACTTGTGACATTGCATAACTAATTAATGCTGTCTAACTTCATGTCACCTGTTTATTATCTTTATAGGTCTGAAGATGCCTAAGGATGAAGTAAAGCTTCAGAGAGTAGGAGATGATCTAGAAAGAAGAGAAAATATTCCATTCAGTTACTTTATGTACAAGGTGGAAAGTAAATCATACCTTAAGTTAGGCAAACTGCAATTTTTGAGGATATTTGCTTAGACCATTGTAATTTATTGAGGTACAGGTTCAAGCACTTTGGATGAGTCTGAGTCAGAGTGCATAGCTAAGTTCTCTGTACTAAAGCTGCTGTTTTTGATTTTGAACCAGAAGAGTAAGTTTGCAGGCTCACAGAATGCTGTTGTTAACTGGTGAGAGAGGAATGGTTTCCATTGTTCCTGTGGAATTTGTAGGATGGTATGTTTGGCACACAGCTGAACTTAATCATAGATAAGTGTAGGGTGGCTGCTCCTTCTTAACCTTAGAGCCTCTGAGCATGCTGGAGTTTCTCATACCGAGAAAGTAGCCTAAGAAAGGTAGAAAGAAAGGAAAGAGTTAGCACACGACTATGTGTTCTACTTCATCTTTTCCGGAATAATTAAGGCTTATTTGCCTCCTGTTTTAATTTCTCAACCAATTGTTTCATATTAGCTCCATTTCTTCTTTGATCAAGATACTTTCATTCCTAGTTTCTTCACAATAGACTAGTAATGCTTACTGCAACCCATTTGCAGTTGCCTCATCTATCTCTTGTTTTAAGAATTTATTTAAATTGTCAGTTTCATTCATACATGTAATATACTGTGATTATGCACACCACATCATACTCTCTCATCTCCTTATCACTCCTGTTGATTCCCAACCAGTTTCCATTTTGGCTTCATGTTATTTGTGTGTATGTGTCTGTCTGACCATCTCTGTCTCTGTTTCTTTCTCTTTCTCTGTCTCTGTTTCTGTCTTTGTCTTCCTCTGTGTCTGTGTGTCACTCTCTCACTGTGTGTGTGTCTGTTCATGTCTTATGATGGTAGCTGTCACTATGGTATGCTCATAGTGTCCACAACCATGTCACGCAGAAGAGAGAGTTTCACCACATTCTCTTCTATCCTCTGGCTCCTGTAATCTTTCTGTCTTCTCATGTCTGATGTTTCCTAGAACTCGGAAGGGGTATTTTAAATGTCATGGTTAGGAATGACAACTCACCAGTCACTTTTCCCAGACCTTTGATCAGTTTTAAGTTTCTGTGTCAACCATCACCCTTTGTAAAAAGAAACTTTTTCTGATCAAGGATGAAAGCAGCACTAGTCAATGGGCATAAACATGCTACTTAAAAGGCAGTTTCACCATTATGTCCACATAGTAAACTAAATAACCCTGCCCCACTCCTGTGCCTTTGGCATCCACAGCATAAACTTTTTGCCCAATTTACAGTATAAGACACATTTTGTATCCCATGCAGCCTTGCTTAGATTCTATCAGAAAGCAGTTGTTTACCTTCAAATAGTAACTATTGCATCAGTGGACTCCTGTTGCCTGAATGAGGTATTATAGTACACTGGATCCACGACTTGGTGTAACATTTGATAGATTTTCGCCCCCAGCAGGAAGTGTGTTTCAGGCTCAGGTCAACTTGACTTCCCTATATTCTGTATTTAAAGTGTGTGGCACTTTGAATTATGCAAATTTTCCCTTAGTTTTGGCAGGCAACCCAAGAGCAGCGCCAGTAGCCTCTATTGTCTTGGAAGCCTCTGAGATTCCCTGGCCAAGAGCTCATTGGGAAGTATCTCACACCTGACACTAGAATTTTTATAAGACTCTGTGTCCACTCATTACCCGTGTAGGGCACCTCTATTCCAAGTTTTTTGGAAAACAATTTTAAATTATCTCTGAAAGTAGGAGATTTCTATATGGCTCTTTCAGAGGTTTTCACATGGATTTTTTTCATGCATATTGAACATAGCTTAGTCCTTTCCCCAACTTCTGCTTTCCCCCATTGACCCTGCCTCATCCCCATTTAAACCAAACATCCTTCTCAAACATCCCTTCTTCTACTTTCAAATCACTTGTGTTTTACTGCCCTTCTGGTGCTCCCACCCCATTCTATAGGTCTTTTATTGTTGCCAAGCTTCTAGGCAGAGATTCAAGACTTTAAAACTAGGGTTCACATAAAAATGTGGACTGAGGGAGGGGCATGGGAGGAGATGAGGGAGGTATGGTGGGATTGGGAGGGAAGGAGGGAAGGGGCTACAGCTGGGATACAAAATGAATAAACTGTAATTAGTAATAAATAAATAAAATTTTAAAAAGAAACATGTCACATAATATAGAATTTTCCAGTTACATCTACGGAAAAATTGCTGCAATTCAAAATTTCAAATTCTATAGTGCAAAATAGAACTCCATCATATAAATACTGTATTTTCATTATTCATTTGTCAATTGACAGACATAAAGGCTAATTCCATTTCCTAGGTAATGTGACTACAGAAAAATATATAAATAACACACACATACACGTATATGTACACACATGCACACACCATCAGAAAAACAAGTAACTCAATTTAAAAGTGGTCTACGGAGCTCAACAAAGTTCACATAAATAATTAGACATAAATAATTAATAAACCTTTTAAAAAGTGTCTGGCCTCATTAGACTTAAAGTAAATAAAAACTAAAATATCTTTGAGATCTCATTTTACTCCTAGCCAGAATGGCTATCAGGAAGGAAGGGAAAGAAAGAAAGAAAGAAAGAAAAAAGAAAGAAAGAAAGAAAGAAAGAAAGAAAGAAAGAAAGAAAGAAAGAACTCCCCCCCCACCACCACCAATAACAACAACAAAACAAAGGTCACATGTACTGATAAGGATCTTGGGAAAGAAGAACCCACATTCACTATTGAACTAGTGCATCCCCTATGGAAGTCAGTGTGAAAACTTCCCCCCCAAACGAACAAGAACAAAAACAAAACAAAACAAAACAAAACAAAACAAAACAAAACAAAACAAAAACCCGTAAAGTTAAAACATCTGTATGACCCGTCTATACTACACCTGCGCATGCACAAAGGAGCCTCTTCCTGACAGTAGAGAAACTACGTATCTGGGTTCACATCTACGCAATAGTTAAAGCACCTCTTTTATTGACTTCCTGTTGGTACTAGAAGACCATTCTAGGCCTCCAGCATCTATAACAATTGTCTTTTTCTTCATGGGATTGCGGGCTATATAAAAGCAAACCCTGTGCACACCAGCTTTACAGAGGGAGGAAAAACACTTTCAGGGCAACAGAGCTCTTACGCTTGCGCACTACTTGTCTTCTAGTACTTGTACCTTGCCATGGCATTGATATCGTGGCTATGTCTAAATATGACTATGTGTTTTCAAAATAACTTTTATTTCTCAGATTTTTACCATTTTGTATTTGAAAATTACAGCATGGATAATTCTTAAATACGCTTTCTATTTTGTAAAAAAGCTGAACTGTGAATATAAGACGATGTGATTTTTTTTCCCACCAAGATGGAGAGGGCCAAATATATTCTTCTAAGAAACTGTCTTGAAATCATCTTCTAATTTATTTGAAGGTTGAGTTATATTGAGAGCTTTTAGAGAAGGGTGGATGTGCCTTTCCCAGTTCCCCCTCTTGAGTTACAAATCCCAGATCAATAGGCTGATATCTTATTAAAATGCATCATCTATTAGAAAAGCCTCTCGTGAGTTGTGTGGATCTGTTTCTTGTATCCTTTTCTAAACAATAGTTTCTAGAGTTGCCTTTTGTAAATATATTTACTTAGATGTGAAACCATATTCATATTTACAAAGTTGAATACCCAGACCTTAAAGTAATTGAAAGTGGAAATGCCTTTTAGGATGGAGTAAAGGCTTTTTAAAGCTCTCTTGTTTGAACACTGCCAGTCTTTTGAACTAAGCAGATATAAATCAAATATTAATTTATTCATGATACTTGAGAAAATAGCAACAGAAATAGTTCAAATATAGAGATGAAACAGACTGCGGTGTTAAATGACCTAATATTTATTAGAATTATGCCCAATATACTTCCTCTCAATATGCCTTTTGCTTAGACTCCTCCAGAAAATAAATTTCTACCACTGACAGGCAGGGCTGCCTTCCTGCCTGCATGTCTGTTCTCTGATGATCAGAAGACTGCTAGGATATGCAAACATTTCCTTAAACCAAAGAAATAGGTATATAGAGGCATTATGGGTTATATGAGAAGTATCATACCATGGGCTCGTGAATTTGAACATCTTGTCCCTAGTTGATGGCACACTTTGAGAAGGACATGGGACCTTGGGGAGGCTTTGCTGGAGGAAGTGGGTCTCTAGGGGTAGACTTCAAGGGTTTATAAATTTCCCCCACCTTTAGTTTTTCTTTTGCTTCATCCTGTGTGCGAGTTCATGCCAGAGACCCCGCAGTGATGAAACCACCTGTGTGGGTCAAGGGAGACCTGTTTTAGAAAGGACCCAGTCATGCCTCCTTGTCTCCTTTATAGGAATGATAAATATTACTCAGGTTTCTTACTTCTCAGTGTGCTGGTTTGACTTGTCAGATAAAAACATTAATGTTAAATAAACCGGTTAGATTTTTCAGATTAAAATATTAATATTTAATAAAAAGAAATGAAGTAACAGTAAGGAAAATAATAAACACCAGTTTAACTAAAAAACAAAAAAGAATCGCAAATCTAGAATTTTATATTAAAAAACAGCTATTTACACTATTAGGTGCACATCTACTCATTAACAAATTTTATTAAGTCATATCAGAAAGCCAAGGGCAAAAATGGGTACAGGAAATAATCACCTTGAGGCACAGCTTCAGTGAGAGAGAGTCACATCAGCTAGTGCTAACTGGGGTATTGTTCTTGCTCTCCAACCTCAAAATGTCCCTAGCTCTACTGTTAAGTGTACCTTTCTGAACTTCAAATTGTTCCTTGAGATTTTCTACATCAGAGCCACTGACAAAAACGTCTTAACTTAACCTTACTAAACAATCTATCTCTCCAAATTCTTTCTAAGGGTAATGGTCATTGCTAACAACCTATATCTCTACGTTATTTCCAAGGATGGTGGTTGAACCATTAATCTGCCACAGCAACAATGCTTGAAAAAGATCAAGCACTATTTTTTGTAAATGCTAATAATAACACCCAGTGAGGGGCTGGAAGCCCCCTTAGGGTTTCTGTACAACTCATAGATTATGGGGGATGTGGTGTCAATGAAAATAATAAGCAAGGTAATACTGCATAACAGCATGGAGTCCTCAGGACTTGGGGCTCTGCCCACCAGAGAAACACCCATTGTGGTTGTGTTAACCGGTGGGCCATATTCCATGAGTTCTAAAGATGTTTATTATTTGTTCCTCCTGAGGGCCTTCAACAACAAGCAGAATATAGTTAGTATAAATTACTGAAAAGTTTACCATTTCCTCTCTTATCTATTTTTCTCTCATCTCCCCTCTTTCTCCTTCCTTCCATCCCTCTCTCTTCCTCTCCTCTCTCTTTCATAGAATCTTGCTGTTATTTACCTTGTCCTCAAACACTGACCTTACATGAGCCTACTGCTTGGACCTTCCCAATAGCTGGGTCTATAGGTATGCATCACCCTGTGTTCTTAGTTTTCTTCATATTTAATTTTTAACATATTTTCATGTGCAAAAATATGTACAAATGCATATAAAGTATGTTGCATTATTTTTTAATCTAATCCTCTGAACAAGCCTGTGGGATAGAAACTCTGCTAATGCACATTGTATGTATACATATGAGGATAGAGGTATCGCTAGATTAAATCATTTCCTCCAGGACATGGTGAGTTATGTGAATAGAAAGCGAATTCAGACTTTTGAATCGCAGGGAAATGATGCTCAGCCTCCTCCGCACAGAGCCACAGCTCACTCGTGTTCTTTAGGCTGTTCAGGGCTGCCTCTCATGAATTAGAATATTGAGGTAATCTCTGATTTCAGTTGTGTTTCAAGGGGAAGCATTTCTTGCTTGCTTTATATTTATCATATTTACAGTCACTAAGTGCTCATAATATTTGTAAGTGGGGATGCATTTAAGTGGAATGTCATATGCTCTGGAAGCGCAATATATTTTTGTTACTTGATTTCAAATTCATCACAGAAATCATTTTTCTTCTAGGGATGTCTGAGTACATTAACTCAGAATATTACACTGGTGAGCTGATTCAATGCATATTTTTCTGTAGAATGTTTAACTGTACTAAATATGTACTTATGAGAGATAATTGCATTTTTCATGGTGTTTGTGAAGATATGGAGAGCTAAGTATACTTCTTTTCTTAAACAGTAAACTTTTCCTTCTTTACAAGCTGTCAGTCACTTGATATAGGAAAGGAAAATACCTTTATATAAGAGAAAAAAATTCAATAGCTAAAAACAGAATTTACCATTATTTGGTTCAGATCTTTTGTTGCAAGAGAGATGGCTGCTCTCATGACTGATAAGAGGGGAACGTTACAGGCTGTTGCTGTGCTCTGCTTTGATTACATAATAGATTGGGAAGGTCCCAAATATTAAAGGACAGGGTCTTACCCCTTAAATATTAATATTAAACACTATTATGAGCTTTGTGTAGCCCGTGAACTAATTCAAAAAAAATCTGCAAATGCACCAGGAGTTTATGTAGGCTTGATGATTAGCGGGAAAAGTAGGGAAAAAAAAAACAGAAAAGAAAACAAGGGGCAAGAAAGAGGCTGAATCAAATGCAGTTCATGAGCAGATGTTAAAGTTAAATGGAGTGGAAGAGCCTCAATTTAAATTTATTCAAGAAATTAGAAATAACTACTTGTTATGTGTCATAATGTGCCATGAAAATGTCCCTATTCAAAAAACTGTTTACAAGTTAGGAATGCAGCAGATTGCATCTGGCATCTATGATACCGGCATAGGAGGAACTCAGAAGCAAATGGGGAGAGACGGGTCAGTATCAAAGAGAATCCTGCTAAAGCAAGGCTCCCACAGCATGCAGCAAATGCTTTGATAAGTAGTGAGTGTAAGTTATCTAGGGAGGACCACTGCTCCTGTTAACATACAGTGACCCTTATATGGAAATACAAAACTTGTACTAAACTGGTCTAATAAGGCCAATACCAGGACTCTGGAAAGCAGGCTGCTATTCAGACTGTTTCCAAATGTGCAGCCTGTTACAGCAAGAAGGTGAAGGGGCTTAAGGAGTGGTCCAGGGTACATTGAAAAGCAGCATTTTTTTCACACACACACACATAATATACATGTATATAATACATCTTAATTATATACAACCCTTACTCCTCCCTTCTAATTCCTCCCCAAAATATTTCCCATCATATACCCCTCCCAACTTCATATCCTCCTTTTATAACTTTTATTTATTGTCTATTTATTTCTCCCACTGAGACAAGTTAGTGCTGCCATAGGTGAATACGTGTAGCTACACTCCTGAAAAATAGTTCAGTCTCCCTCGGCATCCATCCACTGCCAAGAGCTCCTCAGCTAGGACTGAGGCCTTGCCCCACCATGCTGAAGTTTTTAATCGGTTTGCTTTTACGTAGGTGTTGCCTAAGTAGCCACAGATGTTGTGAACATTAGTGTGAAACATCCGTCATGTCCTGAGGGCAGCGTTTCTAAACCCTCCCATCATCCTCCAGTCACTACATCGTCTTTCCTCTTCCACAGCGTTCCCTGAGCTTGGAGGCGGATAAAGACGCCCACCTGTGGCTGAACGTTCCTAGACACTTGTTCTCAGCACGTTCAACGGTCATGCCTCTCTGTGCCACTCACTGCCCACTGCAACGAGAAGCTTCTCTGCTCAAGTTTGAAAGCAGTACAAACCTAATAAGAAAGCAATGTGACAACATACTCATTTAGAAAAACTAAAGTGGGACTTTCTTTGGGACCCTGCTTTTAATATTTATTATAAGCTTTGGTCTGTAGCTGGGTAGATTCTCAGCTATTCAAACCCGTCAATAATGGCCTGGCCTACCTCCCACCGTATGGCCTGTTACCTGTCCATTTTAGTCTCTGCCTCTGGTACCTGCTTGTGTCTGGCTGGCAACTCAACCCACCTGAGATTTTTTTTTCCAAAGTCCTGGTCACTGCTGGAAGTCCTGCCTACCTCCCTTGCCTAAGCTATTGGCCATTCAGACTTTTATTTAACCAAGTAGAAGGTGACAGAGAACAATGTTTACAAAATACTGAGGCAGGCAGTGCTTCATAGAAATAACAGGCTTGTAATCATATCTCTGCATTGGAATAACAAAGACAATCTTTACACAGTGCACAAAAATATCACCCCAACAAAAGCAACATCAATATATTCTCCCCCTAGGCCCTGTGGCTTCCACACCCATGAATTTTGATAATATTTATAAGTATGAGACATGAGTTTCCTCCTGAAGAACAGGCCCCAGGTAAAATCAAAAGAATGGTTGGTTAGCCCACTAACAGACTATTCGTTATTGCACCAATGAGCACATATTGACTTACAGGTTGTTATTGTACTGCAGGGTGGCTCTGGATAAACCTAGTGATGTTCTTTCTTCCCAGCGATCTTAAAATAACCTTTGAGCATGATGAAATACAGCCATCAGAGAAATTTGGGGTAAGCCCTATGCGTTATTGCTCAGAGAGGTCCCAGCAATACACTAAACAACACAGGCTGCTACCATTGTTTTTGTTGCCCACCATGACTAGGTGCTGCAGCCTCTTCTAATGTGGCTGGAGAGCAGCTCTCTCTCTCAGAAAAAAGGTGCATGTTTGTACATAGCGCTTAATTCCTATCCCCAACTAGACTTGCAGAAACAATTTTTAGAAGATATAACCAAGAACCCGAATTCATTAATAGAGTTCCAAGTGTTTCTTATGTAAATTGGCTGCCACATCATTGGAGAATCTTCAGATGGAAGATTACAAAAATAAAATTCCAAGTATAGTTATAAACATATAAATATATATTTATCCAGAGAATAAAGAATAAAGCAAAGTTAAGAAAATAGAATCTTTATTATTGGACATTTTAAGCAGAGGAATGTTCTCTTAAAGCTATCTTGAACTAGATTCACCACTGCTTAGTCATGAAGGGACTCAGCAAGAAAGCCCTGAAAGTTTAGGTGACCTTACTTATCAGCACTGAGGTCATACAGGTTGTTGATGATTTCATACCAAGGAGGTCTCAGAGCTGTTTGCTGGCAGCTCTGCATAGCCTATTCCCATCACAGTAACTTCACCTCTCTATTTAAAAAATTATGAATGAAGTTTATGAGAGAACTTTTTTATGTTACTGGAGACTTTTAATTTCTTCTAGGCAGGAAGGAATGCATGGTATGTCCAGAAGAATGTGTTACATGAAGGGAAACCGAAAGGTTGGCTGGGGATGGAAATACAGGGATAGCTCTTCTCGTTGGTGACTATGATAATTGAAAATAATAAAACCTAAAGTAGACAACAGTCATGTGAATGCTATTGAGTGAAATCAAATGACTTCCTGGTAAAGTCTCAGCACACACTTGGCAAAAACCACAAAACGTATAATTGCAAGGAAAATTACAAGACCTCATCGTTTCCTTCTTATCTGAAATTGGTGGTCAGAAAAACATAAACTTAAAAAACTGTCTCATAACACTGCAAATGGAGAGTCAAAAATGGGGGCCAGAAAAAAAGAACATGAGAGAAAAAATATCTGTAATTTTAGATGAACACATAAGCGTGAGTGATGCTTCTGGTTTGGGGTATCTTGTGTAGTAAAAGCAGCCAGCTTAACTGATTACCAAAATAAAATACTTTATCCATGAATGTGAAATATTATAGCTAAGCCCTCAGCTGAGATTCTGCTAATGTGATATGGCATTAGAAGGGAATAAATTGATTAAATATCCTAGATCTAATCAAAGCAGAGGGAACAGTTTTATGGAATATGGTTAGATGCCTCCTACTGTGAAGTACAAAAACAGAATGGTCTGAGCTATAAATAAAATCAGTAATTTAACAAATTAAAAAAATATCCCCACAAAACTACACGCTTTAAACTGCATTTTCCTGACATTATTATTTTTTAACACTTTAAAAATTACATATTACTAAATTGAGATTTAATAGTATATATGGGCTTTAAAACTGTATATCTCATTAATATTATATAACAGCACCTTAGTATGTGATTATACTTTTTACAAATTATATTTTAATTGTTACATAATATCCTGGAAGAACCAGGAATGTAATCAATTAGTCATTTATCATTGAACATTTATATTATTTGTACTATTTCTGCTTTACACTATGGTAAAAGATATTTCATTATAAAAATTGTGGAAAAGTAACAATGAGAATCTAAAATATTAGTATGTTTTTAGTTTCTAGAAAGAATTAAATGACAGCCTACAGACTGGGAAAGGATCTTCATCAACCCTATATCTGACAGAGGGCTAATACCTAGAATATATAAAGAAATAAAGAAGTTAAAAGCAACAAATCAAGTAATCCAATTAAAAATGGGGTACGGAGTTAAACAGAGCATTCTCTGTAAAGGATTATAGAATTGCAGAAAAACACTTAAAGAAATGTTCAACACCCTTAGTCATCAGGGAAATGCAAATCAAAACAACCCTGAGATTTTACCTTACACCCATCAGAATGGCTAAGATCAAAAACTCAGGTGATAACACATGCTGGAGAGGATGTATACACTTTGCTGGTGGGAATGTAAACTTGTGCAGCCACTTTGGAAATCAATCTGGTGCTTTCTCAGACAATTAGGAATAGCGCTTCCTCAAGATCCAGCTATATATCCAAAAGATGCTCAAGTAAAACAACAAGGATATTTGCTCATCCATGTTCATAGCAGCTTTATTCATAATAACCAGAAACTGGGAACAACCCAGATGCCCCTCAATGGAGGAATGGATACAGAAATTGTGGTACACAATGGAATACTACTCAGCAACTGAAGATTTCTTTTTTTTTTTTATGAAGAATTGCTTCAGTAGTTTCACCAACAAGTTGTGAGGATGTACATTTTTCTGTACCAAATATAATAGCAACACTATTTTTCTTACTAATTCGGAGGACAAAAATAAGCATGGCTGTAGTGTTTAGTAGACAAGCTTTGATTTAGGTTGATATAGTCATTCTCACTGGTACTCACTATTTTCTTTCATGTACATGAATATCATATACACATGTGAGAAATTAGTCATTCTGCTTTTTAGCCATAAAATACTTGGTTTCTTTTCCTTCACTATTTCTATGTCCTTATGACATAGCTCACTAAGCTGTAATCTGTTTGTTAGCTATTTGGTTTGTACTGTTCCTTGCAAGGTTCTAAAGTTTTAGCATTTAGCCTTAACTATTGCACTTAACTTTGGCTTTCCAGTTTCTATTTCTGTAGGTTTGGTGAGACAGAACACTCATGTATGCAATTTGCAGAAAGCCTAGGATTTGGAACAAGCTATTTCCCCAAGGCTAAGGAAAATGCTCAGAGCAAATTGACTCCAATTTTCCCATATTCTGCTTTTATCATAGCTGAGGGACGCCAGAAAGCAACCTCTCCTCAGTGTTACACGCTAAGAGCCCCAAGTAATGCTGGGTACCAGTAGGCACCCTCTAACTAGAAGGGAAGTGGAATACAGAGCCTAGCTGGTTCTGGACAGTTCCTTCTTGTCTCAGGATATTGCATTCTAACACAGCCTGGTTATTCTTTGGAATCTATACATAAAAAATACACAGAACAGAGTGGATCCAATATTGCTTGCAGATTGGCCCACATAGTTGTTTGTACTGAGCAGGTTATATTTAAAATATACATGTATATACAGGTACACATACACATGCATAACAGACATGCACATACATATGTAAATAAAAAGAGGACCCAGGGTAAGATCATCAATCCTTACTTAGAAAGACAAATGGGATGTAGGAAAAAAGTAACAGGACAAGGTCCTACCACAAAGGACCCCTGAAAGACTCTACCTAGCAGTGTATCAAAGCAGAAACTGAGACTCATAACACAACCTGTGGCAGTTGGCAGGGAATCATGAAAGAAAGGGGAGTTAATATGACCTGGAAAGGATATAGGAGCTCCACAAGGACCAAATATATCTGGACACAGGGGTCCTATATGAGACTGTTTCTCCAACCAAGGACCATGGGTGGATATAACCTAGAACCTCTGCTTGCCTGTAGCCCATGGTATCACAGTATTCAAGTGGGTACCCTAGTAAGGGAAATAGGGACTATTTCTGACATGAACTCAATGGCAGACTCTTTGACCTCCCCACACAGCAAGGGAGGAACAGCCCTCCTAGGCCACAGAGGAGGACTTTGCAGTCAGTCCTGAAGAGACCTGATAAACCAGGGTCAGATGAAAGGGGAGCAGGACCTCCCCTATCAGTGAACTTGGAAAGGGGCAGGGAGTAGATGAGAGAGGAAGGGTGGGATTGGGAGGGAATGAGGGAATGTGATTCACCTGGGATACAGAGTTAATAAAATGTAACTAATAATAAAAAATTAAAAAAATAATTAGTGAAAAAAGAGGCCACAAATTCAAAGCAAAAGGGGCTTAAGGGAGGGTTTGAAGGGAGGGAAGTGAAGGGAGAAATGATTGAATTACATTATAATCCCCAATATAAAATAAATAATTAAAAATAAGATAAAAGCAAAGAGACAAATTGTGTGGAGTTGGGCAATGTGCTGAGACCCATATATCCAGTAAATTGAGGTAGTAAGATTTAGGACACAACTTTAGAGCCATAGAATCTTGATGGCTGACTCTTTGACCCTCCCCCATACAAGCAGGGGAGTGACAGACTGGCTAGATCCCAGGGGAGGACATTGCAGCCAGCCCTGAGGAGTCAGGATAAGCTGGGGTTAGATGGAAGGGAAGGAGGTCCTCCCCTGTTGGTGGACTTGGAGGGGGCGGGGAGGAGGGAGATGAGGGAGGGAGTGGGAGGGTAGGAGGGACTGAGGGAGGGGGCTACGCCTGGGATTCAAAGTACCTAACCTGTGATTGAGATAAAAATAAATAAATTAAAAAAAAAGAATCTTACCTCTAAAGCAGTACATTGCATGGCTTTATTTTTGTGGTTTCAATGGCAAGTGAAAATGGCTTGTTGAATGATATGGTGTCTACTTGTATGCCCTACCACTTGATACCACAATTTTCCCCTGAAAATTCCTTGTAAAATGAAAACAGATGTTAAAAAAAGACAGGGGATTAAACACTGAGTTGTTTTTATTCAGAAAACTACCAAAGTAGTAGGCATATTAAGGAGACATTTATCAGGGTCCTTGGCAAAGTATAAAATTAGTGGCTTGGGTAATTAGATGATAAAAGAATTGATAACAATTGGCTTCAAACAATCGAAGATCACTATGTCTCTTAAAAGACTTGTCGCCATTTTTTTCATTCATAATTTCACCTATCATCCCTTTTTCAACTTTTAATGATATTTATGTTAAAAGTACATAGAGATTGTTATAATAGTCTCTTTTACTTCCAAAGATTGTGTATGTTTCCAAGAATAATCACGTTCATTTTATGTATTTACGATTATTATTAGTATCACCAGTATTATTTTTGAAAGCAATGTTTTGCTAAAGTTCCCAGATTTGCTTTGTATGTCAGGGTAGCTAGGATGATCATCTGAATGTCTAAAGATGTGGCTGATGTTATGGGTAGAAAAACAGTTTCATATTTCACTTTAGAATTTGGATGGGGATGGTAGACTTGTTGATTTCTCAAGAAACACTTATTAACCAACAATTATAATGTGTCAGGTACTGTGCTCAGTAGAAAATTTTGACGGACCTCAAAATCCAGGACATGTAAGATCCAAGGTGTGCAGCCACTAAGGAAGAAATTGCATGTATTATAGACCTACTCATTTGCCAGGAATTTCAGCTCATTTGATTGTGAAGATAGGATGAAAATGCATCCTAATTTAGTAAAGGAAAAAAGGGAGGCAATGCTGAAAGGAAACAGACAGGGAAGCAGGGAAAGAAACAGAACTTAGAGAAGCCAAGATTAAATAGCAAGGGGGAGTAGTGAGAGGTGGTGGTGTAGTGGGTATCTTGAGTCCTGCAGGCCCTGTTACAGCTCCCAGATGCTGTTTGAGAAAGGAGGAGGGCAGTAAAGACCTGAAGTCCGGTGACAATGTGGTCAGCTTCGCATTTCCTGGATAGGAAAGAGGCAGAATGGATGGCAAAGAGCAAAAATGGACTACAGAGGACTACTTGAAAAATATTCACACACACATACACACACGATGTGTTCACATGCACATGGTAGGGGAGGGAGGGAGGAAGAAGGGAGAGAGAGAATTTAGGTCAGGATGCGGAAGGAACATTGAACAGCAGTGGATACTTTGGAGGATCCCATGATTCATACGAAGAGGAACAAAAGATCAACATTTAGATTGTGGGTTACGTGGTCTAGCGGTACATTTAGGGTGAAAGCGATAACGTCTTAGATTCTGGCTCTTACAAACTTTTCCCTACTCTTCCATGTTCTCTGGGCCTTAGGTACAGGAGTTGGTTGTAGATGAACCAACTGATGTAGGGCTGGGCATCTCATGATCTCTTGTTATCTGCATTTTGAAAAAAAGCTCCGGTTTTCTTTGTTTCCATCTGTTGCAAAATTTTCTTTGATGAAGGGTAAGGGCTACACTTGCCTGTAGGTATAAGGATAGATATTTAAATGTTAGGAATTATGCTGCTGTAAGATTGTGTCTCCTAGGTTGACAGGGAGGATTCACCCATGATAGTATAACAATACAGCTGCATAAATAAGACCTGAAGAAATACAGAGCTAGCAAACATGTTAATATGGAGGGGGAAATCTCAAGGAACTCCACCCATAGACAAGGAACCACAGGCAATTCAGGATGCTATGAGCGGGAGAAATAGTCTTCCCTATGGAAGAGCCACCTACTTGTTTATCCAGTCCTCAGTGAGCAACCAGGAAAGTATATGCATATAAGCAACACTAGATCAACACTTCAGGTTGTATTTACATATTTCGGTGTGGTGTGTGTGTGTGTTTGTGTGTGTGTGTGTGTGTGTGTGTGTGAGAGAGAGAGAGAGAGAGAGAGAGAGAGAGAGCCCTGAGAGGGAGGAGGAAACATGGGGAAGGCCAGAAGAGATGCAATTATATTTTAATTGAAAATTTTTAGTAAACATTTCTTAAAACAAAAACAAAACGTAACAAAATAGAATAGTGTAGATTAATGTTGAGTTCATCTGAATTGTGTCTAATCAATCAGAGTGGAAAGGTAACTAGATGGCAGAAACATGAATGTGTAGTTGACATTGGGATGTGCCAAGCTCATAAAACTGAGGGCAGAGTGATAAAGAGGCTAGAGCGTAAACTGAGAATAGCCAGGTATGCAGGTGAAGTAAGCCAGGGATAACAGAACACTAACAGTGAAGGGAAGGTTTTCTGACAAAGGACCAAATGCTTCAACGTGTCAGCTATTTACATCCGGCACACTGGTGAAAATGGAAAGGTTTCTGCTGGGGTTAACAGCATGGAAGTCTCCTGTGGTCTTAGTACAATTTTTATGTTATTAGGGATGGAAGCCAGACTACAGTGGGCTATTTCCAGTGGAAGCCAGTGAGGAGATGGAGGGAATCAAAGTGGTAATTGAGCTATGTGAAAGGAGCTGACAGGGAGAGATCATCGGCAAGTCTGAATTGGGGGTTAGTGGACACTCCAAATTCTGTTTTATTCTGTCATCATCTTCTTCTTCTCCTGATAAGAGGAAAAAGAAAGCCAGGCATTGCTATTGAAGTCTTTCTTAAAATCTCACAGCTGTTGATTCATAAGCTGGGACTGATTAACTTTAATCTGAGGAGTTTCATAATTTTATCTCTCTCTTTCTTTTTACTAAATTATAAATGTGGATTAGAATGAAGAAAAACCTCATCCTAGAGCACCAAGTTCATATTGCAGTTGGTGACATTACTATGAAGTCATAAAGACTGTGTGTGTGTGTGTGTGTTTATCCAAAAGAGTATAAACGTAAATGTATTAAGGTACATATTTGCAAGGAGCAATAGCCAGGTCTGGTGATATGCCTGGATGTCTTGATTAAAGACAGGTCAAGAAGCCGGACTCATCAGTTCTCACCAATGCCCTTCCTGTACCTACATGCCACAGATTATCAGTTCTGATACAGCTTTCAATAAAAATAATACATGGATTTTATTTGCCTACTGGATCTTTAGGTAACTCTGGGAGGTGGCCAACAGAGACTTCAAAGCATCATGCTAGCTTCCCTTACTCCCTGGCTGGAAAACTTGTGGTCTAATCTTCATAACAATAGTGTTAGAGGATTCTCTTGATTTCTGTCCAGACTGTCACTTTAATAAGTCACAATTTGTATGACACTAATTGTGGTAGGGGCTACAGTACTGCACCCTTATCTGTCACCTTCCATCCTTTCCTGTCTCGTGTTGAGACTATTCCTACCTGAGGTGAAGACTTGTTTAACCAAAATAATTCAGTGATGTCCATAGTATTGCAATGATGTATCTTGGCCACACAGGCTTTAAGGGCTTTGCTTGATTCCTTACAACACCTCTCGTGAGCTAACCGGATCTTGAGACTCATCACCAAGGCCATGTAAGCCAACTTATAGCTTGCATCTGATCACAATACCTAAAGGTTTTGACAAGATCAATGGCTTAGCCAGTATTTCCTGCATTTGGAATTATGAAGCAAAAAAGTGATTATTTTAATTTTTAGTGACTGAAGTTTGGTATGATTTGTTGCCCAGGCCTAACTGTTATGTGTCCCTGTTCTACCCCTGTGTGCTAGGTATCTCTAGCATACCAAAAAGATATTGTTGCTGGTGGAATCAGTTAGTTATGGAGTAATTGGGCTCTTACTACCTTGTTTTGGGCACTTTGCAACGTAATGTAATCACAGGCATTTCACCACTGCTGTTTTATCTAGCCAGGGATATTTTGAAAAGCTAAAACTTCATTGGCATCGGAGTGATTCGGGCTCAAGTAAGCAACCACACTCATTTGAAATGATATTATTCATGGCACCAGTTGTTCGCATACAATATATTTCTGGGCACAAGACATACTGCTTTCATTAGAAGCTACTGGGTGTGACTGCAGGAAACAGCACATTTTTCCTCATTTTATTTTATGCTGTAATCAGTGTGTTTAAATCACAGAGAGGCTCTGGAATATCAATCTATCTAGCATGCCTCTACTTAATTCGCTAACAACATAAAATATATGTGCAGTTGACAGTTGAAATGAAAAATAATGAAGCACTTAGGGGAATTAGATTAGTACATTATAATATAATAAGAATTTAATGGTACAAGTAGCATATACTCCTCACACATTCTGGTATATGGGAAGCTACACAATTACCAACAGTATGAAGTTTTTTCTTTGGGTTGCCATAACCTATTCATGTGATTTATAATCTGATATAATAATGTTGTTCTACTGGAATAAAATCTAATATGAAAATTATATATAATTTTTATTAATTTTATTCTATTGGATAATTGGAGACATCCTATGTTTTTTTTTATCAAATGACAGAGTAGAGACCTCAGCTCGTTTTACACTTTTTAATTTCATGCTTGTCTTCGGCTAAATCTCTTTCATAAATTTCAATTCAAGAAAACACAGATGCAGTGCCAAGTTAAAACTTAATGAATTGGCTAGAATTAATCTAGAAGTCAAAGAAACCTGCTTTTTAAATTAAATATTTTCTCTCAATTGATGTGAAATTTAGCTGAAGAAGGTCATATTTGAGTGTCTTATATTACTAATAAAGCTGAATTAATGTAACTTTACTGATAATGTGTCAAAGGCAAGTGGAAGCAGGGATGGACAATGTTACAATCTTGTCTATTTTTCTGCTGAGGATTTCAGGATCTGTTGGCATGCAGTCTGCAGGTTCTACCTAGAAAGTAGTGAGATACCATAAATAAGTGACTTTTGGTTAGTGCATAGATTATCTTTTCCTATATCAATAATGACACATGTATTTTAATAAATTGACAATGCTGTATGACTTAATCATTTGCAAAGGTCAAGGCAGAGACAGAAGGAGGGAGAGAGGTAGAGAAGAAAGGAGGGAGAGAGGGATAAAGGGAGGGAAACAGAGAGTGAGAGAGCGTGAGAGAAAGCTCCTGGAAACATTACATAAATTTATAAGATTAATAGAACCTTATTTTCCAAATTCCAGTATGGCTTTGCTCAGTGGAAATATCTGCTACATACATACTCACCCAAATCTCATAGTTTGCCTCTCTAAGGCCAGATAAACTTTGTTCTTTTTAAGAGTCTTTTCCTTTCTTTCCTTTTTTTCCTTTTTTTCTTAAAATATTTATTTTAAAATGTATACTATGTGTATGTGTGTGGATATGTGCACGTGAGCACAGGTGCCCTCTCGAGGCTAGAAGTGGGTGAGTGTTGGATCTGGAATTATAGGCAGTTGTGATTTTAATGATGTGGCTCTTAGGAGTCAGATCTCCTGAAAGAGCCTTCAGCACTGTTATCTGCAAATCTCTAGGTCAGAGAGGCTTTTTCTTAATTTGTTCTTATCACTTTGATTGGCATTTAACTCAAACTATTTTTTTTCTGGAATTCATCAATCATTTTTTCTAAACTCTTTCAATGTTTGTTGAGTGGAAAACTACAAAATATGAAGAAGCCAGTTACCCAGGGGTTGGACAAACTGACAGTGAATCTTATCTTGTGAAACTAGTGACTCATATTCCTCTTGCTATCATCTGAGTGTTTTTGTATTTCCAAAATTGGTATGCCTAATCCTAAAACTTAGTGTGATGGTTTGTGACCACTGGGAGATGACAGTCCTGTGACTAGAGTCAAAGACCTTTTAAAAGCAGAACAAAGGGACGCTCTTGCTTCTTCGAGGTGCTGCCATCTTCTCTGAGATGTCCCTTTGCAAGATATCAACTTTTGTCTTGATCATGGCCTTCTCTGCTTACTGAACCCAGTTGACAGTAGTTTCGAGACCTCTTAGTTAATATGAATTAGAAGTCTAACATGGATAGAAGATTTACAAAGCTGTGCTTTGAATGAAAATGATCAGACATATGCAACTTAGTATCAGTGGGGAAAATATGAGTTTTTAACTTCTTGTTTGAGAAATGAGAAGTGGAAAACCAGGATGAAAGTAGAGACCTTTTATAGATAAATTCAGGCATTGGAAGGATTTTTATTCTAGGTTTTTCTGATGTAAATTGGAAGTCTAAGAATATCAATGCTATCCAGTAGCAGAACACAAAGAGCATGAAGGCCACAAATATCGCACAACGTACCCAAGCTAATACAAGGTGCTTTTCAATCCAGGTAGACATGTGGGAGACATAAGAAGAGGGTGTAAGGGAAAAACAGCTGAAGGAAAAACATTGGTCAATATACACTTAGCAGCATGATTCAGAACCAATGAATAAACATGTGCTCACAGGCAGACTTCCTCCCTAGCTATGAAGATAGTACTATTGTACTTCCCCACAAAGCAAGCCAATCCCAGATTCAAATAGACAAAGCCCAGAATTGAATGCCCATAAATTATTCATGTTACTTTCTTGTGTAGTAGCTCAAAAGGATTGCTTTCCTGTATAGTATCCCAAAAGAGTTTGGAAGGCTCATTCATTGGGGCAGGCTTAAGTCTAGAATCTGAGACTTGTAACAACTGTATTCATCCCCTTTCTTCTATCCCAGAGTCAGCTGAGTCTTTCTTGGAGGGTCATTGCTATGGACTGGATTGTGCCCCTACTGTCTGTAAATCCATGTGTTGAGTTCTTGACTGCAGTAACAGAACACGACCATATTCAGAGAAAGGTTCTTTGGAGGAGTAATCAAGTTAAAACACGAGGTCATTCTATAAACTGATGACATGAAAACAAAAACAAAATTATCTGGAGAACAAAGGGGACAAATAGCTGTGTGTGGGGTGCGGATTGAGGGGCATGGGAAAACATGGTTGAAATTTATACATTCATGAAAATGGCCTTATGTAATCCGGTATAAAAATAGTTTACGTTTTAAAACTGAGATCATTCTTGTGGTCTTTAACCCAGTGTGGTTGGAGTACTTAAAAGAAGAGGGTATTTGGAAACCCTCAGGCTTAGATGAAAGATGATGTGAATGTACCAGAGAAAGGCTGCCATGCATAAGGCAAGTAGAGAGAGTTGGAATATAGTTTTCCTTCAAAGATTTCAGCCTTGCCAACACCCTGATCGGTGGAACACAGAACTATGTACCAAAGGCACTACATAACAAAGTGAGAGTGCACCAAAGACATGATATGTCTCTTTCAAATAACTAAAAACATAAACTTATTTTTTTTAAGTTCTTGAAGTGCTCCTTGACTTAGCTATAAGGAAGGAAAGCACTTCTTAATCATCCTTCCCTTTTCCTTTCTGCATGGTTGCATCTGGCCTCAGGATGTAAATACTAGGTAACATTCCAACTATATTTATAGCTGCATCACTTTGTCCACTTTGGCATCATAATCACTTCGTATAATCGGTCAGTTGAAACAAAAACTTTTACATTTTCTGGAGTAAAACCCATTTTAAAGCTGAGCATTCCCTACCTGTATTTCATGGCTAGTTTCTGGTCACAACTCTTTTTAAAGAAAGTAGACCACATCTTTAAAGTGGGCTCATTTCAGGAAGGACATCATACTAGTCTCATGTTAAGCTGGGCATAGAGTGAGGCAGTTTTCATCAAAATTCCAGAAATGCTTAGCTTTGAAAAGAGTAAAAGAGTATTTTTTTTCACAAGCAATTTTGTAATTCATGTTTCTTCTCGACTCTGCTTTTCAAATGTGAAACAACTTCTCTAGGCAAGTTCATTACCATCGGTACATTGAATCACTGCTGGGAAGATGGGGGAATCAATTAGTGCCCAGATCTAAGTAGAAATTAAATGTAGTCCACAAAATGAACACATTTTAGAAACCCTTTAGTGAAAAGACATAAGAAGACAGAGACTTTTTACGTTCAACCAAAGCTGGAGAGATGTACACCCATCATGTGTGTGTTTCCCTTCTCCATCTATCTATCTATCTATCTATCTATCTATCTATCTATCTATCTATCTATCTATCTATCTATCTATCTATCATCTATCTATGTATTTATTTGATCACTTTACATTGAGATCCCTCCCTCCTCTCCTCCCAGTCCCACCCCCACACCTTCCTCCTCCCTTTCTCCTTCCAGAGAAGGGAAAGTCCCCAGTTGGTACAAACCACTCTGGTATCTCAAGTCACTGCAGGACTAAGCACATCCTCTCCCGCTGGGGAAGGACAAGGCATTCCAGCTAGGGCAAAGCGGCCCAGCGGTAGGTGGCAGATTCAGAGACAACCCCTACTCCTATGATGATCAACCTGCTCGTTTGCTACATATGTATAGGGGCTCTAGGTTTTGTCCATGCACCCTCTTTAATTGGTAGTTCAGTCTCTGTGAGCCCTCGGGAGCCCAGGTTAGATTACTTTGTAGGTCTTCTTGTGGTGTTCTAGACCCTAAGAAGTCAAGGAGAACCCAAAGGAAGATGCTTTAATTTCACTGAGAACAGGAAATACAATAGACATCGGAAGTATATAGAGGGAGGAAACTGGATGGGAGATGGGATGAGGAGTAGGAATCAGTGGGCAGAGATAGGAGGGGGGCAGGTGAGAAGACCTGGGAGAACAGAAGTCAGGTGTGGAGGCATCTCTGGGACAGGGGAGGCTCCTGGGAGTCTCTGGGGGTGGCCCTGGCTGAGACTCAAAGCAAAGGGTGTTAAGGAGGATAAAGTCAGCACCTCCTGTAGCCAGGTGGGATCCCAGTGGGAGGAAGGAGTTACCAACCCACACAGAAAATCTTCAACCCAAAATGTGTCTTGTTTACAAGAAGCATAGGGGCAAAGATGGAACAGAGAATGGTAAACTAGTGACTGGCCCCGCTTTGGACCCACCCCACAGGAGAGGGCCGACCACTGTCACTGTTAAAGACTCTCTGCTATGCTTGCAGACAGGAGTCTAGCGCAACTGTCTTCTGAGAGGCTTTCTCGGCAGCGGATGGAGCCAGACGCAGAGACCCAAGGCTAAGCAATGGTTCTGCTGTGGAAGAGTAGGAGGAAGGGACAGAGGGTGTTATTTATTTTCTTTGGCTCAACTGAGAAAAATGTTTAATCACTTGATTTCTCTTCTTTCATGCCTAGTTTAAATAATAGTTATACAATTTTTTTGCTTGTTGGAATGAAGTCTGTGCAAATTTAAGGAATATGATCTGATTTGATGCACATATAGAGTTTGAGCTTTTAAAACCAGAGTAAACAAATCTCTACCCCTAATCATTCATTTCTTTGTAGCAAAAGAATTTAAAGTCTATAATTTTATTTTTAAAAAGTATACAGTATTAGTTACCTACCATTAGTACATAACTATCATTAGTTACCATTATTAATACTGGTATTAATATTATTTTTAGTTTTGCCAATTTCTCCTAAAGTTCACATACCCACACATATCCCCTGTTCCACATTTGACTCTGACCATTTTTCCGTACCTATTTTAAAAAATATCTAAACTAACAGTGGCAATGGTCACCTCCCCTTGCCTAATAATACATGAGAATTTATTTCTTCTATCTCATCATGATTTGGTGGCCACTGGCCAACATTTGCTCATTCATGTCTCTAGCTTCTCACTCCTCTACTAGTCATTCATCTATTCTCAATGACTACGATGTAAACAGTTAGACTTTGTGCACAGGACACATCGCATGGTACTTGCTTTCTTTTCCCCACAATTTCATTTCATACAGCAACATTTAGTTGCATCCATATTGTTGTAAATGATGTGTATCATTTTATTCCTTTCCTAATGAGGGGATAATGTTCTATTGTGCAAATGTATTTTATTTTCAAAAGACAGTTTTTTTTAAGAGAGGCTTTACACATTTACCTTCTTTCATCTTTGAGATTTTTTTACACTTGTGTATTGTATTTAAATTATTGCCTACTCTCCCTACATGCTTCAACATTCATGACTTTTTGTTCTTTTATTATTATTGCTACCCCAGAAAGCTTTTTGAAACATGCTTTCCACTGTGGACATTGGTGTAACTTCTTTTCCATGTGTTGCAATGGCATGTGCTATCTTCTTGGTTTATAGCAATAATGCCAGAAAGATGTTACGCTTCCTAATTCAGACTATTCAACAGAGCATCGTGTATGTGATGCTGCATTAACAGCAGAAATGCTGCTCTCACCATTCTGAGGACTGGAAACCTGAGATTAGTGAAGACCTTTTGGATCCCATATTAAGTTTCATGTTCTGGCCTCTCATAGCAGCTGAGTTGCTGAGGAGGGGTCGGCAGTTGGTGGTTACTGTCTTAGGTACAGTACCTGTTAGGTTGCCCATATCCCATTGATAATGGCACCACTAGGTAGCACTAAATTATTTTAGCTGGTTTGTTTTGGTTGCTTGGTTGATTGGCTGATGGCTCTATTTCTCCTTTTCTTCTTCTTTTTCTTTTCTTGATTTAGAGCACATTAAGTTTGAAGAAAGATATGTTGGGAGGATCTTGGAGGATCTTGGAGCTGGATGTGCATACCAGATATGGCCAGGTTACACTGTATACAGTTATGAATTCCTGAAAGAAAACATTTCATTCACTAGGTGAAAAGCACATTTATGGACTCAAGTCAAAGCATATAGGCTTTACGTTAACTAATTGGCCAATTCACTCCTTTGCTCTGTTTAATATGACTCAAAACAGAAATTCTGGTTTAAAATCAGCATTCTCCTATCTTTGTTTGTTTTCATGAGATTGGTGATTGAAACCATGGTATCGCACAACTTATCCAAGCATCCCATCACACGCCCCAGTCATCTGCTTATATCTTATCTGCAGAGAGTAGATCCTTCTGATTTGTGTACTTCTAGTAATATTATTGTCATTTGCCGGCTGCAACTTAATGTAAAAATCACAGCCTTTAACCCTCAAATGCTAATTTTATATTTTATCTATGTATTTTCTAACTAACCCCAAGATTTAGTATTGATTTGCATGATCTTGATGAGGTTAAAACATGTACCATCCCAGCACATGAAATCTGCCTTAGCAGAATGAAGTAGTCCGCCCTTTAATCCAGCGGCTCTCAATCTTCCTAATGTTGCAACCCTTTAATACAGTTTCTCAGGTGGTAGTGCTCCTAACTATAAAATTACTTTCATTGCTACTTTATAACTATAGTTTTGCTATTGCTGTGGATCCGATGAACTTAGGCCACTCCTGTGACAGGGTCATTCGAGCCTCAGGTTGAGACCTGTTGCTCAGTTCTCACTTCATCAGACATCATCCCCTCAACATATGGGTGTTATTTTTGACAATTTTTTAGTTATTCTGAGTCTACATTTTGACAGCAGAAATAATGGCTTTAATGATACTCATTTTCCTGGTTAAAAAAACCTGAATGCAATATTTTCCTGTATAAGAGGGAATTGATATTTGTCATCATTAATATTATTTTGACGGTTCTGATCATCGATCATCTTTGATGACAGACTTAATTCTTTGGCACAGATTCTCTCATCAACTGTTGAGAAATCCCCCATGGGAAGCTTCAGTTTAGCTGCTGATGAGTGCACTGCTTTCTTGTATTCATCCTTTCTCAGCATAACCTGCATGCAGCCTGTGTGGACATTGGTTCTTAATGTAAGTAATGATGAAAATGATTTGCCCATTTGTATGTCCTACACATTTTTAAAGAAAGAGTTTGCCTTTTTAAAGTGATGATAAAGGCAGCGAGGTCAGCTAAAAGACTTTTGATGCCTGCGGTTTTACAAGCTACTTAAATTTAACACAATGTCAATTCCAAGTCCTGTCTTTCCAATGATGAACTGAAATAATAAAGGGGACGGAAAGAAAAATGGCTGGTGGTGGTCAAGCTCCATGAAATAGTGCACTGCTTCCTGAAGACCTTGGCTCCCAGTGAAAACAAAATTCTGGAGGCCTCCTGGAGACATGGTGGCTCACTGACTGTATCCCCTCTCTCTGCTTGAACTGCTTATGAAGAAAATCTACATCGCTGTGCTGTTGGCTCAGGTTCGCAGTTTCATACGTCTCCTGTAAGACGGAAAATGTTATATGTGATGCAGTCTAGAATAACTTTAAATAGCTGAAGGCATTGCAATGGTGTCACTTGAGTTTGCTTGTCAACCACCATGTTTCTCTGTAGTCTTCTCCTAGCTCAAGGGAAAGGTTTAATGTCAACAGGATGGCTTATTAGGTAGAAAGAAGATCTGTGTATTGTACATTGCAGAGTAAATCTGGTTTTCAGAGAGAGAGAAATGAACTAAGAAGATGAAAACATGCTTTTTATCAAAGGCTCTACCGAGAAAAGCTGATTCTGAAACAGGTCTAGAGCTGGGTGGGAAACTGCATATCATACTTTGGGTCTGTACCATATCGTCAGCACTAAAACATTATTGTAAGCATGTATGTATTGACGTATAATGCCTGTATGATGTTCATGTTAATTCATACTCCATGAATAAGTTAATTTGATGTTCAACATCATTTTAGCCCACACTGAAGGGAAAAAAGAAAAAAAGAATAAAACAACAAACTTATTTGAAAGATAAAGTTGGGTTGCTGTCAAACTCTGAATGGGTCTGAGTGTGCTCGAAGCACAGGGCATTTTCTGAGGATTAATAACCAGCAAGAAGGAGTTGATGGTCCTTGGCTAAAATTCGGGTCATTAACTCTAGCCAGTCATTAATTGCCTGGAAATGTCCTGGGCTGAGGTCATTATTGCTATTATAAACTGAGTTAATGCCTTGTGCTTTAGCCAATAATATTATCTGAATTATCTTTATTCTTTGCTCAATTCATAATTATAAAAATATACCTCAGGAAACCAGACCAGATGATAGATTAATCACATGCAAAATTAAATTTTCAAATGAAATGCTTTGACTCGTACAGCTAATCTAAGTTCGAGAGAGAAGTTGTTTTGTGGTGTTGACTTTTATCAAAGTTGGTTTGCTATTCTGAACCTCTGGATGAATCCCTCAAATTCATTTTCTACTGCTACTTGAAATTTGGTATCTTGGAATGAATGTGATGTTCAGTTCACTGCATTTTGATTCGTGTATCTAGAGGCTGTAGTATTTTAGAATCTTATTTATTTATTTTTATTAATTACAGTTATTCACTTTGTATCCCAGCTGTAGCCCCCTCTCTCATTCCCTCTCACCTTCATCTCCTCCATGCCCCTCTCCAAGTCCACTGATAGGGGAGGTCCTCCTCCCCTTCCCTTTGACCCTAGCCTATCAGATCTCATCAGGACGGGCTGCATTGTCTTCCTCTGTGGCCTGGTAAGGCTGCTCCCCCCTCAGGGGGAGTATTTTAGTATCTTGACATGAGAAGTTACAATGGGTGGAGCAGGAGACAACAAAGAAGAATCAAGATGCAAGAAGAAATCACATGTAGGTTGCTTGATTTTATGATGCTTTTAACAGTACAGCAGTTATTTCACATTTATTGTTTAAGAATAATATTAATTTTGAGAATTTCATACAATGTATTTTGCTCATATTTAACCTTAACCCTTCACTCTTCCTGACCCACCCGCTTCTTCCCCCATTCCCTACCAATTTTGTATTCTCTTTTGTTGTTGTTTGTTTATTACTTCACTGAGTCCAATTTGTTTTGGTCAAACCCTTAAGAGTTTCAGGCCATCTGCTGGAGCAAGATGAAGCTACCTGGGGCCACACCCTTAAAAAATACTGACCTCTTCCCCACCATAAACTACCAATTGTCAATAGCTCCTCAACGAAGGAGCTAAGTCTCTCTGTGCTAGAGTGTTGACTGGCTTGATTTTGTACAGGCCTGGTTCAAGGTAAAGCTACTGTGAGTTCACGTGTGTGGTGATGCTTTCAGGTCCAGAAGATGCTGTTTAACTCCCAGTCATCACCTGTATGTGGCTCCTGTGATCCTTCTCCCCGCCTCTGCAGTCGTCATTGGCCTTTGGGATAGAATGGCTACAAGTGTCCCATTTATGACTGATCACCCACTCACTTATTTTTTTGTGCTTTGATCAGTTGTGTCTGTGTTAACCACCACTCACTGTCCCAAAAGACTTCTCTGATGAATTCTGACAGCTTCATTAATCTTTGTGAATACAGGTCAAAAATCAGAGAGCAGTATGCGACCATGTCCTTTTAGTTGTTTACTAGTAGTAGACTCGTCTCTGGGGCCTGTGAATTCCCCAACCATGGGCTCTTGACCAGATTTAGAGTGCAGGTCTGTATTTTCTCTTGTGGAGTAGGCCTAAAACCCAATCAAAAAGTGATTGTTACTCTCATATTATTGTACCCATTGTTATCAAAGACAGGTGTAATTATTCTATCTTATATATGAGAACACTGAAGTCTGAAAGTGAGTGATTTACCTTGCATGGCATTGCTACAGATTGCTTACTTGCCCTCAACACAAGGTTATTCTCCAGTGTTAGTCCACACAGAACTCACTACCCTATGTCAGTATGGAATGTTCTTTTAAATTTTCATAGAAAAAAACCTGTGTATTATTAATGATTATTCAGATGACTTAAATCACCATATTTCAAAGTGTTTCTAAGCCTGGAGCTTTTTAGGGAAAGCGTACGATTATCAAACAATAGAGCCTCTTGATGCTTTGTAAGGGAGAGCACCAATTTGCTGCTGTGAGCTTTTCAGGGTCAGTGTGATTATTTGATTTCTTTGTAAGGATGCATATTAATTTATAATCCAATTAGATATATTTTGTAACTGCTTGATGATTTTGTACTTTTGTATTCTGGGCTCTATGTAGAGGTCCTTTTACTAAAATACATAAAGGTGCTGTGGGTAGCCAGTTTTATTAATACACTGTCACAAGAGAAAAGATGAAGAAAATTTGAAAAAATTCTTTGAATCATAGTTTAAAAATAAAGCAAGAGATCCTTTAGTATTCATAGATTGATCTGAGGAGAGACTAGGGCAAGATATCAGAAGAGTAAGTCATTGCTTTTGATTTGATTAATTTCATATGGAGACAGTTAGTGTGAACTAGATGATACTATGAGTGCGTAGGTGTTATACAACTCATGAAGATTTATGTTACAATCATAAGCATGTGGAAGTGATTGCTCTTCGTCTTACATACCTGATGGAACTGACTCTTACTCAACAGTTCTCCTTTTGCCCAGTCTCTGCTCTTCATTGCTCCTATAACCTCACGATGGACATCAGCTTAGAAACAATAGTTTTTTGGTTTTTTTTTTTTTTTTACTCAAGAGATAAATAGTGACTGTACAGGGAAATTTTACATCCCAAGAACCCACTCTTGGTAAGCTTACTGTCAGCTAGTCACAGCAGAAATGCCTTCCCTGCCAGACTCCCTTCGTTCACTTTGCATACTTTGTAAACTTTGTATACTTCGCAGGAGAGTGTCCGCGCCCCTGCTGAGCAGCTCCAGCAGCCAGGCTGGGCAGCTTCAAGTTTTGCCTCTCAGCTCCCCCTGCATCTTTCCCTGGGCACTCCCACTTCAGCTCTTCTGCTCCTCTGGGTGCCAGAGACTATGGTTCCTGAAAAGGGGTGCTCGGATCTTCAGGCTGTGGTGCTGGCCTCTACACCTCTGGACAGCAACACCTCAGCACTCCAGAGTGGTTAAAGTTAAATCACCGCAGCCCTGGGACCTGAGTTCAGATGCCTGGGGAAACTGAGAGACAGCAGCCACCCCTGAGGACTCAGTCAAGGCTGCTGCTGACAGGGCGCTCCCAGGGCGCTCTGTTTAACTAGAGCTAGTCTGTGAGATCCGGTGGTGCAGTCTTTGAGGCAACAATGTATAAGCCAGCCATTCCTCCAAGTCAGAGAGCTTTAATGCTTCTGATACTGCCTGCCAACCAGAGATTAGAACTAGAAATCTGACGCCTTAGTATCAGTTCATAGTTTAGTCAAAAGTTGTTCAAGTCTGTGTAAACTCCTTAGGGTTTGAGTTAATAGGCCACTCCCCCCCCCCCTTTCAAACTGTCAAACTGGTAGTTCCAGTATGACACAACAACTAGCTCCAGCCCCTCAGTGGGACCCCTCCCAGATTTATGCTAATTCCTATTTTCATTATCGTATTAGCTAAGTTTTTTATTTGATCTTGGATTCAAGGGGCATCATATGAACTTGGATAGAGGATTGTGTCACTATGAACTTTGATGGCCCCACTTCCTCAAAGTTCGCTTTTCCAATAGGCAAGGATGTCGGTATCTTGAAAAAGCATTCAAGTTACCTGTTTTAGCTATATGCTCCCCTGTAAGACAGTGTCCAGATGAATTAAGACTCAGTTATGGAAAGAGAAACCTATAATTTCAGGGTATAGATGTTCTACAGAACATTTAAAACCTTAGTCTCATTTACAAACTAAATCTCTTAAACTACATGCACACACACATAAATATTCTCTCATCATGAAGACATTTGGCACTCTCGAGCTCACTTATTCTAAGAGACAAATTAAATACTGCTTTTTAAAAATTTGTCGTGTTATGCACCTGTGATACAGTCACTCAATTAAGTGGTAGCAAAAAGATTACAAGTTGAAGGCTAAACACAAAATAATAAAATATTAAAGCTAGGGTATGAAAATGAGAGGTAATAGACAAACAGTATTTACCTTTTAAGGCCCAAGTTATATTAGTCTAATTGTTTTCTAGAATTTGAAGATCACCTTTGGTTACATAGTGAGTTGAAACAAGCTTGGGCTATAGAAGTTCTAATCAAAATAAAACAAGGCAAAATAACATAAAACACGGTAAGGACAATAACAGAAATCCATGAGTGGAGGTGGTGGTGGTGGTTTTCAAGTAGAGGACAGTAATTCCAAAAGGAAATTTAAAGATTTTAAAAGAAATGCAAGTCATTGGTTAAAAGTAGATCAGTAAATCTAAGCAGTTATTGAGCCAATAAACCATTGATTTATGGAATCTATGACCCACTAACCTTCCCCTTCAACAGAGCCTGGGTAGCAGGCCTGGCAAATTTCAAAATGTCTGCTGCATTTCACAGCTGAGCCACATGGCTTCTTTCCAGAGCTGAAGTTCAACTTCTTTACTTTGAGTGTTGGCTGTTTATGCTGGGGAAAGGGGTTGAAGCAATGGGCAGATAGCAATGGGGGGTTCTGAAGTTCCCTTTGATGTCTTGTTCCCTCCTTTCTGTACTTTGAGTCATCTCTTTAGCTCCCGCGACACACCTCTTGCCCTCTGGTGTATGGATGGTTGATGCCTTTGGAAGAAGATTTTATCCCTTAGGTTTCCCCATGCTTTCCATATCCCTGCTAGCTTTGGTGAGTGCTAATTTCTCCCAGTTCCCCTTCTTTGCCCAACTTTATGTTGCATTTCCATAATTCTTTAAAAGTGCTAATACCGATGAGGCAGGCCACAGCTGTGAAGCTTTTCTCTTCTGACTGATTGCTGACTGTTGGCTCCAGTACTTTGTACTTCTCAGTTCACGAACAGATTTCAGAACCAACACTTTTTCCCTAGCTCTGTTTACTAGTCTGAATTGTTTAGTTTGCTCCAGTTTGATGGTGAGAAAATAAAGTTTATTTTTATAATAGAAAAGACAGGCCATCCTTGAATAGGGGAGTAGCATAATGGTGGCAGCAGCCCTGAAGGTGGATTTCATTGTAGTTTTATTCCACTGTTATATCTGAGAATGTTCCTTTGCAGGGCCATAGAAAAACGGCATTGCTTGCTCTGTATGACCGTCACTGAGAAAGGAACTCTATCAAGAATGTATTTCTGTGAAATTAAAAAAAAATGATTTGAGCACATTGTAAAAAGATGTGAACAGAGTGTTACGTGCGTATATTTGTCTGATCATTTAGGAGTTTTTAAGTATCTCATACCATGCATATAATGAAGGAATAAACATGTTGTTTGATGCCAGATAAAACGGGAGGACGAAGGTTAGGATTAGAAAATTGAAAAGGAGAGTTTCTGTAGATGATAAAAGACTGTCATTAGATGAAAGTTATATGTAACGAAGGTAATGGCCTTGGTACTGGGTACCTGCAGAAGATTTTTACCAAATCCCCAACAAGTCTTCTGTAATGGCTGAATTATATTTTCTGTCTCGTAAAGGATGAAATAAGGACTTGAAAAATAGAGCATCATTCATTAAATTTTGGATTATAACAAAATAACAATTTGACTTTGTTTAAGTTCTTCTACTCTGATTATGTTGGTATTATAATTAGGTATGTAGCATCTCTTATGAATAGAATTTTTGTAATTTTCCCCTAGGTTTGACAGCAAAGCAATAAAGGACAAAGTGTAGTTGTTTCCACATCAAAAACCTTCAGTGTTTTGGTCTCCAGATGAGGGCTTCTATTGTTCCAAGCCTCCTGTCCTAAGCATTTTTACAGTTAGTGGCCTTTCCTCATCTCCTCCCTGCCCCTCTCTAAGTCCACTGATAGGGGAGGTCCTCCTCCCCTTCCATCTGACCCTAGTTTATCAGGTCTCATCAGGACTGGCTGCATTGTCCTCCTCTGTGGCCTGACAAGGCTGCTAGCAGGGGTTCTAGTTATCTCCATGAATGGTCCGTGGATGGAGAATCAGTCTCAGAAAAGACCCCTGTGCCCAGATATATTTGGTCCTTTTGGAGCTCCTGACCTCTCCATGTATTACTAACTCTCCCTTCTTTCATTTGATTCCCTGCACTCTGCCCAAAGTTTATTTATGAGTCTCAGCATCTGCTTTGATACACTGCTAGGTAGAGTCTTTCAGAGGCCCTCTATGGTAGGCTCCTGTCCTGTTTCTTGTTTTCTCCTTCTTCCAATGTCCATCTCATTTGTCTTTCTGAGTGAGGATTAGTCATCTTACCCTGGGTCCTCCTTCTTGTTTAACATCTTTAGGTGTTCAGATTTTAGTATGTTTATCCTATATTATATGTCTAATATCCACTTATAAGTGAGTATATACCATGTGTGTCTTTCTGCTTCTGGGATATTAAGTACACCATAGAAACAAAACTGTAGTTCAGTTATTCTATATGTATGAAATATGTATGAATTTATATAATTACAATGTCTATTTCATTTGGCAAAATGTCAAAAACAATGGAGTCAAAGTTTAATTATGTGTGTGCCACTATCAATTCCAAAGGATTTTTAATTTCATAATCTCCACTTAAGAAAAAAAAGTTTTATTATACTATCATCCATTATGATTGTTATTTGAAATATCATCAAAGCCATATAATTTTATAGTGAAATGTATAACAGCTTTTAGAGCATATGAGTGTTCAACTGAAAAAAAATACACTTAAAAAGAATATTACAAAAAAGAGAGATGGTTCATGTCTGTAATCCTAACATTTGCAGACAGTAGGGACTGGGACAGAAGGGTTACCTAAGTTCAGGGCCAGGTTGTACTACAAAGTAATTTCCAAGGTATTCCAGCGAGAATGTGAGAGCCTATTTCAAAAGATGAAAAATAAAACAAACAAGCTAACTAACTAACTAGCTAAAACAATGGGCACCTTACTGTAATTAAAAAAAATGGTTGAATAGGGTAGTTATTTAAAACTGGTTATCTTTCAGAGACTTTTGATGAAATTGGTACAAACTTGTTGCATTCAGTTATTTTTCAACTTTTATTTCAGTTAATGGAGCCAATACATTCAACACAAATTAAATTAACAATACATTAACCTAAACTGTAATAACAACATCACATTTATTTATATATGCATAAGAAAATCTGAAATTGAAATTAATTTAAAACAGTGCTCTGAACTAAATGAGTAGTCATACTTCATAGAGTGAGAGGCAGGTCCTTTTTTGCCAGATATACTGCCTTTGTCTTAAGATGTATAAGTTTATTGGTCAATAGGACTTGTATCTTTTAAGTTAGATACTGATAATTTTTTAGAAAATTTGTGATTTTTAATTCCACAATAGCTAAGCAGAATAAGGCTTATACAGTAGATGATAAAAATAGAAAAATTTCTTTCTTATTATCAACTGTTTTAAAAAGTGAAAATTCACTATTTTTTTATTAAACATGCACTTTTTTCTCATTGCTATATAAAGGTTTATTGCTAAATAAAAATATATTACTAAGTAATAAAAAATAAATGTTCCTGTTCCCTCTCTTCCACTGCTTACTATAGAGGGTCTTCTGAAAAGCTCCACCCAACAGAGGATTGAAACAGATGCTGAGACTCACAGCCAAACTTTGGGCAGAGTGCAGGGAGTCTTATGGAAGAAGGGGGAGATAGAAAGACTTGGAGGGGACAGGAGCTCCACAAGGAGAGCAACAGAGCCAAAAAATCTGGCCCCAGGGGTTCCTGCAGAGACTGATGCACCAATCAAGTACCATGCAGGAGAGGCCCTAGACCCCCTGCTCAGATGTGGCCCATAGGCAGCTGTCTCCATGTGGGTTCCCAAGTAAGAGTAGCAGGGGCAGTCTTTGGCATGAACTCGGAGCCTGCTCTTTGATCACTTGCCCCTGGTGATGTGGCCTTGCCAGGTCACACAGAAAGAGGATCCAGGCAGTCTGGATGAGACTTGATAACCTAGGGGCAGATGGCTGGGAGGAGGACCTCCCCCTTTCGGTGGACTAGGGGAAGGGGGATGAGGAAAAGAGAGGGAGCGTAGGACTGGGAGGAGTTGAGGGAGGGGGCTGCAATAGGGATATACAATGAATAAATTGTAAAAACTAATAAAAAATAAACTCATGGATGATGTACATTATGTGATAAATGACAAAGCTGTGTTCTTGAGAGCCACTGGATATTCTGTATACTCTGTAAGAGTTGCCTAACCTTTTACTTAAAGCATAGTATTTGTATTACCTGATCTAAAATTTCTCATGTGTCTCAAAGTTCTTGCCCTCTTAGAGCTGGTTTGGGATGCATATCTCCAAGCATGACGTAGCGACTAAAAGAAACTATTTGGCAGGAACCTGGGGACATTTGCTAGTGACATTTTACCAACAAGTTTCCCTGGCATGAAGAGGTTCATTGTGTTGGGAAAAGATGCAGTACTGAGAAGTCAGACTGGACTGGAGTAAGCCTAAAGTCTGACAATTACAGACTGCCTAAAAGCTGAAAGCGAACAAGCAAAACCAAACAACAAAATAAAACGAAATCCCAACCTAAATTCCAGACGAAAAACAAAACAACAACAACAACAACAAACAACTTTCTACTTCTTTCACACCACTAGAGAGAAAACAGAACCATGTAGATGGCACGTACTTAGAAAAGAGAAGTCACATGGCCCAGTAAATTGAGAACTTAGGATTTTAAATATAAAAGATGTAGAAGACATAAAAGGAAATATGCCGTTATCTCATTAAGCTTGAAGTGAAGAAAAGTTCACGAGAACACAATGTTTGAAATAAAAAAAAGTCCCAAATTATATTTTAACAAAATTAAGATTTCCGTTCATCAAAGCATCATGAAAGGGAAGGAAGGACAAAGGATACACAATAAAGTTCACGCATGACCGGGGTCCTGGAGTGGATCATCCCAGCCTTTCAAATAAGACAAAACAACCCTCATACCCTCCCCAAAAGAAATTAGAAAAGTTTTTGTGATGTACATATATAAAAATGCACTTTTCTTTTCTTCAGAATATGCAAATAACCCACACATTTAAATAAAATTTCAAAGGCTATTGGAGAGGAAGGAGAACAATATATTTGCATGACTAGGATCCAGTAACAATCTAAATGAAAACTGGAGTAATATGAAAAACTGGAGTAATATACGTGAAGAAATGTAACTTGCTCTGGAACATTCAGCTTCTTGTGCAAAGTGGGATAGAACATGCTCGGGGTATGTGTGGTATCAGGAAGGTAAAAGGAAATCTAGGCTTTGTGGCATGGAGTGGGCCAAGTCTAGTAGCAACCAATAATAACTGTAGGCTATTAGTAGGTGACTATACACCTACACTGAAATAGTCCTGCTGGCCATGTGTCCACTATTAATGGTCACCATGTAGTCTGTCCAGAAAGGGAAGATGATTTTCACCAATTTGTACAAAATTGCTCCGCAAACTGTGTGAATGACCTCGATGGAGTGAATAAATGTGGATTCAGAAAGCGGTGCCCTTAAATACAGGGAGAGCAGGACCTCTACACCAGCCTCTCAGATTTGCTGCAAACTTAGACTGCCTCGAAAAACAGTCTTTTTCTCTTAGGTGTACAAGAACAAGAGCCAAAGAAGTGTGTGGCCACATGATGTCCAGGAAGGGGGAACATGAAGACATTCCTGCTTTGTACTCAATGACTGTGAGTAAGGCTAAACAGGCTGAAACGTTATAAGACAATGCTGTGCATAATGAAGTATTGTAAAAAGATATTAAGGCAGGTGAAGTTCAAAACCAATTGTTTGTTTGGGATGGGCTTTTGTCGTTTAGTCTAGCTTGGCCTTAGAGTAGCAATGCCTCTGCTGTAGCCTCCTGAGCGTTGGGATTAAAAATACACTTTATAAAATTGTCACTGTGCCCTTGATTTAACAAAAGAGTCACAATTTAGGAACTAGTAACCTTGCTGATTGTATTAAGTGTTGATTGTAATGACATTGAGAAATCTTGTCTAGACCAACACTTCACTTTCAGTGTTAAGTACTTCAAATCACATAAAATATAAATCAACAGTTTTTTTCTAATGTCAAATGTCCATCATAGTAAAAACAATTCTAGAATATTCTAATGGTATCGTGATAAAATATAAGATACTCAGGTAAGTATGTCCTGTGTTGGTAAACATTCAAACAAAATATCTGATCTGTAAGTGTTTCTTCAAAAGGCCCAGGGTGGTCCTCCTTGAAAGGTCATTGGCTCATAAGGACTTTGACCTCATCACTAGCAGGTGAATGATGTGATGGCGTTACTGAGACACCAGGGAAACTTTCAGAAATGCTCCACTGCTGGGAGAAGCTGGTTTCCCAGAACTTGCCCTGGAAAACTGTACCTTGTCCTGTGCCCCTTTGTCTTTCTGCCTTTCCCTCCTGCCTTCAGGGAGACACTCTCTTCTACCTCATGCTTCCTGTTGAGATATTTTATTTTACTCTGTAGCAATCCCAAAGCAACGACACCCAGTGACCATGGATTGTAACCCGTGGAACTGTGAGCCACTGCAAATCATTCCTCTCTAAGTTGTTCTCTCAAGATTTGACACAGTGACTACAAAAGCTTGCGGTGACAATACATATTCTTAAAATTTGTATAGACAAACAAAAAGGGAATAACTAATGATGTACCTATAGCAGGATTCCAAATTCCAGATGCCCAGCTAACACATACTTTGTTTCTTTTCATATGGCCTATGCAACATATGTGCATATATAATACATATAACATTCACATATAATCAAGCAAATAAAATATTACTTACACATAAATTTTATGTTTAAGTAGATGCTTGTAATTTTAATCTCTGAAGCTGTTTTAGTGCTGCAGTTCAATGACTGTATATTCCAGAGAGATTAAAGAGTCACTTTTTTGCATGAAGTAGTTGGACTATATTGCAAAACAATTTTAATATAGGGTTATGAAAGGGAATTATTGGAGAGAAAGACAATTGATAACAGCAAAGGACCGCATACACACAAGGCATGGATGTGGGCTTCTCAAAGGTGCAGTCACGCTAAGACCTTATTTTCTAACTTACCTAAACCTCCCTTTCCTGCTGCTAAGATTCTGCCTTTTCCCCTCATCCACTGCATTGGTATGTCTCCAGATGCATGCTTGTTTGTATACACACGTGCACGTGCGCGCGTGCACACACACACACGAGAAAGAGAAAGAGAGAGAGAAACATGTACAATCAAATTTAATGTTTTATTTTCAATAAACAGTTCATAGAACAGTGTATATTAACCTACTCCATGTGTTTGAAAATAAGGAATATGGGCCTCCTGAATGAATGTTTGCTTATTAATTTCTTCTTGCCTAATCAATTAGCTACTTATTTTTTGTGGAAATAGCTGATAAAATGTTCTGACTTTTCATTATACTTGCTGTGTTCACACCCATCACATTAGGATTCTCCATCATCATTTCGTCCTTGACTGTGGTGCAGATTTCAGGTGTCCAAGCCCAAATCATCACCTGGGCAAGTAAACAATGCCCTATTGTTTCTCTTCAAAAATGTCTGCAGGCAATGACAGAGATACCTGTCCACTAGTACCCGAGATAGGAGGCTTTAAAAATTAAACAAAAATTCCAGAGAGATCGAACAAAGAGTCATTTGAAAAGAAAGCAAGAGTATATTTTCTTGGAAGGAGAATTAATGAGACTCTCTTGGCAGGTGGAATTTGTACTTAAATGGCAGATACACAATTACTTCTGTCCCTCTGTGTTTTGCTCATCTTTCAACTGTAAATGCCTAATTTTGCATGAGTATTTGTCAGCACTTCAGTTATTTTTATTATATACAAGTGGATATTTGTGCTTCTGTAAGTTTGTTAGGGTGACAAGAAACTTAAAATGAAGCATTTTATTTTGATTTGTATCCATAAGTTATCACTGTTTGTTTCTGTTACTTACCTAGTATTGGTTTTGTTATTGTTATTTGTGAGGAGTAGAGTTTGAGGCAGTATTTCGCTCTGTAACCCAAGCTAGTTTCATTCTGTAGCTCAGGCTGGCCTTAAGTTCACAGTGGTTTTCCTGCATTGCCTCTTGAGTACTGGAATTACAAGCAAGCCTCACACCAGGATCTCTTCTCTATTATTACAAGCTTCTGAATTTGAAGAAGACAGACAAGTTCTGCTGGAGTTTCTTCCTCTTTGAAAGGTACCTGGTGGTTCCCTATTTGAGTTCAAAGCATGGCCCTCCACCATTCTCTTACAGAGGAGCTGAACAGAGCATCACTGAGACCAAAGGCAAATTACTGGTCTATGTAGGCCAGCCTTCATAATCCCTGGGACCCTAATGTGCTGCAGGATGAGGGACAGCCTACTCCCTCCTTCTTGGATATGTTCTTAGGAAGTATTTTCAAGTTGATTGCTGTGTGCAAAGTCATTCTTCTCTGAATGGAGAAATTTCAACAGATAAGGAACTTCCCAAACAGTCATGCAAGCCAAGAAGACTTGTTTCTTTTCTCCAATACTTTTACAGCAGATAGACCTAGAATTTTGCCTAGCCATTATTTTCAATTGGTATCAATTGCTAATGTTAGTTACCTAAATAATTAAAATCTAAACGTGTGCTTCCAATGGCTCCTATGTCATGAAGAGCAGACAAATCATTTGGTAATTTTCAATGTCTTCTTTTAATATTACAATTATATTGCGTGTAATAGCAATAGAAAATAAACTTAGGATTCATTTACCAGTGGGAAAGTTCAGAGTAATATGGCTTATATATTTTTATCATAGCATTTAATTGTATATTAAAATGCATTACCTCTGACAGAAACAAAGTGCACTCTGAGGAATAAACACACCAGTCACTTTTAGTTCTCTTAAACCATACAAAATTAGCATTTATAATTTGCTTCATGTCTCAGATAACAGCAGATTAGCTGTTCCTTGAATGGTTGGCTTCTTTGCCTGGACTCAAGGATTTATATTGGCTCATTGTGTACAAAGTTGCAGCCCATGGCAGCGGAGAAAGCAAGGTGGTTGGAAGCATGAGGTGACTGGTCATATTGCATCCATTGTCAAGTTCAGAGTGATGAGTCCTGGTATTCATCAGGCCTTTCTCCCTCTCCCTTTGTTCAGTCTGAGCTCCTAGCCCATGGGAGCTTATTACTGGTGTCTAAGGTAGGGGTGTCTAAGGTAGATCTTCCCGCCTCATTTAAATTGTCTTGAAATGTCCTCACAGATACATATAGGAGTGTCAGCTGTATGCTTCTAAATCCAGTCAAGCTCACAATTGAAATGAATCATCACAGAAATAATCAGATATGAAAATGTACACTTACTTAAAATGCTTAAATGATATTTCCTGGCTGGACCTGTTGACTAAATGAACAAATAACTGAACTCTGCCCTGAACGCACATTCTATGGCAACATCCTTAGACATTAGGGCATAGAAGAATGCATTATCTAGGAGTGATTAGTGAATAGTTTGCCTATTGGTTTGGGGGCATCTGTGACAGAACAGAGATGATTGGTTATGATATAGGCATTTTCAGTTCAGTGGTTTATCCATGGAGCCCACTAAACAGGTTTCCCCCAAAGAAGATACTTTATTTCTAACTCGGTAAGAGTCTGAAGACACACATATACGTTTTCAGCACAAATAAAACATTGCTGTAATTCCTAGAAGTAATTTGCTAACTCTTAGGCAATAAGGAACCCCTTCACAAGTAATAGCCTTGCAAAATCGTAGTCAAGGCATGCTTGGGGTATGTTCAGGGAGAAATTGTTTCATGAACTTGACACCTACACAGAAACTAGCTCTCCAGTTGTTGGTAATTAAGAAAACAAAGTTCATTTTCAAGTTGAAAAGGTTTATGCTTTTGCTCATAATGGTTATTTTCATAGAGCTGCGTTATATAAGTGGCTATCACCTTGGTAGAAGTGGATGTGATGGACAATTGGGAGGTTCACTAAATGACTCTAAGCTCAATCAGAATAAAACTCAAGTTAAAATAATTACCTTGGAATCTCCTCCATCAAGTGAACTGAAAATTGCTCCAGCCCTTTCAAGAACTGGAAGAGAAATGATCGAATTCTATAGATGACTTCATTTATGGTAGGTAGAGGATACCTTCAGTCACAGAAACACCAAGTTTGTTATTATGGCGTAATATTTTTGAAAGAGAAGAAGCATTCTTAAGTGAAATTATTTTTACTCTATCTGCAGATTAAAAAGAAAGGTCATGATATTCAGATTCTCATTAGCAATTTAATAAGATTAATTTAGAGCTATTTTAAAACAGAATTTCTGTTATTACATTCCTTATCACCTTCAAGTCAGCATGACTCACCGTATTTCCTATAAGCTTTAATATTCTATGAGATTTTAAAATCAGAATTACCGTTTACTTCTACGCTAATAAGTAAATGCCAATAGTTCAAGACCATATTACAAAACTCTCCAGAATTGTGTTTTCTCCTTCTTCTTCTTCTATTTAAAGATCCCTGCAGCAAGAATTTGGGGTTTAAAAAAACCCAGTTATGTTATGTGAATATTTTTTGTTTTAATCCCAGAATTGGGATTTGGGGATGCTTTGCTAGCTATGACTTGTCTCGTGCTCTAGGAAGGGTGTAATTATTGTCCTTTTGGAATTCTGGGGAAGGGGGGAACTGTGGAGACCGTTGCTGTCCCTTCTGCTGCTGGTTCCTGCTGCTGCTGGTTCCTGCTGCTGCTGGTTCCTGCTGCTACTTTTGTTGTAGCTAAATTGTGGATTGCTGGATTGCTGGTTGCTGAATTTCTGATTTCTAGTTGGAAATCTTCTAATGACTAAGATTGGACTTCTCCCCCTGCTGATCCCCTAATCAGCAGGACATAGTCTACAGAGAACTATGTCCTGTTGCTCCTCTTTCTCTTCTACCTGCTGTGGATGGACTAATGGGATTTGGGTGGAGAAGAGCAGTAGGTGAAAGAAGCCAATGAAGTAGCCAAAAGATCAGATACAGATCTCAGTGTAGAACTGTTGTATTACGCTGTTAAATGAATTTATATGCCTTATTGCATTGTGGCTAGAAGTAAAAAAGAAAACTCCTTCAGAGAATGTACACAAGAATGCACTAGGATTTTGCTACAATTCCAGGTAACTCCTCCCCTATAGGACAGCTCTTCCCTTTCCAGAGATGTTTGCCATGTAGGCTGCATGGTTTTCTCCTATTTGGGCCTTGGGGCCGCCTGCATTTCTCTAGATTAGAAGTGATGAGCTTTAGTTAACCCAAACTCCCAGTGTACCCACAGGGATTTTATTAAGGGCTGTGATCAAAACTTAGCTACTTTATTCTCTGCTAATTCCATATTCAGTGTCAGCCCTTGCTGCAAATCTTCGTTACTTTTCATGATTAGGTAGTTTTCTCAAGGGAGATGATCTTCCATGGAAGGAATTAAATGTGTATTAGCAAGTCTGACCCTTTAGGGTAAGTTTACACTATTAGTTCTTGGATAAAATCTGTAAGGCTCCGAGAGGAATTGAGATTTCATATGTAGACCCCAACCTCTCAGGGCATTATAAATCATTCAAACAGTCTTAGAGGTGGGCTTGGAGTTATAGAATTCCTGCTAATACTTTCAATGGGTGTGGCTTTCATAGGCATTTTTGAAATAAATGAGCTGTGATTTGCGAGCAGACAGCATGCTTTACTTAATATTCCAAAGACGTTGCATAGGAAAAGATGGAAAAAGAGTCTTTGGGCTTATATTTATGTGCTGAAGATTTGAATTTTTTCCATCCTAAAAATTCAGAAATTGAAAGTTGCTTCCTCACTTATTAAAATAAAATTTCTAATTACCTTGGATAATTATATTTAATCCATAGAACAATTTTCTACAAGGAATTTTAAAAGTATTTTATTCAGGAAATTAATTTCCGTTATCCGGAGGACATCATCTACAAGTTTAGCTAAAGCATTTTGTAATTCATTCTTTTGAAAAACACTAAATTATATTCAAATTATATTCTAGTTCTACTGAGAGATATAGAGTGCTAGGCGGAACATTTGTATGCACCTTCAATTCCTCAATATTTCTGTTAAATTTATATCAAATTAAAATGTCCTTGAAAGGGAAAAGCCCAAACTGGCAGAATTCACAGTTGATAGATGGCCTACCAGGGGTCTATCAATCAAATTTATGGAGAGATAAATATAGAATTTAATACTGACTCTCATATGTAGTGTTTGCAGTTGTGAATGACATCATATTCTCTTACAGACTTGCTAGTGCTGTGAGAAATCTCTGCTCTCTTCCCATCATCTCACAGTGGGGCTTAAACACAACAAATCTGCGCTTGTGATGAGTAGGCTCACAGAGGTCAGTGCACACTTATTACCCGCTATGCTCTGCTCTGAGAGTAGTGTAATTATTTGGGGGACTCATCCAGATATTCAAAGAAGCGGGTGAGTGCTTACTTTAAGAAAAAACAGCCAAGTTAAATAAATTGCAGACAAATATCATATCTGAATGTATAAACTTAAGAGAAACACTGAAGAGTTGAAGGTGCATACAAATCATCTGCCCAGCATTTGTGTCTCTCGTAGAACTGGAATATAATACACCTTATATACCTAGAGCAGAATTTCCAGAAATTACACGTGCATTAACGACCCTCCAGGAGAGTTACTATAGTTTCAGCTGCCCTGAAGACAGAATGTCTATTTCCATTAGCACAAAACGCCCTATAAAACCTTCCACAATTTCCCATTGAAGAGCTCACACCATGATACTTTATTGGATTGGCATATAAACCAAATTCTGGATATCAGTGAATTACACATTCCAAATGCTGCATAAATTAACTTTGTCTTCACTATTTAAAATCACTGTTACTAGTTTATTTGCAGGTCCCCAAACACTGGATCCAAGGTAGAAAAAGAAAAGTTCTCATTCCGACGGCTCCTTGTAGAAAGTAATGGATCTGGGCACAGAGAAGAGCCATGGAGGATCTCCTTGTTAGCAATGTCTCAGGGACCTGTGTTTTCTGGAGAATTAAGACTGATTTTGTGTTTTTCATCTGTTTTCTGGGGCACATATGCAGCAGAATTAAGAAAAAAAAAGAGTGACTTGTTATTCCAGGAAGCAAGAGGGATTTCATTCAGCAGTTTAATATACACACGAAGCAGACATGATGCCTAGATTTTCAGAGCATTGGGTTTTAGGATTTTAAAAAGCTTAACAGTTTAGATCATCATTATGATAGGCGACTATAGGACAACTAGCTACCATCCTCGGGTAGAGAGTCTGCAAATTAAAGTGTCATCATGTTTCGTGGATGAAAACTCATTAAGTACAAACAACACGAAGGACTATCACAGAGAATAAGTAAAGAGACAGAAGAGTCATGGTTGCTCAGAACAAAGGCCAAACGGGATCACTGGAGCCAATGTCCATAGAATTAAGAATAGCATTCTGAAGAACTAACAAATATAAAAATGAACATAGAGATAAAGAGAGGGAACAAGGTATTGCAAGCAAAGTCCATACAGGGAGCAGAGTTTTGGATGATCCAAAAATGGAAGTATTTATCAGAAAGACCTCTCAGCAGTTTGTAAGCAGAAGTCCATTTCTTCCCAGATTAGATGATTTTTTTGAACTCAGAAAATCTCTCCAGGAATAATTGTTATTTTTTTCTACAGTTGCTACTTTAAATGATTTTGATTTTCCTTCCTGCAAAAGCGATTATGTAATCCGTGCTGCACAGAGAGGAGCTATGATAACCTAATTTACTTCTAGCCTAGTAAACGAGTGACAATAGTTCAAGACCATATTAGAAACTCTTAGGAGTTCTTTCCCCCTTGAATTAAAAGATACAATGTAGAATGGCTGAACTATGCTATTAAAGTCTTTGAAAAAAATTTCCCTTAAGCCGTAAGTAGATTCACTTTCAGTGAATGTATACAATGATGATTTGCTACTAAGACATTAGAATTTTGCTCTAATTTTCTATTAGCCTGTTCCCAGAGTAAATTGAAAGGGAAAAAGAGGGAGGGGAAGATTTGGCTTTAAAGGTACATTACTTGGCTTCCCTCTCAGAATTAATTTTTCCTCCTATCTCAGTTCTTTGTGTTAGTCAATAAGTATTTCTATAAAGAACTCAGAAGGCCTCTTGAATATTCACTTCCTCAAACCCACATAAGATAATCTAATTTCCCCCATTTTCTCAAATATCTCACCTATCTAACCTAACTGGTCTGTATAAGTTTTTGAGAATTTCATACGAGGTATTTTAATTATATTTTTTCCCTCTCACAATTCTCCCATGATACCCCCATTTTCTTTCTTACCCAATTCCATGTTCTCTTTTTCTCTATCTCCCTCATGCCTCAAACAAACAAATAAACAAGCAAAACAAAATGTCAAAATGAAGCAGACAAAATGAAGCACACACACACAAATAAACATGGAGTGAAATTTATGTTGGCCAAGTATTCTGGAGCTTACCAAAGGAAGCACTTCGTACTAATAGATAAAGCCAGAAAGTTTGGTCCTGGAACTGAAGGACGTGAAAGTTTGCATCATTATTCTAAAGGCAACGCAGTCACCTTTATGGTAATTAGTAGTGTGTGTTCTGGAAATCCAAGTGAGCTTCAGGGTTTTCTTCTTCTTTTTCTACAACATAGAAGTGATAGTAGTGACTGTTATATGGGACATTGAAATTTAAAATTGTTAATAAATAAATGTAAAGCAGTTGCGCTACTGCTGGTGACACATTAGGCATATATAACTGTTGGTATATTTTTTAATCCATTTTATTTGTGTTCTTATACCTCTACCTTCCTTCCAAGCCCACAACACTAGGTAGGACAGAAAGAAGGTTAGTGGGGAAACAGAAGGTAGTCCTCTGCAAGTTAGACTACTACGAGTTAGAGATGTTGAATGCATAGGGGCGAGTTCAATCTTCATCATTAGGATATCTCCAATTTCTTGTTCTAATCAAACCACAACAACAGTGACCAGGAGAAGCTGCTTTTTTGGAGTCCCGCATCACTCTCTGGATTCTAGCATTTATGCCCTCTCAAGAGTTCTGAGAATTCCAAGTGGAAACTATCAGCAGCTGGCAAAATATCACACCCCTGCTAGGGCACAAGGCAAATCATAGTTAGCAGCTGTGGAAAATCTTAAACAGCCCGATACCCCACACCTAGGATTAAAACAAAAAAACATATTCATGTAAGACAACTGGGTTTTAAAAGAAACCAAAACTCCCACCACAATAACTGTTAGCTATTAGCTGATGGAAGAAACCTAGAATTTATAGCTACACATGATGTGATGCTTAATTTTCTTCATTGCCAACTAGACTGGATTTAGCCTTTCCTAGGAGAAATGCCTCTGGGTCAGCTAGTAAGAAAACCAGGAAGAATTTTTCTAAGACGTGAATATAAGCAACACTGTCCTATGGGTGGAGATCAGAGACAGAAATAAAAGGACAAAAAGGACAAAGGAGAAAAGGAGCATTCACTTCTCCCTGCTTCCTGACTGAATGCTATGCGGCAGGCTGCCCCCAGCTTCTGCTGCCCTGTTTTTGTTTCCTTGCTATTATGAACTGTATCCTTTCAAAGGATGAGTCAAGACAAGCCCTTCCTCTCCTGAGCTGCTCTTGTCATAGTAATGACAAATGTCACATGTTTTATATAATAATACAAATAAATATACTTGAGATTCCTAACGTGGCCATTTTTATGTTTTTTTTAACTAATTCTAGTAAAAGTTGTGCACCTCAGACTCAAAGAAAATGATTGTGTCACAAACTTCTGACTACAAGGACTGGTGTCAGGTAGGCACTCAATCCAAGCCAGAACAGTGAAATTTTTATTGATTTTTCTTGAGTCAAATGACAAGGAGTGTTCCTTTTGTCTTTAAAGGTTGTGTGGATATAAGGGTCAGAGATGCATGTATGGATGTTTTCTGTGTAGAAAAAAAAGACTCAGATAGTAGCAGAGAAAAATATATACAGAGCCAATAAACAGAGAAAAAAAGAAGTAAACATTTAGACATGGAAAAGCAGTTGAGTCCTTTCTATTATTCACCTGTTCTCAAGGTTAAAGTCTTGTTTCATGATTGTGATATGTAACAACTTTGTCTTTTCAGAATGAGAAAGGTGAGGTTTTTATTTTATTTAGTTTTAAAGAGACTCTAAAAAAGTGGACTGCTGCTACAACGTATCTTCCCGCATAGAAAGGAAACAGGTGGTGTATTGTATGTGTCAAGGTTCCCCTGTGGCACATGAGCAAGGGGCACAGAGCTGTGTGTTCATCCAAACTCTGCCATAGTTACGGGTTCTGTTACAAATATGATTTAGTCAGGCACTGAACTGAGAAATTCTAGATTCTTCAATATTGTGGGTTTCTAGATTTTGTTCATTATACCGATCTTATAGGGATGAATTGTATGTACAATAGTGTTTTAATATGGGCAATAACCCTCAATCTTTCAGCAGCCCCTGTCTTTGTTAAGGAAGGTGAGAATGGCACATTGGGAGGTTGCTCTATAGAGCTTTTGGTCATGGTATCCTAGGAAACTGCTCTCCCAACTAAAGCTTGATCTCACCTGCCAGGACTGTAAAAGCTACAGTGTCTATTTAGCTCTAGTGAACTACATTCATTAGCAAGTTGTATAAAATAGAGTAAGATTTGTGTGTTATTTACATCAAGCCAAACAGTAACTTACATAGCATTATGAAGTGCTAAGTAAGTAATAGTGGTATTCAAGGAAGTAAGGAACAATACGTAAAACTTGCTCTAGGAATCAGAAGACTGAAGTTTGGGTCTACTTTTATGTATTGCTTATTTGTGTTCTTTGTCAAATTTAAATGTGGGAGAGGCTTTAATTGGAGAGGGTAGAAGGAGGTCAATATCAAAGTAGAGTGAGAAAGGAGGGTAAATAACATTAAGAATCTCTTCAATAGCCATGAAGAATCATATTAATATCTAAAATTACATGTAATATGTATAGGTCTATGTGTACACAAATACATATGGTCTAGATGATATAGTTTAGATGATGCTCCAAAGAGCCTGAAACTACCCAACCACATACACTTCAGTATCAGAGATGAGAGACCTCTTGATCAGAAGAGTATAAGAAACTCAAAATAATATAGGCAATAATAATAATATAGCCTCCCAGAGGTTGAAAGTAGGTCCCTATTGCTGAAGACACCATGCACGTCCAATAAAAGAACCAGAGGACCCCAGATGAATCTGACTTGAAAGTGTCTCTTTGAGTACTAGGTTTTATAGCAGCAGAGAAGCTAAACACGCTTCCAATGGAAGGAAGAAATTGATAGTTCTACTTAGCTGTAGGTCTATGAGCCATGATGACAACCACTATAGGCATGAGAACATTAAGGGTGCAGTAGTGGCCACTCGTATCTTGGCAGGAACCAACAGCTCTCTAATTGGATTCAAGGCCTCAACAGGAGAGAAGTTATGCCCGGAGCTACAAACCTGCTCTACTATCTAGAGGTAGTGAGGTGTGAGTCTTAGAAGAAAGCCTACCACAACCACCTCACTAAACTAGGATAATTATTAATTCCTTTGTATAGAAACACACAGTGTTGGGCTTCAGGACCTTATAATCAGTATCTGAATATTCTCATCGTCAGCATTTAGAGTTGGCTGTGTTGCTTCATGCCTGTAAATCCAGTACTTATGTGCTCAGGCAGCAGAATTACCTCAAATCCAAAATGAGACAGCAATAGTGAGTTCTAGATTACTATGGGTTAGAGAATGAAGTCATAACAATAACAATAAAACTGACACCATTCAACAATTTAATTAATTAAAATAAAGCAAGTGTGATGCTATGAATACAGTACAGAACAGATAATCTTATAAACTTATTTCCCAAAATGTTGTTGTGTTGTTACTCTATGGATAGAAGAAAAGTAAAACTCTTTTTTGTCATCATTATTGAGTCCTTCATTCATCTCATTAATCTGAATAAAAGCTGGATTTTTCCAAAATCCCTACATACAAACCTTGACTGTTTCAACTCTCAAATGTTAAACATGAGTTGTATCATTATGAGATGTTAGTTACAGTCTGGGAGGTAAAAAGATGGGATGTTGCAACAGGGATAAAGCAAACAGGAATGATAAAGGAAGCTGAGGTCAAGGGTACCCAATATTGAGAATTGTATTCCTGCTTGTATAGGGTTGAGAAAACC
>CM053745.1:44738136-44770787 GCA_028658305.1 Pachyuromys duprasi | reverse complement strand
TCGGTCATAGGTCCCTCTCTCCTCTCTTCCCAGCCCTCTCCTCTGCATCCCCTTCATAGGGGAGCCCTCCTACTCGCACACCCTAGCTCATCTATTCACATGAGGACTGAGTTCATCTTCTTCCTCTGTGGCCTGGTAGGGCAATTCCATCAGGGGGAACTTGTCAAAAGATAGGCAACATAGTCCATGTCAGAGATCTCCCCCAATGCCCTAAATGGTGGCCCCACATGAAGCCTAAGCTGCCCATCGGCTACTTATATGTAGAGGACCTAGGTCCAGTTTGTGCTTTGGCCTTGGTTGATGCTTCAGACTCCCTCTAGGCCCTGGTTGATTGGTTCTGATGGTCTTCTTGTGGAGCTTTTGTCACCTCTAGGTCCATTTATCCTTCCCCCCTCTTTTCCAGTAGACTCCCTGTGATTCTCCCAATGTTTGGCTGTGAGTCTCAGTATCTGTTTCGAGCCATTGCTGGGTGGAGTCTCTAAGAGGACAACTCTGTTAGGCTTCTGTCTGCAAGTATATCAGAGTATCATCAATAGTGATTGGGGTTGGCTTTCTTCCATGTAGTGGGTCTTAGGGTTGGGCTCAGCATAGAGGTCTCAGACGACTTAGTTGTTATCTAATGTTTTTTTGTTTGTTTTAATTTTTAATTTTAATTTATTTTTATTAATTACTCTTCATTCACTTTGTATTCCCCCTGTAGCTCTTTCCTCCCTCCCCTCCCAAACCCTCCCTTCTACCCCTTCTCCACACATGCCCCTCCCCAAGTCCACTGATAGGGGAGGTCTTCTTTTCCTTCATTCTGATCCTAGTCTATTAGGTCTCATAAGGAGTGGCTGCATTGTCTTCCTCTATGGCCTGGTAAGGCTGCTCCCCTAATGTTTGAAAGTTAAATATAGATCATTGAATGCAGTCAAAACTATATTATAATAATTTTCAGTAGGTAATTAGCTTTATAATGCTAAATATTTTCATGTTTAGAAAAAAAAACACTTCTGAGATTGGGATTTAGATCATTGGTAGAATGATTGCCTAGCAAGTCCAAAACACTGGGTTTAGTCCTCATGAGAAAAAAAAAAAAAACAAAAACAGAGAAAACCACCCAAAAATCCCCACAAAATTATTCTGTAAATTTTCACATTTTATCAGCTCTATAGACCAGATGCTATGCAAAAGTAATAAAACTTGATCAGTTAGCATAAGTGGGATGAATGCACTGGACATTACTACTTGAGAAAACGTTCTTTTGCTTTATTTATTGACAGGATGGAAGTGACTCTTTTAAAGTTGGATTTACATTCTATGTCTACATCATCATTTTGAATGAAGATAGATGCAAACTTATCCTAGTTTTATTGACAACAACATTTATACTGTGCACAAAGCATATCTAACATAAATTACACAAAATTGTGTATAATCATCAAGCTCTTGTAGGAGAACTCATTAGCTATAAAGGATTAAGCGGCAGTTTAAAAATATTGCTTGGGACCATCTGAATCCATCCCAATAGAGGGTGAAAGTGTGATGGATTTAACTCTGAAGTTGTATATTTCTTAATCAGGTGATTATATCTAAGGCTAGCTGACCTTAAATAAAAGCAATGGAGGAAATTCAATTTTAAAATGGTAGAGTATTAAGCCATCCGGGAAGAATCTGCTATAAGGTCAAAGAGCAATGGGCCTGAGAAAATTGTAATGATTATAGAATAATTAAGCTCATCTTTTGTCTACCTAGAGAGAGAGAGGACAAAACCATAAAAATAGCCATTGGCTATGCCTTTATGAGTTTTCTCTTGTGGCTGATCTTGAGAATGAAGAACTATTCAACTCTTAGCCAAGATACAAAATTTAGATGTAGTGTTTCAATCTCATTAGATTTTATCTTTATGGTACTAATTTTACCTTAATTTCAGAACTTCAAGGTCTCCATGGATCCATGTGTGCTCCCCAGGACACAAGCCTTCTTGGAACTGAAGCATAACCCTCTCTTTAAGTCTGAATTCAGTGCTTTCTGAGAATCAGCCGACCTTGGAGAATAGGATTCTTCAATCTATTGAGCTAGAACATCTCTGGTCTGATGGTTTTCTAGCTTACTTTACTCCTTAAATTCTCTCCAGACATTGTGAGTGTCCTAGAACCATCCTATGGATAACCTAGCCTACAACATGTAGATGCTCTTCTTCTTGTTTGAAGTATTAGCAAAGTAGTGCATATGGCAGAGTCCGAAGTGGATAAAGCACTGGTTAAACTCATCTCTACTGTTCTAAAATTTATTGTCACTTATTTATTTGAACACCCTTTATAGAACTTTATTATATATGTAAGAAAGTAAAAAAAGAAACCTTTATTCGACAATCCAGTTTTCCAAAATTAATCTTGTCACCTGGGATAGCTTCATTTTTTCCTTATCCCTAAGACTATGGGCAATTGATTTATGAATAAGTTAGGTCATGACCAGTCCTTGTGAGAACATTATGCCTATATCAAATCGTTGGATTTTGCCTCGAAACATCCCAAATTCATGTGCCCAAGTGAACAATCTCACTTTTCCCTCCGATCATAAGTAGGTCTGATATGAAATTTCCTGCTATTAAGGTATAGGTTAAATCTTCAGCAACCGTGTCAGAAATCCCCACCCTTGCCCCTTGATTGAAAGGAAGGAGATCCAGAGGAACAAGCCACTGCCTGGCTCTCTATTCCTTAATACTCAGACCATATATATGTACAATGATGTGAGTAGCATGTTTCAGAGCTGAAAGAATCTATTTGAGAACTAGCAAAAATTACAGCAGGCAGTCAAGGTCAGCATGCAGAGATGGAAAAAGCGGAAACAATAGAGAGAACCTGAGCTCCTTATCACCAAGAAGACATTTAATAAATTCCATATTTGTAACCAAAGATATCGTAAGCACTATAATATTGCAGTAAAAAGTATTAACTAGTGAACTTTGTTACTACAAAACCCTGAAATGGATTTGCCAGATCCATTGTCTGATGAATCACATGCCTCATGCATATACCCTGGCCCACATACTGCTTTCTATAGTTTATGTTGTTCAAGAAGGCAGCTAGCAGCCACTAGTGGTGACAGAATACTTGACTTGGACTAATCTTATCTGAAATGCATCGCAAGTATAAGTAAGTCTACAATAAAACTTGAAAAAATAAAGCCTTACACTGTGATTTTTATATTGATTGTGTATATTATGAAATAATAATTGGCATATTTTAGGCATATTGGGTTAAATAAAATGTATTGTTAAAATTAAGCTAGAAATAATTTATAAAACTTGAGTTGTGATATGCAGAGCCTAGAGTACCTTACAGGCTAACAGAATTTTCACTGTGGTAAACCATGGTTCCTACTTTCAAAGTACAGGATATAAGTTCTGTGAATCCCAGGACATTCCAATTTCTGTACAGAGATTTATAAGCAAAATATAGAGAATTATAAGCAAAAGTTGGAATAATCAAATAATTCATTTGATAGTTCATGATTGCTTCCAGGTACTGATTACATAATGTCTCTCCAGCTTTCATTGGCCCCTGAGCTCAGTCTTGGCCGTGATTCTCTTACTTGACTGAAGTAGATGGGCAAACATATGGATGGGTAGATGGATCAGTGGGTAGGTAAATAGCTGTATAGTTACACCAACAGATAGGCAAACAGAAAGATGGGTGGAATAAGATTGGTGTCTTGGTTTAACCTACTGTTCTATCCATTTCCTAAACACATTTATAAAGACATAGTTCTTTCAGTTGTTAGAATGATGTTACTTAAATGCCAATATCCCATAAAATTGCAGAGAAAACTAGAAACTTAAATATGATCATATTTTACATAGCATCTTTATATTATCCTACTGTAATTTTTATATATGTACTTCCTGCCTTCAATGTACACAGAATGGAAGAAGAAAAATGTCCCCACAAATCTATACTCCTATCTCCATTAGCAGCAGTAATAGACATTTCATGATCTAGATTTTTAAAGAATGATATTTTTTGTGTGTTTGTTTCCTCATAGTCTTGTTTCTTCCTTTAAGTCTTTCCACGGAAGTCTTATTTCTGCATTTTCTTATGTTCGTGAAAAAGAAAGCTGAACAGAGCGAGGAATATAGCTTGGTCTGAGAGAGTTTTCTTAGTATACATAATAGCTTGGATTTGACTGCCAAGATTAATACATGTGTGTTTGTGTGCATGTGTGCATGAGAACGTGTGTGTGTGTGTTTGTACATGTCTGTTTGTGTGCACGTGTGCTACTTGGAGAGATACAGAGACATGAGAGAGGAGAGAGAACCTAAGTTTTGGAGTACATAGTACCCTTCCATTCCATGTTCTTTCCCCAATTCTTCCTATGCTTCCCTTGCTTCTGTTCAAATGCCTGGCTCATTTTCTTTAGTTGTTACAGCTGCACACACACACGTATACATATATGTACATGCACATAGATATATAAATGCAATGGACTGAGATCAGTCAGTGTTGTCCATGGTTTTAGGGATGACCACTTGGTGTTGGAAAATCATTCAGGAAAATTCTGTCTGGAGGAAGGCTACTTCTCCTCCTCTCAGCACACCTTAGTTCATGTAGTTCTCTGTCTAGGGGTGGGGGCCTGTGAGCTTTCTCATTTCCACACAATTCTGTTTATTGGTTGTGTTCTCATTCAGATCATCTTTACATAGACATATCATTGAGACATCAAGGTATTGTGAGTGAAGATTCATCATCATGTCTAGGAGACACAATCTCCCTGCAGACTTCTTGGTCTTCTGACTCACAGTCTTTTCTTCCCCTATTCCTCTATGTTCCTTGACTCATAAGTGCATAGGTTGTATTGTACATCAATTGGGGCTGGGCAACCCATGATCACTTGTTCTCTCTATTTCAACCATTTGTGGTTTTCTGTAATGGTTTCTTCCCGTTACAAACAAAACAAAACAAACAAAAATAGCTCTTTGGTGAGAGAGGGAAAATAGATATATCTGTGGGTTTAAGCATGAATATTTAGAATGCACAAATAAATAATTTGTGCAAGTTTAATAAAGTAGTGGTAGTAGGTTTTCTTTTAAGATCCATGACCTCATTAGCCCTGAGTAGTTGATGAGACCATGAATTCTTGTCTCAAAAAAACAGTGTAGGTTAAAAAGAAAAGAAGGTATCTTCATCTTCTATGTCTTTCACTTATTTAACAAATAGATGATTTCAACATATTACACAATATTGTCTAAAGAGAGAAAATATTGGTATAAGGAAGAGAAAACTAGAACTTCTACTGCATGTTCCTTCAAGTTTAGTAATAATGTCAGTTGACACAATATTTAAGACTATTTAAATATTTAATTATTCATTTGATAGATAACAGAGTTGTGCAGCCAAGAGTTTGATTTCAAGCCTGAATGACACTATTGAAAACCTTTTAAACCTCACAGTATTTCTCTGTGATGTAGAAATGTATACTTTTCCTGATCATAATGTTGTAGTGAGATTAAGTGAGATGACTACTCTCATCTGTTTGTGTTGAGCCCCATGTCATCTGTGATATCACCTTTACTTTTTTCCTCAGTCTCCCTCATTGAGATTTTATGTGAAATATGGTAGTTGAGAAAGCAGTGAATGGTAATCGTAAATGGTCCATTAGCACAATGTGTTTTTATGTTTTGCTTAACTTTAGGGGTTTATTCTGAGAAATGTGTCATGAGGTGATTTTACTACAAAATTCTGTTAGCCTGTAAGGTACTCTAGGCTCTGCATATCACAACTCAAGTTTTATAAATTATTTCTAGCTTAATTTTAACAATACATTTTATTTAACCCAATATGCCTAAAATATGCCAATTATTATTTCATAATATACACAATCAATATCAAAATATCTGGGTTTGAGAAAGCACCTTATTCTCCAATAACAAATATTGTTAAGTATGTTGACTAAGGTCAGATTGCATATGTTTAACCTTGAACTGACCATCTCATGGCTTTGGAGTAACAGAACCCTTATTCGTTACTGCATTACAATTATTAGATTTGTTGAAAAGAGCAGGCAAAGCTGTATTTCATCTTGCTGATCTCTCTGTTTGACACTGGCCCCAAATATCTCCCACTGTTGGTCTATTGAAACTTCTGCTTATAGAATCAGATGTGGTTAGTAATGGGCCACATATTTTTTTAAAGAGCCAATTTCCTGTAATTATCTCCTTGCCCAGAAAGCAAAGATTAAAGAGTCTCTGAGATCTGTGAGCATCCAGAAACAGGTGGCTTAACTTGGGAGAAGGCAGAAGAGAGGCACAAATTAGAAATGGGTGTTCAGTTCTGTAAAATAGTCTCTGATTATTTCAAAACTCAAGTAATTATAGTTCCCGTACACAGTAGTGTTCAACAAATGTTTGATGGTGACAGCTATGACTTTAGGGGAACATGATCTCAACTCACTCAGGACTCAGGGAATGCCAGAAGCACTCAGAGATCATTAGTAAAAAGCAATTAATTAAGGCACTTATTGGACATTTGAGCATTCACTGTGTTATTCATTAAAACTTGCAGCTTTCTATTATTTTGAAATTTTTTAATATGGAGTTTTGAATTTGGCAAGAAATTGCCCTGTTTACCAAGGGAATTATGTTAGAAAAACCAAGAGTTTGATCCCAGAAATCTAGAGTCTACACAATGATTAATTTAAAAAGAATGTAAAGTTCTGACCACCTTTCTTAAATTCTGTCAAAAATTTCTTCTGACAGTCTCTGAGAGAGTAGCACGCTGATTATAATTTCTCGGAAGGTCCAGAACATGTGCATAATACAATGGCCTCTTCCTGCCAGGATAGCCTGAGTTTCTGATAACACAAATCTCCAGGACAAACAGTTCATTTGTAAAAGAACTTAAGAGTGACTCTTCGATACACCAGTAGGAGTCCCAAGACACCAATCATCCACCAACCTGCTAACCAAATTCACAAACTACAAGGTTAAAAAATGAAAAAAAAAATCTCTAAGCATTTTCAAAACTGCCTCCGATAAATCATGAAAATTGGTGCACTTGGCCAGAGCAAGCAGCCCTTGTTTTCCATGCAGCATTCTCCACTGCATAACTGAGTGAAAAACTCTCTCCCAGAAAATCAAAACATAAAAACTACATGGATTAAGAAACCCTTATCTTTCCCTAAAACACATTCGCAGACTGTCTTTTAGCTTCATTTGATACAATTTCCTTAATCTCTTATGGATGCTACAATTTCATTACGCAAATGGTTTTGTTGAAGTATTTACTTTATAAAGCTGCCAGAGGCAAACATTTCCCACTGGGTCTCATTCTTTAGGTTCCCAAAGAGACTGTTACCCACAGAATGCCAGGCCATGAAAGACGGTTTGGCTGTGATTTCAGGAGACTGAAGATGAATATGGAATAACTCTTCAGCAAGGGATCCAGAGTCTAATATAGCCCTAAACACATACATGCTGAACCTCAGGACTCACCTCTGTGCGGTTGATCATGGATCTTGGTCCCTAAGTAAGGAATCTGATTCTAACACATATTGGTGTTTTGTGAAAATGACCACAATGACCATTATTTTGAACACTGTGCAGCTACTTCCACCGGTGATGTTCACTTACCAGTTACTTTCTACTGGCTGCATGCTGAGGGACACTACTCAGCCAACAGATGTGGTTTTATGGGTTCTGTGATTGTCTTTTTATACAGAGAAGCCAGGGGAAAATAAAGGCAGGTAGACAGATTCTGATGTCAACAGATTGGGCTTTTATTGTTATTGCTATACTTATTGTTATGTATATCAGTTTTTAGGTAGACTAGGAAAATCTCAGCTATACATCTGATGCTACATTTGATGTGTTAAGTACCACAAATCAATTGTGAAGAGCCACTGACTGATTGCTCTGTTGTGATCCCTATGGTATCCAGATCCATGAGGATTTATAATTCCTTTTCATTAATATCTTATAATAATATGGATGGTGGCTCTGTGGACTCATTGAGATATATTTTATAACACTGCATAACAAGTTACAATGCAAGATAGATTTACTTTTTAAATTATGAGAATAATAACTAGAAAATGTGGATTTGGCTATGATTACAACAGTGTGGCCACTTTGTACACAAACCCAAAAATAGACAGCTGGAGAATTCAAGAACCAATGAGCTGTGGGCTTTCTCAGCCTTGCTGATGTAACACATACCATCTCTGACGCAGGAAACATGATTAAGTAAAACTTTATGTGATAGCTGTCTTATAAGGCTGAATGAGAAATATTCTTGAAGCCTATCTAGTTATTAATTTTTTATTGGAAAAAAGCTTTACAAATTTATGATTTCATAGATCTCATGCGTCATTATTCTATTTTCCTATAAATCTTTAATGTTTAGTGTAAAAATACCACTTAAAGTATGTTCATATTATTTATATTTTTAAATGAAGGTTGTGTTTTAAAATTCTATTATTTGGATATTATTTGCCAGGCCTGGTTTGTTTCATTATGCCAGTTCTATGGAATGACTTACTGATGTTTTCTGTTTAGTGAAATGGAATCACTCTTGTGAATATACAGATGTATCTATGTATGTATAGAATGCTTATATTGCCTTTTATGATTAAACTGTTTCTTTGGCATATGGCCCTCTTTGTCACACTACATTTGTAAAGCAATGCTTAAAAGATGATACGCTACATCTACAGTTAGAAAAAAAATGTTCTACATAGGTCTAAGTCATTAACTGTGCTATTATCGTTCCGCTTTTCCTGTGCCTCCAATCCTGACATTCATCTTTACCAGTTAGAGAATGAGAGCTTTATTCTCAGTTCTCAGTAAGCAACCTGGAATATCAGGAAGCGTGGAACTCCTGAGAGCTTCTGATAATGGTTAAGTTACATATCTTAAAAATCAGTTCCTTTGCGGGCTTCCACTGACAGTATCTGTCGGATTGCCTCAGCCCATCATTATAACACTTCCCACTGTTTTCCAATTGTTAGCCCTGGGAAATCATTTGGACTTTTAGGCACTTTTAATAATTGCTGTCAATGATTACAAATAGAGTCTAAGTTTCTCAAGCTGCATCAAAGATTGAGATATTTTGCTTTCATGAATAATGTCCCCTGGGTTTGCCCTACCTCCCGGAGAGCCCACCTCCTCCCCTTCCTGTCTCTGCTGTAGATGAGAAGGAACGATGAAAATCACTATAGGTTCATGAGTATCACTCTACCTGCAAGCACACACAATCTGCTTAACTTTTCATTCTGTTCTCCGCTAGTTCCTATGTTTGTCACTTTTAATTCTCTGTGTACCTCAACATCCCCAGCTTTCTGCTTTTAGCGTTGCTGCCTCTGGCCCAAGTCAATGCCTGCTGAGGCCATGTGCTCACAGACGCTTAGGATGAACTCTCTAAGAAGAGCCTCTCTCTCACTCGCTGCCTTCACTTTGCACCCTAGTTAGTAGCATAGACGGTGGAGACCGAGTGCTTTGAATGGAGACTCAGCTTTCCTGCTTCTTTGCTTTTCATCAAGTTGTGTGGCCTTAGCAGAACATCATCAGCTCTCTATATGTAATTTACCAGAAATGTTAAAGAAAGAAAAACAATATCAAGCTCACAGAATCATGCTAACGGTTCAGTAGTTTAAACTTTGCTTGGAATAGTGCATAATATTATTGATAAGCTAAACATCACCTTGCCTGTCTAAAAAGTGCCAAACAGGTCACCTCTGTTCCTAAAGCCTCAAAAAGGGCAAAAGCAGATGCTGAAATCCCAGTCTTCCTTATAGTAACCCACCCTCCTAAAATTTCATTTTCTCCTAGATCACTACAAAATCTAGCATGTAACCACATGGGTAAGAGGCTCCTCTTTATGCTGCTCTTAGGCTGACAACTATGACATTGATATTCACCAAGAATATTCTCTTGAAAAAATTGCTTAGTTCCCCACATTAGTGTCATGTAGCATCCAGAAAGCCAACAAACATAATTGCAAGTTCCAAGTCAAGAGTGGTGATTCTGCCTCAGCAGAGACTGGTGGCCTAACTCTGTGAATGATTTCTGTGGCTGGATAAATTTCCCCAGTAAACCTTTTCAGGTAAAGAAAAGCCTTTTGTCTCTTCAGATATACAGGAGGTCTATGTATTCAAGTTTTAATGACTATTTCAAGTTTGCAGGCATGATGAAGTATAAATATTTTGAGAATGGCAGTTTTTGGTCAGATCTTTCACTCCCTCCCTTTCTCTTGTGTTTGATGCATGATCTGGGTAGCCTAGAGTAACATTAATCAGCCTTGGGGAGCACATCTCACAAAAATTGCATCAAATTTTAGAAAAGCTCCATTCTGCTATCTAGGCTAATCTACAGTAATGTCTGTGCAGTACAGAATATTTACTCTTGCACTTTAAACCAGTACCCATGAAACCCACTTTGTCCTATGTTTCATCCTGTTTCTTTTCTTTTCTTTTTTTCTTTTCTTTTTTTTTTTTTTTTGCAAAGTGCTATAGGCATTGAAGGTCAAGATGCAGACATTTCACTGCTCTAACCCCAGGCATGGTCACTGATGACTCATGATTCACTTTACTAAAATAGATCAAACTTTCCCTCATTGGAGTACTCAGCACTGCCCAAATGGCCCCTCCCCTATCTGCTCTAAAGCATGCTCTCTGTAAAGGATGACTACCATCTGAGGACATTTGAACATACAAATTCACTTGTAAAAATTCAGGTTCCTGGGAACTCTAGATCACTTTCTTAAGTTTCCTCTCATTTGCCTTTGCTTCTCAAACTTGTGCCAGCTTGAAGAACATGCCTCTCATGCAGAGGGTCTTGCGTGTTAATGGAACCCCTTCTCAGCACTTACTGCTCTCTTAATGCTGTGTCCTCTGTCTCTCCTTCACCTTCTTTTGCCTCATGTACTTCTGCTCCTCCACTGAATCTCATTTTCAACCTCAGCTTTTCAGAGTCAGTCAGTCTGTGGAAGAGCAATCACAGTGCGTGGCACCCTGTCTCATAAGTGGTTGCTTTCCTTTCTTCCCTGCAAACGTAAGAACAAAAACTGAATCTCTAATACCTACATCCTTAGTGTCCAACATGTGTAGCACATAGTGGTTTCTCAATGAAGTCTGACTAAATGAATGCATGGTATAAACAAGGAAAAAGATGCTTCCTTTTAGCCTTTTATGTCCTTTTACTGGGCTATAAATTAAATTGGTATAAAACAGACTGACAGTAAGAAAAAAAAGACTAAATGAATGTGTATAGACACATATTCTATACACACATATATACTTATATGTCAGAGTCCCACAGAAATATGACATTCAAAGAGGTGGTTAACTAAGACTTTCCTAAGCTGTAGAAATAGTAGTATAGGGCTTTGGAGGTTCGTTGTAGGTGACAGTAGAAAAATCTCTGTTTACTTTTTGTCTGTATGTCCTGTCTAATGGTGTGGTTGAGATATTGAAGTCACCCTCTATTAATGTGTGAGGGTCAACATGTGATTAATCTGTAATTGTGTTATTTTACAAACTTGGGTGTTTTGTGTTTGGTGCATAGATGTTAATACTTGCAATGTCATACTGATGGATTTTTCACTTGATAAGTATGCAATGTTCTTTCCTGTCTATCTGTTCTGATTAGTTTTGGTTTGAAGTATACTTTGTCAGATATTAAAATGGCTATATTAGCTTCCTTCTAGGTCCACTTGCTTGGAATATCTTTTTCCATCTTTTTACCCTGAGTTGTTGTTTAGCCTTGATGTTAATGTGTGTTTATTGGATGCAGAAGGATGGATCCTGCTTTTGAATTCATTCTGTTAGTCTGTGTCTTTTTATTGGAGAATTGAGTCCATTTATGTTGAGAAATATCAATGAATATCAATATCAATGTAAATGTCTGTTATTTTGTTGGTGTAGTGTGTGTGTATATGTGCACATTCTTTATTTTGATTTGATGGTTTGTGATTGCTTATATCTTGTGTTATCTTGAATTTGGTTAACCCTTTTGGGTTGGAGTTTTTCTTCCATCACATTCTATAGGGTTGTATTTGTAGATAAATATTGCTTAAATTTGGTTTAACCATGGAATGCTTGTTTTTTTGTTTTTGTTTCTGTTTCTTTTTTACTCCATCTATTGTGATTGGAAGATTTTCTGGGAATAGCAGTCTGAGCTGACATTGTTGTCTTTTACAACATTTGTCCATACTGGAGTTGGGGACTGGGATAAAGCAGTGAATAAGAAGAAGGAAATTTAGAGAGGAAGTTCTGTGGCATCCAAGGAGATGGGATCAAGGGTGGGGGATGGGAGGTCACACCAGGTGGTCTGATGCAGAGCAGGAGCCAAGACTTGAAGACTAGATTTGGAGGAGCCAAGGGAGATGTGAAGATTTGTAGTTAGCTTGCTTCCTTGGCCAGTGTACGACAAAGAGATTTTTAAAAGTCTCTCAGGTAACAATAGGAGTTTCTTAATTACTGAACATTGGATTATGAAGCCTTGAGGGGGCTGTGCTAATGCATAACTGTTGTTGTATATGGGTAGACATTATACAGCAAGGAAGCCTTGACTTACGCTGACTATTTTAAACTCTTTGGGGTAGACTTTTCTTCACTTGATTGATAATTGCTAATTAACATTCAAAGGCTACTTGAAATTTTCTGACTGTATTTCTAGTAGAACAAGGATCCTATAGGAATGTCCACGAAATGTATTTTTCAACTGTGGAAATGAAAGATCCTGTTCAAAGTCACATTCTGTAAGTGACAGAATCAGAATTACAACAAGGTTTGTAATTGTTAGCGCTAATTTTCAAGTTGACACAGTCTAGAATCATGTAGGAGACAAACTTCCAGATGATTGTAGGGTGTTCTTTTTATCTTTGGATGATATAAGAAGGCCCTCCAATCACAGGAAGCACCATTTTATGGGACAGAAAGTCCACTCAATAAAACAGAGAAAGTGAGTTGACAACCAGCATTTATTGCCCACTGCTCCTGACTGTGAAAGCAATGTAACGAATTCTGCCATGATTTTTCTACTACGAGGGACTATATTCTCAAAATGTCAGCCAAAATACATCCTTCCCTCAGGCAAAGAACACGTGAGTTGTGAAAGAAGATATGAAGCTAATTGTTTCTTCTAGTTTTACCACCCTCATGGCATTTTATTTTTCCGTAGCGAATTAGTGCATAAAATGTAATTGATGCCGAACTTGTAAAACCACAAATGAGTCACCACAGATTCTGAATGGCCATTCTAACTGTATAGAAGTTTACTCAGCTGTACAGAGTTTGGACCTAAGCAAGTATTTGAGTGACTATTTTAATCCAGTTGTGTGATGTTTTTATTTGAAGTCATTATAATAAAGTGATTTTATTAAAAAAATTGCTTCCTTCCTTAAGTTGCTTTGTCAGATACTTTTTCAATCAATAAAAAAAAACAACCCAATGAATGCATGAGCCTTCTGGATCCAAGCCTCAGAACATGAGGCCTCCTTCATATGAAAATAATAAAAGTATTAGAACCAAATTTGTTCTCTCTGTGAGTAGATTAGAAACATGACGAAGGCAAAGAGTACAGGCCTAAGGAGTTTGAATCCTGATTTCTCAGTGGCCACAGGGGCTGAATTAGCTGCATGGCCTTGGGGAATTCTTTAGTTAATCCTAGAATCACAGACTTAGCTCTCCTGAGCAGTGTCACTATGGAACTCAGGAATAACATACTTAAATTAATTTATAACTATTTTCATATATTCAGCATTTTCAAAAGTGCAGAAAATGAGTGTCCATAGAACACTCAGTCACAAATGAGACATCTCTATCTCATTCTTCTCCAACCCAAGGTTCAGGGACTATTGTAAAAGAGGGGACACAGAGATTGTGAGAGCCAAAGGCTGGAGAGGACTAGGGTCAAGCAACATGTTTTGAATATGAGAGGACTGTATCACTCATGAGCTCACAGCAGCTGAGGTTATCTACACAGACATGCACTAAATGAAGCCAATCAGTATTACAGCATGAAGTAGAAATCCCATCCCTAACTGAGAAGCTATTGAGCATGGGTTGCTTCTGGGGAGAGAGATTCAGTTTTCCTTTCCTTAAAGGTATAACCCCTGATAGCTCAATTATAATACAGGAGATTAACCACACCCATGACTATATGGGAAACCCAAAATAGACTCAAAGGGTTACTAAAAGTTTTTTAGAAGGCATGGAGGCATAAGGGCGGGAAGCATGTGGGAGATCTAGGAGGAGTTAGGGGGAGGGATGGAGAATAGGTATGATAAAAAAGCATTGTGTATATATAAAAATTTTCAAAGAATAAATATCATGTTTTTAAAATATACTATTATTCATGAAAATGGTGAATATCCATTTGTTCTGTTGCTTTATGTTCTCTTTTTTGGACAACCTATAGTTTGGAACCCACCAACTTGTACAAACAAAAGATAATTAGGAATATGAACGTTTAATGACACAATTCAGGCAGCTTCTAAAGCAAAATTTATTATTGTGCATTTCCAGGTAATGTATACAAACACGGAGCTTACATCATCACCTTTTGGGCATATTGAAGTTGAAGACACAGTGTTGTTTGCATAGCTATTGGAGAGATCTTCAGTACTGAACCGCGTAAGCTTGATGCTGGCAGCCTTCTAACACAGACACAATGCCCAGTTATTTTTGAAAACTTGCCAAGTCCATAACAAATTCTTGCATACTTGAAGCTGCCTTGTTGATTTCCTTTCAACTCCATCCCAAGACAGGCCAGGCTCTTCCTCTACAGCACAACAATATGGCAAGAAGGAATGAGCTCCCCACCCCTCTGGTTCCCCCTTCTCACACAAATCATTCTCCCCAGATTTCAAAGAAACCCCAGAGAGGAATTCTTGCTGTTCTATCTCTAGGACTACAGCCAGCACAAATCAAGAAAATGGCTTCCAGGTGCAGATCACCCCCACCCCCCATCCCCCCATCGCCGCTCCTCACCCCCCACCCCCTCGCTTCTCCCTTCACGTTAAAATCTGGTGATTGTCTCACTGTTTAATCTGGAGATGGAAGACAGGGAAAACAGGAGGGTAAACTTTAGGATTCAAAAGCCCATTGAAAATTATTTTGCCTTTTTCATTTTGGAGGAGTCAGTTCTGTTCTCCAAAACATATCACAGAACCCAGCACGATTCATTCTGTCTCTTTTGATAAGCCTCAGATCCTAAATAACCTGAATGCATTCATCTGAGCCAGGAAAGGAGCCCTACAGAGTGACGCTTTCGCGGAAACAGTTTTAATCCAATGCTATTACTATCTCCATTTTCACACAAAGCTGTAATTGGTGGGAAAATTGCTTACTCTTCACAATAGTCCTCGATCTGCTAAATTCAAGTAATAGCAGATAATTATTGATAAACAAAACGCTGAGGGGAAGTGTGTTTGGGGAACTTTTCTAGAGATAATGATATTCACAGAAGCGTAGCAACAACTGGGAATGGCCGTATTCAAAGCGGGTACCATGGCCCCCACTCTTTGCTTAACTGTAGTCATGTCTCCTGTCTCCAAATATCAGATGCTCACTATCTTCAACGCTTCTACACCCCCGCGCAGGAGGTTTCCCGTGTTCAGATATGTGAATAACCTTTTGCATTGTCACCATGTAAAGACCTTTAGATTCTATTCCACACCATCATCAAACCCGTGGTTGTTTTTCCCCTGTAGATCATATCTAAACACTTTTCAAAGCCATTGATTGTGTTCACCCTCTTGCTATTGTTAGGGTCCAGAAGAACAAAGGCTTCTATTCTGCAGAAATCCAGCATGCTGGGTTTGCCAGCTTCACAACATGGTGCCTTCAAAGGTCCCCTTTAAAGCCAGAGAGGGGAATTCCTACTGTGGCTGCTTAGCCTCCATTGGGATTGGGTGGTACCCATATGACTACAATCAGGGCTTGGCCTGTGCCCCTGAAGTCCACGTGACTCTGATCAGGGCTTAGGGGCTTCTCAGACCAGTAGCTAAGCAACCTTCTCCCTAGGCAAATTGTTCTGGCTGAGCCAGTTTCTGTGTTTTTTGTTTGTTTGTTTGTTTGTTTGTTGTTTTTTTCTGCAGCTGAAATTTCTTTTTCTGAGGAATGGAAAACTCAAACCTGTTCTATCTCAGCAAGAAAATGAAGCCTGTCAAAAGTTGTTTTGGTCGGGCTTATTTAGCCAGGCTTTCTTACTATCACGTGTTTTTCACTGAGCGATAATATTTAGGCATTTTAAGGGAGAATTGAATTTCATAGTGTCTTTACCTTGATCCGTAGGAAGGACAGGTTTAACAGATCAAGATCACATTTTTGTTTTTTGCTTATCCTGTGAACACCTAAAAATCATGCAGATTATAAATTCTTTATCTGTGGAAAATAAATAATTAGTGTACTTTCCTTTTTTTCTTGAGATTCTAATTTTGTCAATAACTTTTTCTCTCTCATTTTGTTTCTCTGATACTGTTTTATTATTGCTTTTTATTGAGGACAGAAATTCATGTTTGCATATCTGTTAGTAAAATCATCAGATTCCTGAGGGTTTAGTTGGTGTTTTGTTTTGTTTTGTTTTTTGAGTTGATATACATTCCGGTCACTTAAAATGAGTTCCTTTGGAAGCCCTCTAAATCTATTTCACTTTAGACTTACTGTCAGAAACTGTTAGTGTTTGCCAATGTTCATGGTTTCCTCCTCTTCGTCACATAATATATACATCTGCAACCTCCTTGATGTGAGAGGAACATGTTGACAGAGGCAAGGATAATATAAAAAGGAATGTGCTCACTTCTCAGCCAGGTGCTTAAACATCGCCTATGTATAATCTTCTGTGTCCTGATAACTGAAGACTATATATATGTGTATATATATATATAATATATATACACATATACATATGTGCATGAGTGTATATATCTGTACAGATATAATGCATTTAATGCATGTATGTAAATATACATGTAAATATCTATTATACATGTGTAAATGCACATATATTGTAAAATAAGCATATACTTGCCCAGTGGAAGACATTCTTTGCTGAGTCACTGGGCTTTGGGGACCATTTTCCCTTCTCCTTTCATTATACAAATTGATACACTAAAGTGAGCACTTACAGAAATGCAAAGCTGAGAATTTATGACAAAGTGGTTCAGCGGATGATTGTAAGAAATCATACTGAACACTTGATGCCCATACAAACCCCTTATGCTGTCAACAGCAGCTATGTCTTTTGTTACTCAGGAACATTTTGAAGTGATCATATGTCAGCCTAAACCTTGGAGAACATGGCTGGAGAGAGTAAGGGTGTCTTGGTTACTTTCAACTAAGGTGCTGTATAAATGGGATAAACTTAGGTTAAGAATTTCAAAACAGAAATAAAAGGAAATAGAATGCAAGAATACAATTCTGATTACAGAGAAAACCTAGGTGTTTTGTAGAATACAACTGGCAGTGAAGAAGCTAGGAATGCTATGGATTCTTAGCCTTCAAGTGTTACTTCCCATTCATATATATACATATAAATGTATATACGTACATACATGTATATATGTGCATGCATATATATATGCTACACATATATTTATATACAATATTAATAACACAAATTTATATAGCTTGAATATTATATGTTGATATAGGCTTCATGGAATGTATATCTATATAGACTACCTTTATAGTATCTATTTATATAGGCTACATATAATATGTACTTATATAGAGTAAAAGAAAGCCAGGATCTCACATTTGAAGATTATGTGCAGGAATAAAGGCTGGGTATGGTTAAAGGAGTCTGGAAATGACTGATAATGACAAGATAAAAAGCAGCATTTTCTTTAAAGTATCTTTAATTTTTGGCAAATACTCCATGAACATTGTGGTATAGAAAATTTGATCTCAAAACTATGCTTGTCAACTGAGAGATTTTGTTTCCTAGAGGAGGTTTGAAAACATGAAGATATTTTGATTACTTTAACTCAAAAGAAAGCTATGGACATTTGGGGAATGAAGTCCAGAGATGCTGCCAAATACTCTACAGGTGTACAGAAGAAACAACAACAGGTGTGTGTGGAGCTGTAGGGTGGGGGGAAGAAAAATTTATATAGAGAGAGGTAGGCTTAGATTTTTCACCAGATCTACTTTATTTAGAGTTCTTGAATGCTTATACCTCCCTTCCCCCCATTGACCAGAGGTAGGGGAGAAAGAATGTTATTAGGAAAAGGGGGTTATAGATCTTTCTAGAAGTAGTTCCTTGGGATGAGTCCACTCTTCATTGTCTGGATACCAGCACTCTAGCCTAAAGGCCAACACCAAAATAGCAACATGAATCAGCATAATTCAGAAGATCGGGACAAGTCAATGAAAGCCACAAGATTCAGTTGAATTGTCCTGAGAAGTTCTCTGGGATGTTTCTCTCTGTGAATACCCGTTGAAGCAAGAAAATCAGTGCAGCAATGTCAATCCAAACAGCAATGTTTCATTCTCCATAGGCTTCTCTGTATCTCTTCTCCTCAGAGTCCACCCACAGATGTTCTCAGCTGACCAAGGTCATGCTCCTTGAAGGAGAGCTCACAGCAAAACATTATGTGCCCTCTGGCAAGCCAGACTCCAACAAAACATCACATGTCCTCTCACAAGCCAGCTTCTAGCAAAACATCACATGACTCAACTGAGTCTTCGAAGAAACCAGAAACTTCCACTGCAGAGAGACAGAGAGAAGGAGTTCTGAGAGGGAAAAGGAATACAGCAGGTTGAGACTCCTGGTTTAACCAACACTCAGTTCCCAAAATTTGCATGTGGAAGAAATGAGTTTGAAGAATTTGAAAGCTGAAGGTTCTATAGTGACATAAGTCCACTCTTATTGCAGAGGGCATCATGGAGGAAGCCTCTCAGAAGGCAAAACCGAGACTTTGAATAGCCCTCTGTGAGTGTAGGTAGCTCTAGTTAATAGTAAAATCTAGCAGGTTATGAGTATCATGTCAGCCATAGTGAAGATTACCTACTTGTATGGTTTGAGTGCTATAGAAACAATTTCAAAACAACTTTCATCTCTAAGATGCTGGCTTCTCTATAGTCTAGCGTTAAATACTGTTGATAAAATTCTGGATAAAGCCGATCTGATTCTGCTTCCTTTTCAGGTGGCATAGTTTTCTGCATTTCAGCAGGGTCTTTCTTTTGTTTAGGATATTTTGATGTTTGATAAAAATATGTCAGGGTTAAGTCATCTGTTTTATTCCCGCCTTCTCCTTCTGGGTACCGGAAGGCCTTATGGGTGTGTAATTACAGAGGCAGGGTTGTCAGTATTTCTGCTCCCTCCAGTAGTTCACAGCCCCTTCTTGCACCATCTCCAGAGGTGCTTTCAAGGGGCTTCTGACTGCTGTCAGCACATGGCTGACAGAGAATGCTTGTTTCCTAGTCCCTCTCACGTTGACTACCACTTGGTAGCTTGGAATGTGCATAGGGGAAATGCCTTTAGATTGCCCTGACCCTCGTTCTTGGCATACAGGCTACTCTTGGAATGAGGTTTCTTTATTGGGACCTAGTTCTTATAAATCCTCCAGCTTTCAGCTGTGTGTACACCACGTGGAAGGCTCATGTTTTCTATGTTCATCTCCACGTTCCACTATCAAAGTATTTTCGACCATTGAGAAATTGATTAACCCCCTTCAACTGTGGTCCTGTTTATATGCTCATTTTGCTCATGACTGTTCGTTGTGTTCATCATCTCGTAGTGGCGTCTCATTGTTTTCTCCCCCTTCCCTTTAGTGGTGATGGGTTGATTTATTTAGTACTACTTTATGTTGCTGACTGATCACAGTTTTATATGGCTGCATAATAGCAGAAATAACAATGGGGGTGAGATGATTGCAAGTGTGTTCTGTGTAAGCAATCCAGTTCCTGTGGGTCACTCTCTCGTGACTCAGCACCTCTCAGTCTTGGCTTAAACATTTATAACATAAGAAATGCCTATCACAGAGGATGTAGTTAGAACCTGCTCTAGAACGTAGTTGTGAGGTTAAAATGAGGTGATGTGTCCACAGTCTTGCTCTGTACCTCACAGCAGATGTCCAGCTTAGCTGACAAGTGGTAATTTCTTTCACTATTGTCCAAGGTTTTTCTAGTGTGTAACAGGTCATCATAAATTGGTATCTTAAATCAAGAACATTTGACATCTCAGTGGGTTCAAAGATCAAAAGCCCTGGCACTCTGTGGTTCTTTTTTTCTGAATCTCAGCAGGCAGAAGTGAAAGTATCAGCTGCCCTGTCCTTAAAAGGAAAGGATATTTGATTGTTGACAGAAGTCAATTTCTTGTGATGTAGAGTTAGATTTCCTGCTTTCCTGCTATCTATCATCAGAAGGTTATTATCAACTTGTAGTGACCCCTTCCTCCCCCCAAACCTTGCCATACTGACAAATCACACATTAGTTCACATGAGCTTATTGGGTCTGTAAAGCTAGTTGGATAATAATTCTTCTGTCGACATCTAGTCTTACATATATCACTGATACAGAAAGTTTGACTCTTCCTTCTTTTCTGCTGGCCTTTTACACAATAATGAGAGGAGATAATAGAGGGCATATAAACCAGAGGAAAGTATCTTGGATCAGAAACTAAAATTTATAGTTTGTGCAAGGGCTAATGGAAGTTTGTTTTTATTCATATCTTATATTGCTACCTTTTGAATGAGGAAATGTGTAAGTGAACAAAGGAATGAATCCTTACAATGAAAAAGCATACACACATACACACACATAAAATCATTGTTCTTTCTTCTGTATTTCATAAAATCTGTTTTTGAAGAAATCATGTCAATAAGTTTCCAAACTTGGACAACAAAGTATTTTGTTTAGAAAGATAATTTTAGTCTTGACTTGATCAGAGCTTGAGGTGGAAGCAAAATATTGCTGAATGAGTGCTGGACTAGGCCATGTGGGATTGTAGATCTTAAGTCTGGAGAAGCTCTTCCTCAGGTTTAGGGTCTCCCGTAAATTACTTAAATCTGAGTCAGGTCAGACACTGATGGGACTCATTCCTGCTCATCTCCATTTTCTCTACTGAGAAAACAAAACTTGCCGTACAGCAAAGTGTGGACTCTTAGGAAAGTACAAAGATTGAGGTGCTTTTTCTGTTCAAGGCAAGTGAAAGACCCTAACACTGACTGACGACCCATTATCAATGTATCATTTGCTCTAGTCTCTACTTTCCCATTTGTGCCCTGAAACAGTACACATTTGAGAGTTTGTCCTATCAGAGAATCAGATGAATTAGCTCTAATTTACAGGCAAAGGGGGAGTCCTAACAGATCATTATTTTGGACTTTTCATGTTTCAACCTAACTCCAAAATTGTCATTCCCAATGACTGAGTGTAAAGGCTGTCCTTGACGCTGTTCCCTATCATAACCCTTTAGTTCAGTGAGTGACGGAAGCCATTAAAGGGATATCCAGCCCTACAGCCCTTGGAAGCTTTTCCTTTTTTAGTCTTCAAATGGGTACCTGGGAAGGACTTCCCAGCTGCTGAGGCAAGATGCCCCCTGTAAGAAAAAACAAACAAGTAAAAAATTAAACAACAACAGAAACAACCAAAGTTTATCTCAGATTGTGAACATAGCCTTGAATTTTGGATATGTTTCCTCTTTTGCCTTTCATGTGGATGGTTTGCTTTTGATTGCTGAATAAGGTGAGAGTTCCAATATATTTCTTTCTGTGACCAGAAGAAGAATCATGCAATTCTATGATAATATAATGTAACCAAAGCACAATGAATGCCTTCCATTCAGCTGATGGCTCAGTGGACACATGCATTTTAGACTTTCTTCATTTCCAGGACCACTATCCTGCCTGTTAACTGCAACAACTTGCCAAACCCCAAATTTATTTTACTCTGTCTCAGGAAGTAGCAAAACTCAACAACAACAACAACAAAAACCAACCAAACAAATGAAGAAACCCAAAGTCAGGTGTTTATGTCAACCATGGTTGACCCATGGTTGTGAATGTTTCTAAACTTTGAATTTTCTAGTGTAGTAAGCAGAGTTAACTAATGCTTGCATCAGAATTTCTGATGAATAAATGAAGTTAGGTACAAAGCATTTTCTTCCTCATTACAGACTGTTTAGTATGTGTTAGCGCCTCTGTCCTCCAAGTCAGTTCTCTTGTATTGGTGAAGGAATATAGTCTGAAAGAGCCAAAGTGGTAGACCATTCCCTAGTTTTGACTGAGTTCTCTTCAGATAATATTTTTCAGGAATTGTTTTACTTTATGTGAAATAAATAAATCCTTGAATACTTTTAATTTAGCTTTGGGATCTTGAACTCCTTATCAATATATCTGAAAACTGGAACAATCTTTTGCCAGTCAAATGAGATTCCTCCTCACATTGTTTTCCCCTTTTCCATAGTCAACTAGTTAAATGTCTTATTGTGTGAGTGTGCACATGTGTGTGTGTGTGTTTGTGTCTGTGTGTGTGTGTGTAGTGTGTGTACATGAATATCTGGCTGTTTGCACATGCAGAGGACCAGAGATGGACACTGAGTATCATCCTCTATTACTCTCTTTATATTCCCTTAGGAAAGGATGTTGTACTGAAGCGGAAGCTCTCAACATTTTCCCTAGGTTAGCTGGCTAGAGAGCCCCAGGAACAGAAGGATTTACCTGTCATCATCTCCCTGGAGCCACATGGTGACTGTTCTCTCATGTGGTTCAGGGACTCACATTCAGGTCGTCGTGCACACAAAACAAATATTTGTATCCACTGAGTAATCTCCTCAGCCCTTAAAAGTAAAGAGCCCTTCAGCTCTCCTTAAATGAAGACACACTGGTGAGTTATGTAATATTTTACAAATTCTGCACTGGAAGAAGTCCTTGGACCTCTCACAGTGATGATCAGTTGTCACACGGAATAATGAGAAAGGCAACAGAACCCTACTACCCATTGCTGAGATCAAATTTTCATCTAATAGACATGAATTAATTTTGTGCTTTCCTTTGGGATCCGCTATTATGAACTGTTTAAAAAATAAAAATCAATCAAAATATAACAGAACAACAAGAGAAAGAAGAAGAGGTGAAATTTGTGGACACAGGTATAAAAACATCTAGGGATTTTCCTGTAGAAGACCATTAGAAAAACATCATTCAACCTCTGTATTCGGGTTTAGAGTAGTACTTCTTGAATCATTGTGCTGAATTTTTATGCAAGGACTTTATATTATTATTTGATTTTTGGTATACCACATATTTTAGTTACTTTTCTTCTGTTGTGAGGAGACACTATGATTAAGACAACATATAAAAGAAAGAATTTCATTGGCAGTTTGCTTACAGTTTCAGAGGGTGAATTGATGGCCATCCTGAGCTGAAGCCTGGCATTGGACAGGCAGGCAGAGTACAGGCTCAGTGGCTGAGAACATTCATGCTGTCTATACAAAGAAGGCAGAAAGCCAAACAGGAATGATGTAGGCTTTTGGAAGCTTTAAGTCCACCTGCTGTGGCCACCTCCAACAAAACCACAAGTTCCAATTCTTAACAAACAGTTCTACTAACTGGAGACCAAGCCTCCAACATATGAGCCTCTGGGGGCTATTCACATTGAAACCAATATACCACATAAAGCCTTTAAAATATCCAGAACAAAATCTCTACCCATGATTAACTCCAGAAAAGGTCTTTAGGACAAGAATGACGAGAAGATCCACACATACAGGCACACCTTATTGGTATCCATGACTTATATCTTTATATTTCAATAAATCACTATACTTTTTGAGAATTAATAATGAGGGTTCTAGGTAGCATTATTACAATTACTGTAAAATGATTTCAGGAACTATTGTAGAATATTATACTAGCAAGTCCTCATAAGTAGTTCTGTACATTCTATAGTGTATGATTGTGTGATTCAAGGAGAGCAAGTATGTCATGAGTTAAAAGGCTGAAGGGAGCCTCAGTACTCTCTTTAAAACGCCATGCCCCATTTTCAGGTATATAGTTACAAAGTCAGATCAAACTGGAAATGGGATTTAAAGTTGACAAGAGGATTTGTGACATTTCAAACCTACAATAAATACCAAGATCAATTTTATATGTGAGATTTATTTTTCCCTGTCTTGTTATCTCATGTCATTTTGTTGTGGTGTAATAGCACCTGTAGAAACATAGCAAGTTTTTAAGAAAATACCATGGATTCTATGTTTACAGACAAATCTAAAAATTGGATTTGGCTTAAGCCTTCTAAATCAAACAAATTCCCTTTCTTGGGTTAATACTCAAAGGCTCACATAATATAGAAAGCTTAAAAAGATAGTCATAGCTTCGTATTTAAGATGAATTGCTTATTCAAATTCAAAACCAGTACTTTCATTTTCAAAAGTAACTGTATTAAAGTAAAATTTAGTTCAGTATTATGGAAATATATCAGGTTCAAACTAATAATTTTGTCAAACTTCAAAATATTCTTTTGTACAAAACAAAAATATAGTTGTGCATATAGGTACAAGAAGGTGGCTGTTGATGTTCATTCTTTTTGAAAAGTAAGTAAATGCTTGCCTTTTTTCAACCATAAATGAAATAGGATTAAAAATCAACTAAACCAGTGGCTGAGAATATTCCTCTGTTGGTAATGCATTCCTCACACTGGTATGAAGACCAGCATTTGACTCTTTATACTTTGGTACTACATAAAGCACAACTGGGTATCTCTATACTATTAGTTCTAGGGAGGCAGAAAGTAGGAGCCCAGGACCTTGATGGATAGCTATTTTTGCATAGTTGTTGGCTCTAGGTTTAGTGGTAGATGGTATCTCAAAAGGAAGGTGGAAAGCAATACAGAAAAGACAGCCAACATTGATCTCTAGCTTTTATATCCATACGCATATATAACATGTGTTCATACACATACATCATAAACATGAACACACACACACATGCATGTACCAAATACACACACACACACAATCCAAAGCCATTTGGAAAGAAAGAACATCAACTGAGAATATGCCTCCATCAGATTGCCTGCAGAAAAGTTTGTGGGATATTTCTTGATTTTCACGTGAGAGAGCCCAGTCCATGTGAATGGTGCCAGCCCTGGGAATGCAGACTTGATTTGTATAAGAAAACATGCTGAGCAATCCGTGGAAAGCTAGCAAGCAAGAATTTTCCTTCTATATCTTCTGCTTTATTTGCTGCCTCTGGGCTCCTGCCTCCAGTATCCTGCCCTGACTTCCCTTCATGATAGACTGTAAGCTGTAAGATGAAATAAACCCTTTTCTTTCTTATTTCCTTTTGGTCATGGTATTTATCACACCAACTGAAAGCAATGCAGAACACACACATACACACACATTAAATGTTGCTTCAAAAATGAAGTCCTCATGCTGTGGGAAAGTCAGACATTATACTAATTGACCATTTTCCTAGACCTTAAAATTTTATTCTCAGTGTTTCCTCCTAAATGTGTATATAATATGTGAAAACTATTCCTAGAGTCCAGAGAATATAACAATCAAAGTTTCCCGTAGCATTTTGTCAATTAGTGATCATAAAAGTTTCACAGCGATTTGAAGAAATCACAAGATGAGACTTTAAGCTCCACTTGCTCTGCTTTCCTGCAGCACAGGGCTTGACACTGGTTCTTGGGGAGCAGGATCCCGTGTCTCAAGAAGTGGGGTTTCCCACAGCAAGTGACTCTTTTAAAGAGGAAACCAGAACAAAGACAAAGCATGGCCACAGACAGAAGCGCAGAGCCCAGCCTTGGCTCTGGATCCCCTTGGCTTTACAGAAATAACCCCATAGAGGAGTCGCAGCAGAGGGGTTTATTAGCAGTGGAGATTGATGGTGAAAAATGAAAGACCCCTTTAGTCTCTAGGCAGTAGTTTTAGGACTTTGTCTGAGTGTTAGTCATAAAGATTGCTCTGTTTGGGGGAAAATTGTTGGAAAGGGAGAAATAAGAATCATAGTGTAATGTGTAAATCCAAGACCCAAGGCTGGGCTTAACTTTTCTGAAGGACAATTAAACACAGTCTAAGTGACAGGTCTAACAGTAAGAGCTTAAGAGACAGTGAACCAAGTTTCTCCATGGCATCGTGATCAGTCTCAGGTCCAGAACTATGAAGTTCATGGAAATAGAATTACCTCAAAACTTAATCTTAAACAGGATGCCATACTTATAATAAATCCCCCAAACCAAACCCAAGCTAGTATCTGGAAAATCTGTAATGGACTAACAAGTTAGGGAACTGATGAGATTTAGACACTGACAAAAGTCTTCTAAAATGTCACTGCACTTTATTAAGGTTGTCCTGTACATCCTGCATTCTCAATGTATGCACAAACGTATGCACTTGTACATAACATTCTCACTCTATGCACTAAGTATCGTCTCTGTTGCTGGCCTTGTGTCTAATTATTTAAAATGAGATAAGCAGATGAAATGAAGAGAGATCAGAGAAAAGAGGAGCACTATTCACTCTCATGTGTTCTGCTGAGAGACCTTTTTATCCTAAGTCATCAGTGACAGTAGAATTTGTGTCTACATTTCAACCACTATCGTTGACTCTTCCTACATATAAGCAAAATGCCCTCTTAAATCAATGTGGCTTTGTGCTGAGCTCAGTCCAGCCTAATATTCTATTCTCTGAATTAACTTCTCTATTAACCTTTCTTTTGTAATACATAATGCCCCCCCCGCCCGATATGTCTCATTGGGTGATACCTAATTCTGGTGGTAGTATTCTGAACAGGTGTGTATATTGTTTCCAGGTGGTTAGGATTCTTTTGCTAAAAGTATTTGGGGATTTTATTTTATGACTTTTGGATTTTCTTATTTTAGAAACCGTGAGAAGAGATTAGTAAGTTCAATAAACTGCTCTGTTACTCTTAATTTAGTGGGACATACCATATATCTTTTAACTGTAATAACATAGTCAAAAGTGGAAGCCACTAGATTTGGAAAATATGTAGGGCCAGAAAGAATAGTAGCACGTTTGTATTTCCTGAGTGGTACTGCATATAAAATTTTAAGTTACTTGTTTTCATTGCTATGAGAGCTGTGATACCTGATGCCTCTGAGCCCTTCCATGTCCTGAGTATGTCTAATCATAAGAAGTTATATGAATCCACTCTTGGCTGGAGAAGATGGGTGACTAGGCAACTCTAGAAGAAATGCTCTACAAGGGGTACAGGTAGAGTCAGTGAAGAGGTAGGAGTTAGAGACTAGCAGGAACTTCATAGGGCCAGCCAATGATAGAAAAGCTTGTAGAACATGAAAGAAGAAAGCATGGAGTTCCTTGTGTAGCAGTGGGTGGGGTCTGGGAAGTACAGGCAGCCAGTTACAGGCACCTCCATAGAAGATGTTGGAATCTATTGGATGATATAAAGAAATGGACATCATTTAGTGAAATGGCAGGGAAAAAAAGGAATAAACTACAAGGTAAAATTCTTCAATAGACTCTACAGTTAAAGACATACTTGGAACAATTTAACAATGCCAAGCAGAGGAAGAGACAGGGTGTTGTTAGTTGTTAGTTTTCAGCTCTTTGAAAGTCCCAGGAGGCCAACCTAGACTGAGACATGAATTTAGCTGAATCTGGAGTGGTACTGTCATCACTGTGGACATCGCAGGGAGGCGGGGAAAGGGAGCTAAGCAGAGAGCTACAGTTTATCACCTGTTCACAAGAGAAAAACAGATACTTGTTTGCCCTTTTGAAGATGAGTTAATATTTCCACAAAGCATACTTTGATAGAACTACTAATGACTGCATAGAGATGGGATGTTCTCTGAGAAGGGTGGGCAGGCCAGAGTATAAAAAGGGATTTTTGTGATACGAACTTCTTTATAAATCAACTATTTCTCTTCTCAGGCAGGCGTATTTTATCATCAAGTTGCTTCCTAATCTGCAGCCATTTTTCTATGTAGTTTTTCTTTGTATCATTCCAATGCACACATGCTTTTACTGATTTCTTATACATGTAAAAAAAAACCCACAACTTATTCTTATACTTGGAAAAAAAATCCTGTTTGTCCCCTTTCCATGGCGAAGGGTGCCATTTTCATGATTAAATAAAAAGGACTATATTACTTTATTATTTATAAAGCTCACAAGAAATGAAATATTATTTTGCATCCTTTCCACACAAAATGATTACATGCTGTTAGGTAAAAGAGCTTATGTGTTTACTGGGCATCATTATCTAACTCTCATATATCATGTAATTACGTATTTATTGTTTCATTAAAGAGACTCACTAGAGGACTAGGAAAGTGTGCCTCTGTATGTGTGTGTGTGCCACACACATGCATGTGTGGTGTGCATGTGCCTGCATGTATGTGTTGATAAAAAATAATGGAGGAGGTCTTTTAAAGGAGTTTAATATGCAACAGATCGAGTTAAGAAAGGCAGAAGCTGAAGGGCATCGGACTGAGAAACTGAATCTGGCCAGTGAGGTGTGGATTGTTTGAGGGACTCGAACCAAAAAGGGCAAAGCAGTGTTCCAAGAACTGCACAGAAGAGCACTTTTTTTCAAGAAGGGAGGGGAGCTGTACAGTGGGTAGGGCAGGTTTAACGATGGAGGGAGAGTGTCCAGAAAGACCAAACAATGAAGGAGAGGAAGAAATAGGGAGAAGGAAAGGAGGAGAGACTGTGGAGGAGAGACGAGATCAGAGGAGAGAAGAGCAAAGGAGCACACCGTCGGAAAACAAGCCACATACACTTTAGGAATGAACTCAGTCATAGAATATAACCTAGAATGTCATTTATTCTATGATTTGTATTTTTCTGCTACCATCTTCAAAATATCCATTTGTGCCTACTAGAAGTAAAGAGTTTGACTATTTGGGGTTCACCCCTGTTCAATATTAGGTGAAAATCAAATAGAAACAAAACAAAAGGTGCTAGGGATATTTCAAAATTCTTTAGGAGCAAAATGTGACTTTTCTAATGATTGCATATCCAGTATCCCAGCACTGGGAATCCAGAAAAACTGTAAAAAACAAACAAACAAACACATAAACAAAAGGTTCATTTACTTTTAGAAATTAACAGCTGTAAAAATGTAGAAGCATAGAACAATGTATTTTCTGAGTTGGTTTTCCTAATCAAATGCCACAAACAGCTATTATTTTATTTGGTAATTATTTTAAAGTTTTACAAACAAACAACAGACCCAAAAGAAAACAAAAACTGTATATCAATGCTTTATACTGAGACAGAAAGAATAGCGTACTTTGACATTTGTTCACAAAGGAAAATCCAGGGATGAAGAGAATCCACACCTTTCCATTCTTCTAGAGGACCTGAGTTCAGTTCTCAGCACCCGTGTTTTGTAGGTTCAACCATCTGAAACTCCTGCTCCTAGCTGTCTGATGCTCTCATCTGGTCTGGACTCCATGATTATACACACATGTGTAGCGTACACATCTATGGACACACACATACATACTGAAAAATAAAGTTAAATGTTCTGCAAGCTTCATAATACTGATTTGTGTTGGGTTTTTTAATGGGCATTTGATTTCAGTGCTAAAACTATCAGCACAGCATTATATTCTTGTCAACAAAATTTATAACAGAATTTCAAGTTTTAGGTAAAAGACTAGAGACTTCTTTCCTTCTGAAATAGGTTTGAATTTCATATAAATCTTACACATAAGTGTGTAAAATACCAGTTGAAAGCTAAGAGTCATTTAAACAAATAAATACTGTCACTAAATGTGCTTTTATCTCAGAAAAGTTGAAGCATAGACGGTAGGAATATAAGTAGAAAAACATATTAAATACAGCATAATGTAAACCAGCTCATGTTTGAAAGAGGAGCTCTAACAGGATAGTTAATTACTCTGATTACAATTGCTCTGGAGTATATGACCTGAGATGCTCACTTCATAGGTAAATCTCATCTTACGAAATCAACAGAAGAGGGAACAGAAACTGTTTACCACAATGCTTCTTGTGTGCTTTACAAAACTGGATAATAAAATAATATTTCCTTTAATTTTCAGAAATGTTATACAAATATCTATAAGAAAATTTTCCATTTAAGTTTATATTTAAAAAATCGTATTCAGATATGTATGGCATATATGATTTTCCCTACCTCTTCCACATTGGCAGAAAGAAATTTAAAATCTGAGTAAGAATCAGCTTTCCCCCTGAAATCAGTTACATTTTCTTCTAAATTTTACACAGCCTCTGTTACAGTCTAATCCCACATTCTTTGCTTATGCTCCACCTGACAAGCATGTGTGATGTATATGTGTTTATGTTCTTAAAACCTTTTAGAAATAATATAATTTCAAGTATTATAAAGAAAAGAAACTGTGAAACTGTGATTTCTTGATGTCTTATTATGAAACCGAGGAGAAAGAATGGCTCCATACATATTTTCTGGATGTATTAATATATATCAGAGAATTGTGGCCAGAATTTTTTCTTCTTTCTTTCTTTCTTTCTTTCTTTCTTTCTTTCTTTCTTTCTTTCTTTCTTTCTTTCTTTCTTTCTTTCTTTCTTTTATTAAATTCTTTATTAATTACACTTTATTCACCTTATATACCCCTGTAGTTCCCTCCCTCCTCCTGTCCCAATCCCTCTCTTCCTCACCACTCTGCAATCCTGTCCCTTCCCAAGACCACCGATAGCGGAGGTCCTCCTTTCCTTCCCTACGATCCCAGTCTACCAGTTCTCATCAGGAGTGGCTGCATTGTCTTCCTCTGTGGCCTGGTAAGGCTCCTCCCCCCTCTGGGGAAAGTGATCAAAAAGCAGGCCAATCAGTTCATGTCAGAGACAGTCCCTATTCCCATTACTATGGAACCCACTTGGACACTGAACTGCCATGGGCCACACCCGTGCAGGGGTTCTAGGCTACCTCCATGCATGGTACCTGGTTGGACCATCAGCCTGTGCTCAGATCACTTGGTTCTGTTGCTCTCCTTGTGGAGTTCCTGTCCTCTCCAGATCCCACTATTTTCCACTGTCCTAAGATTTCCTGCACTCTGCCCAAGTGTTCCCCATAAGTCTCAGCATCTGCTTCCATAGTCTGCAGGACAGAGGCCTTCCAAGGCCCTCCGTGGCAGGCTCCTGACTCGTTCCCTACCCTCTCCTTCTTCCAATGTCCATCCCCTTTGCCCTTCTGGATAGGGATTGGGCATTTTAGCATGAGTCCTCCCTCTTGATTAGTTCCTTTAGGTGTACAAATTTTAGTAAGTTTATCCTAGAGTATATGACTATATGAGTGAGTATATACCGTGGGTGTCTTTCTCCTTCTGGAATAGCTCGCTCAGGATGATCCTTTCCATTTCCCACTATTTACCTGCAAATTTCATGATATCCTTGTTTTTATTGCTGAGTAATATTCCATTGTGTAGATGTACCACAATTTCTGTATCCATTCCTCAGTTGAGGGGCATCTGGGTTGTTTCCAGCTTCTGGCTATTATAAATAAAGCTGCTACAAACATGGTTGAGCAAATGTCCTTACTGTGTACTTGAGCCTCTTTTGGATATATGCCTAGAAGTGGTATAACTGGATCTTGATGAAGCGCTATTCCTAGTTGTCTGAGGGAGCGCCATATTGATTTCCAGAGTGGGTGTACAAGTTTACATTCCCACCAGCAGTGGAGGAGGGTTCCCCTTTCTCCACATCCTCTCCAGTATATGCTGTCATTTGAGTTTTTGATCTTAGCCATTCTGATGGGTGTAAGGTAAAATCTCAGGGTTGTTTTGATTTGCATTTCTCTGATGAGTAAGGATGCTGAGCATTTCTTTAATTGTTTCTCTGCCATTCGATATTCCTCTATTGAGAATTCTATGTTTAGCTCTGTAACCCATTTTTTAATTGGATTATTTGATTTGTTGCTGTTTAATTTTTTGAGTTCTTTATATATACTGGATATTAGTCCTCTGTCAGACATAGGGTTGGTGAAGACCCTTTCCCAATCTAAAGGCTCTCATTTTGTTCTGATAACAGGGTCCTTTGCTTCACAGAAGATTTTCAGTTTCATGAGGTCCCATTTATTGATTGTTCCTCTTAGAGCCTGTGCTGTTGGTGTTCTGTTCAGGAAGTTGTTGCCTGTGCCAATGAGTTCAAGGATTTTCCCCACTTTTTCTTCTAAGTGGTTTAGTGTTTCTGGTTTCATATTGAAGTCTTTGATCCACTTGGACTTTAGTTTTGTGCAGGGAAATGAGTATGGATCTATTTGCATTTTTCTACACATAGTTAGACCAATACCATTTGTTGAAGATGCTGTCTTTTTTTCCATTGAATAGTTTGGCATCTTTGTCAAAAATCAGGTGTCCATAAAAGTGTGGATTATTTCAGGGTCTTCTGTTCGATTCCATTGATCCACCAGTCTATTTCTATGCCAGTGCCATGCAGTTTTTAGTATTGTTGCTCTATAGTACAGCTTGAGATCAGGGATGGAGATACCTCCAGAAGATCTTTTACTGTAGAGGATTGTTTTAACAATTCTGGGTTTCTTGTTGTTCCATATGAAGTTGAGAATTTTTCTTTCATGATCTGTAAAGAATTGTGTTGGTAATTTGATGGAAATTGCATTGAATCCATAGATTGCTTTTGGTAAGATGACCATTTTTACTATATTAATCCTACTAAGCCATGAGCATGGGAGATCTTTCCATCTTCTGATATCTTCTTCTAATTCTTTCTTTAG
>CM053745.1:44692125-44737636 GCA_028658305.1 Pachyuromys duprasi | reverse complement strand
AAATTATTTTGTTATTTCCAATATACTCTCACATCTTTAATAAGTGACAAAATTAATGATATCTCTAGGCCATATAGGCTATTTGTGGCATTCATAACATGGGCATAATTATTCCTACTTGGGGTCAATTCTTTGATATTTTAGTCAAAAGTTATGTAGGACCATTTAAAACTGAACTGAATCATATTGTTTACTGAGGTTTGGTGCTTGAGATAAACCCAGGGCAACATACGCTTTACACATGAGCTACATATTCTTTGCCCCTTGAGTCTTATGTCTGAACACCATGAGGCAGGATCAGGACATTTCCTAGTGATCTCATGAAAGCCGCCATGAACAAAATCTGGAGGAAGAACCAGCAGGTTAGGGGAACATTCCAGAGATGGGGGATAAATATTTGACAGGCCTGTCATCAGCATAGCCAGTATCACAGAGCAAAGGTGTATCGTAAAGGTGACTGGCATTGGGTACAAAGTACTGGGCTCCTGTCTAGAATTTCCACTTCAGAGCTCTGGTGTGAGGCCCAACACATGTACATTTCTAACAAGATGCTTGATAATGATGCTGCTACTGCGTTATCAGAATCTGTGTCCTAGATAATGATGTAAAGTAAAAGTGTCTCCCATTTGCTGGCTCTTTGGGCAACATAAAGAGAGTCAGACCTCTCAAATTTTTCTGTTACCCAGATCATAGGAACATCTGTCTGTCACCTTCTACAGGCTTTCTTCTTATCTCCTGGTGGCTGTTTCTTCTGACAGAAACAGTTGCCATGCAGATGTACTTAAAATCTTAGGAGGTATTTGCCTGTTTTTGTGTTTGTGATTTTCCATAATGTTTGTTGCAATTGGGTTGCAGAAGACAAGGGCATCTGGCAGGGCGGGGAAATTAGCCTTTGGGATTCATTCCAGAGAATTCAGTGAATTGGAGAGACGATTTAGTGTGGCAGTCTAGAACGAAATCCAGTGTTTTATAATTTCACACCACTGCACACCCCTCCCTAGTTAATCTTTTCGTCTTGGTGATTCCTCTTCTATCACTGAGGGTCTGTAACTCTTTCTGAATTGTGTATTCCCAATAGTTAATAACCACATGTTCCAATAATGAAGCAATGCGCAGTCCTTCCATGTTGTACAATATTAAGTACAAAATTTACCTTTGTGGATCTGTTGTTTACAAATAAGAACGGTGCTTTCCTCTGCAGCTTCCTAGCTTCCCTTGACTCTTGAGCACCCCTTCTGCTAGGAGCACTCTGATCTGCCTCTCCTGTTTCAAGAGACTCAGTGTGATTCAAGAACACCCCACTCAACAATAGGCACGAAGGTCGGGGACAGCACTATGCAAGCTGCATCCTCTAGGCTTCATGGAATCCTCGCATTACTGCTCACAGATGTAAGAAGGAGCTTTGGCAGGAAGCGTAAGCCAAAGCCTGACACTGTTTCAGGACTCCGGTACAGCCAGCTGCTGTGGCCTTGATGATGGCTCTCTCAGTGTGGATGGAGGCACTGTGTGAGTGTCGCCAGAAGGACATCTCGTACTTTAACAGCCTTCAAGTTGGACTGGATTTTTCTATTTTCCAGCTTTCCCCTCCAGCAGCACTTTCTACTCACCTTAGCTTTTTTTTCTCTCCTCTTGGACAGGGATTTGTTGTGGACAACACATTTAGCATCCAGTTGCAACTTTTTTTCCCCCCAACTCCAGCCCTGTCCACAGGTGTAGAAGATTTCTACATTGTATATATGAGATAGGCTGTCTTTTTCTAGCCCTATGCTTTTTTCTGCCATCTGTATGTCTGTTTTCTTTCTGTATCAACTAGCAATTTTGAGTGGACAGAGTTTTGGATAAATGTAGACAACAGAGAGAGGCAGGTCTATGCTCAAAATGCTTGGGAAAAAAACCCATCCAACTAATTTTATAATTAGTTTCAGTTTCTTCTTCCAGTTTCCAGAGGAAGAAATAAAGCACATCAGGCATATCTGTGTCCATCTCTTCATTTTCCAGGCTCATTAACATCAGCTTGTCAGGGATGTGTCTGTGCGTACATATGTGTGTTTTCAGGGCATGGATTGAGGGAGAGGGAAAGTATTGATTTGGTAAGATAAAATAAATTAATTTTGGCTGTGCTGTGTGGGAGCTGGGCTAGCAGAAAGAGCTGCTTCTTTGAAATCCTGAAGTTGAATAACTAAAACATAATTGGTTTTCTAAACTTTAGATAAATAGATGGGGGCTGGTGGTTCCCTCATCAGTACTTCATTTTCTAGTGAGCATGTGTTTTCAGGAAGCATACCTCTCAACCGAGAATTCTTCACAATTTCTGCTCATAAGTTTGAGAACCACTGAATGACAGTGAGTTAAGATTCAGCACTACATCAATATTTGCTGAGTACACTAAGCACCCTAGACATATGTAGATCACTGACTAGGTAATATTAGAGTACCCCGTTGCGGAAGATAGGAGCACTAAGGTTGGGCTGAAGGACAAGAACCTTGGAGGAACCAAAAGTCAAAATCTGAAGAAGAGTTCATCAGAATTCAAGAGGTCTACTGATGCCACTGTGCAACTCCAAATGCCATGGGTAATAAGCAGTCAGTTTTAAACACTGTAACAATAAGACATCAGTGTGGTTTGTTACATTTGACATTGTCACTAGTTAGACTGCAAGCACCTTGACGACCAGTTGTGTGCCTTGTTCCTCTGCAGAGTCTGCACTTCAGCGACCACACATTGGGTGCCTTATAAGAATCAAGGATTTGCTCCAGCATTATTATTATTATTATCATCATTAATAGAATGAAAAAGTAACATTCCAAAAAATTATTAAACTTTAAGAACTATTTGACAGAAACAAAATATAATCATTCTTTAATTACTGGTATAAAAATTGCAATCTTATATCAACCATTCACATCTGAAATTAAAATGGAACCACTCTCAGAGTAATATTAGAAGAAGAAAATTAATGGTTTTGCATTAATGAGCTTCCTGGTTTATTACTTAATAAATTACTGTTAGTTACAGGAAATATTTCAGGAGGCCACAACTGGTAGTAGACTTACTGTATTCTATGTACATTGGTGTCATGAAAAATTATTTTGACATCTTTTCACAACATGAAAATGATTCAACACATTCTAGAGACGTAAAATGTTGGCTGTTGGTGACCTGCTGCTTTTGTGACTGGGTCATATATATCCTACAAGTAAATCATGTCCACTGTAGTTTTTCATCTTGGTAAATAGTAGGTCGATTCCATTTCAGGCCAAAGTTGAGTTCACTGTAGATAAATTAAACATGTTCTTTACAAGGATGGTTGTATAGTAATCCCCTGTAGCAGCTAGTAAGTTAAAACTGTTAGAATTTCCCTTGTAATTTTCCAAATTTGTGGGGTTTTTTTCTGGATTGAAAGTTAGTAGAAAATTGTTTTAGAATTGTATTACTATTTAAAAGAAACTGTTTACCATAGGTAGAAGACACAAAGATACAGAGAAATTAATGAATCTATTTCTTATATTGCTTAAGAGAGTCCAAATACATGTGATAATCAGATAGGAGTAGGCAATTCTGACATCTAGACTAAGCTAGCAGTGTATTTGGATAGTAAAGTTTCTACAATTTCCCTCTCTCTCATTACCTACCAATCCCCTACTATGATCTGGCTTGTGTGTTGTGTCATCAATCATCTCTACTACCACATATGTTTTAAGTGATGAGATCAGCATTTAATAATACTTGGGAAATGATATACACCCCAGAAGAACACTCCATGTTGCACCACCCATCCAATATATTTTTCTTAACCTATGCTAAAGATCATAAGAATTCCTCCCTTCTCTATGGTAACCAGGGAAGTATCTATTTCAGCTCATGAATACTTTAAGAATCTCTACACACACACACACACACACAACACACACACACACACACACACATATTTAAAAAGCATTTTTAACTTGGCAATAGGTATAACCTTGTAAATTAGTTACATTATACTTAGACCAGACACACCATAAATAGTAATTAATGTCTATTGTCCACAAGAATGTTATACTTTGGGGTAATTTATACGCTGAAAGATTAATTTACATGATGAACTATGACCACTTTAAAAAATGACAATTGTGGCTAGTCTGAAGCACTTTATCATAAAAACAGGCCTATTCACTGGGGAGCTAATTTTCTATTTGGCTTCCATCTGCAAATCAATATCCAAGAAAGCCTAAAAATTCTCAAGAGAAAAACAATGAATAGTAGGAGAAAATGTTACAACTGGCCATATCTAGACAATATTCACCAGGATTCGAGACAACAAAACCTATATTGTTTGTTATGCCATCCAGAAAGCATATTAAAGGCTCAATTGCATGCATGTAGCACTGCATTAAATATGAAGATGACAGCACTTGAACTTCAAAAAAGACTTGAAGATATAACCAGGGTGTCAGCATTATATATATATATGTGTGTGTGTGTGTGTGTGTGTGTGTGTGTGTGTGTACACATAGATGAGAGACAAAAGAGAGAGAGAAAAAGAAGGTGAAGAGACAGATACAGAAATAGAGATGATAGACAGATATACTCATTTATGTAAATATGTACTCATATGTATACATGCATATTATAATGAGGGAACTGAACGTCATAGTAGAAACTGAATCTTCAACTTTAACTGGGTTTGGAAGTATGACAATTATAAATTATTTGCAGGCTGTTACAGGTTAAGCCAATTTTCTTTGATATTTTCAGTCAACTATGTGCCTGAAAGAGCTCGATTCTTTCCCTTCCCCCATTTCCATTGGATAGCTGTTAAGTTTGTCTTGGGTTTAATTGTTTTTGCCAAAAGAATAAGGCTTGTTCTTTGGTATCTTCTGTGGATGTAATAGCTAATCAATGTGCCCCTGGAGCTCTTTTCTAACACCCTTTGCATTCTGTACCTCCTCTACTTTGAGAAGTAAATGTCAATACTGTTCTGGCTGATTGTACCACAAGATCACGGCTAGAGTACTTCATGGTTTTCGTCGAGACTCATCCACTGTGGTGTTTGCTTCCTACACTGCAGACAGAGCTCTACTGAAACCCTGAAGCAAGTGTATTAGTCTCTTACTAATCCAGACTATATATTGTCCAACCATGCCAATTTAAACTAGTGTGAAAGCTCTGCTTTGGGGTGTACCATGAAGCAATTATCCTATATAAATTTCTTATATTAATTCTTTAGTTTACCAGATTGACTGCTTTAGCTCCTGAGATACTGAGCCCTTTTTGCAAGCTTACCTGTAAGTATTCACCCAGGCCATTCTGTGATTGAAGCATGGAAAAGCACTGAGCCCCAAACTGAGTCCCGTCTAACAGAATTTTATGATGATTCTCCAGTTCACCATTAATTTGCTCATGGAGGTTTTATGGAAAAAATCAGAAATATATATATATATATATATATATATATACATATATATAAATATATATATACATACATGTATCCTAACAAATAGTAATGGTGTCAATTTTGACACAAATATCCATGTCATGTGAGACAAAATCAAAATCTTTGTAGTTGTAAAGATAGATTTTGTTCCATATCTCCCATAAATCTCTCTGGGCTGTCATAAGCACAGTTTCAGTTTTGCCTCCTTTTAAAGACATGTTGGCAGCAAAAGTGTATAGCTCCATACAACACTGAGGCTGCTCACGATTTTCATTTCACTGTCTGATGGCTTCCCCATTCCTCCTCTTGGAGTTCTCTTCAGGGAAGATAAGTAAGTCCTCTCTTTTAGACTCCATGCTGAGTATATGCTGCTCATTAGCAGAAGTCTGGTGGTAGCAAGGAGGCACCTACCTCTTAATCCTGCCTTGTCGGCCTTACTTAAGCACTTCTTCCCCAGGTGACAGCAACTCATTCAGAGCAGCAACTGACAGTGGCAGTTCCACAACACGCTGCTCCTACTCCCAAGATTTAATTAAGTATCAGCTCCTTTGCCTTCCGAAATTTAAAAATATGATTTTTTTCTTCATTTCATCCCGTGGCAAAAGGGAACCTTCTGAATTCAGTTTTGACTATACTTTGCAACTCTATTTGCTTTACTATTGTGGTATAGAGTATATAGGTAAAATTCACCAGCTTTAATGTCCAGTGTGCATAAATACCATTAATCACATGCACGCTTGACTAGTCTCATCAATATTTATTATTCTCTATTAATCCCAAATATTCCTTGTGCATGATCCTTCCCACCAGCATTTTGGTCATCTTGGAATCTTTGGACTCAAGTATTGAGAACTTAGGTCCTTTCAGAAGACTATTCCAGCCTGCCCACACCTTTCTCCTCCCCCCGCCCTTCCCCAGGCTGGTTTTGAACTTGCTTATGTAGTTAAGGATGACCTTAAACTCTCTATTCTTCTGGCTCCACCTCCACATGGAGATGAGATTAGAGGCATGTCCCAAAGTTAAAGCCCAGACGGACCTCACCTTCTCCAGCATCTACTTACTGGCTAGTATCACCACAGAAGGTCTGCTTGAATATTTCTTGTGTTTGTGTGTTGTAGCTTATGCATCTGTTGGAATGAAGATCTCTTCTATTTCTTTCTAAATTTCTCTTCAAGAGCATCTTTCTTTTGAGGTCTAATCCCAGTGGCTCAAAGAGGAAATAAAGCAGAGTGCAGTAACAATAACAAACCAAACCAGATATTTAAATATAGTAAAGCAAAATGAAAACAGCAGCTATACCCACAAAAATGATAGGAAGGGGAGAGGATAATATGGTATACATTTGGAAACTGAGTGTTAACAAAAAGCGAATTATTAACAATAAGGTAACAGAAGGAAGGGAGACACAGAAAAGTGAAGAAGCAAGGCAGGAAGGCATGGAAAAGCACATGGGACACAGATATAAAAAATGTTACAGGTTGAAAAAGCAAATACAAGATAAAACAAAGACCCCCAAAGAGGCGTATGTTTTTTCCCCAGAAGTGGAGAGTAAGGATGCTCTGCTTTTCTTTCAGTATTCTCCTTTCAAAGTATACTGGGTTGGAGTGGCTGTTTGCTTCTCATGTCCGCATAGGAAAAAAAAATCAGAAAAAACATATGTGGGCTGGCTCGTCTTCTCTCTGCCCTGCCTGCTCACCAGTGTTTTCCAGATAAGGTAGTGGCCTCTGCTGGGCTGAATTTATGCCTGTGATCCACTCACCCAAAGAGAACCATACAGCTAGAGCAGGACATGATCCCTAGGTGCTCCCTGTTTCTGAGCCCATTGGATAATCATCCTTTTGTCTTATACCAGAGGTATTATTCAAGTATGGGGGAGTTCCTGAGCAGTGATTTTCTTTCCTCCTGATGTCTCTTGATCCTAGGAAAACAATTCAACCACACAGGGCAGGTGTGCCACAGAGTACTGAGTGATCCTGGCTGCCCTGGCCATAGTCACCTGTGTCCTGGTCCCATATACACCACCCTCACAGGAAGTCCTACTCTTGTCCATGAGTCAGGTATAGTTCCCAAATGGAAACGCCCTCTACTCTCTACAGGGCATCCCAAACTTATCTTCATATCGACCAGTGTATGCAAATCTGTGTGTCAGCCACATTCAGTTTCCTTCGCCCCCACAGAGTTTTGGGGTAGCCATTCAACTGCCTAGTGAAGAGAGGCTACTGAGACCTGAAAAATGTAAAAGTTCAGATATCTCTATCAGCTATTAAGATTTGACAGCAGAACCTACCTTAAGATAGTTTCCCAACATAGCATTAGTTTGCAGACTAGGAATACAGGGAGTCCTTGCAGATGTCTGGTCTACTTTGAAGCATATCATATTGTGTGTCTGTGTAGCTCATGGAGGTTTCCTTTACTCTTTTATTTAAGGCCCCATTGTGCTGGATTCATCAATTTTTAACGTTCTTCAACGTTTGCTTTTTATCTCTCCTTGCATATTTCATGTATATATGTATATTATTATTGTAATTATTAACATTATAAACATTTGAAAGTATTTAATAGGCAGGTTTTTATGAGTTGATCTGCCTCCATTCAAAAACAAATCAGAGGACATCATGGAGTATATCCATAATGCAGGTTTTTAACATTGCTACATAATTAGTTACATCATACAAAAACTCATGTGTCTATCTTTCTAATTGCCACAGTTGTTGGTTCAAGACCACACATTGCACCTATCTGTTCTTTAATTAGAAGCAGTTTCTAAGATGTTCATTGTTTTCTTGACCTTGGCATGTTTGAAAATACAATCAAGAACTTCTGTTAAACATATCTCAGTCTGAGTTTTCAGTGGCTTTCTCATGAATAAAAATTAGTTGTTGGTTGTTTGGCAGGAACAGAAGATGTCTGATACTTTATCTTTCTGAAGACATCGCATCAGAGTCAGGACTTTTTATTATTCATGAAAAGATATTTGGCCATTTGATTGAGGTAGAGTCCTTCGAAGGTGCAGACTTTGAAGAGATCTTTTATCATTTTGGGGGGCTTCAAATTAATGAGCAATCTGGTGGAGTGATTGAGTAATTTTATACTCCACGATACACTGTCAAGAATGTGTTCACAGACCTTGATGCTTCCTGCTTGACTCAATTATTCCCCACCGAATTGAGATGTTAATTTTCCATCAGTCACTGCTTCTATGTTTCTAAGAGTTCCATCGTAGAGTCGCCTCATTCTTCAATTTATTTAGGTATCTTTCATATTGGCATGGACGTGTCCATTGCTTCTCCTTTTTTTGAACTACTGTGGATTGAACCAAGGGCCTCCTGGAGGCTAAGAAAATACCCTGTCATTTAAATATACCGCTAGACCACATATTTTCTCAGTGTGTTTATCCATTGCTCTAATTATTTACTTAAATGCAAAATTATGAAGTGAAATTGTCAAAATATAAACAAAATAAGTAAAACTAATTGTACATCAAACATATTACTTAATATCAAAAGAAATAAAGGGTAGGAAGAAACAAATAAAACCATACTTTGGTGTATACATTTTCTGTTTAAAGATAAAAGTCCACAATAATATCTTGTTTTCCTGCTGTATATTTCAATGCATCTATGATACCCACAACTTGTCCTAGCATCTTATGATATATAATTGGAAACTGAAATATTTTTACAATCCCTAGAACAAAGACTTTATAGAATAACATGCTTATTTTTTATTCATGGAGTTATTAAAAGAGTTTGTTCATTACTGTGAATATTATACCGAAAAATAACCATTTCTCTAAAATGGGTATTTTGCAGATTGAAAGTCATGTATCCCTGCAGGTTCTTCTAAAATGATTATATAGAAAAAACAGCAGAAAGATCCCTGAAGAATAGCCAAAACAATCACAGATTTAATTTCTAGACACTAAGTCATTCATCTGCATGAACAATCTTGCAAGAAGTGATTGCTTGGAAGATGTTCTACTGGTCACACAAGGTCAGGTGTGAGCTAGGTTTCAAGGTTAACTTGCATCCACGGCTTAGAATCTCAGTCAATTCTTTTCTTACTTAAAAAAATTGTCAGGAAATTGGTTGTAGTTTTCTGCTCTCCCAGCTGAGTTATCAGAGCCATCCTTATATAAACCCATATAATAATAACAGCAAGAACTCAGCTGCATGGGACATATACCACTATGAATAAAATCACAGAATACATATATGCTATTCATAGAATGTGTTTTACATTTCACTTCTGTCAGTGCATGTGTGCATGCATGTATGTATGTATGTATGTATGTATGTATGTATGTATATGTACATGTGAATTCAAGTGCCCACAGAAACCAAATGAGAGTTTCAGTCCTTTGGTGTTTGTGAGCCAACAAACAAGGGTTCTGAGAGCCGAACTCAAGTTCTCTGGAAGAGCAGCAAGTACTCTTAGCTTCCACCAGGTCTCCCGCCCCATGTATGATCTTTTAAATAAATACAAAATCAACCGTATCAGGAAATATCTGTGTCAGGTTCTTTGAGGTTAGGGTGTAGGTGGAGAAATGATAGCCTGAAGCATAAATTATGGAGCCTTGTTTTAAGTCATTTACAACTTAAAATCACTTGCCAAGTTGTCTGACAAGCATTTCTATGACTACAAAGTGGAAAAGGGTACTTGAGTTTTCCTTCTGCTACAGAAACCATAAATAAAATGTATAGCTGAGGCCAGACAAAGCTTATTCATATACTGTTGTAAATCACAGATTTATGTTCATGATTACAGATCTCAATGTCAACATGACCAAAGCTGTTTGGTTTCTTTTCTTCTCAAAATTCTACTGATGTTTAGAATCAATTTGAAAAGGTATAGGAAGCAGCTAAACAAAGTAATTATTCCCTGTGCTAACTCATCCACTTTATTTGAAAGATAGACTTCCATGATGTATGGTATCCAACTTTGATTTTCCTTTACAAACTTTCCTACAAACTCTAAAGTCCATAAGAATGAAGACACAGTTTGTTCAGTGCTTTATGACTGGCACTCTGTCATGTTCTCACACAGAATAGGCATCTGATAAATGAGCAACTGGTGGAACTTGAATACTAAATTCTTACTTTTCACTCCCAAATGTTCACATCCTGCTTCTGTGTAATGATTTTTCAGCACATCTCTTATATTTTCTTTATATAAGAATATATATATATATATATAATTAAGATACACACTTTTTTGATATTTTTAGAAAGGAATCTATGCATAATATATTTGTCCATGATAATGCATCCTCATTTAAAATATTACAAACATAAATGATTTTGCATAAGTTCAAGAAATTGTCCTCTTTACCTAATTTCCTGCCATGTAGAATCTCTCTCTGGAATTGTAAGCCCAAAAACCTTTTTCTTCTGTAAGTTATTTTGCTACTGGTATTTTATCACAGCTACAGAAAAGTAATTTGTCTTTTTTTGACATTTTTATTTTATTTTATATTAATCACAGGTTATGTACTTTGTATCCCAGCCGTAGCCCCCTCCCGCATTCCCTCCCTAGTCCCCCCATTTCTCCCTCATCTCCTCCCTGCCCCTTTCCAAGTCCACTGATAGGGGAGGACCTCCTCCCCTTCCATCTAACTCTAGCTTACTTATAAACTGACCAAATGAATTAATTTTAGAAACTCAGACTATGCGATCTAAATTCCATTAAATGTTGCTATGGGTTGATATGAAACTGCAAGTTATAAGACAAGTTGCAGAAAAAATTGTTGGTTTCCTAATGCTGTTGAGCTGTGTAGAAGCAGGTGTTCATCTCTATGTGGATTCTCCTTGAATTGCTCTGCCTTGCAGCGATCATTTTTCCTGTCTGCTTCCCTCATCAGTCCAAAAACTCCTGCATACCAGAGATAAAACATGGCTTAGACATCTGCACATTTCCAAATCTCTTAGTACATTGGGGATGATGAGTTGTTGTTTCCATGCTCCACAGGTGGCAAAATTATCCCCAGGGACTTCACCCTCTGTACCCTATTCCCTGCTGTGAAGCTGTAAAACGCTAACCAGGAACAAGTGGAGTTGTTTCCTCCCGCACCTGACCTTGTGAACGTGGACTCATCTTTTCAGATGTTTTGTCCGTACAGTGAAATGAACTTTATAATATTTAATCCTGAGCCTTAGCCAAAGAGGTCTTACTCATTTCTGCTCATTCTCTAGGATCCCTGCCCACTCAAACAAGTATTACATGACTGTGAAAAATCTTTATCTGATAAAGAGTCTAAAATCACCTATTTAATTTCTCAAAATCAGGGTTAGGGTTAGGGTTAGAGTAATACTCCAACCAAGGACTATTCATGGGGATAACCTAGAACCCCTGTACAGATGTAGCCCATAGCAACTCAGTCTCCAAGTGGGTTCCCTAGTAAGGGAACAGAGGCTGTCTCTGACATGAACTCAGTGGCTGGCTCTTTGATCACCTCTCCGTGAGAGGGGTCAGCTTTATTAGGCCACAGAGGAAGACAATGCAGCCAGTCCTGATGAGACCTGACAGGCTAGGGTCAGATGGAAGGAGAGGAGGACCTCCCCTATCAATGGACTTAGAGAGGGGCATGGGAGGAGAAGAAAGAGGGAGGGCAGGATTGGGAGGGGATGAAGGAGGGAGTTACACCTGGTATGCAAAGTGAATAAATTAAAAAATAATTAATTAACTAACTAAAGTAGGAAAGTGAAAAAGTATCCACTCTCCATGGGTTCAACGATTCTTGTTTTATTGTTTTGTTTTTTCTTTCTTTTCATTGTTTTTTTTTTGACCCCTTTCACCTTTCCCCCATCAGTGTATTCCATAAGACAACAATTCACAAAATACCATTGTTGATACATTTTCCTTTCTAGGTGTGTGATCTTAGCAAGCCACTCAATTGCATTTTCAGTTTCCTCTTTGAGGGAACAGAGATATTACTGATTATTGATAGTACATTGTCAGTCTGCCAGGATGATTCAATTGTAGACAATATTTGGGAAGGTATTTTTGGAGCTATTGCATGCATAACCCCGAATGGAGCAATATACCTGCTATTCTTCTTGCAAAGAATGAGAGGAGGCTGAGAGAATGAAGGAGGAGAAGCTAGGATGATTGATAGCCCCCCTGGACTCCTACAGTCAGATGGTAACTGTGAATCTGCACATACATGCTTCTCTCTTATCAAGTTTAGTGATGGATTTCTTTTCTTGACAAATTGCCATTGCAGGTTATTTCCTAGATGATATTTCCACAAATGGAAAATCATTTTCCATTGCCTGAATGGCACTAAAGAAAGTTATTATTTCCCATCTGATTCCATAGAGTTCACATTCAGATTTACCAGCAAGAGGGTCAATAAAAACAGGGCTGCTGCCAATACCAATTGAGAGCTGTTACCTCTCTACCTGGCAACAATGTGTCACCTCACAGGTAGCATCTTCTGAAAGATAAAACGTCTTGCATCAAGAAGTAAATAATTTCAAGATTCTCCATAACACAAGAGCTGTTTAAGTAGATTTTTCTATTGCCTTAAAAAATAAATTGTGTGTGAATATACAAATGGAGAAATGGTAGAACGTGAACACATATTTTAAGGTGACCCTTTAATATTTATTTTTTTAAAAAAAACTAGTAATGCAAACTTTTCTACTGATTTAAGAAATGACTTATCTCTAATTTTATATTTAACTTCATTTTTAATTTGCTTGAAGAGGTCACTGGGTTATTCTACATGGCCTTAAGTTCCCTTATTTTGTTTTCAGCTGGATGGATGTTTTTGCTTGCTGATTGCTGAGTTTTAAAGAAGTTAAATGACAGGTATTTCCTCTTTAGAGCAATTTGATGCAAATAAAATATCTGTTAAAAAGAGGGTCGTGATTCTTTCTTCTCTTTGCTTTACCAGCACACATTTGTGATGCCACATTTGCTCTTCTTCTTTGATGATCAATAGATATTAACGGGGATCAGGCCCACGCCACTGCTGCTACTGATTCGTGAAAGTTGGATTTTAATGTGGTCCTTACAAAAAATGTAATGCATTCATTTATAAATCCACAGTTTCATGAATGTATACAAAATATTTTCCACACTAAATATGTGTTTATTAATATATAATTTCATGCAGTTGGTTCTTTAAGCATTTGCTACACAGCATGAGGATCTGAGCTTAAATTCCTAACATGCACATAAAATGCAGAGGTATGTATCTAAAATCGTAGCACTGGCGATGCAGAGACAGGTAGAACCCTGAAGCCTATTCGTCAATCCATTAGCCAATTCAGTTAAAGACCCTGTCTCAAACATAAAAATATTTAAGAACAGCTAAGGAAAAGACCAGCGTTGAACTCTGGCCTCCACATGCACATAAACATGTGCATATTAGCCATAGCGCACACACACACAGCTACACACACACACTCACCCACACACCATAAACATACATGTAATGTCACACCAGATATCATCAAGGAAATGGTGTTATATTCGTTACTTCAGATATAATATTTGACCAGCTATAAAATATATATTACTAATGCCAATTACAGATGAGAAATTCTAAGTCAAGAGACTGAAAATAACTGGCTTAAGGTCTTATAACAAGGCAAGAAACTTAACAACCTTCATCAAGCATTGTATAAGATACTGTACTTAAGTTACAAAAACATTATAACCTGTGCTTATATATTTATCTAAAAATAATAAAATTAAATTTTGGTAACAATTAAGAGGCCCATAGCAATATATGCATTACTATTAAAATACACACGTGTACATCACTTCACAGTAGAATATGTTGTGAGAACTAGGTCTTTGGGTGGTTGTTATTTTGTTTTGGCCTGAGACTGTTGCAGGGTACGGCTATACACTTCAGCAGCACACAGTTCCGGGACAAGGTCGTGTATGTAGTCTATTGCTGACAAAACTGTCATGATAGTTCGTACGACTCGACAGGATTTTTTAGAATCTTTTTTATTTTATTTTACATGCATGAATATTTTGCCTGTACATCATGTGTATGCTAGTGCTCATGGAGGTCCAAAGTGAATATCAGGTTCCCAGGAGTTGAGGTTATAGAAGTATGTGAGCCTTCTTATGGGTGATGGGAACCAAACGTAGGCCGTCTTCAAGAGACGCATGTAGTCCTAACAGCTGAGGCATCTCTCCAAACTCCTCCTATCTCTACATTTTCATTGTGTATTTCTCTTTCAAAAAGATTTATTGATGGCAATAAAAGATTGTTAATTTTCTATGAAACCAAGGTTTCTCAACTGATGTGCTAATACTTAGAAGAATAAATGTAGGGTCCCTGACCCCACATTATATTTGAATAAAATGGAGTTGCTTTGATACACTTATTTAATACAGTTGCTTCCTCAGTTGCTTTACTTCCTTGATGATTAATAGATATTAATGAGGAATCAGGCCCATGCCACTTCTGGGACTGATTGACTGAAGTTGCTTGGAGTTGTTGTTTTGTTTGTTTTGGTTTTTAAATCTAGACTTTGGTCCTAGGCAAAACTTCCCTTCCTGATGTAGCCTCTTTAAATTCTAGCCCATATTTTCTTTATCCCACAGGACTAAAACTCAACACAGCCCAGAGCTGCTGACCAAGATAAAACCTAATGATCAATAAACCTCATTCAACCAGGTAAGTCTCTTCACACATATTTAACACTTCAGTGCCTAAGCTCAGTATGGTGTCCTGAGGAACCTAACATGGTAATGTTGACAGGTGTTATATCTGAGAACTCATTCATTCTCCAAACCATGTTGTACCTTTAATATACAGATGAGCCCTAACTTATAACAGTTCAACATAAAATTTTAAAAAATGGTAGAGTGGCAGCCAGAGAGAGGCAGCAGTAGTTGAAAGCACTTGTTGTTCTTGTTGAAGATTTAGGTTGAATTTGCAATACCCAGATGGGAGCCAACAAGATCAGTAACTCTGCTTCTGTGGCATCCAGTGTCCTCTTTGTGCCCTTTAAGTGCTGAATACATGTGATGCATACACATACATTCAGGCAAAACGTTGTAATACACAACATAGCATTCAGGCAAAATATGAAAACAATCAGAATGTAATAAACCAATGCTTATGTTTTTAAAAATCACAAAAGTTTACACATGATCATCTCAGTAGATGAAGATGTCTTTGACAAAATATGACTCTCCTTAATGAGAAAAGTTCTGGAGCAATAAGGGCCACAAGGGACATACTTATACACAAACAAGGCAGTAAACCATAGTCATCATCAACTTAAATGGAGAGAAACTCACAATTTCACTAAAATCAGGAGCAGGACAGGTTGTTCTCTCTCTCTCTCTCCCTCCATATATATAGTATGTAATAGTTATTAAATATAGTACTTGATGTCTTACCTAGAGCAATAAGACAATTGAAGGAGATCAAGGGGTACAAATCGGAAAAGAAGAAGACAGAATATCTGTATTCACAAATGATATGATGATAGCATATACTAGTGACCCTAAAAATTCCTCTTGGGAATTTCTACTAGTGATCAAAATTTTCAAAAAAGTAGTTGAATAAAAAACTAACAAATATTTGTAGCTCTCCTATATACAAATGACAGACTGTGGAATCACTCAGGAAACACCTTTCATAGTACCCTCAAAGGAAACAAAAATAACTTGGAGAAACTCTAATCAAACAAGTGAAATACTTGTATGATTAAAAACTTTAAGACACTGAAGACAGACATTGAAGAAGGCATCAGAAGATGGAAAGATTTTCCATGCTCATAGATTGGTAAGATTAACATAGTAAAAATGACCATCTTACCAAAAGCAATCTGCAGATTCAATGCAATCCCCATCAAAATTCCAACACAACTCTTTACAGATCTTGAAAGGATAATTCTCAGCTTCATATGGAAGCACACACACACACACACACACACACACACACACCAAAAGACAAACAAGCAAAAAACAAAAGCAGGAAAGGAAAAAACAATCCTGAATAATAAAAGAACTGTGGGATGTAGCATTCCCAATTTTAAATTGTACTACAAAACCACAGTAATAAAAACAGCATGATATTGGCACAAAAAAAGACACAGTTTGCTCACTTTTTATCCCAGCTGTACTCCCCTTCCTCTTTCCCTCCCAATTCCACCATCCTTCCCTCATCTCCTCCCATGCCTCTCTCCAAGTCCACTGATAGGAGAGGTCCTCCTTCTCTTCCATCTGACCCTAGCCTATCAGGTCTCATCAGGACTGGCTCCATTGTCTTCTTCTGCTGGACAGTAAGGCTGCTCCCTCCTCAGGGGAGGTGATCAAAGAGCCAGCCCTTGTGTCAGAGACAGCCCCTGTTCCTCTTACTAGGGAACACACTTGGAGACTGAGCTGACATGGGCTACATCTGTGCAGGGGTTCTAGGTTATCTCCATGTATGGTCCTTGGTTGGAGTATCAGTCTCAGAAAAGCTCCTTGGGCCCAGATTTATTGGTTCTGTTGCTCTCCTTGTGGAGCTCCTGTCCCCTCCAGGTCTTTCTATCTCCCCCTTCTTTCATAAGGTTCCCTGCATTCTGCCCAAAGTTTGGCTATGAGTCTCAGCATCTCCTTTGATACCCTGCTGGGTAAAGTCTTTCAGAGGCCCTCTGTTTTAGGCTCCTGTATTATTTCCTGTTTTCACCCTCTTCCAATGTCCATCCTGTTTGCCTTTCTGAGTGAGGATTGATCATCTTACCCTGGGTCTTCCTTCTTGCTTAGCTTCTTTATGTGTACAGATTTTAGTATATTTATCCTATATTATATGGCTAATATCCAATTATAAGTGAGTATATGCCCTGTGTGTCTTTCTGCTCCTGGAATACCTCACTCAGGATGATCTTTTCTAGGTCCCACCATTTGCCTGCACATTTCATGATTTCCTTGTTTTTTATTCCTGAGTAGTATTCCAGTGTGTAAATGTACCACAATTTCTGTATCCATTCCTCAACTGAGGGACATCTGGGTTGTCTCCAGGTTCTGGCTATTATGAATAAAGCTGTTACAAACATGGTTGAACGAATGTCCTTGTTGTATAGTTAAATGTATTTTGGATATGCCTAGCAGTGGTATAGCTGGATCTTGAAGAAGCACTATTCCTAATTGTCTGACAGAGCATCAGATTGATTTCCAAAGTGGTTGTCTAAATGTAGAAAAATGTAAGAATAGATCCATGTTTATCACTCTCCACAAAACTAAAGTCCAAGTGGATCAAAAATCTCAACATAAAACCAGACACACTAAATACGCTAGAAGAAAAAGTGGCTAAGAGCCTTGATCTCATTGGCAAAGAATAAAATTTCCTGAACAGAACACCAACAACATAGGCTCTAAGGTCAACAATCAATAAATATGATCTCACGAAAAAGAAAAGCTTCTGTAAAGCAAAGGACACTATTGTCAGAACAAAATGACAGCCTAAAGATTTGGAATGGAACTTCACCAACCCTATATCTGACAGGAGGCTAATATCCAGTATATATAAAGAACTCAAGTAGCTAAAAAGGAAGGAATCAAGTAATCCAATTAAAAAATGGGGTACAGAGCTACACAGAGAATTCTTGATTGAGGAGTTAGAATGTCAAAGAAACACTTAAATGCTCAACATTCTTAGTCATCAGGGAAATGCAAATCAAAAGGACCCTGAGATTTTACCTTATACCCATTAGAACAGCTAAGATCAAAAACTCAAGTGACAATACATGCTAGAGAGGATGTAGAGAAAGGGGAACTCTCCTCCATTGCTGGTGGGAATATAAAGTTAGATTTCTTCTTACACATGTCAGAATGGCTAAACTAAATAAAACAATCATGCTAGCAAGGGTGTGGAGCAAGCGGACCACTCCTCCATTGCTGGTCTGAGTGCCAACTTGTACAACCACTATAAGTGTCTGGTTCCTAGGGAAGATGGGAATCAATCTAGCGGAAAAAGCAGCCATTCCACTCTTTTACATATATCCAAAGTTGACTTCATCTTACCACAAAGACACTTGCTCAACGATGTTCATTGCTGCTCTATTCATAGCAGAATTTTGCAATTTCTAGTCCAATAATTGGAAATATCCTAGATATCCCTCAACAGAAGAATGGATAAAGAAAATGTGGTACTCTTAGTAGCAGAGACTATAGAGACTGAAGAGGACACCCACTAACTAGAGTAGTCTCCTAGTAAAGCAAGGGGAACACCAACCTACCCACAAAAACTTTGACCTCAAATTTTTCCTGCCTACAAGATGTATAGGGATAAAGATAGAACAGATAGATCAGAGATTGATGGAATCTCCAACAAATGCCTGGCCCAACTGAAGACCTACCCCTACACTATGAACAATACTCTACAAAGCTTGTAGAGAGGAGCCTGTTAAGTTGTCCTCTGAGAGACTCTATCCAGCAACACCTCAAAACAGATGCTGATACTCACATCCAAATATTGGGCTATGCACTGTGGAAAAGTGGGAGGAAAGAGAAAAGGACCTCGAGGTGACAGGAGCTCCACAAGAAGACCAACAGAGGCAGCTAACAAGGGCTCAGAGGGGCTTGCTGAGACGGAAGCATCAACTGAGGACCATGTGTGACTGGACCTAGGCCCCCTACAAAGATGAAGCAGATGGGCACTTAGGCTTCATTTGGGTCCTAGTAAGAGAGGTGGGAACTGCATCAAACTGCTAGCTTCTAATCACTTATCCTTGGTGGGACTGTCTTGCCAGGCCACAGGAGAAGAGGACATGCTCGGTCCTTATGGGACTTGATGAGGTGGGGTGGGTGGGAAAGGGAGCTCTCCTTTTCTGAGGAAGAGATGATGGCAGAGAGGAAAAGGTGGGAGGGTGGGACTGGGAGAGGAAGAGGTTTGTGGCTACAAAGAGGTTATAAAGTAAATAAAACATAAGTAAAGTTTAAAAAAGAAAAGAAAAGAAAATATGGTACATTTACACAATGTAGAATCATTCAGCTGCTAAAATGAGTAAAATTCTTAAGTATATAAATAGAACTAGAAAAAATCATTTTGAGTGAGGAAACTTAGACTCAGAAAGACAAATATGATGAGTATGTGCTTGTATAGGGATACAAGCTATTAAGTCAATGATAACAAACCAACAATTCATATAACCATAGAGGGAACATATATTTTTCCCTAGGAAAGGAAACTAGAGTAGATAGCTATAGATGGGTGGGAAAGACTAGAAAGAGAGGATCAGGTAAGGATGGGTAGGTAAGAGGGGTAATACAGTGAGAGACACCTGAAATTAAGAACCACTTAGGGGTAATATGGAAGCCTAATACAGTAGAAGCTTCCTAAAATATATACATTATCTAAAGGTTATCTAAATAAAAATATCCAAATAATGGGGAAAACAGAGTTCTTTTGGCCATCCCATGTTACCAAATGAAGCTTCAAGTACTGGGATTTGGGTTAAATTTAATTGGGTTGTTGACCAAAGTGGTTCCATGTGAATTCCAAAACAACCCAGTTTGTTGCCCAAGGCTATAGGATGCTCTCTACAACTGACCCTGTTGCTGATGACAACTTCTACACAATGCACTAAATTTGGAGAAGTTGAACTGGTGCCTATGTAGAGCCTTCATTAGTATGTGCTAGAGTCTTTGGTAGAGTAAGGTACTCAGAAGTCTATCAGAGGAGAAGTGTAAAAACTAACTCAACCATAAAGCTTTCAGTATACAATATGCTGATGCAACGGTGGCACAAAACTTTTGGTAGTAATCAACCAATACATGACTTGACTTAATGCCCATTCCCACTCCACAAGATGAAACTGAAACCTGACACTATTTGATTACCCAAGAACTTGAGACTACATAGTCCGGTGACCTTGGGGAAAACCAAGCTGTTCTTAATTTTCTTTAAAGTATCAGTAAAACAACTCCTAATGACAGTCTGTTATACTCAGATCAGTGCCTTGTTCAGCCATCATCATGGAAGCTTTCTCCTGTGGCAGATGGGAACAAATAGAGAGACCCATAGCCAGACACTATGCAGACACCAGACCCCTGAAAAGAGACTGTGTTCATCAAGTCTCCTTTTCAGGAATTCACTGATCATCTTGTGAAAACCCATACCAGAATCTTTGCTCAGAGGACACAGGCTCCAGCTCTGGCTACTACATAAGGGTTTTTATAGAAGAAACATGAATGAATTAAGTCTGTTTTTGTTTTGTTTTGTTTTTTGTTTAGAAAAAATTATGTCAGTAACATAACTCCATAGTAAAACTGGAAATCAAATCTAGATTTTTCCAATAAAAAACACTTTATAATCCCATCAATGATCATAACAGGTACATAGTTGATCATTTTACTCTTAAAAAGTGAAAGCCATGTTCTAATTTCTGAATGAATTCAATCTATTTTATTATTTTTCTAAATACTTCCATAACAGTGTTTCTCTTTACTATTCCAGAGCTTTCTAGATTGATTCCAAGTCACGCGTTTTTCTCAGTTAACCAAATGCCAATGTGTACCTTATAATATTCTTTAAAATGTGCTGATTCCTTTTTCCCTATCTCACTTGGATAGGCCCCTAAGTTCTCAATCCACAATTATATCACTACTATACTTTCAGCTGCATCTTCTCTTTCTCTGGCACACAGGGACTAGTCAATAGAAGCTTAGTTAATATTAATTTTAAATTGCAAGGATAGTGGTACAGAGCCGTAATCTGTCTAAAAACTCTCACTCATCTTCACCACACTTTTCTTCAGCCCCTCTGCCACACTAGTGGACACAGAGACTTTTGTAACATGTCTAACTGTTACTTCAGTGTAAAAACTTTGCACATCCTTCATTATCAGTGCTCTTACCTATGCTGAAATAAACATTGATGTAATGACTACATCATTTGGTTCAGCATTATGAACTGATAAGTTACACACCCAGAGAACTAAGATTGTAAGACATAAGCTCTTTGCACGGCAGATGGTGTTTTCTAAGACTAAACAGAGACTAAGAGAGTAGAAGTTTAGGTGATCTTATCTCTAGTTAAAATGAAAAGCTTTTATCCTATTAGGGCTTCTCTTAGCAGCAATAATTCCCTCGCAAGACTAATAGCAATCTGAGTTCTTGAAAGAGATGCCAGGGCAGCTAGGCTTACACTAACAATAGCAGGAGCTCTGTCTGCACAACTCACTTTAAGACTTTATTAATCTGGTCATCCTGTCTGCACAACAGGTTTTTCTAATTAGCCACATGTGCTGCATTTTGAGTTCTGATCTTGGTGGATTTTGGTAAGCAGCATTAAGCCAAAGGGCAAAGGTGCCAAAGCCTGGAAGTTCTCAGACACGCATAATAAACATCCAGAGACAGAATGGGGGTGATATGGGTAGTAGAGGTAAAAGAACAGCCGAAAAGGCGGTGGCCAAAGTATATTAAGAGAGTGCAAGCAGTCAGAACAAAGGATAAAAAGGAAATGGCTAAGGGTCTGTCCCATGGATTGGCTTGATGGAGAAATAGTGAAATATTCTTGTAATGGATGATTCACAGATGGGAAAGATAACATCCAGACAGACCTGATAGCCAAGGCAGTACAAAGATGAGCAGATTCAGACACCGTGTTTTGTTTCATGGTTTTTAAGCACACCCCCCCTTAAATTAATTTCTCAGGGATACAAGAATGTGTCCAAGGATTATTTTGTTTAATCCCTTTGCTATCAATAGAGGATGTAAAGGCTGTCTAGATACAGCTATTACTTCCCTGTCCCACCCTTTCCATGGCGAGTTGAAAGTCTCACATACAAAGCCTGAGCGATGTTGACCATAAACCTAATTGCCTTTAATGAACACAACATGCACAACAGTCCTTCTGGAATTCCACCCTTCAGAAGTGCTTGTCAGAGTGACTCTTTAGGAAAAAAAAAAGCAACAGAGTTTTTGAAACATTTTTATATACTGCTACCGAGGCAGGATTTCCAGTAGAAATGTGGATAATAAAACACATACTGACATCTTTGGGATTTTCGTGGATGCTTGAAGGTGATTAGCTGGGCAACTCTAATAATCTGTTATGGAGACAGGGCATGCTTGGGACATAAAATGAATAAAAGCAGAGGGTTTTTAGGAACGGTAGATATATTTTATCCATGCTTCTTTCCAGCTGTGAAAGGCTCAGGAGAGGCAGCCCAAAGCCAATGCTGTCACTCAGTGATGTGTGACTTTAGCTCTGCTCCAGCTGCTTGCTATCAAGGCTAATGTCAGAGGCAGTGTGGTAGCTTCACCTGGTGGAGGATTTTCCAGGGTGTGAAATGGCACTACTTATAGATGAAAGTCTGCATATTCTTCTAATTGCATGACTGTCTGAGTTGCTTTGCACTAGGGAGCTCTTATTCTCCTCCTCCAGCGAGTCAGCTCTTAGTAAATTAGCTGAGTGGGTGGGCAGCAGCAGAAAGGACTGGAGAACAGAGTTATGGGGAAGACAGCAGCATCTCTTGTCCACCCCCTTCTGATCTCCCAGCTGCTGGAGGCCACCAAGGCCTTGAAGCCTTGTTTATTAACTGGGGGTTTTGAGCTCTCTGTGCTGGTAGGTGTTTTTATTTGATGTCTGCTGACTCACTTGTGTTGCCAGGTACATTCTGTCAGATCTCCAATATGAGTTTCCAGAAGGAGAGGGAACTAGTATTTCCAGGAGCTTAATTTAGCCCACTACCTGGCTGAAACATATCAGGATGTAAATGCCAGGGAAAGCAGCTAGGAACACCGATTCCTCATTCCTCATTTCCCACCTCAGAAGCGGTTTTCAGTATAAAATCATAAGGTTGTCAGATGATCTCTGTGTTTGTTATGCTTGCATGTTATAAACACCAAAAATAACTATTTTCTTTGTTTTACATTGTATGAGTCAACCTTCTGTGGTTTAGAACAAAACGAAGATAATATGATTTACCATGCTTTTGAGTGTTTACCTTGTACCAACCACTGTGCTCATGCAGATGAGATTCTTTAATTCATACAGACTATAATTAGGAAACGTGTGTGTGTGTGTGTGTGTGTGTGTGTGTGTTTGTGAATAACAACAGTATGTAGTGCCGGCCATTTAAGAGAGAAGCAAAGCGAGCTAGAGAGATGGCTCAGTGGTTAAGAACACTTGCTCTACAGGTGTGATAACCTGAGGGGAGAGGCCCAGCATCCATGCAAATACCAGCACTGACCAACAAAGACAGGTGTGTACTGAGACCTTCCCGACCACCATCTTTGCTTTAAGAGTGAGCTTCCACTACAGGGAGAGACCTTGTCTCAGGGCAGAAAGAGAAAAGCAGTAAACTGGAGGGCACATACATAATACCTTCCTCTGTACTCTCATGCCCATCCCCCCCACGCCCTCTCATACATCCACACACCAGAGCATTCCCTCCCACACACCCATTCAAACCCTCTCACACACCCATGCACACATTCACACACCTGCTCCCCCACAACTTTATGAAACTACATGTTCTAGGATAAAACATTCAGTACCAGCACCAGTCCAGTTTCTGCTCTTTTGTGCTGTGCAGATCCTGCCCTCCACTCTTACCAACATTTAGGTTTGTGTATTGCATACCAGAAGACTACAGGGAATTGGAAAGAAATCGCTTTATAAATAAAAGCTTAGCTGGGCGATGGCTTCAAATGCCTTTAATACCAGTGTTCAGGAGACAGATGCAAGCAGATCTCTGAGCTCCAGGACAGCCTGGTCTACAGGGTGAGTTCCAGGACAGCCAGGTCTACACAGAGAAGCCTTGTCTCAAAAGCAAAACAAAACAAAAAGATAGGAGCTTCATTAAACCATAAATAAAATGTTGTTTTTATACACACACACACGCACACGCACACGCGCACGGATACACACTAAAAGTTAAAAAGTAGAGTAACACTCAATCAAAACAAAAGAGGATGCAGCCTGGAGATTGTTTCCAGAATTTTGGATTTTCTCTGGTTATTTGGGGAAGGCTCAAAATATAGAGTGGTACCCAAGCATCATGCTGCTTGGTGTGAGTTTGGGTAGACAAACACAGGATGAATTGCTGAAGTTCTCTGTTCTTTCTCCTGTGAAGGGGGCATGAACAACGAAATACTGGGAACATTTAACTATGTACTGAAAGGTCTTTCTGAAGTATTGAGTAGGTGGTAGGCTGGTAATTTTTGAAACCCAAATATCCCCAAATAGAGCGCTTTAAATTTTAATAAGCATACAAGTTGCACTGATTCACTTGAAATAGCAGTGCCAGCTCCTTATGCTTGAGGCAGTGCTAGCAGCTTGCGTTTTATTTTAGGTTTCTTTGGGATAGTCATTCTTTGTGTTCAGGGTTGTCTCAAAATCAATATGCTGGTCATTGCTGGAGTTACTGGCTAGTTCCACCAGACCCATTTTAATTTACAATACCAATAAACATTCAGGTGATGTGTAGGAGCTGGTCACAGGATCACATTTTATCCACAAGGCCTGAAGGGCACATGGTGGCATTTCCCAATGGGAATAGTGAAACTTACAAAAGCACCTTCTATTAATGCTGACCAAGTTACAGGTCAAAGTTCAATGGTAAACACAAGATTGCAGGTAAGTATTGAAACATCAGGGATGTTTTAAAGAAATTAGAAACAGAAGAAATAAACACAAAGTTTACACAGAAAGAGAAGTTCCTAGAGAAGAAAAATATTAATGATATTTTCCATAAATGCACTAAGTGAATATGAGAATGTATGCTACAAAGGGGTTTCTGTAAGGGATAGTAGGTAAGTTGAGAATGTGAGGCCAGGCCACAGAAAATGCCTTTGTCTGTTCAATAATCTGCACAGTAAATGCGCAGATTAAAAAAAATGCCTTGAACTCTTTCTCTGCATTAATCACATCACAAAACATCAGTGGATGTGCATAGGTTTAATGTTTCACTTATTTGTTAGGAAATACATCATGATTATAGATATTCGTTAGTGTAGCAAAGTCTCTGAGTACATACTTCCTAATTGCATGAATTTATCATTTGTTTTCCAGGAATGTGTACAGGCATATTAGACAAATGCTCTCCCCCACAAATATTTGCATTTGGTGGTACATCTGTTTATAAGAAGTATGACACATAATCCCGAAAACAGGAAAAGGAGAGTACAGTCTGCATGTGAACCTAGGACATAGGACACACACATATAATAGTAGCACCAAGGAGGCTGACTCAAGAAGACTCCAAATTTATACGCCAGGGGTTACACAATGAGTTCAAGGTCTGTTGGGGTGACATAAAGAAACCAAAATATTAAATAAATGGGGAAGAAGCCCTCATGATTAAAATCTGAACCTTATTGGCCAAATGGAAATCATGTTATAACTTTACTTTTATATTGAGTTTTTTTTCATTTTGATTGTGTGTGTGCGCATGTGCGCGCATGTGTATGTCTATGCCTGTTTGTGCAGATATGAGTGGGTGGAGAGGGGTGCAGATGAGTATGCATGAGTGTAGGGGCATGTGTCACTCTTTAGGCATTTTTCCACCTTCTTTGAGGCAGGATCTCTCATTGAACTGGAGATGAGCAATTAGGCTAGGCTGGCTAGTGAGGGAACCGCAGAGCTTCTGTTGCCTCTGCCTCCCTAGCTCTGGGGTTATAAATGAACCCCACTGCCTTCTGAATTGCTACATGGGTATGAGGGAGTCAAATTCTGAGCCTCATGCTTGCAAAGCAAACACTTTACTAACTAGGTCATTTCCCTAGCCACTGGGACAGGTTTGAATGCCAGAATTCTCTAGATACATAAGAGAAGTTCTATAGAATTGGTCACCACCTTGTAGTAAACCACCTTGTGATGCTTTGGCTTATTACATCTTACTTCATTTTGCAAAAATTATAGATTATCAGTGATGAAGATTACATACAAATAGGCAAAACTAAAATAGCATGAACTTCCTGCAGATTACAAAATAATTTATGCAACGTTACAATGGCTAATGGAAATTCTAAGAATTCATTGGGAATAGACACCAGAATTGGTTGAAGAGAGGGAACAGGATGGGAGCCTACCATAAATGTCCTCTGAAAGACTCCACCCAGCATGGGATCAAAGCTGATGCTAAGATTCACAACCAATCTCTGGGCAGGGCACAGGGAGTCCTGGAAATAGTGGGTGAATGGAAGAACCCAGAGCTGACAGGAGTTCCATAAGAAGACCAACAGAGCCAACAAATCTGGACCCAAGGGTGCATGCAGAGACTGATGCACCAACCAAGGACCGTGCATGAAGAGGACCTAGACTCCCTACTCAAAGGTAGCCCATGGGCAGCTCCATGGGAATCCCATGTGAGTTCCCTAGTAAGGGGAACAGGGACTGTCTCTGACATTGAAGCTGTTACCAGCTCTTTGATCACTTCCTTCTGGTGGGAGCCATTGCCAGGCCATAGAGGAAGAGGATGCAAGCAGTCCTAATGAGACTTGATGAGTTGGGGTCAAAAGGTAGGGAAGGAGGGCTTCCCCCTTTCTGAGAAATAGGGGAGGAGAATAGGGGGAAGAGGAAAGTAGAGCAGAACCAGTAGGAAATGAGCGAAGGAGCTACAATCAGAATGTAAAGTGAATAAACTATAAAAATAAATTTACATTAAAAAAGAGAATTGACTGGGAAAGTACCATTGATCTCACTGAAACGTACTATGAAAAAGAGATAAATCAGTTCTTGTTTTCTGTTTCATCAATGAGCTTTGGGGATTTATGTATATGGAACTACTTAGTGCTGTGTTTATATGATTATCAAATCTGGCTCATGAGGAAAACTGTCATGTTATCTTTTATACTGGGATTTTCTCTGAAAATGTTATGAAGTCTTATTACATGAAAGAGATAGGCACAAGTCAGAATATCTCTGTAAGTATGCCAGATAATAAAGTAAATGCTGGAACAGCAGTGTGTTTCATGTTTGTGTTTCATGACTTACCAGGAGAATCAAGTTTCCGTTGGTGAGCAGGATGTGTCCAGAGAAAGAGAAGCTCTCCTCATCAAGACAGCTGAGGCATCAAATGCCTCCCCATCCCAGACTTCCCACAGGTACCTTCAACAGGGTCAGAAGAAAGAAGCCTGGCAAATTAGAGGCAGGTCTGCTTCCAGTGAAGGAGGCTGGGTGTTTCCTTGAGTTGTTAGAGGAAGAGGGATAGGGGCCAGAGGCAGCACCATGCCAGCTCCTGTCCTAAGAGCCTGAGTTCTTTACAGAGACATCCAAGTGAAACCAGGATTCCTGACTGTTCCCCACAGAATTTAAGAAAAGCCATGAATCACAGAGTTACAGTTTATTGGGAAGATATTTAAATAGATTAATAAATGGGAATTAATAAAAGAGTTGCTCAGAGAAAGCCCACACCCTTCTGAGTGTATGGGTAGGTAGGGGTTTGAAGATAATTACAGAGCCATGAATATGGTTTTGTTGTTTCTAAAGTGACATTGTTCAAAGGGTATAATCCTTTGACTATAATCCGTCAAAGGGACCAACGTTTCTGGCATACCCTCTACAAAGTATAGTTTAAAACTTAAGTTGGCCAGGATTACAATCTGATAAGCTAAAACCATGGGTCATAAGAATAACATAAGGGACTAATGTATATTTTACTGTAAAAGAGTTTTCCATGAAATTTGTTTTTTAAAATGCTATTTTCAGAAAGAAAGAGAAGAGCTTCAATGGACTTGGTCATACACTCTGAATTAGAATCTGATATGGTAAAGTCATAAGGTACATGGGTCACATAAGGGCCTAAGGTATAACTTTTACTGTAAATAAGTTTCCTGTGATTCCTGGGAAATTTCAGTTTATAGATGGGAAGTAAGGAGGACTGCAATGATCTTGGTCATGCACTCTTACATCATAAGTAGGACTTCTTGCTAATTAAACATTTGAATTTCATCTGTCTCTATGTAAAAGACCTATTGTCTCTATGTAAGAGACCTTTACAGTAAATCATTTTTTAATAGTGTTGGGACTTTGGCATCCCACTGACTTTGACCAGACACTCAGATAAAGACTCCTTTCCTTCCTGTGGTCCCTTATTTTCTAATCTTCTTACTTGGCTCTGTGTTACTCAGAGACCGCTTCATACCCACCCTCCCAGAACAAGGAAAGTCACTAAGCAAATGGAGCCAAAGCTAAAACTCAGATAACCTAGCTTAGGCCACTCATGCTGCACTTCCATGCTTATTTCCTCCTCACTCTAGCATGCACGGGAGCTCTGCAAAGGGAAACAATTCTGCAGGAAATGGAGACTGGCACTGGCTCCACAATACAATTTCTAGCACTCTTAGTGTCTCATAAGCAATTTACCATATTAAAAGCACCAGGAAACTCGTAGGAGACAACACTAAGTAACTAACCCAACAAGTATTACGTTAATTTCACTATTTTAATCACCCCCTCATCCTGTTAGTAATATCCTGCAACTTCTCTTGAGGACTTGGTTGGCTAGCCTAGCCTGGCTACACTGGAAAAGATTTTATAAAATGATATAAATAAATAAATAAATAAATAGATAGATAGATAGATAGATAGATAGATAGATAGATAGATAGATAGATAGAAGAGACCTCTCTCTCTCTCTCTGACGTTGGCTTTCACCTCTCTCTGTCTCTCTCTCTCTGACGTTGGCTTTCATCTCTCTCTGTCTCTCTGTCTCTCTCTCTCTCTCACACACACACACACGCAATGATGACATCACATTAAATGTCTAAATCTAGCTCTAATTTCTTTTGAATAAGTATATCTGTTTTTTCCTTTCTGTTGAGACTGGCTAGTGAAATGCCCTGATATAGTCATTAGTAAATAATGTGTAAGTACATAAATAATACATTGTTCAAATAGAAGAAAATCAATTTCAAATAAAAAGACAAGAGTATTTAGATTAATTTCTATGGACTTTCCCTTCTGGAGACTAGAGCATCCACGACATTTCCTATCTATTTATCATTAAATCATGACATTTTAATGTAAATGAATCCCAGAACAACTTTCATCTTTTTGCCAATTATAACTTTTAAAATCATGGGAATAGTTTTTGCATAATGGTTGCACATAGGTGTTTATAGGCTGGTCCATTAAGGAACGCACCAGTTTTTTTTTTTTCTGTCTCAATATAACAAAGGTAACTATAACAAATTCAACACTGGATTCAAGAGGGTCTCTATGAACACAACATAGGTATTCAGTGCCCTTAATTCATAGATATATTTTTCCTGGATTCCTTTAGAAAAGTAAAAACTGAGGAGATTTGAAATTATCTTACTTTATAATGTAGTTCTAAGGGGTGTGTTTGCTTGTACACGTGTTTTGTGCATGAATGTGTAGATGTGTGAGGAAGATGGAAATAGACTGTGAGGGACGTAAGGAGGGGGAGAGAGTATTTAATGAACTAATCCTCAAGTGGTACCATCATATAGTTTTTCTTTAGGGAGTTGATAAAGAATATCTCTGAAGTAAATAACGCCAAATTTGATCCAAGGTCCTCTGTGAAAAAATGCTACTTAGTATAATTATATTTCCATTGTTATTAAGATCTCAAACTCCAGTGGTTGTAACAGCTCATTGTGGAAACAGTTCCAGCATGAGCGGGTGGTTACTATTTTCATACTTAGAATCCAGTTCTTAGATGTGATTCTCATTGTGTGAAAAACTGAAAACATTAAAAAAGAAAAAAAAAGGAGACATCTGGTATCTAAGGGGGATCCAATTCTCTAGTTGTCAGGAACCATTATCTCTTTCCTTAGCAGCCCTCATTTAGGACGTCAGACTTCAGCAGAGAACAGTGTAGCTTGTGAACTACATGACACGCTCAATGTAGGAAAGTAACATCCTATTTAAAATATATCAGGAGACTTGGGTCTTCCTTACTGCAGGCTGTGAATACTCCTGGTTATATGTCCTGTCTTGATCTCAGGAGTTGAGAGGAACTCAGTGACAAAGCTGAAGCCTCCAAAAAGAATCCAAGATTGACAGAAGCTAGTGAAGCCTTTGTTCCTTCTCAGTGATGCCATTGTTCTTGGGCTTTAGCCCAGACATTCTGTCCAAAGAAGAAATTTACTAAATAAAAATCATGGGGATTCCTTCTGTGCAGAAAACCTTTACAGATTATAGCCTTGTGAGTTTTAAGCTTTATAGTATCCCACTTTTTGTTTGTTTGTTTATTTTGTGGTGCTGAACGTAGTCCTTCACACATGCCAGTAAGCTCTGTACCAGAGCTAAATTCTCACCCTACTTTTATGCTTCCTGTGATACCTTATTCCTACTGATACTTGCTCAATGCAATGCTGATAGGACCTTCCAAATAATTTCTAAAGGCTGACCTTAAGGTAATTAAATTCACAAACCACATTTCAAGGTGTTTTATAACATCAGTGTGATATCATCAAAATCTCCAATTCACACATGATGAAATGTTTTTTTCTTGTATTATAACACAAGTTAGTTAATCTTCTGTCAAAGAAACAAAGCCATTGCTCATGCATGTGCCTGTGTTCTGTACTGACACACATTTAGTTTAAAAACAGTTGAGACACGATTTCTAGTTATGCGCACACACTCACATTTTTGTTGTTGTTGTTGTTTCGAACATTATAAGCTACCGGCACATGAAGACAGTGCTCACATTTTGGACTGTAAAAATAGACATCCTAGTTATAACTGCAAGGCAGAGTATTTGCATGTTCTCTAGAAGTGAGTGTGGTAGTTGTTAGTCCTTTGCTTTTGTTTTGCCCAGGAGACCAAACTGATGAAATCAATGGTCAGAACTCTTGGTGACAGCCAGAGGCATGAGAGAACTGTGATCTCAATGTATATAATTTAGAAGCACATAATTGTTGGCTTCAGGCGTCACTGGAAGTAAATTTCCCAAATGGCAATCAAAAGTCAGTATGGTTGAAAGGAGGAAAATATTAGTGAGTCATGAGATATCTATGGTCACGGTGCTTTTTCACTATATGTTTATGGTTAGATTGTGAGGGACTTTATTACAACCTTCATTTGTGCAAATTGAGGTTTCTTTCTCAGTATTGATGGGGACTGCAGTGATATAACATCTATCTAAAAAACAAATAAACAGTGGAAGCAAAGCATAAATGTTTCCCATCTCTATTAACTATGATATTGAATGCTTACATGTTTTAATTTTTAAAAAAGAGGGCATTACTCATTTTTTATTGCTGGTTGCAACTTGATCAAATGATACAATTGGAAAAGTCTCAAAATTTAATGTCAGTTGAGTATGACTTGTATCAAAACAAAATGAAGTGTGGTCATATACACTATTGTCTATATTGCTTAATAATATCACTGGAGAATTTCAAAGCATGTTTAAAAAAAAGTTAAGCCTATATGTATGCTTTGTAAATATCCGTAACACAGTTGCTTATAACTCCTTTCAAAATCAATATGCTAAGGTGTTTGGGAGACTGAGGTCATGAACTCCCCATGAAGCTTCTGAAGGATGTGAGTAGATAAATTGCTTCCTTTTCCTGCTGGCTCCAAAGTGCTCCAGTGTCTGAGCTCTGGAAATGCATATGGAAACAATTGCCCTTGGACTGTTTCCGCTTCTCTCCATGCAGGCCATGGCCTCTCCAAATAGCTGCATAAGGCAAACTGGTTAGCATAGAGGTCAGGGACCAGCTTAGCCAGCCCAGAATGCACATTGCCTGACCATAGACTTGCTATTCAAAGAGAGGGAGCATGCGCAGTGTTTTTGAGCTCCATTAGTTTACTATATCATCTTATCCAACACTTCATTTTTTTCCAAGCAAAAAGTGGGATTGATATTTGCTGAAGATGAAACTGCTAGTCATGTTATGAAAAGAACAAGAGTAGGAGCTGAAAGTATTCTTTCCAGTTCTGGTCTGCTTGGTCTCCCTCTCTTCCTTCACATCTTCCACAATAATAACTTTGGAGTCAATGGGGGACATAGGTTTTCACATTTAGAAGGATTCAGTCATGAAATATTTCTGTCCGGCCCATCCCATCTGCATCGTTTACGAAAGAGGACAGACCTCATCTTTTTTATTTGGGAAAGTGACATTATTTAAAATAAGGTATTATTTTCAAAAACATAAATGTTGTAATAGGTATTTGTCCCTATTTTATAGGTATTCATGACAAGTACAAATTTAAAGATTTTGAAGCTGATAGTCTCAGTAAAATCACTAGAAAGTCTAAACACTGTATAATAAATGTCTGCAGGGCAGGAGACTCTTTTGCATTATGGCTGCCTGCAGGTTGCACAGGATATTCAAGCTATGTAACTTTAATGAGACCTCACCCGTGCTTTGGTATGCTTTCCAGCAATGCCAATGCTTGGATCATCCATGCTTCTATCAGTAATCCCAAAAACTCATTGATTCACTAAGCTGGATTTCGAGGAATTCATTTCTTTGGTCTGCCATTGTTCTCTCTCTCTCTCTCTCTGGAATAAATACAAAGTCTCTCCAGAAGAAGTATAAGACATGCAACTGGGGCTGATCCATTTAAGAGTTGAGCAGCCTCTGAGACAATCTTGCTATGGCCATCCTTCTCTTTGTGGAATGGAATGGTGTACCTCCTTTTTATTATGGGCATATGTGTGGTTATTGCTATGGGTGATATAACATCCATTAGAAACTAAGCTGTCTGATGGTAAAGCATCTCTGAGGTTTTAGGGAGGATCCCAGGGTGAGGTTGTTTTGTGTTTTTTTGTTTTGTTTTTGCTTTTTTTTAAAAAAAATGTTGTACCAGATAGCACACTTCCGGGAAGAATGAGGTCTATCATGAAAGTATAGGATACCCTCCAAACAGCTGATGGGCTGGAAAATATATTGGAATCTTCAAAACTAGCACTATGGGATAAGAGCATACGTGGATTACAGTGGGATTTTATGTGTCCTCTATTGTGGGTGATAAAACATGCAACATGCAGTCTTCCTGGAAAGAACTTGTCCCTGGAAGGGAGAAATCATAAAGGGAAAATTCAAAGTATCTTCTATGCTATCCTCTAATGTGGATGGGAATGTCAGTAAAGGAGAGGAGGAAATACAACTGTTGGGCTGGCATTTCTAACAACTGGCAGGGTGTAAAGAAGAATACAAATTAGATCTGTATTAAACAGTCATTCCTGGGATTCCAGCTCTTAGATCCAATAGGAAGAATTACATGGTATGAGAGGAGAATGAAGTACAGTGACAGAAGACACTGCTCAGCAAACAGAAGCATGATTCAGCATGCACACAGGGGCTCAATAACAGGTCAGGGTGGAGATGAGATAATCAGGGAATGCAATGCTTCTGAATTAATTAGGAAAGACTTTTAAACAAGAAAGGGAAGAGCTTCTGCTATCTTGGCTTGTAAGGCTATGGGACACAGGGTGGATGGGACCAGTATGGATACCAAGGAAATAGAGAATATTAACAGTCTAACTACTCTGTCCTCCTCGAAGCAAAGCCAAAACAAATCTGAGCTACAATATGTCTTAGTTTTCTTCCTTTTGCTGTAATAAACACCATGACTAAAAGCAACTTGGGGAGGAAAAGCTTACACTGCAGGTCACAATCTATCACCAAGGGAAGTCAGGAAGGAAATCAAACAGGAACTCAAGCAAAGACCATGAGAGAACATTGCTTGCCAGATTGCTTGCTAGGTCATGCTCAGCTAGCTTTCTTAATCAACAAAAATCCACCTTCCCAGCAATGTTGATGTGCAGAGAGGACTGGGCCCTCCCTTAGCAATCATTAACCAATACTGACACTGTCGTGTATGGCTACTGGCCAATGTTAATGCAAATTTTTCACCATTTATATTTATATGGGGGGGTTGCCTGCATATCTTGCTGGGCCACTCATGCATACTCTGCTTGTGGAGGCCAGAGGAGGATATTGGATCCCATGGGACTAGAGATACAGACAGTTGTGATGTAGATGCCATGTTGGCGGTGAGTATTGCATCTCGGTCCTCTGGAAGAACAGCGGGGTGTTCTTAAGTGTTTTGTAATCTCACCAGCCCTGGATGCAAATTTTGAGTGGAGGTTTCCTCTTCCCAAGTGACTCCAGGTTTTGTCAAGTAGACAATAAAGTCTAACCAGGACAGAAGAAAAGTCGGTCTCTGAAAAACTGACTTGTAGGAGCAATTGGGCACTCTTGGTTATTGCTGGCCAATTCTCCATGAATGCAAAGAGCCATTAGACAAAGAACAGGCATTTAGGGGGATTCTGGATGTGAGGAGGCAGTTTTTAATGTCCAGCTCACCAAGCCACATAGAACTGTGTTTATAGGAGAGTTTAAAAGAAGTTAATTCAGTAGGAACTTGGCTATTTATATGGTGCTTTAGTGGCTTTGCTGATCTCCATGGTGGGACATGAACTTTATTAAGTAGAATGGCTTAGGCCAGGGTGGATGTTTGGTTTATAAGGTGCTAACACACCCAAAAGGAGGTAAAGTAAAATAGAGATGGTCTGGGTCATTCAAAAGCAAACATGAGTGAGGTTCTCAGGAGAAAAAAATACCAGAAAACAAAGTGTTATGCCTACAGGCTTTGAAGTATTTAAAATCTGAATGATAGATCACTGAAGGGTAGACAGTGGGAAGATACCCACTGCACACAGTGCAGTGGAAGAGAAAGTCATCTTACCTAGTCCCCTGATGAGGTGCTTAAGTTTGACTGAAGGTGAGAACCACTCCAGGCAACTGGAAGCTCCTGGTTGGACTGCAGGGTTTGGGTCCCTGACGGATGTGCAGAATGTTTGAGCTTTGGTATGTATAATGATGTGCCTGACTAATCACCTTCTAGCATGTATGTTTAGGTTATATATTCCTCACAGAGGAAGGGGTGAAGCTCACTAGAATTCACAAGAATCTTGAAACTTCCAGGACTTATTAGGACAACCCCCCCACACACACTTTAAAGTTATATAAACAGTACACATTACCTAGAGTTATTCTCCAGTGGTATAAGTTCTTGCACTCTGCTCAGGGAACTTTAGCAGTTATGTGGTGTTCATGAGTGATCATACATGCTAAGGTGGGCTTTCTAGTGATGCAGCTGCCCAAACCACTGATTACCCTATAAGTAAATTCCAGTACCCCATGGTACATTAAGCTATGTTTTGTAAATGTTGTTCCTACTTCTTCGGATGATAGAATGAGATGGGAGTTGTACCCAAACTTAACTAATACATGGCATGGGCTTAGCCCTGACTGTTTTTATCTAACTATCCTTAGGACTAGGTTTGGAAGCTTCTAGCCTTTATACAATCTAATCTTCTACAAACCCGGTCATTGAAAGCTTCCGTTTCCAGCCTCTGCAACATAGGCCTAGTATGTTTTCAGTCTCCGAGACCTACTGATGAAGAAACTCACCCTTTCCAGTTCTTTCTGAACTCATTCTGGAAGTTTCAATTCAGCTATTCTGGCTCAAACCTCTTCTCCAAGCCAATTGATTCAAATTGGCTTTTCTCAGCTTCTCACTGAATTGCTCTGCTTGGAAAAACTCCCTCTGAATTCTCCAAATTGAATTGCATAGAACTGTGCTGTACCGACTGCACAGTATTTCTGCACCGTACTGTACTGTACTATGTTTCTGTCCTGAACTCTACAGCCCTCTAGTCTCTCTGTGGCCTCTCTTTCTGGCCTATTCTCCTGAGAGTTAGGCATATCCCATCTCTCACTCATTCTGTCAAAATGTTCTCTGATTTGTCACTTTGTTCCTCAATTAGACATCATTGTTTGAGATTAAAGCTGTGCACTAGATTTTAGCCAGAGAGATTAAAGGTGTCTAATGTCTTTATTCCAGAGTATACTAAGGACATGTCTGTATTCCACCTGGACCACACAGACCTAGGTCTTTGGATGTGATCCCTTGCCAGAGTAACCATGTTGCTGGATTAAAATGTCTCTAGAATTGTTTCTTTGGTCTCTTGGTGCACTATCAGATGCAAGCAGGCATCTCACTAGGAAAAGTAACACAAACAATCCCAATTCTGGAAACCCCATCTTGCTTTAATGAAAATTAATTGCTTCTTATCAAGGCAGTGCTTTTCAATGCTTACATTCTGACTGTACATGAAATTGCTTTAGCATTTTACAGCAGAATAAACAAGTCAGACTTCTTACAGAAAGAAACAAATTGGTAGGGGACTTTAATTTTCTCACTTAGACTTTCATCACAACAAGGGGACAAAATGTTAGCCACTCTTCCCCTGGAACACCTCATATTACGTTGTAGCTAGCAGAGAATTTTCCATTTCAGGCATACTTCTGGCTAGCTGGCTCGTAAAAACACCTGGGGAGAGACATACCTCAAGTGCAGGCTTACCAAGTGCAGCATTTCTTCTTATAAAGACTGCTGGGATGTCCTGCCAAAGCGATTTCTGGTTGAACAGGACCTCACAATGCACTTCCACCCTGATGGCCCAGCTTGAGCAGTGAGCAGCAACGACTAGGTTCTTCTGAAGTATATCTGGTAGAGCTGGGCTCAAAAAGGATGAGGTTTTAAAGTCCTGTCCCCGGCATGTTACAGTAAGCCAACGTGTTTGGAGAACCCTCCCCCCCTTAACATTTTTAAAATGTAAAGTATACATTTTATTATTTGAACAGCTGGATTCAATTCATAAGATTGAAGTCATATCAAACCGACGGAAGAAAATGAACAAATGACTGAACTAAAAATGGGCAAAATCACCAAAACCCCTGAAATGCTAAGCAAGTACAAAAACGTTGCTGTTTCCCCTTCCTAACAAACCTCCTTGGTGTTATTCTTGAGCAGAGGGTCCTGGTGATGATAACTAAGAGGACAGTGCTGCCCTCCCTCACAAGCCTTGGTCTAGAGAAGATTTGCGGGGTCTATGAGCCAAAGAAGAAAACGACTCCAAATGTTTTTCATTCATAATTAAATATGTTTTCTGGCAGCCAGCTATGAAACTCACAAGATTTACATTGAGTCCTTCTGTTCGGGAATAATTATAGATGCTGTATCTCTGAATCACACTCTATTCCTTTGATTTTTATTTATTTTTTTCAAGGATTGTTGAAGTATAAATTTTTTTGGAAACTGTATTTCAAGGACAAAACAAAGCAAATATCTAGGGTTTTTCACCATAATAATGTATATTTATTAAAGTATATTAACATAGATAAGTATGTATATAAATACATATTAAATATATTTAGCATATATTTAAATACATTTATAGCTATAAAATACTTCACTGGATATTAAATACAATATTTTATTAATATGTAATCACTTATTAACTGACTTGTTAAAGAAAATTATCGCATGCCTTCGAGAATATAGCAGAAGCATGGGTTAAGTGTAGGCTGTGAATAAAAAATGATCAACCGAAATAAAATGAAAATTATCACATAAACAGATCCGTCACTAGTTATGGTCATGATCTGAATGTGGCTGGTAAGATTCATATGACTTTTCATTTGTTATATGTACATGTACACCATTAGCAAGTGACATTTGAAAGGACCAGTATCAGCACAAGACACATCAAGACCAAGTTCTCAGCACAAAGGATATTTATTTGCTCCAGAGGTACAAAGGGTAGGGAATGAGAGACAAAAACAGGACGTAGAGAACAAGAGAGAAGGAAAGGAACAGGAAAAGGGGAAGGGATACCTGTCCTTGAGGGACAAAGGACTTGACATAGATGTGACCCACAGGGAAATGACAGTTTATAAAGGAAAATGGGGAACCTTTACTTGGATGTTTTGCCTGGGTGTGTTAATTAGGGCACCCAAAAGGGAAACTTCAGTACTTCGATAACTGGATCTTGAGGTCAGCCTTCGGAGGAAGAAGTGGTCGAATAAGGGAATAGACCCTTGTAGCCAGCTATAGGAATGTAAGCTAGTGGTTTTTCGCAAGGAAGAGAGAATTGGGAAAGAGCAAGACCTGCCAGAGCTGTTTTTCCAATGTTGGAGGGGCTAGAGCCTTTTTTTAAAGTGAGCCAGAAGAATGCCTCAGGGAACACAACAACAGTATAGCCTGAAGCAACTGAAGCTGTTAACCCTGCCACAAGGACACAGCTTTATCTTTGTGGCTTTCTGACCACCTCCAGTTATTTTATACATATGTGGTGGGTAATTCCTACAGCAGGTAACAAGATTGACTAATATTGTGGTACAATAATAACGCTGTTTTTTACTTCATATGGGACCACTGTGCTCACAACAGGAATGGCTCAAGGAAGCAATTACAAGTAGTAGTATACTCTCGGTAGAGAAACACTGTACTCTACGCCTGTGAGTAAGAAATATTGCTCATCCATCCTATTAGCATTCTGAAAAACAATTTCAATATTTTCTCAGATTTGTTACTAGGAAATAAGATAAATTTCAAACTTCACTGTGAAAATGGAAGATCAAAATAAATGATATTTTAAAATCATGAAACAATTAGGACTGTAGAAACAGCTCGATGGTTAAGAGCACTGGTTGCTCTTCCAAAGGACCCAGGACACAACCATCTTTAATTCCAGTTCTAGGGAATCCAACACCCTCTTCTGGCATCCTCAGTTCTAGGCATGCAAAAGGTACACAGAAATATATGGAGGCAAAAATCTGTACACAAAAAATAAAAATAAACAAAAACAATACAATAATTATATTAGTCAAAGCAACAAAGACCACATGGAGTTAATAATTGCTTAAATATCTTTAGTAATAGACATCTCTTGGGGGCTTTACTCAGGAGAAAATATAATTGTTTTATAGGCCTATCTGATGACTTTTCCTCCTAAAGAATTCATCTCCATATATTAAAAACTATCATTCTTTCACAAATGCCTATCATCAAGTAGGAATTGGAGATAGTTGCCTAGTTGTATCTTCCTAAGTTAAGGGCTTGAGGAAGTAAAATGGAATTAGTAAGATTTGATAGTATAATATCAGATACAAATAAACACAAAATAGAATGTCTTAAGAGGGTGGATAAAACTTCATTAATAGATTAACAGAAAGATTTAAGAAGAATCATTAGATTGGGTATTTATTTATTTATTTACTTACTTACTTATATAATAATTTCACAGCCTGATCCCAGCCCCTTTCCTCCTCTCCTCCCAGTTCCACCCTCATTTTCCCCGTTCCCCATTCCTTCCTCTCCTCAGAGAAGGGGAGGGCCCCAAGGGCTACCAACCCACCCTGGCACCTCAAGTCACAGCAAGACTAAAAGCATCCTCTCCCACTGAGGCTTGAACAAGGCAGCCCAGCTAGGGGAAAAGGATCCAGGGGCAGTCAACAGAGTTAGACCCAGATCCTACTCCCATTGTTAGGGGACCCACATGATGACCAAGCTGCACGTCTGCTACATCTCTGTAGGGGATCTAGGTCCAGCCCATACATACTCTTTGGTTGGAGGTTCAGTCTCTGTGAGCCACCATGGGCCCAGGTTAGTTTACTCTATAAGTCTTCTTGTGGTGTCCTTCATTCCCCTCTCCTTTCTTCTACTCTTCCACAAAACTCCCTGTTTGACTGTGGGTCTCTGCATCTGTTTCCATCAGCTGCTGGGTGAAGCCTCTCAGAAGTCAGTTATGCTAGGCTCCTGTCTGCAAGCATAGCAGAGTGTCATTAATAGTGAAAGGATTTGGCTTTCTGCCATGGGGTAGATCTCAAGTTGGGCCAGTCATTACTTTGCCATTTCTTCAATCTTTATTCTGTCTTTATCTCTACACTTCTTGTAGGAAAGACAAATTTTGGGTTGAAAGTTTTATGGGTAGGTTGGTAGCCTTCTCCCTCTATTGCAAGTCCCACCTGGCTACAGGAGACAAAGACTTCAGGCTCTCTTATGGGTTAATTAGGAGACATTTTTTAAATTATTTTTATTTTTAAGTTATTTATTTACTTTACATACCAAATGAAGCTTCCTCTCCCACCTATCCTCCAAGCTCCCCCTCCCTTCCCTACATCCCCTCCTCCTATTATTCTCAGAAAAAGGGGAGGCATTTCATGGATATCAACCAGCCTTGGCATATCAAGGTCCAGCAAGACAAATCAAGTTCCAGTAAGGCAAATGTTCTATATAGGATAGACAAGGCAGCACAGTTAGGAAAAAAGGGATCAAAAACCAGGCAATGTAGTCAGAGCTAACCCCTGTTCCAACTTTAGGAATACCACATAATGACCCAGCTGCACAACCTAGGTCCATCACATACATGCATGCTATCTGGTTGGGGGTTCAGTCTCTATGAGCCCCTATGGCCCCAGGTTAGTTAATGCTGTAGATTTTAATGTGGTGTCCTCATCCCCCCTATTCCTTCAATCCTTCCTGCCCCTAATTCAAAGGATTCCCCAAACTCTGCTTAATGTTTGGCTATGGGTCTCTGCATCAGTTTCCATAAGTTGCTGAGTGAATCCTCTCTGATGAGTTATGCTAGGTTCCTGTCTGCAAGTATAGCAGAATATCATTAAAAATGTCAGGGGTGGGTTCCCTCTCATGGCATGGGTCTCAAGCTGGGCCAGTTATTGCTTGGCTTTCCCACAAAGTCTACTCCACCCTTTATACCTACAAATCTTTTAGACAGGATAAATTATGGGTCTAAGATTTTGTGGCTCTATTGGTATCCCAACCTTGATTGGAAGTCTTGCCTGGTTACAGATAGCCAGTTCAAGCTTGATATTACTCATTGCTAGGAGCCTTACCTAGGGCTACCCTCATAAATTCCTTGGAGTTTCCATTGTCCTAGGTTTCTAGATCATCCCAGAGATGTTTCCTCCAATCCAGTTGTCTCTCCCAGTACTCTCTCCCTCCGTCCTTCCCCATCTCATCCCTCCTATTCCCATGCCCTCTGCTCCCTCACTCAGTGCCCTCTATCTAGTTCAGATGTCTATTTTATTTTGCCTTCTGGTTGAGATTCAATCTTCCTCACTTAGGTCCTCCTTGTTTCTTAGCTTCTTTGGGCCTATCTATTGTAGCTTGTCTATCTTGTAATTTATGAGTAACAGCCACTTGTAAGTGAGTACATACTATGTTTATCTTTCTGGGTCTGGATTATCTCATTCAGGATGATCCTTTCTAGTTCCATTCATTTGCTTGCAAATTGCATGATCTCATTGTTTTTAATGGCTAAGTAATACTCCATTGTGTAAATATACCACATTTTCTTTATCCATTCCAGATGTTGAGGGACATCTAGGTTGTTTCTAGTTTCTGGCTGTTAGTATAGAGCTGGTCAACACAATTTGAAAACAAAAGGATAGTACCGTATTCTCTAGAGTATATATGAGATGATGAAGTAGATGGCATCGTGTATTGGTGAAGTACACACACCGACAAAAAAATCCTTTAAAACCAAAGAGCCTTAAGGACTCATAGATGCAAAGAAAGGTACAAAGTGATTTGACAAAAACGCTGAAGAAGAAGAGCAATAGATAAGAAAGAATGGTGCCAAAGACAAGATGAAGGGTCTGGCTTTGGCAGGAAGAAGGGCTAACCATTCCGTGATCTAGAAGGAGGGAGCTGAGTACAGAAATGAATGAAACTGATGGGGATCAAGATGAAAGTGAGGAGAGATCACAATTCAAGCACTAATTTTTATTTAACATACTCAGTTTCAAAATGGAGAAAGCTGATAAACATTTGGCAGGAAACATCTCCCCTCAATAGTCAAAACGGATTCAAATAGTTATATTTCTAATGATTGGAACCTGAGGTTTGCAAGACAAAATGACCATCTTAAGGAATGTATGCAACATCTGGATGTTCAAATCCACCGGCTCAGAAAATTACACAAAGCCCTGTGTCTTCACAGAGGTACCCTCTTGAAATCTCGCTCATGAAGATCAGTGTAATGCTTTGACCTATTCAATGCTCATGAGTGCTCAGCTATAATACGGGGTACTGTAGTAAGCCATAGTCTTGCTGGTGTATAGATGTACCCTTTGCTGGGGCTAGAGACATGGCTCGGTGGATAAGGCTTACTGCTCTTCCAGAGGAACTGGGTTCAGTTCCCGGCACCATGTCAAGGGCCTCCTTACTGTGTGTTACTCCAGTTGCAGGGTCTATTGCCCTCTTCTGACTTCTACGGATACTTGCAAACGTGTAACATACATTCACACAGGCACACATATGTATACATGAATCAAAGTACAGTTTAGAAATGCAATTTTGCCTTTCAAGGAAATTATTTAACCCTCAAAGAAGGCTCACAGATCTACTTTTTTTCTTCTTTGAACTTTCATTGCCCCCTATTCCTTTTGCCTTTGACCTGTATTCTTTCATTGGGAGCATTATAGATACATAATTTCCCTCTAAGTCTGTAAGTGGGTTCTGAAGTATTGGCTTATCAATCCTTTTTTATATGTCTCTGGGAAAAAATAGAATTCAGTCTGAAAACATTGCCCTTGGATGCTCTAGTACAGTTATGACCTTGGAGAAAATATAGTAGCTTTCCCCAAGAAATGGTATCTGTCTGTCACCGATATCTTTCAGATATTTTATATGAAAAGGAGTTGAGGGTCACTTCAAACTTCATGAAGTACATCCTAATAGTCACTTAAATATGAGACTAAAAGATGACTGGGTTAGTAAGACCCGTAGGTTGAGTGATAATACATTACCAAAGCTGAAAATGGGGAAACGGTCATGCTAGAAATATGGCCAGGGCCTTCCAGGCAGAAAGAATAATACAGCCATGTTGATTTTTATGAGTGAGACCATTTATAATGAAAAGAGCATAAAGATTTAATGTGCCTCTTACCCTGAACAAAGGTAAAAGAAAATAAATAGATCCTTGCTCTTTCATGCAACCTACTTTTGAATTTGGAATCCACAAAAATGCTGCAAGAATTGGGTTGTGTTTGTAAGGAGCACAAAGGATGGGACAAAGATCCAGCACCAAGCAGGAGGCAGATCCCAGCAGGACTTTATCCATCACGTACCAAGGAGACCAGATAATGAAACTTACTGGCTCAGCTCTGCTGATAAGTCTGATACTCAGCCAACAATATGTGTTTTTTTCATAGTAGAACTAAAAATTTAAATTTTAAACATTAAAGCAAGACTAAGTTCTGCCATGATTCTTAGAGTACATTTCATCTTCAATCTGTCACCAAATGATTTCTATTTTTGTTAAAAGTACAGCAATTTTCTCTCTTCCAAAATTCTGTTTCATCTTTGGTCATAATTTAAACACCTTGTCTTACAATTATGGACTGTTAACAAATAGAAAACAGAAAAGCAATTTTCACTTGTTTGTAAACATAATCCTGTTATGTTAATATTTGTGTACGATTAAAAGCTACTACTTTAATTATACAGCCCTATTTTATATTTAATAACATTATTCTTGAGGATTTAGATGTTATTTAGAACTCCCAGCATTGGAAGGGTAAGGCAGGATAATTGCCATGGATTCTAGGCCATCCTGAACTATAGCATAAGTACCTATGCCCAAAAATAAAAATAAAGCTTTCACATGTAAACTTCCAGCTAAAACTTTTAATTTCATAACCCAAACTGATTTAAGTTTTCCACACAAATATCCATAAATTCTTATCAAAATTTAGATTCCCTCTCCCCCATGTTATGAAAGTCAGAAATTGAAGAGGATTCTGAGATTCCTTTTTAAATCACAATGCATGCCCCTGTGTTTGCTAACAAAGATATTGAGGTTCAGAACAGGACAAAGCCTATTTTCAAGTATATGACTTCTGGCTTTTTTAGGGATGGTGGTGTCTTTGCAAATGAATGACTTTATGATTCGTTAATAGGCTTGTGGAGAAACTCTGACCACTGGGAAACAGTGTTTAGCATAATAATAGCTTCACACTGCATTGTTGAATCCTGCAGTGGCATACAGTTCTGTGGCCCAGCACTGCAGTCAGGCAAAGGGTCTGACTAGACATCATTCCATCATACCATTGTAGCTGCGTGGCAGGATGCTCGCAGGTGAAGTCTTTCTTGATCATATCATCAAATACCTCAATATCGTAGCCACTATGAGGCAGGAACCTGAAGTTAACTTGGTCTCTGTTTAGATGATGCCACAAGAATGAGAGCTAAAGGGTTGATATGTCTGTTGATAACTTCCAAATGCTGTCCTTTCGGTGTTTTGTTGACTGGTGAGCTAGTTGGTGTTTTTATAAAAGTTCTCCATTGCCTTGGCTGTCAGTCAGGGCTAACTTTCAGCATTCAAAAAATAATGCCAAAAAATGAAAGCCAAAATATCAACATTAACTCTTCTTATAAAAATAGAAAAGTTAATTAAAATATAATGTGAAATCAAATATAAAAAGCATCCTTATAAAAGGATCTTCATTAACTTTCTTTAACACATATCATGACAAATAGGCCTCCAGATTTCCAGAGTCCCCATGCTCCTTCCCATTCTCAGAGAAATGCATTTTTAGCAGCTTTTCTTGCTTCCCCTACTTGGGGCATTTCCTACATAGGAAAGCTCAAGGACTCCAGCTTAATTTAATCTGCATTTATAAAAGGGAATCTTCTACATGTTTAGCTTCTTAATTCCTTTGCAGGCTGCTTTGATTTTGTAAGACGCCTGCATGTTGTTTGTAGAAAAGGCCCTACTTTGAGTTTCCACATTTTCCTAGGTGGCTACACCAGTTTTCCATGCTGCTGTTCCTTTTGGCTACACATGCTCATCAGCTCTCAGAAGTGGCTATTTCAATTTCATCAATAGTCTCAGGATACTCAATGTGTCATTTGCACTCACTCGTGCATGTATCAGAAAAGGACGATTTGGACACTGTGTGAGTGCCTACGAAGGAAGTCTTTTGCCAAGTCCATTAGTGGGTTAATATTGTCTTGTTTTTAAGGTTTTTAATGAACTTCTATCATTCAATGATAGTTATAGGCTCACAGTTCACATTTTTTTTTATTTTTAATTTATTTATTTTTATCTCAATCACAGGTTAGGTACTTTGAATCCCAGGCATAGCCCCCTCCCTCAGTCCCTCCTACCCTCCCACTCCCTCCCTCATCTACTTCCTCCCCACCCCCTCCAAGTCCACCAACAGGGGAGGACCTCCTTCCCTTCCATCCAACCCCAACTTATCCTGACTCCTCAGGGCTGGCTGCAATGTCCTCCCCTGGGATCTAGCCAGTCTGTCACTCCCAGGCTTGTATGGGGGAGGGTCAAAGAGTCAGCCATCAAGATCATGACTGAAACAGT
>CM053745.1:44675709-44691625 GCA_028658305.1 Pachyuromys duprasi | reverse complement strand
AAATTTCTCCAGGTAATAACTGGGTGTCCCTAGGGTTTTCCCACTTGATTTTCTCACCGTAGGAGTTCCGCTCACCTGGCACTCACAATGCTGGCGTTTTAGGTCCCAGAGTTCAGTCTCCTGGTCGCTGCGTTGTTTCTGCTCTCCTACTCCTCAGACACAGTGTTCTCTCGTGGCAGCCATCTTGGATCCCCCCATAAAGCTGCTTCTAACCTGGTTGAGCAAATGTCCTTGTTGTGTACGTGAGCATATTTTGTATATATGCCTAGGAGTGGTATAGCTGGATCTTGAGGAAGCGCTATTCCTAATTGTTGGAGAAAGCACCAGATTGATTTCCAAAGTGGTTGTACAAGTTTACATTCCCACCAGCAATGGAAGAGGGTTCCCTTTCTTCACATCCTCTCCAGCATGTCATTTGTGTGTTTTAAAAAGTTGTTCATCAATATGTGGCCCGAACTTCACCTCTTCACTTCACCAAGGGAGAAATTAAAAAGTCATAAAGTGTAAATGGGTAGAAACAAACTTTAGTCTTTCTCTCTTCTTTGCATCATGGTCCCTTGGCTGCACCATCCACTGGAAAATTAAGTGTGCTCTATTTTATTTGTAACTGAATATATGGAAAACTTTTACCCTCCTATGGATTTGAATTGGGAATGCCTATATATATTTTTGTAAGGTAAATCGTGTATATGTTTGCATTGTTCATTCATGAATTAGGTAGGTAAACATGAGGGTAAGTAAAGCTAGACAGGATTCTTGTTTGGAGACCCACAGAGGTTTGGGGAAAGCTCTTTCAATAAGAATAAGAGTTTACCCCAAGTAAATCACAGACAGACATACAGCAAGCTTGTGCTGAATACCTTTCTCCACTTTCCTCAACTCACCACCTCTGATTGCTACAGCACACATTGATTGTCAATCTGGTGGGACTTGGAATCAGCATAGAAATGATGCTCTCTGAGAGATCAGCTAGGACAGTGGTTCCCAACCTTCCAAACACTGTGACCCTTTAATACAGTTCTTCATTTCTTAGTAACCCAAAACAATAAAATCATTTTGTTGCTATTTCATAAATGTAACTTTGCAAGTGTTATGAATCTTAACAGAAACATCTCATATGCAATCCTGGTGAGGGTCACGACCCACAGGTTGAGAAATACTGATCTAGAATGCTTCAGTGTAGCAATAAGCTAGCATGCGGAACTTACAGAGAAATGCTGATCTAGATTAAGTTCCCTGAGGTGGGTGGACACACTCTAATATGACTCATTCCAGGAGCTGGAGTCTCAAACTGAAGAAAAAGGAAAAAGTGAACTGAGTACAAGCATTCATCTCTCTGCAACCTGACTGCAGGTGCAATTGAACTATCTTCCTTGAGCTCTTGCTGCCATAACTCTCCTTCCAGGGTGAACTATATCCTCAAACTGTGAGCTGAAATAAACACTTCCTCTTTTAAGTTGCTTTCAAAACTCTTATTTCATGGACACCTACCTCTCCCCTGGACTAGAACTAATATTCATCATTCATGTTTCAGAACGGGTACACAGATTGTTTGTGGTTTACTTTGATTGATACATGGTGTCTCTCTGATCGCACTCCACCCCAATATGCCATCTGTTGCTAGGCTTCTCCAAAGTGCTACTTTGTGATCCAGGAACTAAAGGGTTAATGCCTCACAGGATGAGAATTCCAGGGTTTTATTCCAATGTATGTGCTGTTTGTGTTAATCGGATATATGCCATGACACACAGTCTTCTGTAAAATAATCATTTACACAACAATATCTATGTCATCGATCACTTCCACAGGAGCTCTTAAAAAAAGAGAAAGTACAACAGAAAAGAGAAAAGTTGGATAGTGTCTCCTAGTTTATTTTTCTATTGATACTTAGAATACCTTAGAGTTGGTAACTGGAAAAATGATGAGAGTTTCTAGATTCTGGCTATAATCAATAAAGCTGCTATGAATATAATTGAACAAATGTCCTTGTTAAAGAGTGGAACATCTTTCGGGTCTATGCGCAGGAGTGGTATAGCTGGGTATTAAGGTAGCACTATTCTGAATTTTCTGAGAAAACTCCAGATTGATTTCCAAAGTGATTATACAAGTTTGCACTCCCAGATAGTAAGGGAGCAGGTCTTCCTCTAATAGAGGACTAGGGAAGAAGAATGGGGTTGGGGGAAAGAAGGGTGGGACCAGCAGGAAATGAGGGAGGGATGGATCAGTGGGTTACTTGCTGCTCAACCTTGTCAATCTAATTTGAATCCCTGGAGCCACATAAAGAGGGAAGGGTATAATTCGCTCTATCCTGTTGTCATCTCATCTCCACATACATGCTGTGGTATTTGTGCCTGTGCTCTCCCAATCATCTAGAAAATTTATACATAACAACAGCAAATTAAAAATATCTTTAGGAATTTGAGTCAAATCTAGAATTCTCCAAAACCAATAGCTTTTGCACATCACTGTGGAGCCTCTATAATCCATGGACAAACTTTCATCTTCTCTATTTATGAAATAGACCAATTCCATATTTGGTCATTCCATATCACAATAAAAGGACCGGCTGTCTGGTGCAGTTAGGCTCTCCTTGGGGGTGCAGGATACTAACTTGGAAAGCACGTCTATTTGAGCTGCATTATGATTTGTTTCCTTTTCACTGTAGACTGAGCAACACGACTCTCAGTTGAACTATGGAATGTTTTGTCAAGGCAACCATGGGACTGTGCTGTTACCTCTGCTCTAGGCAAAATCATAGTCTCTGAGGAGTGAAAGGGTTATGTCATCCTCGAAGTCTGGTTGGCAGCATCACAGCCATTGTCTGCCATTCATACACAATTACTCCCATGGTAAGGTTTACACTTGCGGCTTCCTTAGATGTCAGCTGCACTCTCTTGTGTAAAACTAAAATTTCTTTTCTTATGCCCACCACATTTGGTTGTGTTTAATTTTTGAGTTCTTTCACAGAAAGCCTAATTCTTCCATGTGGCAATTCCCTAAATAATGAAAATACTACTGACTCCTCTAGTGTAAATAGATAGTGTCAATTTCATGTTTAGCATGGTTTCCAAAGTCATGTTTCTCTTGAAATGATGATGTTATTTTCTTTAAAATGTGTCTTAAAACATAGGACCCAGATAAACTCATCTCAAAGTGAACCCACTAGTTTCTATATTCTAGTCATTGAGTGAAGGTTAAAATTACACAGATGTATTTCTTTATTTAGTAACATAACACCATTTCCTCACATAGTGCCAAATATCATTTGATATTTGTGGTTTTAAAAAAATGTTATTGCTAAACCATATTTTGTTAAATACTTTTCCTCACTTCACTTTTTAAATTTTGAAGTAACCACTTTTCACATGTGCTTGAAGGAGATGATAGAGTGAGAAGTATGCATTCATAAAGGCCCCTTAAGAGTATCATGAACTCTTTTATAGTCTTTATTCACTTTTCTCCAATGACAGCAATTTGTGATATTATGGCCATTTGGTATCAGTTATATACTGACACTAAACAGTGAGAACAGAGAATGTTTATGTCGTGATGTGATGTTTTGTATCAACTCACAGTTTTGGAGGATTCAGTCTGAGATTGTTGGACTAATTACTTTATGTTGAGATGAGGCTGACTAAACTGAAATGACATGATGGAGGAAAGTAGTTCACCTCATGACTGATGAAGAGCAGAAAGATGGAGAGAAAGAGACCTGGGGCAAGATAGAGTCCTCAAAGAAACCACTGTCTCCATCTAAGCCACTCTCTTAAGTTTTCCATCACCTGTCAATCATACCACCAAATGATGACTTAGTCAGTGGATGATCCATTGATTAGATTCTTTGAGGGAAATGTTGTATCTAAACTATATCATCTGTACCCTAGTCTATTATTCTGCCTCCAATCTTTCCTGCAAGTCTCTAGTGGAAGATTAATAGCAAAAAGCCCAAAAGCAAGGGCAAATGGGTCTCTGTCCAGACATTCTTATGCTCTCAAGTGATCTTCGTCCTGTACTTGACTCTTCAGATTATGATGAGCCTTGAGATGAATTCCTTTGGATTATTTCTACTTGCTTCATTTTCCTTTAAGGGCTGTGGCACTTTGCCATCTGAGTCTCAGTCTTCATATAACTTGAACCTCAGGAGTGCTCAAAGAAATTTCCCATTTAAATTATTGTGAGAATAGATGCGATATTATCTTGCAGCTTGCAAGTGCCTGAGCAGAACAGAACTCCTTAGGATGTATGTTATAATCAGTTCACAAATAACACCATCCAGAAAAAAAGGAAAATATGAAGTGACTGTATGATTACAGGTGTTTGATGAAAAATACCATAATGAACATGAATAAGCAAGCCACGGGACAAAAGATGATAATCCCCATGCTATTGATCATCAACAAGAAATCATACAGAAAATATGTAAATAAATATTTTAAATTGATTATAAAAAGGCAAACAATCCAGAAAAAATAGAAAAGAGTAAATAAGTTCATCAGATGAACATAACAAAATATCCAATATATACTAAAGCTATATAATCTCATTGTCTATCATCACAGAAACAAGAGAGGGACCTACAATGAGCTACTATCACAGAGAAAAGAGTTCCTAAAATAGAAAGATCAATGGCATTCAGTCTCAGGCAAGAGTTTGCATTGCTGTGCCCACTTTGGAAGAAAGTTTGACATCACCTACTCATGCATTTGCTATGATCCAGCAATTTTTCCCTGAGGCATTGAAAAAACAGAAAGGTGGATGTGAGACATATATACAGGTTTGGTGAGGGCATTTATAGTAGCATGTAATAGTCATGTTATGGAGGTTGCCCAACTGTTTCTTAGTACAATAAAAAAAGGGGGTACAGTGAATTTAGAGAATAAACTCATTCTTGACAATAGGTTGTTGAATAAAAATTCCATGTATAAATGAACACTGTCAGTTCATTGGTATAGCATTGGAAATGATGAAAAACAAAAGCAACAAGTTCAGAGTCAGGTTAAGAGGGACCCAGAAAATGAGACTAGGGGTTCTAGGGGAGAACAGAGGCTTGTGGAGGCTTCTAGGGAACAAGGAATGTCCCATTGATTGATTTGTGTGTTGGCTAGTTGGCTGTGGCTATTTTGTAATAACTAAATGCATTGAGTACTTATTATCTGATATGTTATCTACTTATGTTCCAAGTGGAAGTTATACTCCATTAAAAGGGCCCATTTATTTAAATTTGTACCTTTTCCCTTCTTCATTTTTCCCTAACCAGGGGTGGGTGGATAGTGAATAAAGGGAGGGATTTTCCAGAGCATCCCTTTTGGCATACATCCCTTAAGTTTTAATTGGCACACCTCAGTTATGTCCCTACTGGGGTTTTATGCTCATGAAGCTGTCTATGACAGCTTTAGGTTGGCATCCTCTTAGGCTGCTATAAAAATCACACCCAAAATTTGAAACATTTTTACAGTATCTTAAGGTTTATTTTCTCAAATACAGTCAGTTTCTCAATTTTGTGTTTCCAGCAGTATATCTTTCCAAATTTTAAACACATTAACTTTGTCATCGTATTGTAGCCTGGTGAAATCATGATTTGCAAGAGGGCATGAGAAACATTCACCAAAAACCACCTGCTAGTGTACAGATATGGTTTCCTTCTTGGAAATGATAGACTTGGCTAGGAAATGTGTTTGGTATCATAATTTTGATTCCTTAGAAGACTGTCAAAAAGATACATACAAATGTCAAACAAGCTCTCTGCCTGGTCTGCATGGGGCCGGCATCCCCTTGTGCTCTGCACTTGATAAAGCTCTTGATCTCTCTTACAGCTCACATCCAGGGCTGTTCCGACTTCTGTATTGAGGTTAGAGTTTTTAAATGACTTTTGCCCTTGATGTTTCATTGTCCCCTGCAGTCATGATTAAAATTTTGATGATAGAAGGGATATTTAAAAGCAACTGAGGTTGCTGGTCAGTTGACCTGGAAATGACCAAAAGCAGCATTATTTAGGTAGAATTACTGATCATGTGAGCTCAGTAAGAAAATTTTCTCCAAAATATGGCAAGATAGAATCTAAGCATTAGGAGCCAATGAACCATTGCTGGCTTCGTGAGACACGTGTTAAGGGCCAGAAAGTGGCCACTGGTTGCTGATAGAAACATCTGGCAGAGCACTTATGTGTGAAGAAATCATGATCCTACAGCTGCAATGAACTTTACTCTGCTAGCGATGTGAAAGACCCTCAATTAAGAATGCAGTCCTACTGATAACCTGCTTCTGGCTTTAGGACACCTTATGGTAGTTTCAAAATCCTTCCAAAGTTTCCTTGTTGAAAATTAACTTCCAAGGCAACAGTATTGTGGGTCTAACTCTTACATGCTTAGATCTTAAAAACTCTAATCTCATAAATAAGTTAACTCCATTCTTGTAAGACTGGGTTAGCATCGTTGAAATGGGTTGTAATAAAAGGATGAGTTCATTCTCTTCTGCCCTTTACACTGTTGTTTCCTTACCTTTCCACCTCCTTCTATGGGATGATGTGGCCAGATGTGGCATCCTGAACTTGGAATTTCTTGCTGTTAGACCTGTAAGAAATGACTTTCTAGTCTTCATAAATTTGTCCAGTCTCAGCTGTTCTTCTGCAGTAGCAGAAATGAAATAAGACCCTAAGCAGAGAACTCGGTCAAATCTACTCAGTCTTCTGGTGTACAAAAATATGAACCAGTAAACTGATGTTTAGCATCTAACTTGATCACAGTAAAGAGAATGATGAATTTATAATGTGGTTCTGCCATAATCTATGAAGTTTTCCATAATCTTCATGCAGCAAGGCAGAATGAATACACCTTCCCAGAAGTGAAAGCCAGGTTCTCGTTAATTGGCATGATATAATAAAAGTTTTGTTGAAGGACAATTTGGCTTCTTACAAAGTTTTAATGACAATTTAAAAGTTAATCATTAGGGACATGTTATCGATTTTTTAAAAACTCTAAACAAAACTTAGAAGTGAAGACTATGTTCTTCCAAAGCCATCGAGCCTATTATTATCCTAGGTTCAAAGTACCTTTAAAAATATTTCGTGGAATTGTATTCATTAGCCAAGAATAGGTGTCATTTTAAAATGCTAGTTGCATAGCCCTCTTCTTCCTGCATAATGTTTCCATGTATTATGTGATGTATCTTTATGACAACCCTGTGAGCTACTGATTGTTATGCTTAATGTAAAGATGAAAAACTTGAGATCCAAGACATCTATAATTTATGTTCAAGGTCACCTCACTAATAAAAAACAGAAAAGGGATTGGAAACCAGTCACTTCAGCACTGTTCACCCTTAATTACCACACTTTGCTCTCTCCTGGTTCAGTGGTGACAACTACCCAGTGAATCTTACATCTTGTCTTGCAAATCTTTGCATAAAATTGCAACCGACAGAATGATTACTCTGGAACACTATGTCATGCTGAATGTTTTTCTACAAACCCCTTGAGAACGACTTCACATTATATCTATTACAAGGTTTTTGAGGGTTATTTATCTAGCAGATGAATTTTCTGTTCTGATGAGCATTGGGGATGGGATATTCGGTTAAATTCAATTGTTCACCATGAAGAATGCCACTCCTATGGGTGTGGATCCCTGCCCTATATTTTGAAAATAAACGCCTTTATATCTGAATTGTATAGAAGCATTTTGCCATGTATTTAAAAAAATCTTCAGGGGAAGAAGTTTGTTTTTAACTCAGTTTCATGGTAAGGGAGGGACAGTAGCTTGGGCTTTGATTATGGAATCAGGAGGCTGTGATACAATTTATTACGTTTCTATAATTCAAAAAGCAGTTATATGCAAGCCAAGGCAAAGCCAGGGTATACTGCATGATCTTGCCACCAGCGATTTGCACAGTCCATACCCTTACCTCGTAAACACCTAAAAACATCCTCAAACATCACCATCCTGCACCTATGAGAACAGCTCACATTCAGCCCCCGACCTCCACGGGTCCCAACTGTCTCTCATGCAACAATGCCTTGGTGCAGCTTCAAATCCCCCCTAGCCTTACAGTTCCAGCACTCTTTCAAGGTTCAAAGTCAAAGATTTAAGAGGGAAGACAATCTCTTTACTGTGAGGTCCTGTAAAATAAAAATCAAATAATATACTTTCACCATACTCTAGCTCAGTGTAAATATTCTCATCCCAAAGGAGGGGAATGGGATCTAACAAGCAAGATCTAAACAAGACTGGAAGCCAGCAGGACAAACAGCAAACCCTGCCCATTCAAGTTCAGGTTCTAGGACTCATGATGTCATCGCCAAAGCTCTAGTAGACTCAACTGTCCCCACCATCGAGCCGTCACCTTGCTAAATGTGGCTACCTCCTCTCAGTGCCTTTGTCAAATGCTAATATCCTGGTGTGTCCTTTGAAACTTGGGCTTTACTTTCCCAGCTTTACATACAGCTCACTAGGGAACTCCATGCAGGGACGCCAAGCGTGATACAATGCATAACACATCTGGATTACTGAAACCTTGGCACAAGCCTCTATAACCCCTTGTTTCCTACCTGACAGCAAAACCAGTACTGTGGCCTACAGCCATTAAGACAGGCTGCCAGTTTGAGATGTATTGCAACTGGGTTGGATCACAGATCCTGACTGAGTACACAGAGGTCACAGAGTATCTGACTTGCCTGGACCTGAGAAAGCAGGATACCAAAGGAGCCTCTCATTTCAAATGGAAATGTTTCAAATGAGCTTGAGCTTTTACTGTGATCCCCTGAAGCTGTCCATAGAGGAGGGTTTGCCTTCAGGATACTTATTTCCTACTACTAAGGCACTTTAACATTTACAGCCACTTCACCAACAACTATTGTGTGAACAATATTTCTCCTCATCCGAGCTCCTTTCCTTGCCAAACAACATTTTTCATCTCTTTCTGCCCTCCCTCCATTGTAAATCTAAAGCAGTGAGCAGGAATCCTGCTGCTGCTTGAACAACTCTGTGTTGTCTTGAATTCCTTCCAGCAACAAATCAGTCCCTTTGATTTAGCCCCACTCCAAATTTAAGGATAGGGACAGCAGGATCACTTTCTTTGCCAGAACATGACATGAATGGCCCAAATCCAGATAATGCCCTGTTCCCCTCTGAAAGTTTATGAGTCCAGCCTTTACTCTCCACATCACTACATACGCCGGTCTTCTGAACTCTTGTCAGAGAAGACTATTAAGCACCTCTTACAAGTCTATGGCTTTTCTAGCCCACAGCTCCAAACTCTTCCGGGTTCTTCCCATAAAGCCCCCTCTTCTGGTATCAATGTTCTGCATTTTCCTCATCACAAAGCCATGTATAATGTGACTAGAGGCCACTTAGGAATAAGGGGCTTTACTCTGTTTCATGGCAGGGGAGGCAGGTGGTTGGGGCTCCATCTCTGGCAGCAGGAGATTGATCACAGATTTTTATACTTCTGCAGAGAAGCCAGAAAGAGTGAATTCAACCCTCTGGCTTTTTACCCCATGTACCTACCCTCAGTGACCTACTCTTCTAGCTTGACCAAACCTCCTAAAGATTTCACAAAGTCCTAAAACTGCCCCACCAGTTGGGAGGACTTAAACACATGAGTCCCTGTGGCAATTCACATTCAAGCCTCGGCACCTTGCTAAACATGAAAGGGTGTATATTAAATAGGGGTGCTGCAAAATCTTAAGTGAGATACTGCCTCTTTAAAGGCTTTTTCCATTAAAAACAAGATGCTCTACTGAGAATGTCTTCATGACATTCTATTCAACTAAATTGAAAGCTCTAGTCAGGATCCAAATTTGAAATGGTCTGGCTTGCCTTGCAGAGGTGCTGAAAGTGAGGAATTAAGAATTACCATACTTGAGAGAATTCACTGTCCTTCTACTCATCATATTGAAATTTCTTAAGTGCTTATCACATTCATCTTCTGAAATATTGAACAACCCTGAATATGTGATTTATAAGAAATTAAATTTCAGGGGAATTAAAATGTATAAACAAATGCTTGCATATGAGTATGAGCCTACAAACATAATGCCATTTTCAGCTAAAATACCTTAGACTTTCACTTATTAAATGGAGAAACATGGAAGAATTAGAAGTAAATATTATGAAATGAGGTAATTAAGTAAAATTTTCTTCCTCTGGCCTATTTTATTGTTACAGAATGAACATTGCAAGAACTTATAGCAAAATGCTTCAAAGTGGATGCTAATGATTTTTAATCTACAAATTAACACTATTACTAATTTATTTGTCTGACTAGTACAAAGTATCAATTAGAGTCCTGGTATTGCAGAACATTTCTAGAGTCATGAAATGCATTGTGAAATATATTAACTTGTATAACAATAAATAGCTTGACCTAGTATTAATGAACACTTAAGATGCTGGAGTCAGAATTTAAATATTATAGGTGAATATAAAGAAAAAAATCAATATCTAGATTACCCTAATTCTTTTCTGTAGTTCTCTATTATCTGGTTTTAAATCAACACATAATATAAGAGAAGGTTGGAGGAAATGTTATATTTGCACACATTTCAATTCACTAATAGTCGGACCTCTACCTGTTTTTCTACATATCAAACTCTGTTTCAAGACAAACACAAAAAGGATTTAAAGAAAAAATGTGATCTTCATTTTTTACATTTTTATGTTCCTTCTATCGTCCATTCATGCCCATAAGAATTTTCTCAGTCTTTTCACACCATCAAACATTTAACTCTTGTGATAAAGTCATTTTTTTCTCTGCAAACTTCTTCCTTGGAAATCTACTTTATTCCAAAGCTTCTCTTTGATTTTAGCCCATCTTCTTGAAACATTTATATTCTTTGTCCTCCAGCTTTCCCCTTGCCTTTGTCTGTTCCTTCACGGTAGCTGACTTGTCTGATGCCCTTCTCTACGCAAATTTATATATACAGACAATATATAGACATATTTACCTCCTGAGGTCTGAGGTACCATCAAGTCCTCAAAGGTATGTGCCTTACAAATGACATCCATAATTCTCTACCACTGTGCCATACTCATAAATGTTAACATGCCAACTATCACTGTGAGGTATGCAAATTTATGTGTATAATGGTTAACTTTATATGTTAAATTGACTAGACTCTAGAAGATGTAAACATTGTAGATGAAATGTGCCTTGATAGGTTTTTAGCATTGTTTGGGACTTTTCAGCCCTTTTGATTTCTTCTTTTAGAATAGAAAATACAAGTCCAAGTTCTGTTTTGTCATTTTATGTGTAAGGCATATAACTTTTCTATTTACAGCAAGAAGAGAATTTAGCTTCCAGATGAATCATGCCTTCTGCTCATATCTGCTTCACTATATATTGGATGAGTCTTTGGACTTTAGACTTTAGACATAATGACTTAATTTGGGGGGTGGGGTGGGAGTTAATTGAGCCCATTAAGCTAGAAGTATAATTAGGTCATCTTAAAAAATATTTCTCTCTTTCTTCCTCTTCCTCCCTCTGCTATTCTTTTTGTCCCTTTTTCAATGAATGGAGAAAGGCGTTAACACCAGGACTTGACCATGTTGGCAACTTAACTGAGAAAATGAATCCCACTGTTTAAATAATTTAGTCTATGTCAGGGTGTTATGGCAGGCTAAGTTGACTACGGTGAGCAGAAAAACAAAGAATAAATGATATTTTCATGGTATGAAAAATAATATGGTGTAGTAACATAAGATTTATAATTTTTAGCAACTAAATTTAAATAAAATATTCAGAATTCACAAATTAACCCAACTTATCTAATGAATTGTCTCATGAAAAATGTTGATAAACAAGGTACTCAAGATACACATTAAAGTATGTTTTTATAAAAATATTGAGATTGAAATGTTTATGTAGTTTTCTGAAAAATTAATTAGAATTCCAAATATATGATTTTACTCTACCAAGAAAGCTCCCATGAAAATAACAATAATTTCAACCTTTCATCAATAAAGTAGAATTTTAGTGATCACCAGCAATTTAGTGAAAATGTAAGAGTAAAGCTAAAATAAGAAACAAATTTGTGAGTGCAATACTTAGGTTTGGCTATTAAGGGCTGTTGTAGCTGAAGAATTGACTAAGGTTCTTGACAATCCAGTAACAGTAGCTTATTAAGCCATCATTATATTCTAGGAATATGTAATCTTGTAATAAAATATAAAAGAACAACTAGACAGTGAAAATGCCAAAGGATAATCACCTTTCTTCCTTTGTTCACTCTGCACGTTTACTGACTCTCTCCACCATGTACTAAGAGACCATGAGGCTAAGACATTCATACCTTTAGGAATACAAGGTTATTTCTCATGTAACACTTCCATTCAGTGTGATAGAGACTAAAAATGAGGCAAATAAATTCATTTAATAAATCAAAAAAATAATTCCATCTAGTGATGAGGACTACATGCACGAGGTGAACGTGCTGTGATGGGTTGTTACTGCGAGTAATAGGCTGTTTTAGATGGACCTGCAGGTGACTTCTCTGAGAAAACGGCATTGAGCTGCCACTGTGACAGCAGGCAGCCATCCACTCCAAGAGCAGCACTCACTTCTTATTGGAAGGGATTGTGGAGGAAACAGAGACTAATCAGTTTATTTCTGAAATACTTAGAAGAGCCACAAGAGAGTTAAGCCATCTCCAAAGATGAGCAACATCTTTAAATGGGCACTAAATGCTTGTAATTTACGTACGTTAAGTGTTTATCTAGATGACTACTGCTACTACTGTTATTATCGCAATATTATTATTTGCTTTTACTCAGTTGTAGATGCTTGGTGAAGACAAATGTGCTTTGCTGATTTACTCACTATGCAGTTTGTAAACTTGAACTACCTTTGGGCATTTAATATGCTAATACCTGCAATAGGTGGAATCTCGGCTCACAAGACTATAGTAGGAATCATCACATTCTTACTTTGGAAACACTAGAAACTCCTTCCTCTTCCTCAGAGTTATTCTGATTTATTTAGACTGTTCAAGTAATGAGATTCTGAAATGAAAATAGAGTTTGACCTCATTCAATTTAGGCTACATATTTTAAGCTGATGGTTTAAACACATATTTTCCTTATACTACTAGACACACATAATTTTTAAGTGTCCTCTGACATGGGTTTTGTGTCAAGATAAGCCAGAATTGGAATTGCAGATTCCTGAATATACATTTGAGTTTACATATTTTTACTATAGAAGTAGATTCGTAGTTTTCTGAACCATGTGAGCTTGAGGCCAGCCTGGGCTACAAAGAGAGTCCAGGACATCCAAGGATACACAGATAAACCCTGTCTCAAAAACAAAACAAAAAAAAATAGAAAAGAAAAGAAAAAGAAAAACTTTCTGTAATGTACGTGATTAGCAATGATGGTCAATTTTTATTACTAACTTGACTGGAAGATACAGTTAGAAGTTCTACACATGAGTGTTTTAACTAAGGGGAGAAGACTCAGTCTGAGTATGAGTAGAATTATCTCCTAGATTATCATCTTGAACTGAATTTAAAAGGAAGGAACCAGCAAATCGCCAGCATCCCTTTGTTTCTGCCTCCTCTCTGCAAACATAGTATGACTAGGCACCTTACCATCCCATTATGTGTTGCTCTTGTGATTGAACCTCAAACTAAAAGTTAAAATAATTTATTTCTTCTTTAAATTGGTTTGATAATGTATTTGGTATTTGTATGTGATGAGAAACATAACCAATACAGATATTGGTACTATTAAGTGGGTCTATTACTGTGAGACAGTTGGCTAGGTGGCTTTCAGTCCTTCTGAGCTTATTCATAGAAGGAAAGTTGAGAATTTGGAGCTTCAGTCTAGAAGACTAAACAAATCTTAATAGGACATTCTAGTGGGATCTCAGAAGACTACAATATCAATGATACATAGACAGTAGAGAGCAGGCCGATGGGGTCTCAGAAGGGAGCAAGGACACTATTAGGACCTGGCTATAAACTATTCATGTCACATTCTGGAAAAGATTCAGACTGTTGCCTGGAGAATTCAAATGAGGCTGAATTCAAAATCAATTGGCTACTTTGGTAGAGAAAATTTTAAGACAGCCTGACATTAGGCTTTGGCATTGTTACACCATGCTTCTCTTATCTATATCACAATGAGAGAGAGCAGAAAGATTTGGAAAATATACACTTTGGAAACAAGCATAAGCTTAATATTGTGAATAAGTTGTGAATAAGTACGTATAATGAGGTCATTTTTAGAGATTAGCACAACTAAGGAGAACCTTTTATTTTGCACTGAGGCAGTAAGAAAAAAAATGACTTAGTTCAAGGTCCTACACATCAAAGGTTATAAAAAGCACCCATCATTTGAAAGCAGACTAAATTGATAATGTACTGAAAGGGTTCACTGCCTCCAAACAACCATTTGCAGAATAATATTGTTAAGTTAATTTGCCAAGTTGTACTGAGGCCACTTATAGCTGTTGGGCAAGAACAGACTACATTTTAAGATGGTAGCAGAGATTGATAGTATTGTCTACATAGCACTAATTTTTCTGATATATAAAATTCTAGACTAATGGAGTCACAGAGGCCATCACCAAGATTTCAGAAATCTGCTGAGGTCAAACTATACTTGGCAAGGTCAGGTTCTGTTTTAAGAAGGCCCTGAGAGACCACTGTGTGGTATGAGGGTGAAACCTAATTTGCAGTGAAGACTTCAGGGTGTTGGAATTATAAGACTGTGGAACATCTTATGAAAAAAGCTGTAGGCACAGAATGGTGCTAGCCCACGAGAGAGGCTGCACACACTGCCGAGGTGAGAGCTGGAACAGTGAATCCACTTGAGGCTATTGAAGCCCAGAGCATACCACCAAGATCCCCAGATATGGAGATGGAACATGGAATTGAAGAACTTGCTGTGTGGCTGGCTGGGCTTTAGTCTCTCATCCCTTTCCTGTGCTCTTATTCCTCCTTTTTGGAATGTAAATACTTACACTCTGCCATAATATGTTGGAATAAATGTATCTTTATTCTATAGTTAAGAGATTATCTTAAGTTTTAGAAGAGACTGAATTTGGGGCTTTTGAACAATTATAGAATCAATAAGACTTTGGAAACTCAGATAAACTAAGTGCATCATAACTTGAGAGTTTGTAGATAAAAGTTACGGTTAAAGTAATGTGCTTGGGTGACAAGCTGACAAGAGGTAGACTTGTAATCATCAGTCTTGACTGGATTCAGGCTAATTGAGGGGTCGTATCTCTTTTCATGTCTTTGAGAAAGATTTCACAAGGTTTAACTCAGAATAGAAGGTCTTCCATAGGCTATATTTCAGTTCCCTAGGTGTATGTGTTGTTTGTGGTGTATGAGTCTGTGTGTGTGTGTGTGTGTGTAAGTGAATTGATGAATAATGTGTAATGGATCTGCAGTGGTACTACCATATGGAAATTTTAAATGTTCATTCATCAATTTAAATAAGATTATCTATTGTTTCTTTTAAAAACTAATTAAGTTGGGATGGGAATACAAATCAGAGGTTGAGAGCTTATGTAGTCTTCACATGACCCTAGGTTCAATGCTCAGTAATAAACACACACACATACACACCAAATAAAACAAAGACCTAATAATTTGAATAAACTTTTAATAAACGCAATCTAATATAGAAGTATTCTGTGTAGCAAATTTCCAATACTAATATATAATAACTTTGTCTATAAAAGTGCAATTATAGATATTACTAAGCTGTGGTACAAATGAAACATTTTAGTTTTGTCCTGATCACTTTTTAAAAAATATATTCTTAGTTATTATAAAATCTTTGTGTACAATGTTGAATCAGTATAAAATAAAACACAAACTAAAGTTCAATAAAGTATAGAGATGCCAAAGCTTTTGGATACATATTTTTGAGATTTTCTTTACTGAAAATAGTGTTATTAAAACTCAGTCATT
>CM053745.1:44648202-44675209 GCA_028658305.1 Pachyuromys duprasi | reverse complement strand
AAAACAGGGAATAGGACAGGAGCCTACCACAGAGGGCCTCTAAAAGACTCTACTCAGCACGGTATTAAAGCAGATGCTGAGAATCATAGCCAAACGTTGAGCAGAATTCAGGGAAACTTATGAAAGAACAGGGAGATAGAAAGACCTGCAGGGGACAGGAATTCCACAAGGAGAGCAACAGAACCAAGAAATCTGGGCCCAGGGGTCTTTTCTGAGACTGATACTCCAACCAAGGACCATGCTTGGAGATAAGCTAGAATCCCTGCACAGATGTAGCCCAGGGCAGCTCAGTCTTCAGGTGGGTTTCCTAGTAAGGGGAACAGGGAATGTCTCTGAGAAGAACTCAGTGGCTGGCTCTTTGATCACCTCTCCCTTAGCGAGGAGCTGCCTTCCCAGACCACAGAGGAAGACAATGCAGCCAGTCCTGATGAGACCTGATAGGCTAGAGTCAGAGGGAAGGGGAGGAGGACCTTCCTTATCAGTGGTCTTGGAGAAAGGCATGGGAGGAGATGAGAGAGGGAGGGTGGGATTGGGAGGAGAAGAGGGAGGAGGCTACAGCTGGGATACAAAGTGAATAAACTGTAATTTATAAAAAAAATAAATTTAAAAAATAAAACACACAAATGTGGACAAAACTAGAAAGATAAGTAATATGAAATATCAAATAGACAAAACTACAGTGAAGAAAGGCAAAATAGAATGGGTGTTATTCTTCAGGTTTTTAATTTTTGAGAAGCCTTTACAATACCTTATGTGTATACTTATTATATTGTATGTAAGTCGCATCAAAGTCCATTGTCTTTCACTATGGTAGCAGGTTTGAAACTAAATTGATTCGTGTCGCTAAATGGTTTGTTTTACTGATGTTTGATATTCTATTAGATACAATTAACATTCAGAGGTAAGGTTAAGGGAAAAGTCAATAAGCTTTAGGAGAAATGAAAGGCAAAGCACAATCTATTCTTGATGACCTTCAAATACAAATTTTCAGTTCAATGATATCACTGGTAGCATTTGTTCACATTACCTGTTGTTTGCCACTATGTGTAAAGACATTTTTACATCTTTATTCTCATTGTACAGTGTCTGTCAAGAGTGTACATTAACTTTACGTTTAAAATAATTTTTAAAATATGAAAAATAATTAGAAAGCCAGTAAGAAAGGGAACAAGAATAACCTAATAATCTGATGATCTTTAGTATATGAATATTAGCTCGTTGGTAGGTCTCAGGTCTTTGCTTGACGATAATATGTTGAATTTATATAAAATATTATTTGATTAATCAATGTGTTAAGAACTTTACGTTTAAATTATATGATATGAATGAGAAAGCAAGGTCATAACCTATATTAAGTTTTCAAACTTACTCTGTAGAAAATGTAGGCAACCAAACCCTATTTCTTTATTGCATATCACATTGCATTTCTTTATTGCTGCTTGGACACCTGGCTCTAAGTAAAGTCAGTCTCATAAAGCAGATGGGGTCACCACAGAGGTGCACAGGTTCTTGGCTGGTAAAGATTTCTTTCTGGTTACCAGTGAGCAAAATAATACTTCTATCACACTCCTTTTGACATAATAGAAGTTCAATAGCCCAGATAAGGTGAATGTAAAGAACATACCTCTACAAAAAAAATCTGAAATTTCAAAAACAAACAACAACAAAAAACTAAAGTTCAAACTGCATGGAGGTAGCAATAAATTGAATAAATAAGTAAAAACTTACTGCGTTTATTCTTTCCAGAAAGGATCTAACATGGCATAGAAAATATAAGGGGTTATCAAAAGTGTTAATTTTAATTTAGTTCCTGAAATAGAGCTGGAAGGATATAATTAATATATTTGAATCTACTCTGTGCTTTCTATTGAGACTTTGATCTAGCCAGCATATTAGGCAATGCAAAGACAATAGGGACCATCTCTTGTTGTTTCTAGTGTCTGGATTGTTTACCCATTGTTTTTTATTCACATAATCTTTTGCCCAGGTATGTGAATCTCTGTAGCTTGCACAATATGCAAACACAAGGAATAAAAAATGTAGATGATGCCTCATTTCAGGCAAGCAGAAGACTTAGAAGAAGTCAGAGAGAGCTAGCATGTGGGTGCTCAGGCAGGAGTTGTGGAATTTGAAAACAGACATCTTGTAACCAACCATTCAAGAAAGAATCTGCTAAAGCCCATAGTAGGTGCCTAGCTTAGGGCTCATCTACAATTAGGTATAAGAACATTTTACATTTTAAAAGGATGTAAAAGGTTGTTTGAAGAAAGTTTTTGATAATAAAAAAAAATCAACTTGATACTACAAGACAAGAATGCAGTGATGGAATATGGCAAACATGCAGAGACTATAGAAAGGATGGCTAATCTCTGCCTAGGTGACCTTTGACACTAATTCGGGTGGGAAAGAGAGGGGTAGGTCTGGGCTTCTTAATTCTTACAGTCACAATGGCTAAGATGTCTACCAAGGCTCAGATGTTGTTCTTTATCTTTGAATACAGATCATTTAATCTTTCCAAAAGAAACCTTCCTAAAAATATGCACACATTTCAGCTTGTGTTTCTCTGGAGCCTGTAATGCTAAATCCACCCCGTTTCTACACAAATAAGATATAATATTCTGATTTATCCTCAGCCATTCTAAATTCATTGACAATACAAGTTATATGCCAAAATTGAGGACATCATTAAGTCCCCATTAGGTGTGGACAAAGTTTGATAAAATTCAATGTCATTTGAGAGAAAATGGAAGGCACGAAGACACTGCTGTTCCCTTCTTTCCATAGCTTAGGTTTGCTTCACAGTCTAGATGTTTCTGTTATTAGTTCCTCATTCATCACCTTTTACTTTCATTGTAATAGAAGTTCCGGGAAAATTCTGTTTTAATTTTAAGATTTCATTTCTGTGTACTAATCTCCACTGCCACCTTCTCTTATATTCTAAACTGTCATCATCTTGTCCCTTCCTGATCCTGTGCTGAGAATTTTCTAGTACCTTTTACATTCTTCTTACCTTATGTGTCTCATAGAAAAAAAATGCAAGCAAATGTGGATAGGCACGTAATTGCAACTTTATTGACAAATGCAAAGAGATTATCTTTCATTATGAAGTTCTTTCCTTTCATACAGAATTTTTCATATTAACGTTCAACCCTGCTAACAATCATATCCTATAAAAGAGTTAGAGCAACATTTCTCTATTTCTGCTTTAGAAAATTAAGCATAAAACACACATTCTAATTTTGGTGATTAGATATGTACATAAGGACCTGTAGTTGCTTTAAAACAAACAATATGAAGCGCGAACATTTCTACATAAAACATCCTGACACAGAAGGCATTTGTAGCTAAAAATATTCTAACACTATCTACACATGCTTTTCTAGCTTAACAGATAAAAATTGCAAGAATGATCTATTTTGGAATTACTGCCTTTGAAGCAGAAATTAATTTATTACAACTTGAAAAGTTTCCTTTATATTATTTTTTAAAATATGGCCATAATGCAGATAAATTGATAGACCATTTTCATAGAGCCTTTCTGCATGTGTGATGATTTAAGTGCTATACGTGTTGCAATAATAACAACCTGAACTTTGCTTTAATGCAAGCTGTTGAAGAAGGCTTTTATTGCATCTCATCAGATGTTCCACATTAGTACTAGTACTGAAAGTTGAAAATTATTATAATTCCTACCACTATAGCCAAGCAGATTTTTAAATTTGATTTATCTACGTATAAGTAATTCAGCTCAGTACTATTTTTTCCATCCCCATTACAGAAAGTAAATATAAACCCCCATTTCGTGGATTAGTTACAGGCTTGTAATGTATACTTGTAATGTAAGCTTCAATGTAAGCACTCTCTATAATGCAGTATTGCAAATAGCCTAAGATTCTGACATACCTTTAATTGATTTGAGAGCTTAACTGCATGGAGAGTTAACACAACTTGTGAGTTGATAGTGAGAGACTAAGTTACATGTGCCTAGAGACTGTTTTGCCCATTGCAATGTCTTTCCTGCTCACTAGGACCTGCGGCTGGCAAACGGTAGGTGCTCAGTAGATGTCTGCTGAGTAGATAAAATAGCAAAACTGAATGTCAACAGTGAGAGGTTGAGCATAGTCATTAAATGCCTCTTGATGACATGGTGAGACCTCACACTCAGATCAGGGTATCACATAACCCTCACTAACACTAACGGAGCTCATTGCAGTACATATCAACTTAACATATGAGCCTACAACTCACCAGCAAGCAGAGAATAAGGCATTTCAAAATGCTCAGTCCTAAATGTTATATTTATGCGGCACTGCTCCCTCAAAGCTTGGAGGTCTATTCAGAAAAGGGTACAGAAAGAACGTAAAAAATCAGAGATAGTGGCCTTGTAGTAGCAGGGGTCTGTTACCGCCAAAGGCCAGGCCTGGTTTGAGCTGCTGCCCAGCAATATGTTGATGTCTGAGGACTGTGCAGAACTGGCCCCACCCCTCATCTGGGCAACCTAGGAGAGCTGTCGCTGAGGGCAGGAGAGCAGAAATGACCCTGTACCTAGCTAGCTCTAGTACTTGGGAGAGCGAGCAGGGCACACTGTAGGAATTGTGCATGAGCCAGCCCCCAACAATGGGAGAAGGAAAGACCTGGCCCTAACACTCGTTTGGTGGCATGGACTCGGAAGAGATACCCTTCTCCCTCCTCACCTTTCACCACCTGAGGAAAACCTGGGGAGACCTGGCCCTAGGATCATGAGAGCTGGAAATCTGGCCCTGCCCCTCATCAACTGCAGCACTCAGGAGAAGGCCCAACACAGTTGATCTGACCCTGATGGCCGAGGCCTGGATGAGCCAGCCCTGAGAGCCTAAGTGCAGGAGAGATGGGTGAGAGAGAGATGTCCACTCCTCTTGCCCATTGCCCTTTGCCCTTTGCCACCTGTGGGAGCCAGGAGAGCTAGTATGGAGGTCGCCAGAGCAGGCGAGCTGCCTCTGCTCAAGAGCAGGTCCTGCACCTTGCCTGGGTAGCACAGTATTGCTGACCCTGGGGGAGGACTAGAGGTATAAACGTGGGGTCTTGGCCCTGCCTTTTGTCTGCTATGTGGTGGAAGGGAGAGATCTCTTTCCTTCCTTTTGCCTTCAACACCTGCAGCAGGCAGGAGAGCTGGACCTGAGATGGAGGTTCTGAGTGAGCCAGTTCCCAGGGCATGAGAGCAGGAGAGGCAGGGGCTGACCAGCCCAGATAGCTCTCAGGCCCAGATCCCGGGCTTCGAATCAGCCCACCGAACATCTACCCAATCGATGCACTGCTGGAGTACATGAAGACACCAGTCTTACATATCAGAAAACATAGGATCTCCATGACACAGGGCAACAACAGGATCCGAAAGGAGTCCCCGTGATGTCCCAGTATCAACAGGGTAGGAGAAGCTAGAGGCCTTTGTACCAGATCAACGAATCATTGCAATGAACATTTGCAAGCAAAGGAATATAGACAAAAGGGTATACTGTGGGACACACTGTGAACCACCACAGCTTCCACAGTGAGATTTTTTTCCTCTTTTGAAGGAAAGCTTGCAAGGGTGGAGGGAAGGGGGAGAGGAGTGGGATTGGGGTGTATGATGTGAAATTCACAAAGAACCAATAAAAAGGTAAAAGAAAGAAAAGCAGCAGAATTGACTGTTTTGAAGAGAACACAGAGAAGGGGACTGCTGTGAAAATATTGCTGTGATTGGAAACTAAAGAATCAGAAAGGTGGTGAAGACCTTAGGATGGTAGACGCTTCTTATGCTATTATCTGCAAACACAAAGTCAGCATCTTAAAATCTGTCTCTTTCCCAGAGAAACACAGTTCTATAATCAAGTTAAAGCAGAAATACATGTAACTGATGTACTCTAACTTAGATCTAGAACAATAGCTGCAAAGAATCCTGGGAAATATAACTGTAATGTTCTTGCCTCAGCACAATTTAAATATATACAATTCAATGTAAATGATATATGACTTTAATCAGAAAAATACTGTGCTTAACTTAATTCAATTTTCTAATTTTTCCCAATATCTTAGAAAATTGTGCAGTATGGCTCTATGTGTTTAGACCAACCCAATATTACTGACTATGTAAAATCTGATCAGATTAATCATCACCATAAAAAAAGATCATCTACAAAGGATCTTGGACAAAGTCAATGGAATATGGTTGCTCTTTCCAATCAAAGTCACTGAGTCACTGTTTGAAAAAAAAAAGGCAAGTCATGATAAAATTTGATTAACAAAATTGATCAAAATTCTTATGTTTAATTTCAATGGTATTTTTCTGTAAATAATGAAAATAATTTGTATCCATCCACCTGGTTTTATTTAACATTTATATGATAAAGGACTTAAACAGACATGCAAAACAAAGCAAAATAACTGGCTTCCAAAAGTGAACTCCAAATAAGCTGTCTAAAAGTGGCCATAGAAAATGGAGCCTTGTGTACATTCCCCAGGTATATCTATGGCAACATGAATTTGGCAAGAAAGAGTTTAATTTATGTGCAATTCATATTTCCTGAAAGTGTTACATTTTAACAAGTCATTATTATAGAAGATTTTCAAAAGAGAATGTGTAAGACATTCTTTCCAAAGAGTGTTGAAATGAAAGAACATCGTTCTTTTGATGTAACGAAGTGCTTCACAGAAGGGAACACTCTTTATGATTATTTAATAGTATAATAGACGTTCCATTATCCAGAATTGTAATAAGCATGCAATTCTCAAAATTCAAAAGAAGCAGTACATTCAGCATAGATTTATTGAGCCTTCATTTCACAATGACCCCTTTCCAGCTGCTATAAGGATACAATTTAGAGTGAGATACTTGCTTAGAAGGTTTTAGTTTAATTCTCATGGCAAATATTACATAGGATAACATATTAGTAATTAAAATTAAAGGAAATGAAATACAAATTAAAACATAAAAGATGGTAGATAATATGAGTAAGATATATACATATGGTTTTCTAGGGAGTAGGTTACTACTTAGGACATAGGAATTTTCAAAGCAGATACAAATAAAAATTAATTACACGGTGGAAAGATGTCAGAAGTTGAACAGAATTAGTACAGAAGAATAGTTGGGTCATTCAGAGTATAGCAAACCAATTATCAAATATATTCAAAAGCATCTGTAAATATAAGTAGAAAATATTCAAAGTGGATCAACAGAAATAAAGAAATGGAAATGGTAATTTGGTAACATATTGTGGATGATGGTGAATGCCAGATAAGAGTTAGGGGAAAGAGGGCCATCTCAGCAGGATAGTAAAATACTGAAGTGAGTCTGGCAACACGAGGGAGACAAGCTGGATGGATGAGAATTTTATAGGAAGGTGGGCTTGATGTATTAATGATGTGCTATCAGTCTAAACTAGACTGACAGCTGTGAGGACAGGAGAGGGGAGAAGATGGTGAATGGGGTTCTTTAGAAACAAATAAATGATACCATTTATAAAGGTGATGAGGAATGCAAGAGTTAGACATAAAGAGACAGGAAGTCAGAGACAGAATTTTAACCTCTTTTCAGATCAAGTTCACATATGAGGAAGTATTAAAATTTGTGGATGATATTTATGCATGTTAATCTTCAGCAATAAATGTGCTCTTGCTTAATAAAAACTAACCTAGAAGGGCTTTTAGGCATTACTACACCTGCCGCTAAGACTTCTTAAGCAAAACATAGGCCTGCAGATGGTGTTGTTGGTAGAAATAATTAAGTTGAAGAGTAGTAACTGAAGTTTACTAAAACGCTGTCCCAATGCTGGATCGGAGGATGACCTACCAGGTTAGGAATCATATTTACATGATATTTATATAAATCACATTTATATGTTATTTCTTGGAACTGAATTATTAGTTTTGTGATTATTCTATATCACTTATGGATAAATATCAGTTTAACATAAATTAATCTCGGTAAAGCCACCTACAATATTTTTTTTTTTAGAAAAAGAAGTAAAAGACTCTCATATGGAAATCCACACCCAAGTTTTTGGGTATAGATTTCTCCTTGCCAGCCCTGAGTGTTAACCCTTTTGTTTAAATCTATGATGATATAATTTTATTAACAACTTCTCTTCCAGAGGAGCCAGGTTTGATTCCCAACACCCACACTGTAGTTCACAACTTTCTATAACTCTAGTTCTCAGGGACCCAATGCCCTCTTCTGGACAATTGCACACATGTAGTTCACTGATATATCTGCAAGCAGAACACTCACACAAATAAAAAATTCCCATCCATTCTTCTAATTAAAGATACATTTTTTGTAATAAAGTGTATTTAAGATCAGGAGAGTTGTGAGACATTCTGCATTGGCAGCAGAGATTTATTGGGAAGAACTTACTTCATTTTTCTGAATCACATTTCTTCATGGCCAGGACTTTGTGAAAACTACTAGAAACATCAGACATTAAACAAACAAAATCTGCGTCTTCTATACTTGAAGAAAATTAATTGGGCATGCGAATTGACACAACTAAGATCATCAAAGATACATGCTGATTTATTTGAGAGGAGGTATATTCTTACAGCTTAGTTTCACTTGTGATGCAAAGTATTATGAACACCCACCCTCTCTGGAACATCTTTGCAATAACAAGTTTATTCATTAAACAAGGAGCTATCAACACAGTTAGAATCAATTTGGGGTTCTCTATTAGATGCCATTCACTAAGTCTATCAAAACAATGAAATGGTAGAGGTAAAATGCATTTGTAAGAAAAGCATGGTAAAGAAGGATGTGTAGACAGTTGAATGAATTTCCCTTGCTGTCAGATCTCTACAATGTATAATGTGTACAAATTTATATTATTTCTGGACACAGCAAACTCACTTTTGAAAAAGGCCCTTTCAGTTCTGATACAAATCACTGTAAAGCAGAGAACAGTGCCCAGCTGGGAAAGCAGGTGTAAAATGGCCCAACTAATTACAGCCTTGTCAAGTAATGGCTACAAGGCAACCAGCGACTGTCCTGATAGTGAATTTCGGGTGAGTTAAACCAATTGGATTAAGAAATTACACATAAGGGGAAAACATATAAGTCACAGAGAGACAACAGGAGTGTAATGCTTCCTGTTTTGAGGAGAGAAAAAGAGATTTCAGGAAATGTCTCCTTACAACAACCATAGAAAGAAGATGGATGGCTTGTTGAAATGCAACTTTGAGTTTACTGGCTGTGCCTACCAAATTACATTTGATGGAAAAAGGATCTCCCAGATGGAGAGCACAGCTCTCCCATTTAAGGATCCACATTGCTATATTTTGCATGCTACCCACCATTTTTTAAATGAGGCTATAACTATGATAACACTTTGGATTACAATCAGAAAATCAAGAAACATTCGACCTCAATCAGAGCTTGAATGTTTAGGACAAAAGGTACCTTTCAGTCTCTTGTCCTGGGCCTTCCTTTAAAATAATCACCAAATGCAAGGGAGCTCTAAACCCCTAAGGGAAATGAAAGTTATTATCAGGCTCTATAAGACTGTATTCTCCCTGTTCCTCTTTGCCTGGAGGCCAGGGGTATAACATTTTATCAGCAGCCCTGCTCACTGAAGTGGAGGACACACATCCAGATGGCAAGTCACCTGCTTCTAGGCAATGCATAGAAGCAATTACTGTCATTTGGCTTCCATCCAGAGCAGAAATAAAGATCTTGGTATTTTAGTCCCAATAACTATATTCCAGTTAATTCAGAAAGTTTTATATAACTAATGTAATATATTTTTCAGGAAAAAGTTTTCTTTTGAAGCATCATGGCAAAAATAAAAATGAAGTCAATACTTGTAGTAATAATTACACTCCATTGTTCCATTAAAGTAATATCATTCTTTCTGAAAAACCTCTTGATGGTATTTAAAACTTGTCTTTCTTTATGTCAATAAAGATGATAATGACAATTGCCACAAAAGAAATGGACCTATAAAGCAATAAACTGTTGCAGATAGGTATTTTCACACTTGAAGAATGTATAATTTCAGTAAAAGCCAGCATTATCTGAGAATAATTCAGCGTCTGTCTAACTCTAATTTCCATCTTACTGAGTTAACTAATTATACATGAACTATGCGATCTTAACAGAAAATCATTTTTATTAAACTTGTGTCCCTAAATTACTTACTTTATGCACAAAATGTAGTTCTCTAATGTAATTTTTAAATGAAGAGGCAAAGAATGCTTCTTCCTATATTATTGCAAAAAGTACCTAAAGAGGTATATGAAAATATGCACCAGATTGAAGATGAACAGAAGGGATTTTGCAGTAGACATTTCCTTATTGAGTCTTTAGAACTGATAACTCACATTTTTCTTCTCTAGTTCCATATTCCCTGTCCATTCTATGACATGTTCCCAGTAACAAATAAACAAGTGCCCTAAAGCGCTATATTTATACCTACAAACCGAGAAATAGCCTAGAACATGTGTTCACGAGAGATAGATAGCATAAATGCTGACCACTTGCATTTCAATATGCTTATAATTATAAAGATGTTCAAGGTTCAATTTTATGAGAGATAAGAGGACAGAGAACTCCATAGCACTGGTAGGGTCTTAGCAAGTACTTTATTTCTAGACAGTGTTTTGAAGAAGTATAACTTGTTCTACTCTCTCTTCCATTTGTTCTCACTTACATATAGATTGTATTCCCAATTGATTGATTACAGCATCTGCCTCAGGAGTCAGGTGCACATTTATTGACTCAACAAATGACTACTGTGCATCTAGGGAATGTCTGCCACTCTACTGTGGTCAGCATTTCTCTTGAGATGGAGAAATTAAGCAGTGGACCCCTGATCTTCTTATACTTCCTTCGTTGTATCTGTTTACTGATTCAGTTAACTCTTGGGAGTTCCCTTCCACAAGACTTCTGCAGAAATGGAACCTCAAGGAGACCGTGGTATTAAACCAGACACTACAGGTAGGGGAAACAGAGTAAAAATAGAAGGGATTATGAAGGTAGAAATCAGCATTTCTTGCTTGTTGTTTGCTTGGGACTAGTCATAGAGAGTTATAAAGAGTCATTTGCAACTTGTTTCAACTGTGTGACTTCAAGCATGGTGTTACCATTAAGAAGCAGAGAAGACAAGTGTGAACTGTTTAAAAGATTTGCATGGACATTCTAATGAGTTATAGGGTTTAACTTTGGTTATAGTGGTTCACACCTGTAATTCCAATACTGAACACCATGAGATGATGATGATGATGATTTTATTGCATGGGTGCTTTGTATGCATGTATGGCTGTGCACCACACTTGTGACTTTTGCCCATTGAGGTCAGAAGGGTGCAGTGAATCTGCTGGAACTGGAATTATAGATGGTTGTGAGCCATCATGTGGATACTGGGAATCAAAGCTGGATCCTCTGAATGAACAATCATTTCTTCAGCCCCAAAACAAAGTGAGACTCTGTCTCCCCAACACCCTCCTATAAAAAAGAGTATGCCATGTGAATTTTACAAGAGCAATGAGGGATGTGGGAAGGAAGAACACATGGGGGAGTTTTAGTGAACAGATCATTATTTGAAGTGTAATAGCACACGAGCAGAAAAGTGAATAGAGAGGACCACTTAGCTAAAACTATACCCATGCTGCCAGCTACGTTCAAAATAACACAAAGAGAAAAGAAACATATCCATGAAGCAGAGAACAAAAGGCAAAGGAAATTCTTATTACCCCACTAATGGGTTTGGTAGAAAACGTATCCTCGGTGTATGTGTTTGAACATTTGGCTCCTATGAGGTGGTTTTGTTTCAGAAAATTGTGGAAACTTTGGGAGGTCTGCCTAGCTCTACAAAGTAAGCCACTGCATATGGCCCTCATGATTTGTACCTATGCCCCTCTTCCTGCCCTGTCCTGGCTTTCTGATCTATAGAGATGTGGTCAATTGACTGCCATAGAAACCTGCCACCATCCATTCCTCACTGTAATAGAGACCTTTACACATGCAGCAAGGGGTTATCTTTCTTTCCTTAAGTTGTTTCTTCCGAGGAATTTGTTACAACAGCAAGAAGAGTAATCAATACGGTGAATAGACTTCTAGAACTAAAGCTCACAATGATGTCTTGGTGCAGATATTCAATTTTGGTTGTTCCAAAATTAAAGGCAGAGGACTGGAAAAATGCACCAAGGAAGGAAAGCCGCGTGTTATCTTCGTTTCACTGTTATGAGCAATAAAGACTCAGTTCTGCTATGAGCCAGTGAGAAACTACATACAAAACACTCGCCAAAACAGTCCATGATGGGACTAGTGAGGCCGCACGGCGGTTAAGAGCACAGACTGCTCTTCTTGCCAGGTTTGATTCCTAGCACCCACATGGAATCTCACAACTGTCTGTAACTCAAGTTCCAGGGACCTGACATCCCCTTCTGGTCTCTGCATGGATCAGGCACACAGTCATGTACACGCAATCAGGCAGGCAAAAACTCATGCACAGAAAATAAAAACTAATATTTAAAAAATAGTCCATGGTTTGAGACACAATGGAACAGCACTTAGTCATGCCTGCCCGACCCCAGGGGCCCTGTCGTGCCCTCAGATGCTAGTCCCTTTGGATAGCAAAATTAATGTTTGTGGTGGAGATGCAGTGATTAAGAGCACTTATTGCTCTGGTTTGGTTCACAGAACCCATATCCAGGCAGTTAACAAGCTTGTAACTCCACTTCCAAAGGACAGATGCAATCTATCAGCATGTGCTTGCACATGATACACAAAACTTCGCACAGGCCCACATGTAGATATTTAAAAATTACTCTAAAACAGACTAATGCTTATTGATAAATGAATGAAGGTTTCCTACAGATATTGCATGTGTTGGTGGTAGGGAAACCTGAGGAAAGAAAACATGTATTTGAACATGGATGTTTTTAGTTACCAGTAGACAGCACTGGTGGTCACAATCAGTGTCGGAGTTACTAGGAGATTCCAGAAAAGAAAATGTAGGGTATGCAACTATATCGTATAGACATTTTAAAAAATCATATCCCTTTCATTCACACTGTTCAATTTATCCTCTCTAAAATAATACTCAATGTACAAGGATAAGTGCAACGAACTACAACCCAAGCTAACATCACCTTGTTGTCTTCATTAATACTCAGTGTATCTTTTCTCTACCATCCACTTATATATTTTCATTCTCAGGCAGGACTTAAGCAGATTTGTATGCTTGCTTCCTGACTTCATCCCTGAGCAGATGTAATGCCCAGCAGTTTAACCCTTGTTAACAGTTTACCTGCTGCCACTGTGCAATTGTTGTCACCACTGAGCAGGTCCATACATGTGCTTTTTGTGATCTGATGGCCACGAGCATTGCCATTGAGTGGCTGCATGCAGTATGCTAGGACACCAGGAATGGAGGAAGAATACCTTGTTTTAGATTTTCCTGATAAGTTTAGCTCTTAAAAATGCCAGTAGCAAAGTCCTTGTCACTAAAGGAGAGACTATTCTTGTTGGGCTCACACAGGGGTCCCTGCTCTGGTCCCATGGTATAATGGTCAAAGTTCAGTCACTGATGAGAAACCACAGTGTGATTCTATCAGAAAAAGTTTAATATAAGGAACTGCTAACATGGAGTGGGTATTTCAGTAGTAAGAAATTAAGAGAACCCTATGAAATTCAGTCATCACAGGTATAAGGAGTAGTTGTTACCTCTAGGGTAAAAATGAGGCCTCATAACATGGGAGTTGAGGTCACAGCCTTGCTAGTGATGGCATGTTTTGCTCACTGGCTGACAGCAAGGGATCATGTTGGCAGAGCTGACTTAACATCTGCCCTAAGGAATGAGAAATCTTCTTTCCAGGCTCTAGAGAAAGTGCTTTTTGGAGAAGTATAGCATGGAGCACAGGGCTGGGATCGGGGCGGGTACCAAAGCACAAGAGGAGGTCTCCATGCTGCCAAGGCCAAAGCTGGAAAAGCCCTTAAGCTTGGGAGCCTGCTGAACAAATACAGTGGGACCAAGAGGAAAGGCTATCTCCTCCTTCAGTGCTTCTCCTTCCTGATCCGCTAACAGAACAAAGAGGTGCTAACACGCAAAGGGGACATACCTAAAGTCATTGTGCCTATTTTCACAGGGGTAAAAAGGTGAATTTGAAACTGAGAGGAAACAGACAGCAAAGATGCATGACTACACCGCTCACTGACCCGTTACATAAACACTGGTACCAAAGAAGTGAATCATAAAGACATTTGTAGGACAAGTTTCCTTGTAAACATGTATTTGATTTTGTTGTTGGTGGTGGTGGTGGAGGTGGTTGTTTATTTTCTTTAACTTTGAAGAGTTTTGATCTTAATTAATCGGAGGCTTCCCATGGTTGCAAAGGCAGCTATGAGAGATGCCTTTTAAAAAATTGCATTGTTTCTACATTTGCTTTCCCCCCTCGGAGCCCTCCCATGTGCCTCTCCTTCAAATTTATGGTCTCTTTTTCATTAATTGTTATTCTATGTATATATGTATATCTGTACATAAATATTCCCAAATAGAACTTGCTCAGTCCACATAATGTTACTGGTATGTGTATTTTCAGGGCTGACCATTTGGTAGTGGACAAACCATTGGTCTGCTCTTCCCTAGGGAAGACCACCTCTTCTGCTTCCAGCATTTCTTAGTTGGTCTATAGTTTTTTTTTGTGTGTGTGTGTAGGGCTGAAGCCTTATGGGCCTTTCCCTCTTTCACCTTGGTATGTTCATTGGTGTCATCCTTGTTCACCTTATGGGTGTAGCACCTGACATTACAAGTCTCACAGCAAACTCCCTGACTCTTTGACTCCTGCAATCTTTCCATTTAGTTCTTGATTTAAAATAGTTCATTTATGTATATCTGTCTTCATCTACACTTACATGTGTTTCTTAGTGTATGTTCTTATGTGTGTGGTTGACCAAAGAGAACAAAAAGAATAGGTGTCATGTCCTTGGAGATATAGTTATAGGTGGTTATAAACCACTAGACTTGACTTCTGGGATATGAACAACAGTTCTCATGGCTGAACAGCAAACACTCAGTCTTATCTGCTGGGGTAACTGAATGTTACCTGTCTCAGTGTTGACATTCTTCTCTGGAAGGTATTCTCTGATAGATTCTAACCCAAAATAAAACATTCTGTTACTTTTGCTACATTCTGGTACTTTGGGTCTGTTCCCACTTGTCTATCGTCATGCTTTTTCCTCAAACTACTCGCTCTCCAGTCTGCAAATATTACTTGTTCCAAAGTTTGAATAGCCCAGCCAAGCCATTCTCTCCTATACACCCATGCCTTAGGGCAGATCTGACTCTGTGTGGACTGAATGCATCACCAACTTACAGCTTACAGCTCTGACTCCTGAGAAGATTTCCCTCTGGTGCTCTACACCAGTGTATCCCAACAATTCCTCCTGATAATGTCTAAACAATTAGCTTGAGCGCCAAGAATATCTAGAACAGTCAAAAGGCATAAAAGCTAGCAGCAGCTAATTCTGTTAACAACTCAGCTTTAGTTGGCATGATCTTCTGAAACGAAAAAATTGGGAGCTTATATGCTCAAATACTGGTACATATGTCTTTTTATTTATGCTTGCTTGTATAGAAACCATTATTTAGAAGTTTACTTTAAAAAACTATTATCTAAGCTCTATTAATGTCATCCAAAGGCCGTCTCTGCATAATTTTGCCGTGCTTTAAAAAGTTAGGCATTTTTATTAGTCACTGAGGTTTATATGTACATATACTATACACTTATAATATATTGATATTATTCACATGTCATAATTAATATAAATGAGTACTATTAAAATACACAATATAAAACTATTAGTTTTAATGGAGCAGTAGTCAAAATAGAGTATCTTTTTGAGTTACATTGTGTGTGTTTGAATCACATGCTCATGGCAGGCTTTCCTTGTGAGTAGACAGAGACAACACTAGCTCTAAAGACCCAGCAACATTCCCCTCGGCATTTTAGTCAGCTTTCACTTGCATTGTCTGCTCATAGGGTCTGTTTTCAACCTTCATCTGTTGGTTCTAGTTTTTTCTTTTGCACAGACACATTATTTGATTCCTAATAACACATCTCTGCTTATTTGTTTGGCTCAGTATAAAAGTCTGCGCATTGTATGGGGCTCAGGGGAATTCTCACTTTTTGCTGGATGAGATAAACACAAATATCTGCCTTCCATGCAATGCGACTAGAAAGAATTGGGTTACTGAAATATATTAAATATTCTATACTATTATATATGAAAAACTTCATAAGCCACAGGACAGCCATTGTGAAATCTTACTATGAAAGCAGTTTATTTAAAAAGAAAAATCAAAGAAAATGGGGTTAATTTAGAAGCAGTCGTAGGCATTAGAAAAAGATAGTTTGATTTTCTTAAAAAAAAGACAAAAACAAAAAAAAAACCCAAGAAAAATGAAGTTAATTTAGAAAAAGTGATAGTCATTAGAGAATAGAGGTAAAATAACAAAGACACAGTGGGTATGAAGCCGGAACTGTGGCCATGAGAAAGAAATAACTAGAATTGTGGATTCCTGGAGTGAAAACAGTGTAGAGGTAATTTTTCTTTTTCCCATAGATGACAGTATCTGTATGATTCCTAATATCAATGCCAATGGCCTTTAAAAGTTCTCAGAGACCTAACTTCTAGTGTATAAAAGCTCTTTCAAAAAACTTTTGTTATTAAAACAGGCAGTGTATATATATATATATATATGTATATATATATACAATTTATAACATAATTTTAATTACAATTGACAAATGATGGTTGCATGTATTTATGGGATACAAAGTGATGTTATTATTCATAAATATAAAATAAAATAGTTAAATAGTTAAATCAAGCCAGAAGCATTCCTATGAACTTCATTACTTAAGTTTTTGAAGTAAAAACACGAATAGTATTCTCTTCTAGATTTTTTAATGCCATAAGATATTCTGTTTCTGCCATGCTAAAAGGTCACAACTGCAAAATCTTTCTCTTATGTAACAGAGAAAAGGGTTTGCATCTCTGAGTGCAAAGCCCCAAACAAACAAGAACAGAGAAAAATCTGTTATTGCAGCAGATAAAGAGAACATAGTAGTCATTTTCTTTTTTACATTTTTTTATTAATTACATTTTATTCACTTTATATCCCAGCTGTAGGCCCCTCCCTCATCCCCTCCCAATCCTACCCTTCCTCTCTCATCTCCTCCCATGCCCCTCCCTCAGTCCACTGATAGGGAGGTCCTCTTCCCCTTCCATCTGACCTTAGCCTATCAGGTCTCATCAGGAGTGGCTGCATTGTCTTCCTCTGTGGCCTGGTAAGGCTCTCCCCCCTCAGGGGGAGGTGATCAAAGAGCAGGCCAATCAGTTCATGTCAGAGACAGTCCCTGTTCCCATTACTATGGAACCCACTTGGACACTGAGCTCCCATGGGCTACATCTGTGCGGGGTTCTAGCTTATCTCCATGCATGGACCTTGATTGGAGTATCAGTCTCAGAAAAGACCTCTGGACACAGATTTCTTGCTTCTGTTGCTCTCCTTGTGGAGCTCCTGTCCCCTCCAGGTTTTTCTATCTCCCCCTTCTTTCATAAGATTCCCTGCACTCTGCCCAACATTTGGCTGTGAATCTCAACATCTGCTTTGATACGTTGCTGGACAAAGTCTTTCAGGGGCTCTCTGTTTTAGGCTCCTGTCCTGTTTCTTGTTTTCTCCCTCTTCTGATGTCCACCCCATTTGCCTTTCTGAATGAAGATTGATCATCTTACCCAGGGTCCTCCTTCTTGCTTACCTTCTTTAGGTGTACAGATTTTGTTATGTTTATCCTATATTATATGACTAATATCCACTTATAAGTGAGTATCTACTATGTGTATCTTTCTGCTTTTGAGATACCTCATTCTTTTCTAGTTCCCACCATTTATCTGCAAGTATCATGATTTCCTTGCTTGCAATTGCTGAGTAGTATTTCATTGTGTAAATGTAACACATTTTCTGTATCCATTCTTCAGTTGAGGGACACTTGGGTTGATTCCAGATTCTGGTTATTATGAAAAAGCTGCTACTAACATGGTTTAGCAAATGTCCTTGTTATATACCTGATCATATTTTGGATATATGTCTAGGAGTGGTATAGCTGGATCTTGAGGAAGCACTATTCTTAATTGTCTAAGAAAGGGCCAGATTGATTTCCATAGGAATCTTTTTAAAGCCTGGAGATTTTATTAGAGAAACTAATATGCACTCACAAAGGAAAGTATTTTGGGGGTGTGCCACATTCCAAAGCATGTTCAATTAAAGATTACCTCCATGAACATACTCAGCTTAAGGTCAGAGTTAGAGATTGTAGACACATTTAGGGTCATGGTAAGTTCAGGACCATGTAGCTTGTGTTCCTCCAATAAAATGTCAGGCAGGAATAATTTTTGAGCAAGCTCAATTTGCATCATGAATACAGTGGACAAAAGATCCTCTGTGTACCTTTAAAGTTTATTAATACTAAATTTGTACTCAAGGTGTCTGCATCAAGTAGCTAAGTTATTTCTACCATTGAACCATCTCCCCCAATCCTACCCTGGCAGCAATTAGCAACAACTATTCTTTTTCTTCTTCTCCTCTTCTTCTTCCTTCTTCTTCTTTAGAATCAATTGTCTTAGTTTCCTTATAGAAATGAGGACACATGGCATTTGTCTTTCTGAGCCTGGGTTATTTCTCAGTTGTGGAATGACCTGCTGGAATATGTATATTGTTGCAAATGAAAACATGTCTGTTTTTTAGGCTAAGTACCATGCCATAGTGCAAACATATTGTGTTCTCATTACCTACTCATCTGTTGGTTCACTTCAAAACCACTATGAGCAGATCTACAAATCACAATGTTTTGTCACACCAGCAGCATCTATGACCTGAAAAGTTGTATGTACCTGTGTTACATGACTCCAGGGCCCAGAAAGGAAAATTTGATGTATTCAAACTGTTTATATAACCGATACTTACTTCCTATGAATCATGACATTTTCATACTCATACCATTTAGAATGCTTTTTTTCCCTCATGAAATGATGATTTCTTTTTGTTTGCATTCTTATATGAACGTGTCCCTTCACATTCAGGGAAATATAAAAAAGCAAGTAACCCTTTGTAATTGCAACATACGCATTTCTTCAAACCTAACATTTTCCCCATTCTTCACCCCAATTTTCAAAGAAATGGTGTATGCTTTAGAGACACCAAACACGGTACAGTTACCAAGTACTAGGGCAGTGTACATTTTCAAACTATGCTATTTACATTTGCCTCCAGATTCACGGTGATTTTTATAGATTTTTTTCCCCAAACTAATGCTCCACATTGACAACTTTAGGCTTTATTCTGGAATTTTTTCTTAAGTGAAGAACATTTGTCTTCCCTATTGTAGAAGCTGAAAATTGAAAATGTAAGAAACATTTTTTATTCTTTCTTTCATACTGCAATTTCAAAACTCTAAAGCCCACTCATGCAGACTAAGGTATAATTTTGGTTAAATGTTAAAACAATGAAAAGACTCATTAGTACCATAATGATACAATCTGTAGACATAACATAACAGTAATTAACATAATAATTAACAGTATATGTAGTAGCAATGTAACATTAAACAAATTACATTCTAAGATCCAGTTTTGTCTTTTATAAAACATTACTATTGCTGCTACTACTGATTATAATAGCAATAAGAACAATAGAGTTTGTCTTAAAATTTGGAGAAAGAGTATAAATAAAGATTTACAGTAAGTCCTTTACATAATGAGCATTTTATAGACAATGACTATTGTTTTCTAACTATAGAAACAGAATGGGGGCATACAAATCAGCACTTAATTTATGTATCACAAATCCACACACAAGGCTGAAACCTTTCAGAACAAAACCCCAGATACTGTCACATGATCGGAATTCAAGATTGCATTTCTTTTGTTTAATTCAATTGTCCACTTAATCTAATATTTTGCAGGTATGTTTTGAATGACAAGCATATCCCCCACCGCAGCCCTGTTTCTTTACCTCTTCTCCTTTTTCACCCCTCCTCCTCTCACTTTCCTCCGCTATTTCACTTCATATATTGCCGTTGATTAACTTCTAATGTCATTTTATGGATACATTTATGGGACTAAAGAAAATCTAAGAACAGCAATGTGAGAAAAGATGATGTTTGTCTTTCTGAGACTGGCCAAACTCATTTAATATGATTACTCCAGTTGACTCTGTATCCTTCCTTAGGACACAACTTCAGTCTTTATGTTTGAAAGCAATTCACTAGTGTACATACACACTCTTCATTTTCACTCCTCTGTTATGGGAGTCTTGAAGAAGCAGTCAAATTCTGCATCAACAGATTGTGTTGCTCTGCTTTTCAAATACCCCAGAATCAGACTACTTCTTCCAGTCCCCCTTCCTGACACTCCTGTCTCAGCCAGCTTCTTCTCTGACCTGGTTTAGTAAGAACCCTTTGGTTTAACTCAGTTTAGGATCTGGAGTGATCTTGTTAAATTTTTGGAGCCCTTGCTTTTGCTCACAGCTATTTAATGATTCTCTGACTCAGTCATGTGTTTACAAGAGATGCCATAGCCTTACCTATAGGCCCCATAACTTGATTTCTTCTTTTTTTAATACTAAAGTAAAGTATAATAAGGTATAACAAAACTAACACATTGGGATTGGACAAACAAGAGAAAAAGAGCTCAAGGGAAGGCACAAAAATAAATACCAACTTGTTTCCACACCCAGGTTTGTATATATATATAAATATATATATATATATTTATAATATATATTATATAAATATATATTTATATAAATAAATATTTATATAAATATATAAATGTATTATATTTAATATATATTATATATATATGTGTGTGTGTGTGTGTGTGTGTGAGTATGTGTGTGTGTGATCTGTGCAGGCTCTATGCATGCTGCCTTAGTCTCTGAGTTTATGAGTGTTGATCATGTTGGTGTAGAGGGCCTTGTTTCATTGGTGTCTTCCAGTCTTTTCTTATATTTTTCTGCTTCCTCTTCTGGAGTGTTCTTTAAGCCCTGAGGGGAGGGATTTGATGGAGGCATCCCATTTAGAGCTGAGTGTTCAGAGGTCTTATATTCTTTGTGTAATATCTTGCTGTGGGTCTCTATGTTTGTTTCCATTCACTGCAGGTGGAAACTTCTCTGATGATGGATGAGCAAGGCACTGATTTATAAGTATATCAGACTGTCATTAGGAAACATCTTATTGCTACTATGTTTTGGTTTTTGATCTTTTGTTGTTTCTTGTTTGTTTGCTTGCTTTGTTTTGTTTTTGGAACAATAGTATTTGGTTTTACATGAGGTCCTTAGGCTATGTAGTGTGTGGTTCTTTGTCACAGTAGCAGTGTTGGGTACTGGTTCCATCTCATAGAGTGGGCCTTCAGTCAAATTACATATTGGTTTGCTATTCTCACAAGCTGTGTGGCACCATTGCCCCAGCATCTCTCTCAGAAAGGACACTATTGAAATTAAGGGTTTTGAAGCTGGGTTGGTGTTTGTTTTTGTAGCCTTCAGAGCATTTTTCTTTTACCAAAGATGATAGCAAAGTAGTGGCAAAGGCTTTAGATAGGCGCCAGCTCGATTTCTCCCTGCTCAGTGAGTTGTGTAGGTGGTGTCCTCAGCAATGGGGACTCGCTGTCAGTTTATGGACTGTTTGGGGATTCTCGCAGGAATCCTTTTGCCAGCCACATAATTAGATTTAACCCAATGCCGGTACTGGAATATTGGTATTACTTTTCAACTCCATTTTGGTTTCTCATGTTTCTACCACCTTTCTCAAGCCCAATCCCTTCTAAACCCAATACAGGGTAGGAGAGAAAAGCGGTTAGTGGGGAGAAGGGACCTGGTACTCGTAGCTACTTCCTGCTGGTTAAGATCATTGGGTTTCTTGAAAGAAGTCCAATCTTCGTTTTAGGATATCTCTGACTTCTTTTCTTCAAACTGTGTCAACAGCAACCGGGAGCAGCAAAGGAGAGTACCAGCAGCCTTCTTCTTTCTCTCAGACCCCCCTTTTCTGTCTTGGCATTTATTCAGAGTCCTTGGAATCAAACTATCTGCAGCTGGTAAAGGGAAGATTCATTTGGTGATAACAGACGGGCAGCCGGGGCTCTGTCTTCATATTAGTTGGCAATTTCACTTAGATCACCTTTACATGTGTATATGCTTTTGGAAGCTCCTCCTCTATTAGGTACTGTATCGGTCGCCCTTAGTTTTAGCTGTCTCACCTCGTATTCCCTCCCTTTGCCCCCTCATTCCTTCCCCTGCTCACTTGGTTTGCCCTTTCCAGCCACCCCCCATCTAGCCATACTTATTCTATTTCCATTTCCTAATTATATCAACCTGTTTTCATCTAGTAACTGATTTTATACCTAACCCGTATGGTTCTATGACTTATGGATTACAATTCTAGGTGTTGACATTTGGTCTTGTCTCTTTTTGGGTGTGTGTCTTGTTCCTTGGTTTCTGTTGCCCACTCTGGTCCATAGGAAAGCGTGCTGGCTGTCCAAAGTGTGTATCTGGTAGGAAATTCTTCTGGGATCCCATCCCAGAACCCACCTGGATACCCACTGGGGGTTCAGGGTAAACGATGTTTCTAGGCACTGGGAGCTGACACCGAGGAATGAGCATCTGCTAGAGGTAGGGTTGAGGTGACCCACAGGAGGGAAGAAAGCAGCGGCCCCACAGGACCTGCTCAGTCTCCTAGTAATGGAGGCAGAGGGTGAGGAAAGGCCACAACAGAAGGCCTATTACAGATCTGGGGATGTGACTTGGGGATTAGACTTGGAGGAAGAGATGGAGCAGTGAAGAGCTGCAATCAGTTTACTTGCTTTCCTAGTCCGAGAGGCCTGTAAGCTTCCAGGGAGTGCCTGCTGGAGTTAGGGCTCGGATAAAAACAAGATCAGCACATTTCAAAGAAAATGAGTTTTAGGCATAAAGCGTTAAGTGTGCTATGTTAGGACCAAAGTTTTGAGATGATATTAGTGATTAGGCTCTCCATGAAACAACTACTGATAATTTATTGATCATAAATGTAAAATATTACTCTTTAAATATTATCTGTCACTTTAAATTGTGTCAGCCAAGGTCTGTGTGCTATTAAATCTATAACACTTAAAATATTTCCTCATTAGTGGCACTGCTATAATTATTGCTTTCATTCAGGGTCCTGGTTTATATTAATAAATGTTATATAAAGTTCAATATCTGCTGGTGCTCATTATTTTCAGTCATGTGGTGGTGAGCAACATGATTTGTGGAAAAATGACGATTACAGCTCAGGTAAGGCAGAGTCAGCTTTAAAACAGTGAAAAGGAAGAGCAGTTCTTATAAGTGCGTTTTACATGAGAGCCTGAACAAATGATGAGAACAAGATGGATTTCTGAACGGATGATTCCTAGATACAACCTAACATTCGCCACTTTGGAAAGGAGTTTTACTGCTCTGGTTAAAAAAAAAAATCTCTATTTCTTGTTCAATGACTTTACTGCACAGTTCGTAGAGGCATTATAACTATTTAATTTTGCAATTCTTGCTTATGAAAAATACTGGTACAAATCAAAGGAGATAAGGCATCTTTGCCTTAAGGATTAAGCCGATATGACTGTTAGATGCTTAACACAGAAAAGCATCTTCCTAACCGGAGTTTGATTTTGTTTGCTTTGTGGTGAGTGTTGTTTATTATCAAGCTTTCATGCTAATCACATAAATACCAGCTCTAGAATAGTGCCCAGACCTGCTGCAGCCACAAACATAACAATTACTGGAGCATTGAAAAAGTTTACCCATAGTTTCCATCATACAGATATTTTGTACTCTAAATATGTAGATCTTGATGCCATCATCTGTAGTATGTTACCATTCTAAGCCAGCCAGAAAGGGAATACATACAGTAAAAACATTCTCTTATATGAGTTAAGCATGATATTATAAACCTATTATCCTGTCTACTGAAAAGGCTAAGGCATGCAGACTCCTTGAGTTCACATGCTCAAGACTAGTGTGTAATATAGGGACCCTCATTAGATGAGGGAGACAGATAGGAATTATGGAAGAAATGAAGGAGAAACTTTCATGTGGTTCTGAGAAGAGTAAAAAATAAAATGTCTCTCCAATATGGAAAGGGAAAGACGAGAGTTGAGATGAAGATTCTAGTGAAGAAAACAAGTAGTAGCAGTTTTATGGCCTACATTAGACATTTAATAAACATCACAACAAACTATTATGAATCAAACTTTTAAGGCGGTCTTTCTGCTCTTGCAAAAGGTCTTACCCCACATCCATACAAGCCAACCTTAGCCTAATTACCATCGACAACTCAGAATTAAGAAAGCAAAATTTTCAGTACTGATTTAAAATTCATGTATTTCACTACAGACTACAACATCTAGATTACTGTAAAAGACTGATGATAAAGCCTTTCAATGGCCCTCTTTGGTAGGCTCTGTCTTGTTCCCTGTTTTCTCCCTCTTCCGATGTCCATCCCCTTTGCCTTTCTGCATGAGGATTGAGCATCTTACCCAGGGTCCTCTTTTTGATTAGCTTTCTTAGGTGTACAGATTTGAGTATGTTTATTGTATATTATAAGTCTAATATCCACTTATAAGTGAGTATATACCATGTGTGTCTTCCTGCTTCTGGAATACCCCACTCAGGATGATCTTTTCTAGATCCCACCATTTGCCTGCAAATGTCGTGATTTCCTTGTTTTTAATTGCTGAGTAGCATTACATTGTATAAAAGTACCACAATTTCTGTATCCATTCCTCAGTTGAGGGATGTCTGGGTTGTTTCCAGATTTGGGCTATAATAAATAAAGCTGCAATGAATATCATTGAGCAAATGTCCTTGTTGCATACTTGAGCATGTTTTGGATATATGCCTAGGAATGTTATAGCTGAATCTTGAGGAAGCACTTATTCCTAATAGTCTGAGAAAGTGCCAGGTGGTATCAAAGCAGATGCTGAGACTCATAACCAAATTTTGGGAAGAGTGCAGGGAAACTTATGAAAGAAGGGGGAGATAGAAAGGCCTGGAGGGGACAGTAGCTCCACAAGGAGAGCAACAGATCAAAAATTGTGGGCCCAGGGGTCTTTTCTGAGACTGATACTCCAACCAAGGACCATGCATGGAGATAACCTAGAACCCTTAGAACAGCTACACAGAAGTAGCCCATGGCAGCTCAGTCTCCAAGTGGGTTCCCTAGTAATGGGAATAGGAACAAAGTTAATAAATTATAATTGATAAAATTAAAAATTAAAAAAAGAAATGACCTCCATTTGGGGGCTGGAGAGATGGCTCAGTGGTTAAGAGCACTGGCTGCTCTTCCAGAGGACCTGAGTTTGATTCCCAGCAGCCACATGGTGGCTCACAACCATCTATAGTGAAATCTGGTGCCCTCTTCTGGCTGCAGGCATACATGCAGTCAGAGTGCTGTATGAATAATAAATAAATCTTTAAAAATTTAAATAAAAAATATATAAATAAATTTTAAAAAGTGAAAAAGTATATATTCCTTCTTTTTGACACAGAGTAAATAAAAGTAGTAGAAATTTTATTTAAAAAAGAAGACTGATGATTACAGATCGTGTGACAATGTGCTTTTTGTGTCACAAAACAAATCAAATCATTATATTTGGAAAAGTTGATTTAAGTCCCCTGCATAGTTCTCAGTTCAATTTATCTTTTATACTATAATCTTCAAATTACTATTCAAATACTGCCTGAAAATGAGGTAATAGAAAAGAACTAATTTTAATTCAAGATTGTGGATATAAACTCACAAAATTGAGAGAGAGAGAAAAAAACCTCTAAAATAAAGTTTACTAACCCAAATAAAGTGGTTAGTAAAAGAGAGCTTGCACTTTTCTTTATTTTTTACTTGTGTTTATTTTCAAACATTTATGGATTCATTTAGCATAGAAGATTTTAGTCCAAGAAATATATTTTCAAACCAATAACATTTTTTGTATGAAACTGAAGCCATGGTCTCATCGTTCCATTTTGGCTCATGTCTGTAAATCATTAAATTTTGTGTTATTACAGTTATTTATAAATTCACAGAGATCCCTCTGTGTGCAACAGCCTGGAGAAGTATATAATGTGTAATTATGATCCTTCTGGAAGATCTAATTATAGGACAAACCCAGCTATCTTCTCTACCATGACTGGAATAGCCCTCTTCTTCATAGATTATCAGAGGCAAAAGCTTTTGACATTCAACCATTTATGCCAAATCAAGGAACTGATTCATATGCTTTGACATTGTTTGAGACATGGGCTGGATATGACAACCCAATTATATATTCTCAGTTTCTCAAAAACCAATTCTGCAGATAAAATTGCAGTCATTTGTATTAAAAAGTGGAAGAATAACCCTTAGAACATGGATCAAGGAATAACAACCAGGTCATGAATGAGGTGGGGTGAGTTTAAAAATCTAGGTTAAATAACTATTTCATCTGTCCAATGAAAACCATTTTGAAGTGTAAAGAAAGTAAGCATTTATAAAATTATAGTACCCAGAGAAGATGTCTGTGTTAGAATAGATAAATATTTTTGGGATCATCATTATACAAACACTATTTGCTAAACTGGCCAATGATTGCAGACAAATATGCAAAATTAAATATCCTGGTTGTTATCCTTAGAGGCAAGTACTGGCTGACTTGTTAATGAAAGAGATTAACACTACCCCCCAAAATCACAGTTTTCATGGATAGTCTAGAAACTATGACTTTTTTTTCAAAATAAATGCAAATTTTAATGAAAACAAATGGGTATAAAGTAGATGGAGGAGTAAATGGATTAACAACTGAAGTGGTTTTAGAAATGCATTGTTATGAGGGAGGGGGCTACGCCTGGGATGCAAAGTACCTAACCTGTGATTGATATAAAAATAAATAAATTTTTAAAAAAAGAAACACATTGGGCCCAATATACTGTATTAATTAATTTTGGCAATTGTACAT